>OY747128.1:60963726-62163726 GCA_963556465.1 Berberis vulgaris
AAAATTAATAATAATTAATTAATTAAATTTTTTTTTGTTATATTAAAATAATTCCTCATCCCATAAGCTTTCCGAAAAGATATTATAGACGTTGAACGAATGCATAACGAAGAAGATATGACCCATTCCTAATGGTCTCAATACTCAATGTCCCTTTCGAAATTTGCCCAAATGCTTAGCATCTATTATAGGGGAAGTTGCTTGTCTGTGGGGGGTACTATTGGATGCAGCTAAGCATGTCAGGCATGTATGCTAGGAATCCTCAGACACTTGGTGCGACAATTGCAAGGCCAAAAACTTGTGAAATGAGATAAACATTCGATTAAAATTGTTGAATCAATGTGATTAATCGGCTTGAACAACGTTGGGAATGATTGGATGCACACTGCCAGCCCACGGCCTGCCCATTGCATGATGGGTCCTATGCCCACAACATGCCCATTGCATGCATAGATGGATGCGAAGATTGATTGGTGGAACCATTCAAGGACTGATGGATTTGTGCCAAGACTGATGGAACGCTCCCTGGAACGGTTCCTGTAACGCTCCCTGGAACATTCCATGGAACGCTCCCTGGAACTTTGTATGGACTGATAGACTGTTCCAATGAATTGTCCTTGGACTGATGGAACATTCCTTTTAATTGTGCCTGGACTTTAGGAATGTTCGAAGGATTGATTTATGGAATGTTCCATGTTCCTAAAAATGTTCTGGCAGTCTTGGCATAGTTTCATTGTTCGATCCTCGGAACATTCTATGATGCATGTCTACGATCCGATGACCATGTTGCTTACGTAGTTACTGTTCAATGATGCTTACCAATATTTGTCTTGCACGCTGGCTAAGTTGAGAAGTTGAGCATTAGTGCAGACCTGTGCTCGACTGTACGATAATGCTTCCCAGTAATTCATGTTATCTAGTTGAGGCAAATAGAGAGCTCTATTGTTCGAAGATGCTCACAAATTCTTGACTGAATTGATTAGCTGGGGCAGAAGGATGTATTGTTGGCTCGCTCGATGATACGATTACCCTGTTGCTCAACTCTTTGATGATGCTTACCAGTATTGGTCTTGCATGCTGGTTAAGCTGAGGAAGTTGAGCATAGTGCAAGATATGTGCTCGACTGTTTGATGATGCTCTCCGGTCATGCATGCTTTCTAGCTGAGGAAAGTTGAGTGCTCTATTTTTTTATGATGCTTATCTGTTCTACGTTGATCTGTTTAGCTGAGTTAGTAGGGAATAGTGTTGGCTCGCTCGTTGATAACATGACCCTTTTTCTTAGGCTCAATTGTTTGATGACGCATACCTGTATCGGTCCTTTACGCTGGCTAAGCTGAGGACGTTGAGCATGGTGCATGACATGTGTTGACTGTATGATGATGCTTGCCGGTCATGCAGGCTGGCTAGCTGAGGCAAGTTGAGCGTTCTACTGTTCGATGATGCTCCCCAGTTTTATTGCCCAACTGGTTAGGTGAGGCAGTAGGGCATAGCGCTACTTGCATTTGAGCATGAGTGTTGGTATTCCACCCCAAACATGTCCATGCTCAGGTGTTATTCCATACATTTTCAAACACTAGTTTGCTAAATTTCTTTATGCTTGCCTTTCATCTCTTGGTGATTGTGCTCCTTTGTCCATCCAGAATGCTAGTATGGTGCTCTGCCTTGCCTTTTGTTGTGCTTGGCATCCGCCTTCTAGAGCAATTGCTCGCAGTCTAGTAGTTCGGATGGGCTTCTATTTCTTTTCTGTCATGACCTTTATTTCAAGATTGTGCATGTGTTCCACGTATGCCGCCTTCGTTGTGCTTCCTACACGTGTATGCTTTTCTATCCTTCATGTTGGCTGGATTTTTAGAATGTTGCGGTCGTTTATCAAGTTCAACTATCATTTGGATGGTACGATGACCCTGTTGCTTATGGCTCAACTATTCGATGACACTTACCAGTATTGGTCCTGCATGCTAGCTAAGCTGAGGAAGTTGAGCATAGTGCAAGACATGTGCTCGACTTTAGATGATGCTTGCTGGCTGGCTGAGATTAGTTGAGCGCTCTATTGTTTGATGATGCTCACTAGTTCTTGACTGAATTGGTTAGCTGAGGCAGTAGGGCATAGTACTGGCTCGCTAGATGATACGATGACCCTGTCGGTTAGGCTGGGGCGGCACATCTGTTAAAAGATAACGCATGTGTCCTAAGATGAGCTCAAAGAGAACAAAAGGGTAAAAGCTTCATTTTATTCTGATTTCCAGTATGAATACAGACCGTGAAAGCGTGGCCTATCGATCCTTTAGACCTTCGAAATTTTAAGCTAGAGGTGTCAGAAAAGTTACCACAAGGATAACTGGCTTGTGGCAGCCAAGCGTTCATAGCGACGTTTCTTTTTTATCCTTCGATGTCGGCTCTTCCTATCATTGTGAAGCAGAATTCACCTAGTGTTGGATTGTTCACCAACCAATAGAGAACGTGAGCTGGGTTTAGACCGTCATGAGACAGGTTAGTTTGACCCTACTGATGATAGTGTCGCGATAGTAATTCAACCTAGTACGAGAGGAACTGTTGATTCACACAATTGGTCATTGCGCTTGGTTGAAAAGCCAGTGGCGCGAAGCTACCGTGTGCAGGATTATGACTGAACGCCTCTAAGTTAGAATCCAGGATAGAAAAGCGGCACATATACCCATCGCCCGATTGTCGGCCTGCAGTATGGATCTTTAGGTTCCCATAGGCACGTGTCATTGGTGAAACTCCGCGATGGATGAGTCGCGAGGGCAGCCTTGAAGTACAATTTCCACCGAGTGGTGAGTAGAATCTTTTGCAGATGACTTAAATACGCAACGGGGTATTGTAAGTGGCAGAGTGGACTTGCTGCCATGATCCACTGAGATTCAGCCCCATGTCGCATCGATTCATCCCCTCCCTTTCAACTCCTCTAAACAAAATCTCTCCAACTCTCACAACACATTCAATCAAAAAGCTCCCACACAAGCAAGGCTACATGGTTAAGGATGAAAGAAAACAAAAAAAATGATTTAAGGATTGTGAAGATTCAGATATCATTTGCCACTATAGGATAAAAGTCGAAGGAAAATTCACATATCTCCGTTGATTGGAATGACAGATTGTCATGCTTGGACAGATGCATACACGCATGCTTTGTTCATTCAAATGTCTGCCTAGAGCGCTTGGTGAATGAAATATACAAGGACTGATGGAACAATACATGGAACGGTCCACGGAACAATGCATTCAACAATACATGGAATGTTCGTTGGAACGGTCCGTGGAATGTTCTGTTAGTCCTGGCACAAGTCCATTGAATGTTATGTCAGTTCCGGCAAAGATTTTTGGAACGGTCCATGGAACAATGCATTGGAACAATACTTGGAATGTTTGAGGGAACAAGTGCATGCACACTGCCCGTCCACGGCCTGTCCACCACCTGCCCATTGCATGACGGGTCCAATGCATAGTGTCTTATCATTCGTTTGTGCATGCCCACAACATGCTAACGGCATGCCCATTGCATGCACAGATTGATGCGAAGATGGATGGAAGAATGTGGCGGCGTTTTCTAATTTAAACTAAGAAAATTATTGTAAAACTAATAAAAATGTGAGAAGTAGATGATGAGAAATTAGCCAAGGGTTTATCTCCACACACCAAACATATGCTCATAAATCAATCTTCAATAATCACTTGCAAACTCGTGAGATACAATGCTCAAGATTAACCATGACCACACTCCATTAATCTTATTATTTTTCCAAATTCGTTGAATTAAACTAAGCGTCGCTTTCAAACTATTCTTTTCATGTTATCTAATCAGGAATCACAAGTTAGATAACAATCCAAGATCATTAAGTTTTATGGAAAACATGAACACTGATTTGGCAATTACAAGTATGATCAACATCTTATTCTTAACCTAGGTTTTTACTTAACCTTACCAACATTCCTTCGTATTTACTACTTGTAAGTACAAGATTATAACGATTAGGTGAAACTCTGCTATACTCTAGCCCTAGATCCTAGCATGCTTACTAAGTTGACCACCTTAAAAAACAAACGCAGATAAGTTCTCTATAAAGCAATTAAGCAAAGAACAATCACTAATTAGAAAGGAAAGATTGAATTCAATTAGTTCACAAAGCACATGTTTGGGGCTTCGAATCCACCCTTAGCAAAAAGGGAGGTTAGCTAGAGATATTAATCGTGTTCAAACAATAGTCCATAATCAAATATCAAACTAAAATATGAAAAAGGTAAGAAGAAACTCTATTGTTTGATCCGTGGTGGTGGAAAGAATCTAAGAGGTGCAGAAAATGCGTGAGAGGATGAAACAATTCCTACTCCTTCGATCTGATCTCTGCTCTGTGAGAGAGAGAAACCAAACAAAGAGAGATGGACGATGGTAGTCGGTGCTTGTGTCACTGCGGAAGGACGGCGAGGAAGAAGGTCTGATGGTGAGACGGGTTCATGGTCTGTGTGTGATGTGATGACGATGGTGTTCTACGGCGTTGGCTGATTGCGAGATGAACAAAGAGATGAGGGGATGAACTGTGGATGAAGAATAGATTGAGGGTGATAGAGAGAAGGATCAGGCGAGAACGTGCAAGTTCTGTGTTGTGAAAGAAGAACGACGGCTGCGTTGGTCTGTGGCTTACTGGCTGATGGAGACGAAGAGGGGGAAATTGTGAAGGGTTGTGGTAGCTTGCTGTGGCGATGATGGTTGATGATGAGTATTGCGATTATGGTGATGGAGGCTAAGAAGGGTAACGATGTGAAGGACAATGGGATGGAGGTTGTTGCAAGAAAGGGGGTTGTGTTTTGCGAGGAAGAAGAAGATGGATTGGATGGAAGAGAAGCGTGATTGTGAAGTTGGGTGATTGCAATTGTAAGGCTGTGATTGTGACGAGGGATGATCTCTCCAAAGCCAGGTATTTCCCTTTTATAATCGTGTTCTCTAGGTTTCCTTCTTTGTGTAGTTTCCTTTTGCAATAAGTTTTTCTAATTCAAACCAATTTGTACCTCTTAGTTTCTATTTGGGAATCTTGCTATTGGAAACCTACACAAACACGAAATTAGCAATTAATACCATAATTAACAAAAAATAACCAAAATTATATATAGAAATATGGTACTAATATTGCATAACTATGCTCTTATCAAATTTCCTCACACTAATTTGTTGCTAGTCCTTCAACGAATCAAAGAAACAAAAATAAAAGATTCAAATGATTCAATCTATACTTTCCAACATTTATCTCAAAGATTTTCAGCGGATCGTGACATGATAAGATTATTTACAAACACAAGATTAAATCCACATCATTCGAAAGCTAATACACGTTCATAGAAATGATATAAAAATTCACAATTAAATCAATCCAAGTGATTGTGAAATTCACAATTAAATCACTGGGTGCACTTTTTTTTTTTTTTTTTTTTACTAATTGTTTAGTAAAACCACTCTTCCTATTCTAGTTATAAGTGAAAGGATTGATGTAAAAGGGAAACAAATAGCTCACATAAAATATAACAAGAAAAAAACATTTTCTGACATGTTTATTAAATTTTTTTTTTTTCAGATATATGATCTCATGGAAGGAATGCTTTTTTTTTTTTTTTGAAAAGCAAGCTTGGGGGTTTATATGGGCTCCCCAGACCACAGAATGAAAAAAAGAAAATAAAACATTAAAACAAACAGATACTTTCTAGCACAAAGGAAATAAAACATTACATTCTTAAATACTTTCTACCACTTGCATCTTCAAAGATTATCTTTTTCAGGTCTTCTGCAAAGGAGCTAGGAGCAACTTCAATGAAGGTAGAATTGGGCATAAGCGCTGCCAGTTTGTCTGCTGCTCTATTAGTTTCCCGAACAACATGAATCACATTGCAAACTTCAAACATTTTCAGCAGTTCTTTAATTCTTCG
Source organism: Berberis vulgaris (assembly GCA_963556465.1). Classification (NCBI taxonomy): domain Eukaryota; kingdom Viridiplantae; phylum Streptophyta; class Magnoliopsida; order Ranunculales; family Berberidaceae; genus Berberis; species Berberis vulgaris. The sequence continues at coordinate 60,969,661 of OY747128.1, forward strand.
CGTGGTATGCTTAGCTTCCCATGGAGGAGCTTTGTTCGTGTTAATATACTGGATAGCACTTGCTGAATCGATACAGATGTTTAGTTTCCTATGCTGTCCTGCAATTGCCATTCGCAGCCCAGCTTCAACCCCTTGCAGCTCATGCAGGATCACTGATTTTCCTGGTTGGGAGCCTGCTCCTGCTGCTGAAACAGCACCCTGCTGGTCACGAATCAGCGCTCCATACCCTCCTGTCGTACCTTGCAGCGAGCCATCAGAATTAATCGTCATCCACCCTGGATCAGGCCTATGCCAAGTGTGCCATGTGCTGACCTTGAGTTTGAATTTGATGTCGATATTCCATCTATTGAAGAAGCTGCGGTCTTGAGGCGTATCCTCTACTTCCAGGTCCATTACAATCAGCCGTAATCTAACATCATCTCTGATTTTTGGACTGATGTCCTTTGCTGCTAGCTCCTTTCTGTCAAACAGTCTTCTATTGCGTTCTAACCATAAATGGTATATTGTTGCATTTAACATTAACTTTTGAGCAATAGATTTCGGCCCTGAACCTGTGAAATTCTGCAAGCACCATTGAATTTCTGCTGTCCATCTGCGAGGGTGATGATTGAGACCCATAAATCTCAGCATGGACGTCCAGACCTGATTTGTGTACATACAGTTGAAGAAGAGGTGTTCTTCATTTTCAGGTTCTAGATTACAGAAACAGCATAAAGAGGCAGGTATAGTCCCCCAATTGAACAGCTTGTCTTGCGTTTTTAATCTGTTTGTCATTGCTAGCCATCCAATAAAACTGTGTCTGGGGATACGACCCTTGAACCAAACAAGCTTCGTCCACGGGATGAGAGGCTTTTTATCCCTAATAGCATGATATGCACTTTTGCTTGTGAACTCCCCACCTGTGCCTCCTTTCCACACTACTTCATCTTGATAATTATTGTCAAGTTCCACTGAGCTAAGGTCCTCATAAATTTCAGCAATTGAGGCCTTAATATAATCACTTGCAAACCATTGGCCATTCCTGATTAGAGCACTCACTTTTGCCTTCTTATTTATAAGAGAGTTGTAGGTCAGATTTTGAGGGAATCTCTCCATAAGAATACCCTTTGGATGCCACAGGTCCTTCCATAAACTAGTGTCCCTTCCATTCCCAATTGAATAAGAGATCAAGTTGCTTGTCAGCTTTCTGCAGTTTAGAATGCTTCTCCAGCACCATGATGCTCCTTGCGGGATGCCCATTAACCAGAAGTCCCTTCCCTTGATGAGGTTTTTCTTCGTCCATTGGACCCATAGAGTTTCCTTGTTTGACACAATGTTCCATATGTACCTTGTCATAGGAGCCAGATTAGCAGTTTTGATGCACCTAACTCCCAGACCCCCTTCATTGTAAGGTTGGGAGATTGTTTTCCATTGAACAAGAGGAACTGTCAGGTACTGATCAGAGGCGGACCATAAGAAGTTTCTAATGATTGAAGTGATTTCATTGATTGTTTCCTTGGGGAGGACATAGCAAGAACTCCAGTACACCTGCATACTACTCAGAACTGCCTTGATGAGGGTAAGTCTACCTGCATAAGATAGGGTCCTGTTCTTCCAAGAGGTTACTCTCTTCCTGATCCTTTCAACAAGAGGGAAGCAATCAAGGTGAGATAATCTAGATGAAATCATGGGAAGGCCTAGGTATCTTACAGGAAGATCTGCTGCTTTAAATTGCAGAATTGAAGTAATCTCTGCCAGTTTGTCACGAGGGATTCCTGCTGCAAATAGGCTGCTTTTGTTGCAATTTATTGTCAGACCCGTACATCTTCTGAACTTGTCCATAACCTGAGCAAGAGAAGCCGCTGACCTTTGGTCCCCATGGAAGAAGGCTATAATAACATCAGCAAAACTTAAGTGAGTTATGAAGGGGTCATTGCATTTGTAGTGCAGCTTATAGTTTCCTTGAGTAGCTTGGTCCTTTAGAAGCAGGTGGAGAATTTCCATCATCAGGACAAATATGTAGGGAGACATCGGGCATCCCTGACGAATGCCCCTAGTTGCTTGAATGAAACCTTTTGGAGAGCCATTAACCAAGATGGAGTATTTAGGAGTAGAGATACACACGTACACCCATTGGATAAACTGCTCTGGGAACTTGAGTTTTCTCAGCATATGAATGATAGATTCCCATCTGATAGTGTCATAAGCCTTTCGAAGATCAATTTTCGCTGCACATCTCGGTGGACCTTGGTCTTTGTGATAGTTCCGCACTAGCTCGTGGGCTAACATAATATTGTCCTGAATCACTCTACCCTTGATGAAAGCTGATTGGTTTGGACTGACCAGCCTTTGAACTATCTTGCTGAGCCTGTTCTTCATGATTTTCGTCAAGCATTTGTAGACAACATTGCAGCATGATATAGGTCTGAAATCACTGAGGGCGGTAGCATTAGTAATTTTAGGAATTAAAACTACACATGTTGTATTTACCTCTCTCAGAAGTTGTCCACTAGCAAAGAAGTTGCTGATTGCTTTACTGAAATCATCTCCCAGAATACGCCTTGCTGACTTATAGAAGAACGAAGAGAATCCATCCGGGCCCGGAGATTTGTTGGAGTCAATCATAGATAAGGCTTCAGTGATTTCATTGCGGCTGACCTGGCTAGTAAGATCATTGCTTTCTTCAGTAGAGAGGACTCGTTCAAAATTGATGCTTTCAATAACACTGTCATCATAAGTTTCTAGGTTCCCTCCAAAGACTTCCTCAAAGTATTTCACACACTCTGCCCCAATCTCTTCTATGTCCTCAATTTTCTCCTGATTTGCATTGTATAGAGATAAGATTTTGTTTTTTTTTTCCTTTCCCTGGTGTAATCATGGAAGTAGGCCACATTTTCATCTCCCACCTGCATATGCTTTGCTTTTGCCTTCTGCTTTGCTTCTGATTCCTCTCCTTTAGCTGCTATGACATACATTTTGAGGGCTTCCCTTTCCTAGCTCATAAGAACTGGATTAAGGGGTTGGTGTTGTAGTGCCTGTTGTGATCTATCTAAGTGCTGTTTGGCTGTGGTAGCACCCCTAGTTGCATTCAGAAATCTAGTCTTTCTCCATTCAATAAGCTTATTCTTAACTCGCTTCAGTTTCTTGGTCAAACAGTACATTGCATTGCCTAGAATTGGTTCTCGCCAAGCTTGCTCTACAACTGTCATGTATCCTGGCTCATAGACCCAATAATTGTAGAATTTGAAGGGGATTGGGCCTGCATTTTTATGTTCATAAATTGTAAGAATCACAGGGGAGTGGTCTGACACACCAGCAGTTAGGAAATCTGCTTCCTAGTCCGGGATGTTGACAAGCCAGTCCTGATTCACCATGACTCTGTCTAGCTTAGACATAATCCTGTTTTTCCCTTCTTGTTTGTTGGACCAAGTTAAATAACATCCTTTGTATTTACAATCAAAAATTTGGAGTCTTTGCACACAATTTAGAAGGTCCATAAAATGGTATGGTCTGATCTCATCACCTCCTACTCTTTCTTGGGAGTTCAGGATTGAATTGAAGTCTCCTATGATAGCCCATGGATATTTGTAGAGGTTGCTGATATGTTCCATCTCCTGCCATAGTCTCTTTCTCTCCATGTAGTTGCTTTTACCATAAATGAAGCTCAGTAAGCAGGTGTACCCATTCGGCCAGATTGTTTCAGCTGTTATAGCTTGCTCAGTTCTAGCTATGATATTTACATTCACATCATTTGTATCCCAAGCCAGCCAGATTCTACCTCCATGAACCAGATCATTATTATCCACCACTGTCCAGTCTTTAAAAAGAGCTCTCTGGATTTGAGACTTCTTCTCATTGCTAACTTTTGTCTCCACTAATCCTATCATACTAACTTTCTGTTTTTTTATCAGCTTTGCAACTTCCCGTTGTTTTAGAGGGTCGTTTAAACCCCGAATATTCCAGCAAGCAATTTTAATCATGGAGCAAGAGCAGGGTTAGTTCCATCACCCTGGATAGGGCTATTGTTCTCTCCTTTCTTACTTTCTTGAGTAGGAATTGTAAGTTTTCCTTGTTTGATCCTCTGTGATGTTCTATTAGTAATAGGGGCAGCTCTAACATGAGGTTTGGGTTTGATGCGAATGCTTTTAGTGCTGGCTGGAACAGACTCTGCATTCATTATCTGTCCTACCTGCATACCAGATCCCTGGGTTGCATTTGCACTCTGTGCATTGTCGTGATTCTTGAGCTGATCATCAAGTTTAGCGCCACTCCATGCCCTGCTTTGCTTGTCTTGGGAGCTTTGTATGTCACTGTGAGGTCTCTCCTCATTTTCTCTACTTTGTTCCTGGTCCTCTAGACTGAAATGACCTGCTTCCTTGCTGAATGTTATTGCTGTCCTGCTGTGTTCCTGGACAGTAATATTGAGTATCCCAGCCTCATTGTCTACATTGTCGACCTCATTGTTCCCCGCCTTTGTAGGTGGTTGAGCTTGAGTTGTCTTGGTTGGTTTAAACGAGTGTTTCCCTCTTGCTATCAGCCATCCTGCCTCAGCTGCATTGTCCTCATTGGCATTGTACTCAAGAGCATTGTTCTCAGCAGCATTGTCATCAAGAGCATTGTCCTTCGCAGCATTTTCATCAATTGCATTGTCCTCAATTTCATTGTTCTCAAGAGCACTATCCTCATCTGCAGTGTCCGCAGTATCAATTACCTCAGTTTCATTTTCTGCTGTCCGTATGTCCTTAATCGGTTTGTTCTCTGCAATGTGGTCTGTAGGATCTCTATTTCCTGTTTTGGTTGCCCGCCAGTATTTGGTAGCCTGATTATGTGTTTTCTTTTGTTTTGGACAGCTCATGGAGGAATGTCCAAAACCTGTGCAATGGGTACACCTAGCTGGTTTCCATGAATATTCCACACTGACACTTATCGACCTACCATCATCAATCGTTATAGGAATGCAATCTGGGAATGGGCTGTTTGCGTCCATCTCTATGCAGATTCTAGCATAAGATAGCCTGGTTCTATTCTCTGTCGCTTTATCAAGCATAATCGGATTCCCAATTGCACTCGCAACTGTTTGTAGTCCCTCTGGACTCCACAAGAACAGGGGGACTCTTCTCAGATTAACCCAGATGGGAACCGAATTAATGGCTTCAACATCATCCTCCAGATATGGTTCCCATGGTCTGATAATGAAGATACGACTTGCCATGTATACAGGTCCTACTTCCATTACTTTCAGCTTATCATCTTCATTGTTAAACTTAAAAACAAAAGCTCTGTCCCCATAGATTGACATTTCAAAATCACTCTGCAAAGCCCATATTTTTTTCAATCTGTCTTTGACAAACCCATATGCTAGTCTTTTCCCCACAAAATTACCAATCATATAGTTTTCACATTCCTTAAGTCTTGCTACATGATCTGATCTGTTAATGTGGACGATTTTCTTACCTTCTATCAGAGGAGGTGGAACATATTTCAGTTTGGTGATTCCTCCTGTAGTCTGATTTGCAAACAGGGACACCCAACTCACACGTTTGCTGCCCTGTCCTGGACGGACTGCTGCTTGTTTAGGTACTCGATGGTCCTCCATGGCATCCAAGCTTGCTTCCTTCGAAATCTGTCCATTTTCGATGTTCCTTACAATGTCAAGTTGCTGTGGGAGAAGTTCCTGTGCGGGTGGGTCTTTTCCTCTAACTGCAGATCCCTCTCCCCCCGAGGAGATAGGGGGAGTTGGGTGAATCAGTGGGGACTGAATCATCAATTCATACTGTCATTAATGCCTTCCACCAAGATCAACCAAGATCAACCAAACCCTAGAAATCGCCCAAGAAATCAACGTACATCATATGCTCATACCTCATTCGAATATATCGTGACATTGTACAACATACTCAATCAAAAGGTCTTAATTCAGATTGTAATGGGGCCAAGGGGTCAAAGAAAGAGAAAGAACGGATAAAGAAATTACAAAGGGCTTAAGTGATAGCATGCAATACGATTAGAGACATTAGAAATGATCGCATGGTTCAAGACATACTACGTGAATGCAACCCAGATACATCAACTTATGTAGGAAATGGAAGAGGTGGCCTACTGATAATGAAGAGTTTCAACCATTATTTTGTATCTACTGGAAAAAATAGTTCTATATGTATAGCACTGAAATACTGAATGAATATAGACAAGGGCTTGTGTCCCTGCTATAACTTTGTACCAATCTGTTATTTTTTTGCAAATTTTTTTTTAACTATGTACCATAAGGGCTCACACTTGCTTTTAAACATACATTGAACCACAATAAAGTCTCTGCAAATAAAATTATGTTTCATTCTTCTTATTATGTTTCATTCTTCTTATCATGGATCGGACTTATTTGGCAATGGTGGAAAATGGGTGCATTTATCATCTCAAGCATGTCGTGCAATTCAATATAATGCTTTGAACGAAATTAGTACAAGTTCTAGTGTTTAGTTCTAAATTATGAATGCAATCCAAGTAGCAATCAAAACAAACAAAAAGGAGATTATGCAACAAACTATTATTGAAAAAGAAATGAAAGATGACCAAACTAAAAACCCTCAATATCAAAGGAACAATAGGCTCATAACTCACATATGAGTTATAATGAGTTAAGTTCAATTAAGCATGCTATGAGAATTACTTAGTTGATTACATGTGAATTCGCATGTGATAACCATGAATAAACATTAACTAAAGAATAATATTGGACCTTAAATCATGTTTATAAATCACCTTAAAGTCGTGCAATTAAAACCCAAATCTCATAATTGTGTTGAAAAATATCCTAAGACTCAAAACAACCATTAAATGTTTTTTTAACACTAATACCAACAAAGAAAACAAAAACCAACATTTTTTATATTTTTTAATGGACTGGCATTTAAAAAATATTCTTTTTTTCAAAACAAAAACAATGTTGTTTCCCCCACACTTAAACCTAACATTGTTCTCAATGTTGACAATTATAGCACATGCAATGAAAGATTTAAAAGAGGAAAAACAAGCTACTAACAAATAAAAACAAATAAATAAATAAAGGGATAGAGAAAGAAAATCTGATTAGGTTGCCTCCCAAGAAGCGCTTGTTTTAATGTCGTGCAGCCTGAGGGTATCTCCAATAATCCCCAGAATAAGTGGGAACATGGAGTGATACGTCGTCCACATCATGCTCCATAAATGACTCATAATAAAGCTTAAGTTTATGCTCTTTCACCTTAAACTCCTTACCCGTTGTGAAACTCTTAATCTGTATAGCACCATGGGGAAAAACATTAGTAACAATAAAATGACCAACCCATTTAGAACGTAACTTACCAGGTCTAAGACATGATTGAAAAAGCAAGACTTTCTTTCCAACAACAAAAGTATTTCCACGGATCATCTGATCATGAAAAACTATGGTGTTCTCCTTGTAATTGCTTTTACTTTCATAGGCCTAATTCTGAATCTTTTCGAGCTCATTCAACTGCAATTTCTTCCATTTTTTTGTGTCATAGGGAACTCTATTGCTCTTATATCCAATGGCAGTAGTGACGGTGGTCTCAAGTTCATCCTCGTTTTTGTCATCTTACTATTTCTTGGCAAAATTGTCAACTACATTAATAGAAAAACTAGAATGATTATTAGTAGGATACCTTGTGGCTTCAAAGATGTTGAAGCCAATTACATCACCATCAAATTCCATGGTCAGTTTCCCCGCATGAACATCAATATTTGTCTTTGCAGTTTTCATGAAGGGGCGCCCTAAACAAATAGGCAAATGTGCTAAAAATGTCGAATCTTCCATCTCAAGCACATAGAAATCTACTGGAAAGATCAAATGGTTAACCTGTACAAACACATCTTCCAACAAACCTCGAGGATTTGCATTAGAACTATTCATAGAGCGATAAAAGAATACAGCATAACATTAATTGATGCACCTAAGTCTAGCATTGCATTTTCAATTTTAGTATTACCGATAACACAAGGGACAATGAAACTACCTGCATCCTTACACTGCGGTGGCAATTTCCTTTGAAAAAATGCACAAACATTCTCACTCACCTTAACCACATCTCCGTCTTGAAGTTGTGTCTTTGTTTTGCAAAGCTCCCTAAAAAATTTTGCATACTTAGGCACTTGCTTAATAGAATCAAGAAGGGGAATGTTAACTTGAACTTTTTGAAAGATTTTCAGGATTTCCTTCTCTTGTTCATCTTTCCTAGACTTGGCAAACCTGCCTGGGAATGGCACAGGAGGTGGAGAAAAATTAGCAGAAACTGAACTTGGAACACTCACCTTCTTAATTCGTTGCTCTGGTGTTTTAACGATGGCTGGATCATCCTTCTGTAACTCGGCTTCCCAATTTTGGCTCTCTTTAGGGACTATTGGATCACTCTCAATTTGCCTACCACTCCTCAATGTAATTGCTTTTGTGATTTCAAACCCACCTTTTGGATTCAGAATGGTAGAACTAGGAAGTTTTTCTTGCTCACGAATTTGTCCCATAAACTCAGCTATCTGTCCCATTTGTAGCTTCAAATCTGCTATATCCCTTGCTTGGTTTAGCTGAGAAATAGTTTACGATTTCAGATTCTCATTATAATTGAGGGATGTACCTTGATTGTATTGAGATGGTTCTGGCAGCCTTTGAAAGAAACCAGGGTGTGACTGATTCGAAGTTTGTTGTTGAGGTTGTTCTGAATTTCTCCATCCAAAGGTCAGATGATTTCTCCAACCTTCATTTTAAGTGTTAGAATAAGGGTTATTCCAATAATGATTTTTCCCTTGAAAACCAACTGCGTTAACATTCTCCCAACCGCCGTTCTCAATCAGTTGAGGACATTGATCAGATGGATGTCCTGGCTTAGTGCACATGCCACAAACTTGTGCAACTCCTAGCACATTCGATTTCCTCAGAGCCTGAGTCACAAGTGAAGTAAGGTTCGCCATTTGAGTTTCCAAATTAGAATTAATACTTACCTCATGGACTTGGTGTGAAGGCTCTCAAATTCCTTCATACTGTTGGGCGTTCAAGGCTTGATTTGCAATAAAAATCTTCGCTACTGCTAGAGTTTTATCAACTAAAACTTTTCCTGCCGCTGCATCTAACATCTGTGGCTCGAAAGGAAGTAGTCCTTCATAAAAGTACTGAATCAGGAGCTCTTCCTTCATTTGATGCTGCAGACATGATGTTATGAGAGTTTTAAAACACTCATAGTATGCTGGATATGATTTACTTGGGCCTTACTGAATACCACTGATTTTCTTCCTCAACAAGATGATTCTGGAAACTGGGAAGAATTTATCTAGAAACACCTTCTTCATGCTATTCCAGGAGTATACTGTTCCGGAAGATAGTTCATAAAGCCAATTTTTATCCTTGTCAACCATGGAAAAGGAAAAAACTCTCAGCTTTAGGATGTTCTCATCCACAGTGATTGGTGTCATACTGGAACATGTAACCTCAAATTCCTATAAATGCTTATTCAGATCCTCCATAGAAGAACCATGATACTTTGGAATATGGTGAAGTAGGCTGAATTTCAGCTTGAATGACTCTGTTTTGCCCTGCGCTTCTGTTGGATACTGAATGCACAGGGGAGCGACATTGCCTAATGTGGATGCTGAATGTTCCTTAATAAACTTGTTGTCTGCCATGTCGAGCTCATCTGATTCAAATTCAGAGCTAGACGTTTGTGACTCTTTTGTTTCTCTCCTTCGTCTTCTAAACGTTTTCTCAGACTCCGAATCGTACTCTTATAAGTTCTCGCCAGATCTCCTATTTTTTGCATGAAGTAATTAACAAAAAGAAAAAAAATTATTAAAAAAACTAATGAAGTAATTAACAATTTTTACTAATCCCTAACAACGACGCAAAAAATTGATGCACTATTTTACTATCACACAACTTAATACACTGCTTTGTGATTGTAGTAAAGAATAAGTAGGGATCGTTTTGGACCGGGGATTAGAGGGCTCATTAACAACCTAATTAAGAAAATATTGGGGGATTGGATTTTTCTAATTTAAACTAAGAAATTAACTAAGAAGATTATTGCAAAACTAATAAAAATGTGAGAGAAGTAGATGATGAGAAATTAGCTAAGGGTTTATCTCCACGCACCAAACATATGCTCATAAATCATTCTTCAATAATCACTTGCTAACTCGTGAGAGACAATGCTCAAGATTAACCATGACTGCACTATATTAATCTTACCCAAATTTGTTGAATTAAACTAAGTGTCGCTTTCAAACTATTATTTTCATGCTATCTAATCAGGAATTACAAGTTAGATAACAATCCAAGATCATTAAGTTCTATGGAAGATATGAATATTGATTAGGCAATTACAAGTATGATCAACATCTTGTTCTTAACCTAGAATTTTACTTAACCTTACCAAGGTTCCTTGGTATTTACTACTTGTGAGTACAAGATTATAATGATTAAGTGAAACTCTCCTATACTCTAGGCCCAGATCCTAGCATGCTTACTAAGTTGGCCACCTTAACAAACATATACAAATAAGTTCTCTATAAAGCAGTAAAGCATAACTCAATCACTAATTAGAAAGGAAATATTGAATTCAATTAATTTACAAAGCACATGTTAGCTAGACATATTAATTAAGTTAAAACAATAGTCCATAATAAAATATCAAACTAAAATAAGAAAAAGGTAAGAAGAAACTATATTGTCTGATCCATGGTGGAAAGAATCCGAGTGGTGCAAATAACGAGTGAGAGGATGAAACAATTCCTCTTTCTTCTTTAATTTGATATCTACTTTGTGATAGAGAGAAACCAGATAGATAGATGGACGATGGTGGTCGGTGTTGCGTGGCTGAGGAAGGATGGCGAGGAAGAAGGTCTGATGGCGAAATGGGTTCGTGGTCTATGTGCGATGTGATGAACTGTGGATGAAGAAGAGATTGAGAGTGACAGAATGAATGATAAGGCGAGAGCGTGCAAGTTCTATGTTGTGAAAGGAGGACGACGACTGCTTTGGTCTGTGGTTTACTTGATGATGGAGACGAAGCGAGGCAAATTGTGAAAGGCTATGGCAGCTTCCTATGGCAAGGATGGTTGATGATGGGTACTGCAACTATGGCGATGAAGGCTAAAAAGGGTGACGATGTGAAAGATAATGGGATGGAGGTTTTTGCGAGAAAGGGGTCTATGTCTTGCGAGGAAGAAGAAGATGGATTGGATGGAAGAGAAGCATTATTGTGAAGATGGGTGATTGTGATAGCGAGGCTATGATTTGCGATGAGGGATGATCTCTCCATAGCCAGGTATTTTTTTTTATAATCGTGTTCTCTAGGTTTCCTTTTTTGTGTAGTTTCCTTTTGCAATAATTTTCCTAATTCAAACTAATTTTCACCACTTAGCTTCTATTTTGGAATCTTGTTATTGGAAAACTACACAAACATGAAAATAGCAATTAATACCATAATTAACAGAAAATAGCCCAAATTATATATAGAAATATGGTACTAAAATGGCATAATTATGCTCCTATCAGGATGTGATTCTCATTTGCTCTCAAACTCAATAATGCTCTTGTTCAATTCTTGCTCTGTAGCTGATCTATACAAATATGAGAAAGATTCAATAAAATCGTTCCATCATTCATTATCCTCAAATTTTTTTTTTTTTTGCAATTATTTTCCACATTTGTATTTATGTGTCACCTGCACAACAACCTTGTTGCTTCTAGAAAGACTCGCTCAATGGCTTTGATCAACCTAAGCTTTCTGTCAGTCACATAAACCTTTGGCAAGTTGTCTGGCTCAAACACTCCGAGTAGTTTTTCTAATGCCCAACTGTATGACTGTTCATTTTCAGATGACATAAAGCAACAACCAACATTGAAAGTCTTGTCGGTCGACGTCACACCCGCAACCTGAAATTGAGGCATCTTGTAGCTATTGGTTTTCTAGGTACAGTCCATAAGTATCACCGTTGGGAAACACTTAGCCAGTAGAATTGACTCGGGATGAGACCCGAAAATATTGGTGACTCTATCTTGATCATCTACTATATGCCACTCAGTATAACCATTCTTGCTCAACAAGTGCATTGTGGCTTGCAAAGTTGTCATGTCGTTCAGTTGAAGTGTCTTTAGCTGATGAATGGCATTGTAAACAGTCTTCAAATATGACACATTGTTGGGAAACATCTCTTTCATACCAAACAATATGTACTGAGGGGGTATACCAGACATGAAATTGTTATGCAAATAAGCCATTTCTGCTTCATTCAGTATCTTAGAGAAGGAATGGCCAAGAATAGATTTTGATCGTGGATGATTGTAGGTTCCACATGTCACTTGCAGCTTCAACCGATCATTACCTTGTGCACCCCTCTCACTTGGAATGGGCATCCACACTTCTTTGAATTGGTAGATCGACCAACAACAAATTTTTGCTTTTGATTTTTCTTGATCTTCCCTCTCCTCTCACATCCCAAATGGTCCCTTCCTATATGTACGCTATCGACAGGTTCCGACTTTGTGATAATAAGAACTATGTTATTTTCCCTACCAACACCTTGACACCAAGCTATTAAGGATGACTTTTGATCAAATCGTCCATTAATCCACGCCATACACGTGACATAGTAATCTTTTCAACAGAACAAAGCGAGCCTAACTACATACCCAATGTGGCAAAGCCCAGACCACACGAAGCCTACTGAGGCAGGGTCCAAGAGCTTGGACCCAAATAACAGTGCCCTAATAAGCCCATACGACACATGGTCAAGCCCAATACCCGTGAGACCTAATGAAGTAAGTATCTATGGGATCGATCTAAGACGGGCAGACCAGCAATACATTGATTTCGACTAGGAAACAAATACTGGAGTATAAGTCGTGCATGGAAACTCCCTTGCATGGACAATACTCTAAAAGGGAAGAATATTCCGCATATTTAGGAGCGCAAGTTGTGTAGGGAAACTCTACTACATGGACGATTCCTAACAAGGAAATGATCTCCAGCAAGATATTTTTCCCTAAACTACGGCACCAAAGGCCTGGCCGAACAAGGACTCTCGCATGATAAATAGGAGACATGATTGATGAACAAAGGTACGCTATAGAACCCAATTTACAGCATTATATTTTTCTCAAGCCTTGTCTGACTCAAGCATCAGAGTACCATCGGCCGCAACAACGGTAGTCTTTGGCTCACATGTGTACCCTGTGTAGGTCAAGGTCAAAGAGAACTAGATTTCACACTATCAATTTGGCGTCGTCCGTGGGGAACGACAAAGTTCCTAAGAAAACAATGATATCACCCTTCTTTATAGTCTAGAAAGATGGTGACCACAAGATCTCGCAATAATGAAGACATCACTGATCCCTCGAACTCTCAAATCGGAGGATCACCACTAGCTCCGGCAATACGACACTGTGGGGGAACAACCTCAGACCCCGCTCCGGCAGCAGCCAAGACGAACCATAGGGTGGATCTATTGTCAACCCAAGTGCAGTAAATCACACGAGCGGTTGAGATACTCACTTAGCGAAACCCTCCACCCACCGAAAAATACAAGGAGCTGTGAAGAACCGTGTACCCAAAAGACATCAGAAAACACATTCAGGAGAGCCACCTTGCCCCTGTCGGCTCTCAGTGGACCAAGGGCGGAGGAGCAGCCAACGGAGACCTGGTGGCTAGGGTCAACAAACCTGCCTCGCAAAACCCCCCCCCCCCCCCCCGGCTAAAATCTTCCAATCCAGACGTGCTGTACAACTTTATTGTCCCCTCGTTCATGGATCACATCATGAACGAGCCACTGTCTAAGAAATTCAGCCTGCCAAAGTCGGAGTTTTATGATGGGACAACAAACCCGTCCGACCACTTACGTCATTCTCAGCATGTAATGGCGATCAAAGAAGGATCAGAAGCAGTCAGTGCTAACCTGGTTCCATAGTCTCCCTTCAAAGTCAATTGACTCATTTCGAACACTGGCCAAAGCGTTTCTCATCCGTTTGTCTGCAGCCAATGGATCAGGAAGGACCCACATTACCTGCTCACCCTCAAACAGAAGCTGAACGAGACATTGAGGGAGTACGTATCATGCTTCAATGATGAGTTAACCCTCATCGATGGCTGCAGTGACGACACTTAGATCACAACATTCACCTTGGGTCTGATGAGAGGCAAATTCTACGACTTCCTCATTCTGGAGCCTCTAATTGACATGGTAGACATGTTGAAGAATACCCAGAAATACATCACTCTTGATGAGATGTTTGTTACGAAAAAGGAGGCGAAGGCTAAAAAGAAACAGGAGGACCATGATAAAAACAAGAGAAAGCGGAATGGTAGCAAGACAGACTCTAGCCGCACAAGGTAAAATAGAGCCTCTAGCTACATCGACTGCCAACCCTTCACTCCCCCCAACTCAAGGCTTTCCGATATCCTCAATGCGATTAAGAATTTGGAGAATTTAAGTGGTTGGCTAGACTGTGGGGAGATCCCTCGCGGAGGAACAATGGAAAATACTACTTTCACAAGGACAACGACCACAGTATCAAAGACTGCAAGAATCTCAGATACGAGATTGAGCACTGGATCAAGATAAGGTAACTCAAGGAATTCCTAAGCCCAGACGTGAAACAAAACTGAGCGAAGGAATGAGAACAAGTCGTCAAAGAAATTGAAGACAATGCGGCAGACATTTTATATGTCCTGCACGGAGTGTGCTCGGAAGCTAGACAGACCAACAGGTCCCGTAAGAGGATGCTTCACGAGATGCAAACCCTGCCTGCCTATGAGGACCAACAGGTGGAGCATGCTCATGTCCAGAACCCGGTCTTGTCCCTGACTTTCATGGATAGAGACTTCCAAGGAATCCAATTTCTGTAGGGTATACTGTTATCGGGTGATGTCGTTCGGCCTAAAGAACATATGAGAACGTATCAACGACTGGTGAATCGGATATTTAAGGAACAAATCGACAGGAACATGGAGGTCTACATAGATGACATGTTGGTCAAAAGCCTTCGTAGTCCATATCACATCCCCGACCTTGCTGAAGCATTCGATCAGCTCCGCAAGTATCGGATGAAGCTCAACCCGCAAAAAATACACATTTTGAGTTGAGTCAAGCTAATTCCTAGGTTACATATTGAACCGAAGAGGGATATAAGTCGATCCAAAAGCAGATTCAGGCTCTTCTCGATATGAAGTCCCTGACCACCGTCAGGGAAGTTCAGAGCCAGTCTAGGAGGATGGCAGCACTCAATAGGTTTATTTCCAAATTATCCGAAAAATGCTTCCCTTTCTTCAAAATTTTGAGAGGAAGCAAAGGCTTTAGATGGGATGAAGAATGCGAGCGAACACTCCAGAGTCTTAAAGCATACATGGAAACTATTTTCGAAACCGACGCTATGAAAGACACTTTACTTATATCTATATGTCTCAAAGCACGTCGTCAATTCAACTCTTGTGTGAAACGATTATAAATATAAAGACAAGTGTACTACACCAACAAAACCTCCATAGAAGAAAATGCAAACTACCCCGACCTAGAGAAACTAGATCTGGCGGTGGTCGTCTCCTCCTGGAAACTGCGACCCTATTTCTAGCCCACTCTATAACAGTCCTGACCAAATAGTGCTGCACAATCCATAGTTATCAGGCAGGATGGGTAGTTTCTAGGCCCACTCTATAAAAAGGTATCAAAGTAAACAATAAAGGAAGTCGGGTAAATGTTCCGAAATGAATTACTCACAGCATCTTCCATAGTTGTTCTCCAGCTTTGCATGGATGACAATCCATACCGAACCCTGCTATTCTCCCCATCCTCAGAGAACTTTTCAGTTTTCGGGGTGCTTAGATATACCCCCACTAAAATCTGTTCATAAAATTCAAACAAAAAAAACTTACATTCACTATGAAATAACCAAATGATTTCCCAGATAAATATAACAAAGAAATTCATATTCAAACCATATCAATTTGAAAATACTCAAAAACATTCTACTTAATGAATTCAATCCAATCCAATTCTATCAAAATCCATAGAATTTCACATAAAAGCAATAAAAAAGACTACCCAACTATAAATTCCAATCAATATCTCAATCTACAATCCATGGTTAAATGGTCAGTGGAACAAGGCAGTTTAATATCAACTATGCTCCAAGTACAACCATCAAAGCTCAAGCGCTGGCAGACTTCGTCGCAGAACATACTGGCATAGGGAACAAGAGTCAGATGACCAAGAGCAGGTGTCAGGCGACCAAGGATGGATTGTGCTCTGTGACAGGTCATCCAGAGTAAATGGAAGCAGAGCTGGAATCACTCTTTGCTCTCCAGGTGGTTTCACTCTGGAAACAGTTGTCAGGTTCGGCTTCACCGCCTCAAACAACGAAGCAAAATACGAGGCCCTCTTGTTCGGTTTGAAGCTCGCCAAGGGGATGGGGATAAACGAGTTAACCGTGTACAACTACTCACGCCTGGCAGTCAAATAGTTCAAAGGGGAGTTCAGCAGCAAACATCCTAGAATGGTGGCTTAATGCGAGAAGGTAATCAACGCCATGAGCAAATTCAAAAGGTTGGAACTCCTACAGTGTCCCTGAGATGACAAAGAAAGGTCTGATATGCTGACCAAGAAGGCCTCAGCTACGGCTAAGATTTCAGACGGGCTCATCGAATTCCAAAAACAGTCGATCTGGAAAAGCAATTAAATTGGTTATACAAAATGGACCAACTATTAATAAACTGTCTTCTTGGCTATTTGATCAAAATGTAAATTCAAGCTAACAATTAACATATATGCTTTGTAAAAATTTATACAATAACTACTCAAATAATTGGAACCGGACTCGAACCATTCTACAATGAATCCAGACCATTTAATAATTTACATAATAAGAACCGGACTGTTTGGAGCAAAATGGTCTGGTTCGGTTTGAAACCGCGGTTCCTGGACTCGTTTTCCCATCCCTATATGTAATATGAGTCATCTTAATCCTGAAAAGGACTAGGCTTAGAGAAGTCATCTTGATCTGATCGGACTAGACATATGTAATATGAGCCATCTTAATCCTAAAAAGGATTAGGCTTAGAAAAGTCATCTTGGTCTAAGTGGACTAGACTTGATCAGACTAGGGCACTTAGATGCGACAAGTCATCGTCATCCTAAATAGGATTAGATTCGGCCACTTTCCGTCATTGTGGTCTTTTAGATGGACTAGGTCAGTTAGATGTGACAAGTCATCGTCATCCTGAATATGACTAGACTTGGCCTCTGTGTGCCATCATGGTCCTTGGACAAACTAGGTCACTTAAAAATGCAACAAGCCGTCGTCATCTTGAATAGAACTAAGCTCGCCATTGTGCTCTGTCATAGTCCTCAGTCGGACTAGGCTTGCCCCTACATGTAAAGTTGGATATGAGATGAAACTTTTAAGGAGAGTACCTTTATTGATAATACTTTTTAAGTGTTCTACATTTCACGGTCTTTTTAGACGCTCTCCAGTCAGGTCCTCTAACTAGTAGGTTCCGAGCCTATTGATCTTCGTCACCTTACAGGTCCCTTCTCAATTTAGATTTAGCTTGCCCGTTCCTTGTTCTTTTATGTTCAGCTAGGTTTTTATGAGTACCCAATCGCCAACTTTAAACACTCGAGGCATAACTTTCTTATTGTAGTATTGGGTCATTTTTTGCTGGTAGGCGACCATTTTGATGGAAGCTGTGTCTCTTTTTTCTTCAAGTAGATCTAGTTCAACTCTTAGAGCTTCATCGTTTCCTTCAACCTGAACTCTTCTGTTTTGAATGTTGGCATCCCTTTTCCACAGGGACCATCGCCTCATACCCGTAGGTGAGGGAGAATGGCGTATCTCTGGTCAGAGTCTCATTTTGTGGTCAGGTAAGCTCAGAGGATACCTCGTAACTCAGATGCCCAAAGCCCTTTGGCTGTTTCAAGTTTCTTTTTTATGGCTTCCAATATGGTTTGGTTGGTGACTTCTACTTGTCTGTTGGCTTGGTGGTGATTGATGTTCAGATTGGCGCAACGTTTCTTCACCTTTTCACCTTCGAACAGGGTTCGTTATTGCTGACCAATGGTTTCAGGATACCAAACCTTTAGATGATGGACTTCCATAGGAAGTTCTCAATTTGATTCTTTCTTATTTTGGAAAGTGATTCTACCTCTATTTGGTAAAGTAATCGATGCAAGGAGAAATCTCTTCTTCTCAGAGGTGGGGAGTGGGCCTACGATGTCCATTCTCCACTGTGCAAAAGGCCACGGGCTGGTCATTGGGACCAGGTTCTGAGAGGGCATAAGGGTGAATGGAGCATATCTTTGACACTTATCACATTTTTGGACCAAGTGTTTAGCCTCTTGCTACATCTTGGGCCAGTACCCACGGGTGAGGGATTTGTGGGCCAATGTCGTTCCTCCGAGATGGTTCTCGCAAATTCTTTCATGGATCTCTCCGAGGACATAGTCTGCCTCATAGGGAGTCAGGCATCTGGGTAGTGAGCCAATTGCTGACCTTTTGTTAGTTTTTCATTGAGGAATGTACATCGTACCGCCATGTTCTTCATCTTACTAGTTTTCCAATTTTCCAGATGGGAAGACTCCATATCTGATGTACCCGACCAGGGGACTCATCCAACTAGTTTCTTCATTGGTGAAGTAGGCCTTTTGGAGTTATTTTTATTCCAGAGTCGATTTTTTTTAGCTCTATAATTATGTTGGATCCGTCTGTTGCGGATGAAGCCATCTTGGCTAGAGCATCAGTTTCATTGTTATCCATTCTGGAACAGCACCGGAGTAGAATTTTCTTAAAACCCTTCGTGGTGTCAATGTTTTTTTTTTCTTTTCTTGCAATAAGCAAACATTTGAGGGTCCTTAGTGTTAAATTCGTCACTCACATGGTGTCAACCAGTTGGAAATCACTGAACATTGTGATTTCTTATATTCCAATTCCTTTAGCCAGTTTTAACCCGACTATGAGGTCATCATATTTTCCTTCATTATTGGATGCACTAAAGCCAAATCTAATGGCTTTCTTTAGAGTTATCCCCTCAGGGGTATAGACAACAATCCCAGCCCCAGTTTATTTCTAGTTGGATGACCCGTTACATTGTAAGATTCACCATTTTGAGATTGGTTTGTAGTTTTCACTCTCTTTTTGGCTTTTTGGCTTTGGTTCTCAAACTCCATTGAACTCATCAATGAATTCCGCTAGTGCTTACACTTTGATGGACATTCTCGGAGCATAGTGGATATCAAACTGTCCCAGCTCTACTGATCATTTGACCGTTCTTCTTGATAGCTCTAACTTGTGCAATACCGATCGGAGTGGATATTCGGTAATGAGTGTTATTGAATGAGATTGGAAGTAATGTCACAACTTTTTGGAGGAGGTAACTAATGTTAAGGCCAATTTTTCTATGTTGGGGTAGTTAGCTTCTGCCTCTGCAAATGTATTGCTGATGTTGTAAATTGGCTTATGCTTCCCCTTATCTTCCCGGATCAGTTCTGAGACTGAAAGGTACAAGTAGAATATTTCTTGCTATAGGCTTTGAGAGAAACTTTGTGCTTCCCATGTACATTTTCAGATCCTGGAAAGAGTGTTCGCATTTTTGGCCCCATTGAAATTCCTTATTCCCTTTCAAATTTTTGAAGAAGGGAAGTCATCTGTCGAGAGACTTGGAGACAAACTTGTTCATGGCTGCCACCATTTTAGTCAGGCTCTGAACTTCTTTGATGTTCGTAGGTGACCTCATGTTGAGAAGAGTCTGAATTTGCTTTGGGTCAGCTTCCATTCCCCTTTTGGTTGACTATGTAGCCAAATAATTTTTCCAATTCTACTCCAAAGGTGCACTTTGCTGGTTGAGCTTAATTTGGTACTTGCGGAGCTAGGAAAAGGCTTTTTGGAGGTCCGCATGTGGTCAAGACTGTGTATGTTTTTTATTTGCATGTCGTCGATGTAGACCGTCATTGTCTTCCAAATTTGTCATTTGAACATACGATTGACCACCAATTGATATGTAGCTCTCGCATTTTTAATCCGAATGGCATCACCCGATGACAGTATATGCCCCTGTTTGTTATGAAGGAGGTTTTCTCCTCGTCTGGTGAGTGCATATTGATTTGATTGTATCCAAAGTACGCATTCTTGTAGTTAAGTAGGCTATTTCTTGAAGTTGCGTCAACAATTTGGTCTACTCAGAGAATGGAAAGCCATATTTCGGGCAAGCCTCATTGAGTTAAGTGTAGTCCACGCAGACTCTCAACTTTCCATTTTTCTTTTTTACTATAAGACCGTATTCGCCAATCAATCTGGATAGTGTGATTTACTTATCATGCCGGCTTCCAATAGCCTTTGCACTTTTTCGTTAATGGCCTGGTTATGCTCAGGTGCTACCAGCCTTATCTTCTGTTTGACTGGCTTCTTGGTCCGGATTGACTTTCCAGTCTGTGTGATTACGGAGGGGTCAATTTCCATAATAGCTTTCATTGTTCAGACGAATACGTCATGGCTTTCTTTCAACAGCGTAGCTAACTGATTCGCTAGCGCCTCACTGAGATTAGAGCCTATCTAGACAACTCTGGCATTATCTGGATTATCTAGATAGATGGTGACGGGCTCTTCATCCAGCTATTTAACATTTGGTTTTCCCTTGGGCTAGGAGTCGCTTCATTGTTCGAATGCGAAATACAGTTTTTTGGTTATGGACTAGGGACCTTCGTAGCTTAGTCCTTTGGTTTGGACTGTGATGGCCCCTCGTCTGACCACTTAATCACAACATAATGACATTATATAGCGATACTCTGACCTTCTCTGATTGTCCCTACCTCATCATCCGTAGGGAATTTTAGACACCGGAGTTGTGTGAAGACCACTGCCCCCATTTGATGAAGCCAAGGTTTGCCTAGAATTCCATTATATGCAGAAGGGGCATCTACGACCAAGAACTTTGTCAACAAGATATTCTATAAATCTGGTTCCCCTGCTACTACTGACAATTTAATCTTTCCAACCGGGTAACGTCTTTCTCCGCTGAAGCCGATCATCGCTTGGTTGGTAAGCGTCATCTCCTCCTTTTTTAATTGCATTCTGCGAATTGCTTCTAGAAACAAGACGTTGATCGAATTGCCTATGTCAACCATAGATCTACTTACGTATTACTTCCCTATCCCGATTGAGATAACCAAGGTGTCATTGTGGGGGAAACATACTCCTCTCATGTCTCACTCCGTGAATGTCAAAATCGGAGCTACGCCTTCTCCCCCGAACATGCTGAACAAGGCGGTCCTCATAATGGGATTTGGTCCGCAATTCCAGGACTGATCTTTTTAGTGATCAGTTGGAGTGTTCCCCCTCTTCGCATGCAACATGCATGATGCATATAACATCCAGAGTCCTTTTTTTGACCTCCTACACATCTCGTATTTCCCTTTTCTTCAGGATTGCCTTTCGCCGAAGCCAACGAATTCTTTCAATCTCCCTTTTTGAACCCGGTATTTGATCTTGTTCCTGAGGCTTTTGCAGTCATTAGTATCATGACATACTTCCTAATGGTAAGAACAGTACTTGTTCTTATCGCGTATTGAAAGATCTCCCTAGAGCTTAAAAGGCCACTTGATATCCTTCCAACTCTTCATGGCAGAGAGGATTTCAGACTGAGTGAGATTTAGCGGAATCTATACGTGGTACCTAAACTTGATATAGTTGCGACCTTGTCGATTTTTGCTCTGCTAGACCCAGGCTTGTTGTCACTTCATTTTTTTTTATTTTTCTTCCTTTTTTTCTTCTCCAATCCTTGGTCTTAGAGGAGTGCTTAGTCTCCCTCTCACCCTCTTTCTTGGCTGCCAACATCTCATCTAAGGTGATGTACTTTTGCGCACGTTTCAACAAATCCACCATGTCTATTGAGGGCTCTGGGGTGAGGAAGTTATAAAACTGACCTCTTCTAAGGGCTGAAGTGAAGGCAGTGACAGATGATGTGTCATCACTGCAACCAACGATCAAAGTCAGCTCATCATTGAACTGAGCTACGAACTCTCTATGGGTTTTGTCGTGCTTCTGCTTGAGAATAGAGGCCTTTTTTTTATCTGTTGGCT
Organism: Berberis vulgaris; assembly: GCA_963556465.1. Classification (NCBI taxonomy): domain Eukaryota; kingdom Viridiplantae; phylum Streptophyta; class Magnoliopsida; order Ranunculales; family Berberidaceae; genus Berberis; species Berberis vulgaris. The sequence goes on from OY747128.1 coordinate 60,991,747, forward strand.
TCCCACAAATCGAGTGATGAAAGCCTACGCTTGGAACATATCGATAGATCTTGGCTGGAGGCTATGGGACCATGTCAATGTTGCTTTCTTTAGGCTGGTAGGGAAGGTCTAACACAAGATGATTTCTGAACCTTCATTTAGTGCCATCACATGGCAGTAATGGTAGTGGTGGCCAGATGGATCCGTAGTTCGATCATAGAACTCAAGCTTTGGGGGTCTGAACTTCTTTGGTAGAGGCGCGTTCATGATCTGCTTAGAGAATGGAGGGACTATGAAATTGTACAAGACGTCCAGATTGGTAGCCCCAAGTCAGAGTTGATTCTTGGCAATAGTCTTGTCAGCCCTTGCCGCACTGTCTCCTTAGACTCCCTCATCATTCAGGTTCCCCTCGTGGTTGGGTTTTCTGGTCCTTGGTACGGATGTTGTCGCTCTCATGAACGCACTCCCTCTTGTTTTCTGAGTCCAAAGACCTTTTTGGATTCCTGTCATTCTCTAATGGTGACAGTCGTTCTTAGGCAAGTCTCTCCACACTCGAGTGAGATGATTCATATAGGCTAGAATCTGATATATATAGGGATATCGTTGTGGCCACTTCGGAAGAAGAGCCCTATGGTTGTTCCACTTCTTTGGTTGGATCATTTCGGTCCTACAATAGGACTCTATCAGTCTGAGCATCAGCCAGCTCGACAATATTGTCATTAGCACGAGATCTAGTGTTGGTAACCATGTTTCAGGGCTTTATAGGTTTAACAGAGTTTGTGTTTTGATTCGAGGAAAACTATTGTTCCCCACAGATGGCACCAAACTGATGCGCTCAAATCCATCCCTGTTAACTTTGACCTATAAAGATGAACAACAGTGAACTAGAGACCATCGTGTTGGCGGCCAAAGGCACTCCGATGGTAAAGTCAGGCTCTTGAACCACAATGGAATTAGATCGATCAAAATTAGGGTTTCATATATTCGTTATCCGTTTTATTAACCTTATATAAATAGAGCAATTTATTCCTTCATTGGCTCTACCTCTGAATGCGCCATTGAGGGAAGATATCTTTCGTAGAATCTTCCCTTATCAAGTTACGTCCATGTAGGGTTCTTCACCACTCCATGACTAATCTTCTTTAGTACTTGGCTCTCTTTGGGACTTAATGCCTAATTGGGCCAAGAGTGGTCTAAATGGGCATTGGTCTCAATCAGCCCAAGGTCTGTGTTCTAGCCTTATCGTCCTAGGTCGTGCTCCAAGACTTCGTTTATGTAATCTAGGCTTGATCGCCTAACTTATGAGTCGAATTGCGTCTGACTTGGATCTGGCTTGGCCCTCTAATGGATCTGTGAAACGGGTTCGGATGTGATTGGAGGACTATTACATGTCTTATCAACTCTCTAAACATTTAACAAAAAAAACTCTCTAAATAAAAATAAAAAAAACAGAGAGAGAGAAATGAATGGCGTTGTCAGTGTTGTACGAATCGGTTAAAATCGTGAGTCAAATGGCCAATTTGACTCGACTCGGCATTCAAACGGTTTGAATCGCCCAACAAATCGGATTTCCACCAAATCGGAGTGAATCGTCACCAATACAGGGTTGAACTCGTTAAGTTGCATTTGAAAGACAATCGTTCGATTTATATGCTTAGTACAAAAGGAAGAAAACCAACACACAAAAAAAAGAAAAAAAGGGAAAAAGAAGAACAACAATAAGAGTCTGGGAAAAAATCAGAGACATACCTGCTCAGATCAGGTTCAGATCCACTCCATCATGAGCTATTTCCCTCGGCACCGGTTAAGATCCACTCCTTCTCGAGGCCAGTCCCTCAGATCCGACTAAGATCTGCTCGGATATGCTCATCCTCAAGCTGTTTTGGACTTTGATTGGTTCGAAGAAGTAGTTACTTCGACCGATTATTGAAGAAGAAGGAGTTATTCATCGGATTGACTCATCAGCTGGTTCCCTCAGATAGTTGAAGAAGAAGAAGAAGGAACTTACCTTGAGAAAACCATCTCTACAAGTTGAGAAAAGTAGAACTGCACATCTGATTTTTTTAATTTTTATTTTTATGTTTTAATTCTTTATGAAGATGAAGATGTCAGGGACCCCTAAATAAATACATCTTATTAATTATTATAATTAAACCAATAAATAAACATAATATAATTATTAAACCCTCATTTTCCAGAGTTTGTTTTCTTCTTTTAAAGTGAAAAACGATCCAAGAATTTTTGTAAACCTAGCTTTTCTCATAGGAAAGAAAACCCTTGTAAACCTAACCTTTCCATTAAAATTCTCCTCCAACAATGTCCTACAACTTCTACCACCAAACAAGTGATTTCTTCTTAACTTCTTCCATAGTCTTTTACATGATACATTAAGTGTTTCCACCAACTAAACCAAGCTTTGCTTCAGCCAAAGGTAAGAAAGTTTAACCCTCATTGTCTTTTGATATTTTCCATTAGATTACTTTACTATTATCACCATGCCAGATGTAGCTTGGGAACATTGTGTCTCTGTGAATGGTAACAAACAATATGTTAAGTTTAATTATTGTGGAAAAGATATGTGGGTAGGGGTTTTTTGAATGAAAAATCATCTTGGAAAAACAAACAATGACACTTCACCATGCTTGAGCAATTCGAATGAGAATTATTTGCTTTTCAAGAAGATGTGTACTGATAAAATGGCTGCAAAGGTTGTTGAAATGTATGGGGATGATGGAAATGTAAGTGGAAGCAAAGTTGATTATGGACCATGAATGAGATATGGAAACCAACTGATAGGAAAAAATGTTGTGTTAAAATTTCAAGGTTCATTTATGGATGTGCTTTGCCTTTCAACATTGTCACAAATGTATATTTTAAAGAGATTAATGATGAAGTTTGTAAGTTTGGGAGTGGATTAAAACTTCCACTTACTATGAAGTTAGGAACACCTAGTTGAAAAAGGAAGTGGAAGAGGTGAATGTGAAGCTTGAAGCCTACAAGAAAGATTGGAAGAAATATGAATGCACTATTATGTCTGATGGGTGGACCGATGGTAAAATTCGAAGCATTACAAATTTTCTTGTTACTAGTCCAAAGGTAACTATTTTCTTGAAGTCCCTTGATACATCAAACATATTTCATAATGCTGAAAACTTGTAATTGATGTTGGATGAAGTGGTACAGGAAGTAAGTGAAGAAAATGTAATCCAAATGTGAATGGGTAGTGCCTCGGCTTATATTAAAGTTGGGGAACACCTTATGAAAAATAGGCCACACCTCTTCTGGTCTCCTTATGTAGCACACTTGATAGATCGCATACTTTCGGGCATTGGCGATTTGCCTTTCCCAAGTGAAACCGTTAAAAAAACCAAGAAAGTAACAGTTTACATTTATAGCCACACATGGGTGTTGAGTCTCATGAGAGAGCACACTAATGGTAGGGAGTTAGTTAGCAAGGCCATCCATCACTCGATTTGCCACATCCTAGCTCACATTACAAAGCATTCTGGATAATAGGGTTGGGTTGAGAAGTATGTTTACTTGCACGAAGTGGGAAGAGTCTTAGTCAGAGGCATTTTAGGTAATGCATATTATATTGGGGGATAAACAATTTTGGCCCTGGGTGAAATATAGTATTAATTGTGCCTCTCCATTGGTTCGTATTTTGCGTTTGGTCGATGCGGATGATAGACCTCCCATTGGCTACATTTATGAAGCTATGAATCTAGCCAAGGAAAAAATTACAAAGAATCTTGAAAACAATGAGTCAAGATACAAGAAAATATGGAATTTCATTGATGAAATGTGGAATTTACAAGACCGTTGCGATTTACATGCCGCAGCAAACTATCTTAATCCTCGTTTCCATTATAGTGACGACTTTCAAGCGGATGAAGAGATCATGGATGGCTATTATGAAACAATTGAGCGTTTGATTCCATCGAGATGAGAAATAAATCTTATTGACCAACAACTTGATGTGTTCAGAAGAGGTGCTGGGACATTTGGGAGACAATCTACCACTGAGGCAAGGACCATGAAACAACCTAGTATGTTTAAAGTTTATTTAACTTAAACATTTCCATTGATTACATGTTTATGTTTATGTCGTTTACGTGTTAAAATCATGATATTATTATTGTAGCTTTGGGAGCCATTGTCCGAAATTGTAGAATGTGGCTAAGAGAATTTTGAGCTTGACTTGTAGTGCTACGGGTGTGAACGTAATTGGAGCACATTTGATCAACTGAGCGAAAAATTATTGTTTTTTTATTCATATTTTCACTTACTAGTTGTCATGTCATGTATGATGTGGATGTTTAGAAATTTAACTTTCTAATATGTTATATGCATGGTAGATTCATACAAACAAAGGAATTCGATTATAACAAAAGCGATTGAATGCACTTGTGTTTGTCAAATACAATCTTGTTCTTGATCAACGCCAACAACATAGAACACAAGGCATAAATCCCATTTTATTGTCGTAGTTAGATAATGACAACGAATGGATTGTGGAGCAAGAAGATCCGGCTCTCCCCAATGATACCTCATGGTTGGACATAGTAGATTGTTTCGTTGATTATGAAGCGGAGCCAAGTCGAAAACGACATCGTAAGTTAATAATTTATTACTTTTTTTTATTTCTTCATATTTACTTCTACTTGTTTACTATAGTTACTACTTTTGAACTTGAATGTGAATAGGACCAAGAAATTTAACGAAGTCGACAAAGTGAAAGAACAAAGTCATTGAAGATGAAGAGGAAGAAGGTTGTGACTTGGAAGATGAGATTGATGTCATTGATAATGTAGACATTGCAATTATCGATAAGCATGAAACTACTTTCTGAAGGGATCAAAGTTGGAACTAGGAAACAATGAAGACATCTTGATTCTTGAATCATACTTTTGACTTTGGGGGGGAAGACTTTGACTTCTAATTTAATAGTTATTGCTTAATAGTTTATATTTTTCCTTTTGGGAGTCATTTTGTATATAATTTCACACATTCTTGGGTATATTTTGGGTATAGGATAGAATGTTGGAATGAACAAGAAGTGTTGAAGTCTTATACTTTTTGGCAAATGAAGTCTTTTACTTTTGGCAAATGAAGTCTTTTACTTTTGGCAAATGTAGTCCACTTTGCTCTACTATATTATGTTTGTTTTCCTAGATTTTTCAAAATAACTTAATAAAAACAATATTATGTACAATTAACAATCTATGGGAATTATAAATTCCTTAGTAATTCTTCAGCACAAAAGCAAAGTTGAACTTGGATTACATTCATTCATCTTCAATTCATTCTAACAATTTCTCTTCTTAACCACAATGGTCGTTCTAATGGTCATCTCATTTGCACTTGCCACATATCGGTTTTCAAAGAATGTGGTCAGGCTTCATGCACTTTTCACCTTCTATTGCCCCACTTTTGTACTTGATCAAGCTGAATACACTTCGAGTTTCAAGTAATTCCTAAACCTGTAAAGACTACAGAGAATGTAAGTAAAAAGAAATGATAAATTCCAAAATGAAGGCAAAAATGTGTATATAATATATAATATAATTAAAAAATCTTACGATTTACGATTAAATTTAAATCTTGCATGTTATGATTCACAATTCACTTACACTGGGCATTATTACTGCTGCAGTTTCTCCATCTTCAACTCAAGCATCGCATTGGCATCATCATCATTATCATCGTCATTTAAGCAACACTGATACCCAAAGCCTCATCACCGTATCTTTTTCTTCTAATCTCCCAATCAGATGCAATGAAACCAAAAGGCCCATTTCCAGTCTTCTCTGCAACCCCTTTTCTTCTAACAAAACCCCAACACCAGTGACAAAATCACAACAACCTTTCGTAGTTGTTGGGTCAGCAAATGCAGACATTTATGTTGAGATTTACAGACTTCTAAAAGAAAGAGAAACCATCTCTAGCAAAACTGGTCAAACTCTTGCTGGTGGTAAAGGTGCCAATCAGGCTGCATGTGGTGGCTAGCTTTCATATCCACTTACTTGGTTGGCCAAGTTGGTGAAGATGCTCATGGAAGATTGAGTACTAATGCTTTGGAGACTGGTGGGGTTCATCTTGATCATCTTAATATTGTTATGCTGCAGGCTGATGGTCAGAATTCCATTATTATTGTTGGTGGTGCTAATATGTCTTGTTGGCCTCAAAACCTCTCATATATGCAATTTGCATATTATTAGTAATGCCCGTTGTTTTGCTTCAAAAGGAGCTCTCTGATGCTGTCAACTTTCAAGTTGCCAAGGTCTTACTTCTTCTTTCAACTCAATTATTTTCTCTATTTTCTTCTATTTCTACAAATTTTCTTTGTGGATTTTTTTTACACCATTAGTTCATAGCTATCTTATAATTTGAGTGCTGGACAAATGTGTTGACTTATGTTGGATAAACAACACATCTCTCCCATATGTGTGTGGACTAAGAGAAGCCTTTAAAAAGGAAAAAGGATAAAAAAAAAAATATGTTGTAATATAACTAAATCTTTGACTGCAACCAAAGTACAAATCTGTACCCCCTGGAATCCTTTCATTTCTTGAAAAGAAATAAGGGCACAAAAAGTAGAGATTGGCCATGAAACTTTGTAAGATTTCAATTAGTGTGTGAAACCTTTTATATTATAAAAAACAAAGTCGAATATTTGCGAATCGTAAGGTTCTTACTACTTATCAGAACTTTGTTTGTAAAACGTAGGGCTGAAAACCGAACCATCAATTCGGTTTTTCACCTAAACCGTGAACCGAACCGACTTAAGTAGGTTTTAAAATTTTCAAATCGAAACCAAACCAACCATTAACAAAACCGATCTGAAACGAACCGATTCTAATTTATGCAAACCGTAACCGAACTGAACCGACTAAAATCGAACCAAAACCGAATCGACCGACTATTTTAAACATATTATATTATTTATATATAAAATATATATTATTTATTATATATATTCAGTCGGTTCGGTTTAGTCGGTCAAAATCACATAGAAACCAAAAACCGAACTGACCACTTCGGTTTTGAATTTTTTAAAACCAAAACCAATCCGAACCGAATTTAAATCGAACCAATTAGTTCGGTTTTGATCGGTTCGATTGGTTTAATCGATTTTTTGTTCAACCCTAGTAAAAAGACACCGTATTAGAGTGTTTAGAGGCACACCCATTTTTTGGGGGTTATTAACCTTTATTAGGAAATGAGATGATTTGTTGAAAGAGAAATGAAGCCTCTTATTTATGCAAAAACTCGTGGAACAATCAAGATTGAGTGATTATGCGAGTAAAAGTTGGAAAATCAAGGCTTTGATGAAGTGTACACGTGGAAAAGAGACCATTTTTGAAAAGAAAGGCCTTCTGATTTCCTTTGTTTCGGAGAAAAGAAATTCTTCCTCGGCAAAACTTCTTTCTATGATGTCATCATTATCAAGAGGCGTGCTCTCTACGAGAAAGAACCTGAATCTGTCCTCCACCTTCTCCTGTCCCGCTCCTTCGCGAGGGACATTTGGTCTTCCATCTGAATCGATTCTGGTTGGGTCATGCAAGCAGAGTTGATCTTATCCACTCGTAATCTTGGAAGTCTAGCGTTTTTCGAAGAAGGGAAAGCGGTTTGGGACCGGCTTCTGGTTGCCGTGTTAGTATGCATTCTGGAAAGAGAGGAACAATAGTCTTTGATGGGAGGAAAATGGAAGCTAGCCGAGTGTACAGAATAATTAAAATCTTGGTCCTTTGCGTCAGACTGGGATTCTCTTTTTTGCGTATTTCCTAAAGTTTTCTCACTCGTTATTTCCTTCTTCGCTTTTCTTTCTTTTGTTTTCCCTGGGGTATGCTTCTGTGTGTTTGTATCTTCGAGCTTCTCGCTCATTTGCTTTGTTTCCCCGTCTCTTTTCAATATATTATTGTTTTATTGAATACAAAAAACTAAAATTAGCGCGAATTTTTTTTCCTTATTAGGTATAAAGTTCTATTTGGATAGGATGAAATAGAAGGGTGTCTAGATGTAATATCTGTGTTTTCAAAAAAAAAAAAAAAATTTCGGGCAGGGGTTTACTCAGTAGAGGTGGTAGGGGCACATAGCAACCCACCCTTTAAGAGACAACCCCCTCCCCCCATTTCTCTTTCTTTTCCTTCTTTTCCTTTTTTCTTCTTCAGCGTGAGGTTCTCTCACAGCGACGTTGTTCGCCGGGTTCATTCAAGGAGGTCGAGCGATTTCCTTCGTGGAATCTCGCCATTGTCCTTCATTTCTTCCCCTATTCGCTCCCTCTTCGTTTCTCTGTTGGGATTTCGCAAAAAACAAAAAACAAAAAAACAAAAAATTCAGTTTTCACATTTGGGTTTGGTGTTGGCTTGTTTGATCGGTTTCTGTAGTTCCGATCAGCCGTGGAGGGGCTTGGTGGCATCATTGGGAGCCCTTAGAACCGATATGCAAGGTTGATTTTGGGGTTGGCCGAATTTTTCAAAAAATCAGGGTGCATGTTCGTTTTGAGGATTCTTCGGCATGAATTCGGGCTTTGGGTGCGTGGGTGAGCCTCACATTCGTGACTCCGAGTGTCCTTAGACCCATTTTCGGCCTGTTGTGCAGTTTGGAGGAGATCAGACCGGAGTAGGGAGGGTTTCAGCGCGTTTTCGCCTAACTTTGGTTTTGGCGGGGTGTTTGCCGAATTTTTATTGCCTGTAAGTTTTTCTTTCAGTCACGCGCCGCTTGTAATTTATTTATTTTTTCAGTTTTCGGCTAGTTTACTCATTTTCGAATCCGCCTTGCAGTTTTAAAATTTTATGTGGTCCCGCATTCGTGGTTTTGCGAGTTAGGAGCTTCGACCGGTAGGAATTGGGTTTTGAAAACCCATTCCGCTCAAGTGAGTGGAATTATAATATTTATTTTGAGAAATAATTATTTGAAATCCTGAATTTAATTTTTACATTATACCGTCGATTGTGTATAATTGAATCCAAGTCTGAAATTCGGGGTTTTCAGATATTTCGATGATTGTGCTGGTTATTTGTGAATGAATTATGTATTGGGTTTCCTGAAAGCATGATATATTTGAATGAAATCGAATAGTGAATGAATTTTGGGTGTGATTAGCCTTTGGTGTAATGACATTGGTCTTGTATGCTTCGTTTTCGAGTTTGCATAGTATATCATGTTTTACCGTGGATTGTCGAGTCTTGAACATGTATGATAATTGACTCGAATAAATTTATTGTGGTGAATTGGGTCATATTGGGACCCTGACCTAGTCGTGGTTTTATAAAAATTGTCGAATTGATTATGATTGCACGTCTGTTACCTTTGATTTTGTACAGACTCGTCATTTGTGCATGTGGATGTTAGTATAAGTGTCTTTACCCCGCTATAATGCCTGTTGTGCCGATGCTTAGGAGCTTACTCACATCGTGAGTTGGATGGTGCTCGAGATGACTCGCACCAGACATTGTGGACGCTATTGCATGTGGCAAGCTTGCTGAGGTGCGGTGAGCTCCCGCACGCACTTGCCACTATAGAGTGCAGTAGGACGTGCTTTGGACATTACTCACTTTCCCTCCCAGCGCGCTTGAGTTTGATTGTGTTAGGTTGGCCATGTTAGGCCAGTCGTTCGAGATGTTTGAGTTTGTGTTCTGGCAGATGGCACCCCATTAGGATACAAACAAGCCTGAAGTGGTACTGGTGCACGTTGTGGGATGTGTCTGGGTGAGACACATTCGTAGGGTATGCGGATACCTACGATATGAGACACTTATACAGAATTTTTGGTTTCAACCTGATTGCTATACCTAGGAGACTAGGAAGAATTATGAGATTGTCTTTATTTCCATCGCTTGATATTTACCATGTTTGAATCACGCGTAATGATCGGCATATATTGTAAACTTGTAGTTATTGTGGAATCTGAAATGTTTGTGTTATTGCTTAAAATTAGAAACATTATCCTTAGAGACACGGTGTGATTTAGACTTTAGAACTTGTTGCTTATTCATTGTTGTGTGGCATGAATTTTCCTTGTTTATTATTCTATTATTTGTATTTAGTTCGCTCGCACCAGCTGACTTTGTGCTTTGCTGACCCCGCAAGGGGTGTACTTCTATTGGAGTGCAGGCAGTGTTGGCGTTCCTGCTGAGCGTGGCGCGTAGGCCCCGTTTTGTGGTGTTTGGTCGTGTCCACCCTGTACGGGTATGTTTTGCTTCCTCTGTGTTATCAGGTGTACTATACTGCTATACTAGATGCTTGTATATTGGTTTGTCTTTATGACTCTGGTGGGCGAATCAAATATACTTATTTTGTTCAAATTTTAACGTAGTTTTTATTTTCGTTTCATTCTCGTATCAAGAATGTGTTATATTATGATGTTGTGACCGATTATGATTCGCCTGTGTTACGAATTAGTTCACACATCAACACGCTGCAATTCCCATGGCGAGTCGGAGCGTGACACTAGAAATCTGAGATTATTCAAAGGAAGGTAATTATGGAAGCATTGGTGCATTCTAAAAAGGGCCTTTTTTTAGCACTTTTTCAATGAAGAGTTTGGCTACAGAGCGAGGGAGGGAGCGAGGGAGAGGGGGCGAGGGATGGGTGTAACCACCCATCCTCCTCGGGATGAGCGCATCGCGTTGGAGATACACGCGGGCACTCATCACGAGGAGGATGGGTGGTTACACCCATCCCTCGCTCCCTTCCCCTCGACCCCTAGAATTTTCCTTCAATGAAAGAGGAGAGTTCGAGTGTTCATCAATCAAATCACTTTGCATACTTTATTGCTCTTATAAAGCTCAAAAAACAAGGAAGCACTAGTCTGTACATAGGACAGATTCTAACTATCGAGGGAAATGGCGAGGAAAACAGTGAGGGACCCAAGGGGGAGCCGTCCATCCCAGGATGCGCGTTTGAACTTTTTGAATGCGTGTGTTGAAAAGTCAAACGTGCATTTCGGGGGAAGATGGACGGCTTTCTCCTCTCCTACCCACCCCCTTCCCCCTTGGTGGGGTCTTTTGCTGTTTTCCTCGACAATTAGATGAGTAATTCTAGCTGGCTTGGATAACCAGCCTGGATTGACTGCCTGAGGGGGCGAAATTACATTTTTGCCCCCCTCTTTAAACCCCTTTTTGGAGAAAGTGTTTAAAGAGGGAGGGCAAAAATGCAATTTCGCCCCCCCCCCCAGGCAGTCAACCCAGGCTGGTTTTCCCAGGCCATTTAGAATTTCTGCAATTAGACGGGTTCCAGTATCAATTCGAAAGCCACAGACCTATTTCATGTTACACGTGTTTGATTGGTAGAATGATGACATGGAGGTTTGCTCTCTTCTTTGAATCTGATCTTGTTTCTCTGATGCCAAGTGCCTGAAGTATCAAGAGTTCCAAAAAAACACATCACTTAAGTAGAATGGAAACCTTGCTAATGTCTGTGAATCCAAAGACCATCCTATGCAAGTTGGTACAAGCTTAAGGAACATAGGAACAATGCTTAACAGTTGATGATACAGTTTCCTCAGAGAAGAACATGGATAATCAAAACCATTATTTTCTGTAAGCAAAATTATTTTCTGTAAGCAACATGATTCAGAAAATTTATTGGGAGAAAGGATGGAGCAGTGTTTCATTTATAGGAGTGCCTTGTAGCACCTCCAGCTGGTTGAAGAAACAACCTATTGCTTTATATGTGTGATCTTTCACTTCTAAAGATTGAAGAAAAACCTATTCCTTTATGTGTGATTCTCTCCAACGACTACCTCCTTCCCTTTTTCGGCTCGCCACTGTTAATGGTTACCAAGGTGAACAACGACGGTTTGACTTGGCTCTCAGCTACTCCTCTGTGCCACAACCTCTCGTCGACTACTGTTCAATTTCCAAATGGCCAACATGGAGTGTCGACTTTTTGTGAAAACCAAAAATCACCTTCTACATATGCTTCTCGGTCCGCTCCACCGGAGAATTCTGTTTCTCTTTTGGTTAACACTTTTGTTGAGCATAGAGAGCAAGGCTTTAATTCAAGTTGTTTAATGTAGAGGGAAGACGTCCAGTCAGGCCTTAATGTCACCTTGAGTAGGCACATCAATCCTGGCAATCTAGAAGGCTTGATCCCCTATTTTGAATAGATTATTCCCGAGATGGTGGATCCATTGGATCATGCTAGTGATAAACCTTAGAGGTTGGTTGACATTGACCGTCTAATGGAAATTCTCATGTTGTAATGAATCCAATTGCTATTCATCATTAGTTGCCCAACACGTGGCTTCCTCATCTTAGACAGACGCTCACAAAGCTGGACCCGGGGGGGCTCCTGTGCACACAGCGCAGGACGTCCTCCTGTGCACATTTATGAGCCGTCAGATCAGATCCGACGGTTCAGATCGAAAGATTTCAAATCCATCAATTTCAGCCGTTGGATTAGATCCGACGGCTCTAATTTGTGTGCAGGACGTCGTCCTGTGCTTTCTGCGCAGGAGCCCCAGCGCAGGAGCCCCCCCCCCCCCCCATTTCCACAAAGCTGGAACACATTCTAAAGATCACGCGCATGCTACGTCGAGACATTGCTACAACAGATCTCGAACGAGATCCAACAAGCAACCTAAAGCGATGCATCTTACCCTCCCCTTCCCAAACTCAGGTGGGTCGTGCAACTGCAGCTAGGGTTGTCCAACCTAAACTTAACAGCATGGTGGTGACACGTGCATATACTGATCTCGAGTCTTATGACTTGGGAGATCCTTGTTCCTTAGAAGATGATCTCAATTAGTGTTGTATGAATTTGTTAAAATCGCGAGTCAAATCGCTGACTTGACTCGACTCGGCATGCAAACGGTTTGAATCGCCCAACAAATCGGATTTCCCCCAAATCGGAGTGAATCGTCACCGATTCAGGGTTGAAATCGTTAAATCGCGATTGAAAGACAATCAATCGATTTATATGCTTTGTACAAAAGGAAGAAAACCAACACAACAAAAAAAGAAAAAAAAGGGAAGAAAAAGAACAATACGAGTTTGGGAAAAAATCAAAGACATACCTGCTCAAATCCGCTCTGTCACGAGCTCTTTCCCTCAGTTCCGGCTCAGATCCACTCCTTCTCCAGGCCAATCCCTCAGATCCGGCTCAGATTCACTCCTTCTTGAGCTGTTTTCGCCTCAGATTGGTTGGAATAAGTAGTTGTTTTCAACCGATTGTTGAAGAAGAAGAAGTTGTTCATTGGATTGACTCATTAGTTGATTCCTTCAACAATCAGATTGTTGAAGAAGAATAAGGAACTTACTTTGAGAGAACTGTCTCTGCAAGTTGAGAAAAGTATTTGTGTTTTAATTCTTTATGAAGGTGAAGATGTCAGGGACCCCTAAATAAATACATCTTATTATTTATTATAATTAAACCCCTAAAGAAACATAATATAAATAGTAAACCCTTATTTTCCATAGTCTGTTTTTCTTTTTTAAAGTGAAAAACGATCCCAAAGAACTTTTGTAAACCTAGCTTTTCTCAAAGGAAAGAAAACCCTTGTAAACCTAACTTTTCCATGAAAAAACTCATCCTTCGATGTCCTTCAATAACTACCACCAAACAAGTGATTCATTTTTAACTTCTTCCATAATCTTCTACTTCTTACATTAAGTGTTTCCACCAACTAAAGCAAACTTTGCTTCAACCAAAGGTAAAAAAGTTTCACTCTCATTGTCTTTTGATATTTTCCATTAGATTACTTTACTATTATCACCATGCCAGATGTAGCTTGGGAACATTGTGTCCCCGTGAATAGTAACAAACAACAAGTTAAATGTAATTATTGTGGAAAAGAGATGTGGGGAGGGGTTTTTTGAATGAAAAATCATCTTGGAAAAACAAACAATGACATTTCACCATGCTTGAGCAATTCGGATGAGAATTATTTGCTTTTTAAGAAAATGTGTACCGATATAGTGGTTGCAAAGGTTGTTGAATGGAGGGAAATGAATGCTCCAATGTATAGGGATGATGGAAATGTAGGCGGAAGCAAAGTTAATTATGGAGGTGAAAAAAACAAACTACCATGAATGAGATATGATTACCAACTAATAGGGGAAAATGTTGTGTCAAAATTTCTAGGTTCATTTATGGATGTGCTTTGCCTTTCATCATTGTTACAAGTGTATATTTTTAAGAGATGATTGATGAAGTTTTAAGTTTGGGAGTGGATTAAAACTTCCCACTTTCTATGAAATTAGGAACACTTACTTGAAGAATGAAGTGGAAGAGGTGAATGTGAAGCTTAAAGCCTACAAAAAGATTGGAACAAATATGGATGCACTATTATGTCTGATGGGTGGACCGGTGTTAAAAGTCGAAGCATTACAAATTTTATTGTTAATAGTCTAAAGGGAACTGTTTTCTTGAAGTCCCTTGATACATCAAGCATATTTCATAATGTTGAAAACTTATATTTGATGTTGGATGAAGTGGTATAGTAAGTAGGTAAAGAAAATGTAATCCAAATGTGCACGGATAGTGCGTCGGCTTATGTCGAAGCTGGGGAGTACCTTATGAAAAATAGGCCACACCTCTTTTGGTCTCCTTGCACAGCATACTTGATAGATCTCATACTTTCAGACATTGGTGATTTGCCTCTCCCAAGTAAAATCGTTAAAAAGGCTAAGAAAGTAACAATTTACATTTATAGCCACACGTGGGTGTTGAGTCTTATGATAGAGCACACTAATGGTAGAGAGTTAGCGCGGTCAGCCATCACTCGATTTGCCACAGTCTACCTCACATTACAATGCATTCTTGATAATAGGGTTAGCTTGAGGAGTATGTTTACTTGCACGAAGTGGGAAGAGTCTCATTTTTAATGAAGCTAAAGGCACTTGAGGTAATGCATGTTATATTGGGGGATAAACAATTTTGGTCCGGGGTGAAGTATATTATTAATTGTGCCTCTCCATTGGTTTGTGTTTTGTGTTTGGTTGATGCGGATGATAGACCTCCCATTGGCTACATTTATGAAGCTATGGATCAATCCAAGGAAAAATTTGCAAAAAATCTTGGGAACAAGGAGTCAAGATACAAGAAAATATGAAATGTCATTGATGAAAGGTGGAATCTACAACTCCATCGCCCTTTACATGCGGCAACATACTATCTTAATCTTTGTTTCCATTATAGTGACGACTTTCAAGCGGATGAAGAGATCATGGTTTGTTATTATGAAACAATTGAGCATTTGATTCCATCGAGGCGAGAAAAAAATCTTATTGATCAAGTTGCTGGGACATTTGGGATACAAGCTGCCATTGAGGCAAGGACCACGAAACAACCTGGTGTGTTTAATGTTTATTTAACTTAAATATTTCCATTGATTACATGTTTATGTTTATGTCTTTTACGTGTTAAAATCATGATATTATTATTGTAGCTTATTGGTGGGAAAGCTTTGGGAGCCATTGTCCGGAATTGCAGAATGTGGCTAAGAGAATTTTGAGCTTGACTTGTGCTACGGGGTGTGAACGTAATTGGAGCACATTTGATCAAGTGTGCGAAAAACTATAGTTTTTTTATTCATATTTTGACTTACTAGTTGTTATGTCATGTATGATGTGGATATTTAGTAATTTAACTTTCTAATGTATTATATGCAAGGTAGATTCATACAAAGAAGCGAAATCGATTAGAATAAAAGCGATTTAATGCACTTGTGTTTGTCAAATGTAATCTTGCTCTTGATCAACGCCAACAACGTAGAACACAAGGCAAAAATCCTATTATATTGTCGGAGTTAGATAATGACAATGAATTGATTGTGGAGCAAGAATATCCAGCACTCCCTAATGATACCTCATAGTTGGACATAGTAGATTGTTTCGTTGCAAATAACGTCACAAGTTAATAATTTATTACTTGTTTGCTTTATTTCTTCAAATCTACTTCTACATGTTTACTATAGTTACTACTTTTGAACATTAATGTGAATAGGACAAAGAAATTTAACGAAGTCGACAAAAGGAAATAACAGGAGAAAGGTTGTGACTTGGAATATGAGATTGATGTCATTGATAATGTAGACATTGCAGTTATTGATGCAATTATCGATGAGCATGGAACTACTTCATGAAGGGATCAAAGTTGGAACTAGGAACCAATGAAGACATCTTGATTCTTGAATCACACTTTTGACTTTTGGGGGAAGACTCTGACATCCAATTTAATAGTTATTGCTTAATAATTTAAATTTTGCCTTGTCATACATTCTTGGGTATATTTTGCGTATAAGATAGAATGTTGGAATGAACAAGAAGTGTTGAAGTCTTATACTTTTTGGCAAATGAAGTCCACTTTGCTCTACTATATTATGTTTGTTTTCCCAGAATTTTCAAAAAGACTTAATAAAAACAATATTATGTACAATTAACAATCTATGGGAACTGATCAATTCTTCATCACAAAAGCAAAGTTGAACTTGGATTACAATGGTCATTCTAATGGTCATCTCATTTGCACTTGCTACATATCGGTTTTGAAAGAATGTGGTCAGGCCTCATGCACTTGCCACCATCTATTGCCCCACTTTTGTACTTGATCAAGCTGTAAAGAATCTTACGATTTACGATTAAAGAATCGTAAAGACTTACGATTAAAGAATACACTTCGAGTTCCAGGTAATTTTGAAACCTGTAAAGACTACAGAGAATGTAAGTAAAGGCAAAACTTTGTATATATATATATTATAATTAAAGAATCATACGATTTACGATTAAATCTAAATCTTACACGTTACGATTCACGATTCACTAACACTGATCTCAATGTTTTAAGCCCCCAATATCGACATTCTCTTCACTACAACCATGAAGTTCCAAGCATTGATCTTGAAGATAAACAAAGTGGACAGTAGACATGAAGAGGCACGACTTGCTCGTGTTGAGGGTGAGAATGTTTCCAATGGATAAACCATCAATTGTCTTGTGGAATTTAGAGGTCTAGGCTCTACGGAACGAGTTGTTGGCCTTCTTCACCTTGTTTTCAAGTATAGTCCTGGAATTATAGAGGTCTAGGCTAATCACTGATTTACTTTGTTTGGGGCAGAGATACAATGGATTGGAAAGTTCTTCCAAATGAAGGTAGATCAAGGGGTTTAATCATAGTTTGGAAAACATATAAATGGAGAAAATTGATACTTTCACAAGGTGTGTTCACTGTCTTTGTTAAGCTGGCTAGCTTGGTTGATGAATGGACTTGGGTTGTCACTAATGTATATGGACCAGTAGATTTATGCTTTTGTTCCTCAATTTTGGGAAAAATTACAGAATATTGCAGGTCTCTGGGATGAACCTTGGTTGATTTGTGTGTGTGTGTGTGTGTGGTGGTGGTGGTGGGGGAGGGGGTGTCGTTGATGGGCTGGGGGCTTAATGAAATGCATGAGCCCTAGATCCAACAGACGGACACAATTCAATCAATTCATCAATGAATACAGTTTGTGTGATTTCATCCTCAAAGGTGGATCCTTCACTTGGTGCAACAATCACAGCTTTCTGATGATCCAAATGTGATATCTTCCCACATCATCAGCTTCTACTAGGATCTTTATTATGAGCTTGAAGCTTGGAGACCTACACTTGATCCTAACTTATTCAACTACTTAGATGCTCCAACTGTGGGCTCCCTGAGGCCGAAATATCTGTCAATGACATATGTTGGGCTATGCTACACCTGTCTCATGATTTTGCCCTAGTACTTTATGGGTTTCTAGTAGATCTATTGACGAATGCTTGGGACTTTATCAGAAATGACTTTATGGAGACTGTTGCAGATTTTAACCACAGAGGTTTCTTGGAATGGAGATTAGCACAACTCTAATTACCCTCATCCCTAAGGTGAAGCAACCCCAATCAGTGGTACAATTCAAGCCAATTAGTTTTCTTTCTTCAGTCCACAAGAATATCTCTAAGTTGCTCTCAGTCAGACTCATCAAAGTGCTTCCTTTCCTGATTTTTCCTTTCTAATCTGCTGGAGTAGACAACTAGTTGATGGTTTCCCTATTGCTAATGAGATTCTGGATTCAAGAATTAGAGAAGAGAGAGCCTTATGATAAAAGTGGATTTCTACAAAGCTTTTGATTCAATGTCTTGGAACTACATTCTGAATTTTCTTCGCAGGTTTGGTTTTGGCCACAAATGGAAAAAATTTCACACATTGCTTTCCACAACCTCCTTTTCCATATCTTTGAATATTTCCCTCCATGGTCACTTCAAAGCTAATAGAGGGTTCAGACAAGGTGGCCCTCTTTCCCCACTCGTCTTCACTTTGGCTGTTGAGGGTCGTACTGCTTTGGTTACTAAGGCAAACCAGTTGGTCTTCTTCATGGTTTTCAAGCCTCCCCATCTTCAGAATCCATTCCTATTCTCCCATATGCCGATGACGCAATCATGTTTATTGATGCTTTTCTCAGCGTGGTGCTACTTATTAAGGATATTCGCTATTGGTTTGAAGCTTGCTATGGCTTGATAGTCAATTTTGCTAACATGGGGTTATTCAATTATGGATTTTAATAGACTGTAGAAGATTTTAAAATTCATTAAAATATCGGGGTATTCAATTAAGGATTTAAAACAATACATGTAAATCTAGGGGTATTCAAATACAAATTTTAAATGATTGTTTTATGATACATTAAAATAAGGGGGTATTCAATTAATGATTTTCAAAAGTCCACCAAAATTATGGGGTATTCAAAAAGTAGTGGATTTTAATGAATTTGTTAAAGTTGTGGATTTTGAAGGATTTGCGAGTGAAAAGTATATATAACAAGAGTTATTCCAAATCCAACCTCTCTCCCCCTCATATTTCAACGGATTTATATTGGCTATTGTTAAATAACACCACCATTTTCGCTAAAGAACGCCATCATCCCATTTTTTGTGATTTGCTCAAAGACACCACCACCTTCCCTTTTCTTATCTCTTCACAAGAGTAGCACCACCTCGCCCCACAACTTTCGTCCACACCACCATGCCCTACCACCGCTGGCTGCACCACCACTCGCACTTCCTCTTTTCTTTTGTTCTTGTTCTTTTTTTTTATTCTTCTTCTTCTTCTTCTTCTCATTCTCTTTCTCTTATTTTTTCTTTTTCTTGTCCTCTCTTCATCTTTTTTTTTCCTCTTTCTGAACATTTTGTAAGATTATCTGTATCCAATGAACATTTTGATAAGATTATCTGTATCCAATGAACATTTGGTTTGCTAAAATAAGCTTTGAATTTCTCTAAGTTTGCTGCATGGTAATCGTTTACAAAATTCATTTGTAGAAGTTTTGATTACATTTTGCTTGTTGTATATACTTATGAAGCAGAATTTGATGTTATTCCATTGCTACATTTTGCTTTAGAGCCAAAAAAATATATATCAACAATTGTTATTTATATACACATCTGTATTTTGTTTTTGCTTGCACATACAAGTTTAAGGTGTTCCCAAAAAAAGTATTAAGTGAGGATCCTCAAAAGAAATTATTTGCATTATTTCTTCTTTTCAAAAGAAAAATAGTTATTTTTATTACTTTTGGACCATATTCAATGTATTTAATTTTTTTTTTAATTTGAAATAAAATTCACGTAGCATACAAACGATTGTTTTATTGATATTTGAGAGATGTTTTATGATTTGTGTTGACATGGATAACAATGTAGGTGACGTTATTTCATAACTTCCTATGATTAATAGCATATTCATAAGAATTTACAAAAATTTATAAGAATCAATAGAAATCCAATAATAAAAATCCATCAAAATCCAATGGATTCTGTAAAATCCACAAAATCCAGTCACTTAAAATATATCAAAGTTCAGTGGATTCTGTAAACTCCTTTGAAATATTTTAAAATCCATGAGATTTAAAATTTTTCACAGTCTATTAAAATCCATAATTGAATACCCCCCTGTAAATCTCATCTATTTGTTGTGGCTTAAGGGTGAAGTTCCTGAAATTGATCGATGGGCCTCTACTTGTTTGTCAAAATGGATCCTTTCCTTGTACCTATTTGGGCCCCCTTCCGTTCTAAATACAGAAATGTTATGAATTTGGGAAGAAACATTGGAAAGAATAGAAAAAAGGCTGGCTACTTGCAAGAAAAAGTACATTGCAAAGGCTGGAAGAGCCACCCTTATCAAGAACACAATAGCTAGCATCCCCATCCACATGATGTCCCTTTGTACCATTCCTATCTTTGTGGCAACAGGTTACCAGATTACAAAAGTGTGTCAAACTTCCGTTGGGGCACATCTCGTAGTTCTAAGAAGCTTTGTTATTGAATCGGTGATTAATCGGCGATTATTCCAGATCAATCTCTTCTCACTAGTAAAGCGTTGCGATTTTAAATCAATCATTTCAATAATCTCTAGCTCGAGTAGTTGGCGATTTCTTGCCGATTAATCGCATTCAAAATTCATCGATTAATCGGTCTACGGTAAATGTTATAAATAATCAAGAGAAAATTAATGATAATTTCTCTAATTTTGCCTTAACCTCATGAATACTCTAACCCATAGGCCAATAACAAGTGTGTGAAAAGTTTTAGAGAAAGACAAATATATACATAATCTAAGATGAGAAAAAAAACGACCAAATGAAAATAACAAGCTAAGCTAAAGAACATGAAAATGCACCTTTATCTAACATTGAATATTTAATTTTGTTATAATTTACCTTAAGTTGTGGTATATGATGTCTACTATTTCAATATACATTAATGTAAAAAACTAAAAAATTTTAAATGCAGACCCATTAGTTCTGATTAATCGTGATTATTCTCGAAAAATCTCATATCGCTCGTAAACTGATTAGGGTCCCATTAATGACTTAACTACAGAGCTAAGAAGTACCACCTCGTCAATTGGAAAAAAAATGCCGATCCAAGGAGTTAGGAGACTTAGGTATATGAAGAATTAGATAATTCAACCAGGTTCTCCTAAATGGATGTGGGTAGGAGAAATAAGATCATGGTTGTGGATAGAATCCAGTTTTGGGACCATAAGTGGGCAGGAGAAATGTCTCTCAAGCAAGCCTTTCCTGCCATCCATAATAGCTCCAATCACAAGCAAGGGCCCATTAGAGATTTTTGGAACACTCATGATCAGGTGTGGAACTTCCTTTCAGAAGAAACCTGAATGACTGGGAGTGGGAGGGTAGACTAGATGTTGAATTAGGTGTTGGCCCTTGGTGATGAGCATGACAAGTGGGTATGGTTTGGCAAGGATGGTGACTACACTGTTTCTACTGGCTACCGATTCCCCCTACTACTTGACGTCAGAATTCATAAGCTTCAAGCATGGATCTGGACCAAAGAAGTTTTTCCAAGAGCTTTTTTTCTAGTGTGGACAGTCCTTCATGGCCGAGCGTTGACAATGGAGAAAATAATCAAATGCTACTGAATAAGTGTGTATTATGTTCTAACGCTACTAAATCTATTGACCACTTGTTCACCTCTTGTCCCCTAGCTGTGGAGTCACTACAAGAAATCTATCTTTGCTACGAAAATTGATTTCCTTGTTAATATTGCAGCATTCTCAACGAATAAAAAATTTCCTTGAAAAAGCCATAAACTTGTTACTGTTTTCCAACAAAATATATTTTGTAGGAAACATTCCTTGTTAAATAGGTGGCGGGAAACATTCCCTCCAAACCAATTTCTCGCTAAATTGATTTAACAACGAAGTTATTTTTATGGTCACAAAATACTTGTTCCTTGGTAATTATGACATCATCTGGAATGAAATAATATGTTGCTAAAGAAGACTAATTTTAACAACAAATCACTTTCCTTGTTAACGAATATTAAATCTTATTCATTTCTCTTTAGTAAGGAAATATGTTTTCCTAGACAATAATCACATTATTAGTAATGATTTGGTTAGTTGATAATGATTAATAATTTTTTTCAATAGGTTTTTTCTTGTTACAGCTCGTTTATTAATTTATAGCAACAAAGTAATATTTCGTTGAGAATTGTTACACTATTGGCAATGTTTTTATTTTGTTGGAAACAATATATTTTTTAATAAAATCTTTGTAGCTATGAAATAAGATTTTGTTGGTAATTATAACCTTGTTCGTAACAAATTGTTTTCTAGGTAAAAGCTGATAATTATTTTCATGAAAATTTGTTTCTCATTAAAGCTCACTAACTATTTTATAGCGACAAGTCATTATTTTGTTGGAAATTGGTATACTCACTACAAAAAATGTTTTATTTACTAACAAATTTTATTTTCCATGTTAATATGTTACTATTTCTAACAAAAATAAATTTCATTGAAAAAACCATAGAGTTGTCACTTTTTGTAACAAAATCTATTTTGTTGGCAACTTTTCTTTGTAAAGAAGTGGCGAAAAATATTCACTCCAAAACCAATTTCCCTCCAACATTATTTAGCAACAAAATATTTCTATTTCAACAAAATTTTAGTTTGTTAGTTATAATGACGTCATTTACAATAAATTATTTCATTGCTAATAAATATTAATATTATTGACAAACATTTTCTTAGTAAATGCACTATAACACTTGTTTGTGTCTCTTCAACAATGAAACTAAATTTTCTCTAGTTAATTATCACGTTATTGCAACGATTTATTAGGTTACTTCTAATGAAATTTATTTATATTTAAAGCTCCTAGCCTTTTTATAGTGGAAAAATATCAATTCGTTGAAATTTTTTATTAGTAGCATTGATATTATTTCATCTGAAAAATCAAGTAAAATTTATTTAACAATACAACATTATTTTACTGTTAATTATAATATTAATGGTAACAATTTATTTCGTTGCTAAATGTTGATAAAATTTTCATGAACTTTTTTCTTATTAAGGCTCGTTTTCTTATTTACAACAATTTAATTTTATTTCATGGAGGATATAACCAATTTCAATAACATATAGCATTGAAATGCTATTACTATTTTATTTCTAATTATAATGGTGTTATTGTGAATTTTTTTCATTGCTAAAAGTGGTAGATATTTAACATAAATCTGATAATCGTGAAAATATTTAGTTCTAATTTATAGTGACAATATTATACATTGGTCTCTATTATATACGTAGCAATGATTTTTTATTGCAAAAAATGAGTAATTTGATTTAATAAGCTATAAAGTTGTTTCACACAACACAAATATTCAAATAGCTCAATTGGTAAATATTGCAACCTATTTTACTAGAGGTCAGGAGTTCGATTCTCGTTGAGCCTAAAAATAAATATATTATATATGGAATTCCATAGTGGGGTCTTATCATCAAGAGTGGTGTCCCTAGAGTTTGGGAGGTAGTGGGTGGTGTCCTTAGATATGTTTTAATATATAATTTTTTATTGAAAATAATTTCCTTGAAAATTGTTAACAGTACCTATGACAACTTTCATTGATATACATTAATTTTACAAACGAAAAAGTTATTTGATAAAGTTAGTTACATTTTCCCACGACAATTTTCCTTGAAGATTCTAAGTTTTTTCGAGAAAAAAATTCATAGGTAAACAAAAGTTTTCTTGCTACAAAACAATTTGTTGGTAAAACTATTTGATTTTTACCAACGAATTTTCTTGGTAGTTGTCAGTATTACCAACACCTTGTTTCCTTGACTTATCAATTGTTTTACCAACAAAAATGTAATTCCTTGGTAAAAACCTTTAGCTACGGGGATGCCTCCACAAACCCAATAACGAATTTTTTCCTTGTTAAAAGTTTTTTCCAACAAAATTTTGATTTTTTTAAGAAAAATTTTTCTTGAAAAATGCCTTAATTGTTGTAGTGAGTTCTGGAAAAAAGCTCTAGCTAAGTATCACATCAATGTTGTCCTTCTTTTGTGCGGTGGGTATTTGAAATGGAAAGACTTTTGTATGCCTGTGTGTGAATTCTTTGGAGGGAAATAATTAATAGGATATTTAGAAACAATCAGAAGCTGGTAGATAAGCTATACATTATGGTTGTGGGGTTGTACTTGGGACTCTATTGTAATTAACAACACTTGATGTATGTCTGTTTTTCAGATTGCTTGTTTACTTGGGACCATTGTATTTAAGGCATTGAGGCGGAGGCGAGGTGGATGGGCTTGAAACCGTCTCGCGCCTCAGTGAAGTGAGGCGGTCTAACATTTTTTATTTTTTTATAATAAATTGAAACATATCAGCATAGAAGTATACATCATCATTTTGATTAATATCATAAGCAAATATGAACAAAAAGTGACACACCTACCTAGAATCGAAATGAAAATATGATAAAGTTGTATAGTATAGCAAAAAATGCACTATATAAGTGTCAAGTAACTTGCAAACATCCACTAAATTATTAAACATCAATAATCTTGAAAGAATAAAAACTTGAGAATATTGAACATTTGCTAGAAGAAATTGTTGGAATGGTTGGTAAAAATCAACAAGTATGATCAATATTGGTATTCCAAAAGCATAAAAATCATTGACTAAGCTATGAAAAATCAACATTATATGTTTTCACCAAAAAACAATAAAAAAATGTGTGACAAATTTATCAAAACTTAAAAACGCTTTATCTTGTTTTTATCAAATATTACACCAAGAAATATAAAACCCTATTATAGAGTGGGTTGCAACCTCTTTTTGTTGCAATTGGGCTGGCTGCAACTATTTTTGGGGTGAGGCGGCTGAGCCGGGGCGAGGCAGTCTGAGGCAAACACCTCATTTCACTGCACCGTATTGACTCACTTTGAAGTGGAATTATGTAAAAACGTCTTGAGGTGCGCCTAGGCAATCACCTTGACTACACTGCTTGAGACTCTATTGTAATTAACAACAACACTTGATGTATACATTCGTTTGTGGTTCTTAGTGTTTTTTTTTTTTCCATTGAGAATAATCTTTTATCAATTAATACTCTAATCTTTTTCTCAATTAATACAATACTACCCTGTTTTTTCGATAAAAAAATAAAATTATTTCATGGTGTTGGGCTTGGAATTTTTGTTTTTCCTAGGTAATTTTTATGATATTTTGTATTTGATATTCAGGTTACTGCCTCACTTTTTGTACCTTGTTTTGTTTTTTGAGTAATGATACCTTGTTTTGTTTTTTGAGTAATGATTTTGCTTCATCGACAAGAAAAAAATAAATGTGCATAACGTTTTGGTATACTATAGAGGTGGGCACGTGGTTCCAATTTGTGAAGAATCTAATTCGAACCATTTAAATTTATCGGATACGGTCATGTCCAGATTCACTTATTTTGAAAATTGGGTCTGTACCTAACTCGAACTGTTTAGAACAGTCTAATTCCTATGGTTTCAAACAGTTCCACGATAGTAACTTGTGAAAAATGAAAAAACATCAAACCTGCATCATCGTATACTACTGTACAAGTTGAATGCTAAAATAGATTAATCATGTATATGATGTCAATTTACTAATTGACCGTAGAGAACTTTAAGGGCGTTATTAAAAAGTAGACAAACTCAAAGTAGCAAGAACTGTGAAAATGAACCTTGGCCGGAGCATATAAAACAAGTGGAAGAAAGAATGAGAAGTTGATTGAGTAAAATCCTTGGGTAACACAAAGTTCAAGCTTTTGAACCTTGCCACAAAGATGTTCATTGGTTAGTTAAAAAAAAATCTTCAATATAAATAGCACATAACCACAGTGATTTTGGAGTTTTTACCTTCAATTCAAGTCGTGCTTTGAATTGTGAATTTACACCCAAAGGCACCCAAATTCAAAACAATAAAACAACCGAAAGAAAAGGAAAATATAATGTACAAACTTACAATTAAATTGGTTTTACAAAGTGGACATACTATTAATAGACTATCTTTTTGGCTATTTGATCAAAATGTAAAATCAAGCTAGCAATTAACCTATACGCTTTGCAAAAATTTATACAATAACTAGTCAAATAATTGGAACTGAACCATTGTACCGGACTCGAACCGTTCTATAATGGATCCGGACCGTTTGGTGCAAAACAGTCCGATTCAGTTTGAAACTGCGGTTCCTAGACTCGTTTGCCCACCCCTAGTCTACTATATCGTGTATGTTTCACAATTAAAAGATCAATGTTGGACTTCTGATGTTTGGGAAATTGAACATGGGCTCTTTCTTTTGAATCCCAGACATTTGTAAGCGGTGTTGTAAAAAACACACAAGTCTTACGAATGGACTTGCGATTTGACCCAGCCCATGTGACTCGAGTCGCAACCCAAATAGTGAAACTCAGGATGACGCAACTCGATTTGAACTGAATCACACAAGGGAGGCAAAGTCACATTGAGTTCTTATGCGTCAATGCGATGGTCATTGGTTCGATTCCGATAGTAGCCTTTTCTTTTGTTAGGTCGTGATTAGAATCGGATCCTAAGTCTTGAACTCTTGCAGAAATTAGGTTCATTTTTATTAAAAAACAAATTAAAATTGCTTAGAAAGGTTGGGCTGGGGCCAAGATTTAAAACTCTTGTTCCATTTACATTCAAAGCTATATCTGGAATAATATGTTATTATCAGAATGTCCACTGAACTTAGCAATAACTGAATTACCACCGTGCTAATTCAATTTCATTTGGACTCGGAATGTCCACTGAACTTAGCAATGACAACTGACGTGAGTTGAGTTGTCCATTCCATTTACATTCAAAGCTATAACTGAATTACCACCGTGACATGTCCTTATTAAGAGTCTAAAGATATACCCCTTTAGTTTGCGTATATATTGTCCTAACCCGAATCTATATTTAATGATGGTATCTAGAGAACCCTAAATCCAAACCAACTATAAATAATAGTCTCCATGCATTTCATTAAATATATACTCTGGCAGTATTTGGTTGTAAAGAAAATAAAATAGAAAGATGAATGAAGAAGAATAAAAAAGATAGAGCTGAGGATGAAGATAAATTGTTTCGTAGTTATCTATTGTGATTACTCCTTGCGATGATGTTAAATCTTACACCTCAGATTCTCCCTTTCCCCACCTTGATGGTAATATAGGGATGACAATTTTCCCAAGTTATTCGGGGACCTTGGCCGCTCTGTTCCTAATGGGGTTGATTTGGGGGACTAGATTTGAGGTTTCGGGGTATGTAATCTCTGAACTGGGGATCAGAGCTGGGTGGGGAGGGGTCTCCCTCCACGCGGACCCGATTGTATGGTAAAAGTTTATTTACAAGGCAGACCCATATAGCCGGTTGATATTCACGTAATTATTACATAATGTACCTTAATTTATATTTGTTAGTGTTTAGATTATTATAATGTATTCTAATTATTTCGTTTTCATGTTTTTGTAGGAATTTGAGCGTAAACGATGAAATTGCATGGCAATTCGAGGAATGATCAAGTGGTTGATTCAAATAGTGATACAAAGTAGCGGGTGACAAATCAACGATCACATACTAAAACCTAACCCAAGCAAACCTAAATCCACGTATTACCTAAGCCCAAGCCCTATAACCTAAAAGCCTAAACCTTACCTAACCAGAAGAAGGGAAGGAAACCCTATTTAGGGATCCCTCTTCTTTCTTCTCTTTCCTCCTCCGCCCCTTCTATGTTCCTCTACCCCTTCTTTCTTTTTCCAGCCACCGAACCAATCCATCCTGCTGGAGATCCTCGCTCGATAAGAAGACCGACAGTGCAACCTCCTCGCAACCACTGTCTCCACCGTAGCTTCTTCCCTTCGTCTTCAACCAACAACCAACGCATCACCACCATCACCGTCTCATCTCTCCCTGTTCCAACACAATGCAACTACCTCATCATCTCCCTCACAACACCACCGTCCACACACCAGCCAACACAACACCTCTTGCTCACAACCACCATCACAAACAACCATTACCAATAACCGGAGCTCTCTCCCGTTCCCGTCATAGACAAGAGACACAACACAGAAGACTCCCAGTCACTGCTTCTGTCTCCCTCACGAACCCAGTACCTCTATCTCATTTTGCAGTTTCTCATTCCTTCCTCCATCTCTCCCTAATCCCTCTCATCTGATCAACCACGAACCAACACCACCGTCCAGCGAACAACCATAGACCACGCCCGCCATCGTCCCTGTTTCTCTCACTCGTTCTCATCCTCCTCGTCTTTCTCACTCTCTTGTTTCTCCCTGATCTCTCTTTCGCTCTTGCAAGAGTGACGAAGACGTAGATGAAGCAAGCAGCAGCGGAGGAGCAGAGCATGCGAGCTCGTTGGAAACGAAGAACCAGAGAAAGCTGGGCGGGAATCAACTATTTTTTTTAAACAATTGGTTATTTGCACTCCGGCCACTTACTCAGTACCACCACAATGCATCTCTCTCCCCCCTTGCACCCGCTACTCGCATCCACTAGTTGTTCTTAGCCACCACAGTCCAGTTGTTAGTGCTGAGATGGATTTCACTTACGCTAGTGTTGTGACCACCGCCACCATGATCTTCTAGGCCCCACACCGAGGCGAAGATGAAATCACAAGGTTTCCTAGAGTTTGTCGTATCTGAATTCATTGTTTTCTCTATGCTTGAACGTTAAACACAGTTGATTTCTGAATTTCAATAATTTGCTTTCACTGATTATATCCGAAAAAATAATCTAGACTAATCGGTAGTTAGAAGTTCCCTTTGTTGATATTCGAAGCATGCTTTAATAAATTAATTTAAATATGTGATGTGTGTATCGTAAGAAGATATGCAATGCTAGGGGTTTAGAATTAGTTAAGTTAAACGTGTGATTGTGTGTGCCGTAGAAAGACATGCAATGTTAGGGGTTTATGCGTTTGCTAAAATCAATTGCAAATGTAGATTAATTTTTAGATTAGTCGTGTTGATTCTTGAAAACAATAATTTAGATTAAACAAATCTTGAAGAATCTGTGGTGGATTCGATGTCTCGGTCCACTCTCTTATCATCTTACCAGTTTAATTTTAGTTGTTCAATTTAGTTCTCATAATTTAGTAATTTCCATTTGTTGTAACCCCCAACTCTAAAATAGTTTAAATAAGTCTTAGAATTCGAGTGTCTAGTCAATCCTTGTGGGATCGACCAGTATTTGCCACTGTCTACTTGTTAGACAGACATGCACTTACGGTATTACAAGTAGGGTTTATTAACTTATTAATTTAGGTTAATAAAATCTCCATCAAGTTTTTGGCGCCGTTGCCAGGGATTGTAACGGTACAATCACAATTTAGGGTTATTTTTGCTAGTTTATAAATTAAGTTTAATTTTCTTTTTAGGAGCAGTGTTACCAGTCACTTTCTTATTTGTTTTATTTGCTTGAGTTTGAATTATTTTTTTATTTATTTTGTAGGCAGTCACACACATAGGAGCTCAAGTGGGAATGAAGTGAAATATTGCGATTCGCGAGGAAACTCTCAAAAATCTACTTCTACTCGCCGTCGCAAGTAACCCGAAAGAGGTTCACATCGGAGGTAACTTATACCCACCGCATCTGCAAGCGGTTTCTGTGTGATCACTTGTGTTTAGCTTGTTCTAGGTAGTATTGCATGCAAATTTGAATAGTGGCAGGATTGAGTGAGTTGAAACTTCCGTGCCCTCTCCCGCGGATAGGTTAATCACCATCTCTTTTAGGGTTAGGAACCTAGGCCTCCACTATTTAAAATTTGTAGCAAGATAATTATCTAGGATAGGTGTGACGCTCATAGGGACCCTCTTTGGACGTTTGATAGCTTAAAGTGGTTGAATGAAGGAACATATCCTATCTAGGAACAGTTTTTGAACTGACATTTCACTTTGAGCTAGAGAGTGAAAAAAGAGGTAGGAGCAACTCTGTAGTAGCGGATTGATAGGAAATTACCATGCCTCTCCCACGGTTAGGTAAATTGAATTGAATTTCAGCTCAGCATTAGTAAAAAAAAGCTCTAGGATCGTTCGCCATTCATTTTGTTTGTGCATCATTTAGGTGTCATTTAGGGTTCTGTTGTATTTATTTTTTAGAGTTAGGTCATCTTCATATAGCGGTTAGGCTTGCATTTAAAAAAAGAAAAAAATTAATTAAAAAAATAAAATAAAAATTTGAAGCTTGTTTAGGAGTGTTGACTTTTAACATTCGATATCCAGTAGTTTATGCATACCTGGGTGCGTGATTCTAAGAGTAGGCTTGTTTGACAAGATTTCGAGGAATTCTTTGAAGTCCACATTACCTATTTAAGTTCATCATCCTTGTCCACTGAGATGGATGAGGGGAAGGCCTTTAAGGATTACTTCGCCCCTCTTCCTAGTAGTGCTCCGTCTTGCATTGTCTTACCTGAGACAAATGCAAATAGTTTCGAACTCAAACCATCTATTATTCATCCACTGTCTTCTTTTTATGTTTTTGAGAAAGAAGACCCTTATCTTCATGTCAAAGAGTTTCTTGACATTTGCGCCACACTGAAGTACCAGAACTTTTCTGACGATTCGTTCCATCTTAGGTTGTTTCCCTTTTATTTGAAAGATAAGGCAAAGTCATGGTTAAATGCATTAGAGACAGGACCATCACATCATGGGACGCGTTAAGTTCTTGACAACGTACTTCCCCATTCATAAAACGAATGCCCTCCGACGAGATTTATCTAATTTTCAACAAAAAGAAGGTGAACATTTCTATGAATGTTGGGAAAGGTTCAATGAACTCATTATCAACTGTCCCCATCACGGATTTGAGAAGTGGGGACTAGTTCAATACTTCTAAGACGGTTTAACTCCTCAGAACCGTCATATGATTGATGCCACTAGTGGTGGGTCACTAATGAAAATGAGCTTCAATGAAATATGGGAATTCTTTGAGATGCTTTCTGAAAATTCTCAGCAATGGGATTATTTGATAAAAATTGTGATAGGCGTAAGGGCGGTATATATGAGATTAGATATCCATCTGTTCACCCCTCTTCTACCTTGAAGTTAGAGAGTTTTTATGACTATGGCTCAAAAGATAGATGCATTTTTAAATGTGACTCAACCTGCACCTCCTGCAAACGCTTAATCTAAGGTCTGTGCTGCTTGTTCGAGTCATGGTCATACAATAGCTAATTGTGACTTGCAAAATAATTATCCTGTGTACTATGTTAAGCAAGTCAACTCTTTTAACACTATGCGGCGACCTGTTAATAATTCACAACCTAACTATTACAGTAGGATTTACCCAAAATTCAAATCTTCTTGGGCCCATGGCCCACACCAAGGGGGACCTGTTGTTGTCTCCCAGGCTCCTCAAGCCTCTAGCCCTGTTAGGCCCCACCTTAACCAAGTTCCTCCATCCAACACATCAAGTTTAGAGGAAATGGTTAATCGATTTTTGCAGCGCTCAGAAAGTATAATTGAACAAAATTCTAAGGACACATCTGAGTTGAAAGCCACGACTCAACACCAATCTCAAGCCCTTAATAGACTTGAGATAGATGTGAGTAAGATTACTCAGTCTTCTTTCAAGAGAGAGCCAGGGAGATTTCCTAGTCAACCTGTTCCAAACCCGAAGGGTCAATTCGCAATTGGTAGTACATCTGAGTCGCGCCATGAAGATGTCCAATCTATAACTACCCTTAGGAGTGAAAAAAGGTTGACAATCGGGTACTAGTGCCCGATTCGAGTGTCGTTGCGTATCCGTCTAAGTCAAAGCAGGTAGCATTTCCATCTGACAAGGAGGCTGATAAAGCCTCACCTTCTAAAGATGTGCCTCTTGACTCTGACCCCACTCAGGCATCTTATTTGCCTAGGGCCCCGTTTCCATCATGGTTAGCTCCAACAAATAAAGGAACAAATGCTAACGATGTAACGAAAATTTTTAAACAAGTTCACATTAATATTCTATTGCTCAATGCTATTAAGCATGTTCCTATCTATGCCAAAATTTTTAAGGATTTTTGCACACAGAAGCGAAAGCTACATGTGCAAAAGAGAGTCTTCCTCGCCGAGCAAGTAAGCTCAATTATTCAACACAGAACCCCGCCTAAGTATAGAGATCCTGGGTGCTCGACTATTTCTTGTGTTATCGGTAATCATATGATTGATGAGGCATTGTTGGATTTGGAGTAGGGATGGCAACGGGGCGGATTTGAGCAAATCCATCCCCGATTCGTCAGGAATATCGGATCCCCAAATTCGCCCCGCCAATCCGTTTACAATTTTAATTAAAAACTGTAACTGCCCCGTGCGGATTGGCGGATATCTACCCTGCCCCGCCAATCTGTTTACAGTTTGCAGTTGTGTTACTGGATTGCCGGATCTCAGCCTCTAATTTAGTTATTCCTCTTCCTAATTTGCTAACTCTTGGAGTTGCTGGTTATCCATCTAACTACAATAAAATATACTTCATTCATTAGATAAGTAACACAAAATTATAAAAAAAAATTACAAAGAATCCATACAAAAATTATAACAAAAATTACAAAAAAAAAAAAAAAAAAAAATTCGATCTAAAGAATCTCAGATCTTTCTTGCAGGAAAGGCGGGGAAGGGAGGGGAGAAGGAGGCGGCCAGGATGGAGAGGAGACAGAGAAGACCACGATGGCCATGGCCCGACTGTGAGAGCTTCGAGTGTCCGTGAGAAGAAAAGGAGATGACCCTTCGGCCTCTGCCTTCGCTGTGAGAGAGAAGAAGGGACACCATTCGGCCTTCGCCTTCACTGTGAGAGAGAAGAAGGGACGACCTTGGCCTCCGCCTTTGCTGTGAGAGAGAAGAAGGGACGCCTTCGTTGTGAGAGGGAAGGAGGGACGACCGGGATGACCCTTCGGTCTTCGCTGTGAGAAGGAGACTGGAGACGAGAGTGACAATAAGGGGAGTGTGAGATGAGAGTGAAAGATGATAGGTTTATCCCATTATATAGTCTAAGGGTATTTTTGTAATTTCACCAATTAAACAGATATCCGTGGGGCGGATATGGATAAATCTGTATCCGCCCCAAGATCCAAGGACTCTTTACCAAATCTGTCCCAAATGGGGCGAGTGGGGCGGATATCCGTGAAAATCCGCCCTACTGCCATCCATAATTTGAAGGCGAGTGTTAATTTGTTTCCAAACTCTGTTTATGAGCAATTAGGCTTCGGCGGGCTAAAACCAACTAAAGTAACACTGCAATTGGTAGATAAGTCAATCAGAATTCTCCGCGGTGTTATAGAGGATGTGATCATTAAGGTTGAAAAATTCTATTTTCCAGTGGACTTCATAGTTTTTTATACACAACCTCTTCACAACCCCTCCAGTCACTTTCCAGTTGTTTTGGGTCATCCATTTTTTGCCACATCTAATGCTATTATTAACTGTAGGAATGAAATCATGAAACTATCGTTTGGCAACATGACCGTCGAACTCAATGTTTTTAATGTAAGCCAACAACCTCCTGAGTCCAAGGATGTTTGTGAAGTAACATGATTGAGCAGTTTCACTGTGTTGTATTGGTGTTTTGGCAGACTTATACATGTCGGTTTGACACTAATCTTAGAATTTTTGTTGCATTTCTGAATGTAGATGTATTTAGGCTTTCCAAGAACACCATTTCAGTTTGTAATCTGTGTTTTAGAGCATGATTAGTGTGACACTCTCAGGCTTGTGTTCAGATTTCCTAACAGCTGTTTCACTGCGTTGTATTGGTGTTTTGGCGGACTTATACTTGTCAGTTTGACATGAATCTTAAACCGTTAGTTGTATTTCTGAATGTAGATTTGTTTAGGCTTTAGTATAACATAATTTGAGTTTGTAATCAGTGTTTTAGAGCATGATATGTATTTCACTGTCAAACTTTTGTCTAGATTTCCTGCAGCTATTTCACTGTGTTGTATTGGTGTTTTGACAGACTTATACTTGTCGGTTTGAAACTAATCTTAAACCTTTAGTTGCATTCCTGAATGTAGTTGTGTTTAGGCTTTGGTATAACACCATTTGAGATTATAAGCAATGTTTTAGAGGATGCTTTGTATGAGTCAGTCAGACTAGTGTCAGACTAGTGTTCAGATTTAATGACCTGATTTCATTTATAAAATTGTGTTGACTCTGAAAGAATGAGGATATAAGGCCTATGCCATTAGTTTTGTATTTGAGAGTAATTTTCGGAATGTCATAGCTTTCTCACATATGACTTACTGTTTGGAATTTGATGTGTTTTAGTACTTGCATGTCAGGTTGTCCAGTCTGACCATTGTAACATCAGTCTGTGTGTTTTACCATAGAATCCAGAGTCTTGAACCTTTATGATAGTTCGAGTCGAGGGACATTATTGTTGTAATTTGGGTTATGTTAGGACTCTAGTGTAGTTGTGGACTTGTGAGAATTGTCGAGTCTTAAACCTGTATGATTGTTCGACTCAGGGACATTATTGTTGTGATTTGGGTCATGTTAGGACCCTAGTGTAGTTGTGGACTTGTGAGGATTGTCTAGTTGACTATTGTTACACATTTGTTATGTTAGATTCTGTATAGTCTCGTAGTACATGCATGTTGGTATTAGTGTGTCTCTACCCCGCTGTAATGCATGTTGTGCCGATGCTTAGGAGCTTGCTCGCATCGTGAGTTTGGTGTTGCTTTGAGATGAATTGCACCTACAAACATTGTGGATGCTATTGCATGTGGAAAGTTTGGTAAGGTGCAGTGAGCTCCCGCACACGCTTGCCACTAGAGAGTGTAGTAGGATAGGTCCCAGAGGACGTGTTTAGGAGATTACTCGCTTTCCTCCAGGTGTGCATGAGTTTGATTTGTGTTAGGTTGGCCGTTTAGGATAGTCATTCGGTACATTTGAGTTTGAATCCTGGTAATGACACTCCATTGGGATACAAACAAGCCCGAAGTGGTACTGGTGCACGTTGTGGGATGTCTGGGTGAGACACATTCGTAAGGTATGCAGATACTTATGATATGAGACACTTACATATGAACTTATTATGAGACACCTGCAAGTTTACGATATTATTGTACTTGTTTTATGATTTTATAACTGATTGGCAGGGAGGTAAGCTCATTAATAATTTATGCAAGTACATGGCTACCTCAAAATATGTGAACCTTGCTTTTAAGGTGATATGATGAGTTCCTTATGAAGCCATTTATACTATACTTTTCATAGTTCAAATGGTTTTCATGATGTATTAATTAGTATGGATTTTATTTGGCTTCGTGATGCATAATTGTATAGATGAATGAACCCTTATAGTTGTGACACTAATAAAATGTGGTATGTTCACCTAGATGGGAAAACTAAAGCCATTGATTTGGGTGGTTAAAACTAATAGCAATGGGTCATTTTCGAGGTTTTGGTTTAGTGTATAACATGAGTTCTTTCCGAGATTTGTACATATGCTAGTAGAAGTGTGTGTATATGTAATCATGAATGTGATCATTTTCATAAATTGACGGACAAATTGATGACTCGAATTATGGCGTGTTGATTGAAAATTTTAACTGTATGTGAAATATCTTCTATTTTATCTTGGATTTCAAGCAAGAGTTGTATCTAGGTTTATCTCTGATATATTTATGTTATACTTTATTGCCTCTTCATGGCATCCTAGAGTTGTGTATTATTATTATGTATTTTTGGTCTGCTAATACCAGCTAGTGCTGACCCGTTTGCTAGTTTTGTGGCAAATGGATGTACCCATACCTGAGTGCAGGTGGTGTTGTCGTTGGTGGTGGTACTACAGGTTGGGCTGATTGTCATTGCTCGTATTTTAGGATCGTGAGTTAGCTCATTTTGTTGTATTGTCTGTATGAATTTTTTTATATAATTTCTAAAAAAAAATTAGGGTTGCGTCGCGTCTCAATTTTTGGTATATTTTGGTGTATCGAGAATCGGGGCATGACAATTTTTGGTATCAAAGGCAGGTTAGTGTTGAGGAAGGATACTCAACGTTTCCTCGATTAATTGTGGAATGGGTAGTGGAATTAAGGTTTTTCCTTGATGCGTGAATGGGTGTTTTGTTTGATTTGTTTTTTTATAGATTGGATGTGTTGTGTAGACGGGTTTTAGGGAACAATGTCTACTTTCTTAAG
Organism: Berberis vulgaris; assembly: GCA_963556465.1. Classification (NCBI taxonomy): domain Eukaryota; kingdom Viridiplantae; phylum Streptophyta; class Magnoliopsida; order Ranunculales; family Berberidaceae; genus Berberis; species Berberis vulgaris. The sequence goes on from OY747128.1 coordinate 61,027,677, forward strand.
TTATATTGGTTTATTTCGGATGTCTACATTGTAATACCTGCCCAATTCACTTACCAATATACTTGCATTATTTTAGAAGTTAATAATATTTATTGGTAGTAATTATTAAATGATAATAATAAATTGATAATAATTACAAGTAATAATAGTTTATGATTTTTAATTTCAAACTTAGGTTTAGGCTGGTGGTGGGTAAGAGATAAAGGATGGGTGTGTTTAGCTAATGAAACCCTAACTTTTTATTTAAAAAGAAACCCCTAGTTTTTTTTTCCTCTTTGCACACACACAAAAGAAAAAAAAAACTTGCGTTGAAAAGTGGGAGGCACTGGAAGAAGAACTTTGGAATCTTGCAAAGAAAAATATTGGTTAGTAAAATTCTATCCTCCCTCAATGTTTTTGGGTTTGTGTTTTTTTTTGGTTTTGTACGTGATGTGATATAGAAAGCTTGATAGTAGTTTGATGCATGTAAATCTATTCCCTAAATTCTCTCTGTGAAGTTTTTTTTTTTGGGGATGAAGTGAATACTTTAATTTATGGTTGTTATATTTGTTGGGGACTTGAAGCATTATGCATCTTCATGCATAATAAACGCTTGAGATTTAAGTGATCATCTGTCTCAACCTTTAAATCCCCATTTCATCTTTCTTAGTTTGTCATCAATTGCATAAAATCTCAAATCCTTTGTTCATAGTCTGTACGAATATACAAAAAGGGACATCAAGATAGATAATAAATGTACATTGACTAGCAATAGGTATTTTTGCTAGCAAAAGGTAGCATTAGGTACTAGGTACTAGCAATAGGTAATAAAGTATTTTTTCTTTCTTTCTTTTTGTATCAGTTACGGTACTAGGTACATAGCTTAAAGCAATTTTTTTTTTGTCAAATCCCTGACACAACTTTCCTTTCCCCAAGAATAAGTCTCGTTTTTTTTTCTTCCTCCAATGTATAATTGTTACTATCAAATGCAGTTTTGACAGGTACAACCCAATTCCTAATTTGAGTATTTGGTACTCCTTTGTCTAATACAAAACTATTTTATTCACAAAAGAGGTAAGAGGAGACCTTATCTTTTCATATAGTGTCCTTATTTTTATCATAAGTGTTTAAAGGAGTCATACATTAATCAAATGGATTACACCCAACGGTTTTCAATGCATGTAGTTTATTTATTCGAAAAAAATTATAGATAGTGTATGGTTTTCGAAATGAGACGGTAATGTTTTATGTATATGGTTCTTGTAGTGGGACTTTGATGTGATGTTAATTGGTTTAAAAAAAAAATAATGGCTCAAATAAAATACTTGGTAAATGTTCTTTTTCCACAACTCTGAAAAAAAAATGTGAAAAGAAAAGAATTTTTTTGTATACAGACTTGCTTGTATACGTGTGATAAAATTATGGGTATGCAGACTTGCTTGCATATCGGTGCACCGTTCCATGTGAGTTCGGTTGTACGTGTAGATTTAGGAAGAATCTTTGCCAGTGATCGAACTTCGGGTGAGATGACATGACACTCGAGGTGGCACCCCACTTGGGTCATGTACGCTCCGAGTGGTTTCAATGGCAAGGGCGGCACACTTGGGTGAGGTATGTTCGGCACAGGAGGAGAGTGCGATTGGGAAAAGAAGCCAAGAATTATAAAACAAAAATAAATAATTAAATAAAACCATTGAATTGAGCCTGCCATGAAATTGTGTATAGATTATTTTAGCTTGTACTAGGTTAGCCTTGAGGGAAGAAACTAACAGCTCATTCGAATCTCGAATGAGAACTACCTGTCTTCCTTAAGGTGAAATTTGCATTTTATCCTTTTATATTTAATTGTCTTGATTTGTATGTTTGCTCACACCAGTATGATTATACTGACCCAGATTTTGTATTGTTTTACAAATTTGGGTACGTTCTTAATGAGCGTAGCCCCAGAGAACCATCAGGGTTAATTGGAGCGTAAGGAAGGATAGTAGCTGCGTGGCGATAGCTGAGGAGTCGACACATTTTATTCTTTTTAGATCTTTATTATTATTCCTAGGTAATCAGATGTAGGATTTTGACATAAATGCTCAGTTTTGTCAGACATTTATTTGGGGAATTTATTATTGAAATTTTCATTTATTCGTTGTGGACCTCATTTTTAGAGGAAGAATATTGAGGAAGCTTATTAGTTGTTTTCTGCCATATGACTGTACCATTTAATGTGTTCCTGTCATGCCTTGGTTTTTGGACAATCTATTTATTTATGTTGTTCAAAAATCGGGGCGTGACAATTTTTGGTATCAAAGCATTTGGTTAGCCTAGATCTAGGGTAGGTCTAGGTGATCCTCGGAAGTGTGGAAATGGGATTATGAACGTTTGGATTATTAAGTATTAACGGTTATTTATTTTTGCTTGAAGGTAATGGCGAACACTCGATCAAATGGGGCCAATGGATAGAATGGTGATAACGGGCGGAATAACACTAATGGCCCAAATTGTTCGAATGATCAGAGAGGGGGTCCTAACTTGGTTCAGGTAGACGTGGGAGCCATGATGACGCAACTTTTGCAGGTTGTGCAGAACAACCATCATGATAGTCATGGCGACCCGTTTGCCAAAAGAAATAAGGAGTTTGGGAACCTAGGCGGTCAGAGGTTTAATGGAGAGACTGGCCCTATTGCAGCTGAAAAGTGGATTCGCAAGTGTGAAATCGTATTCAATCGAATGCAGATGACTGAGGTACAGAAACAAGAATTAGCTGCTCATAACTTGGATGGTAATGTCAGGTATTGGTGGGATTCTGTGGAGGAGAGCATGGATACGACTGTTATGACTTGGGAGACTTTCAAGTCCAAATTTGACTGTCAGTTTGTACCTGAAGCTGTGAAATCTCAGCTAGCTGCAGAGTTCTTTAGTTTGACGCAAGGTACAAAGTCAGTGACCCAATATGTGACAAAATTCAACGAGTTGACTCGGTATGCTCCGTACTTGGTTGATATCACTGCCAAGAAGAATCGAAAGTTTATCATGGATTTGGGTCATTATCTGTCAAAGTCACTTTTACCCTTTGATAAAGAACCCTTTGACAGAGTTTTAGACTTTGCTCTCAAGTTTGAAGAGAAAAACGCCGCTTTTCGAGAGGCTAGAGAGAAGAACAAGGGAGGTGAGACGTCTAAAAACTCGCGTTCATCTGGGAACCGAGATCAAAACAGGTATAAGCCTTACGATCATAATCAGCGAGGACCTGGATTTCAGTATCAGCCAAGGTCTCAATCCGGAGGTCAGTTTCAGCAGAGGCCCCAGGGAGGAGTTGAGTCCCAGGGAGGTTTCAGGCCGCAGGGTGGATTCAGGCCCCAAGGGCAGCAGTGGCAGAGACCGACATTTCAGAATCAGGGCCCACAAGGCCCATATCAGCAACCTCGACCATATGATCCTCGACCTCAGGTACCTGCACCACCACGAGGGCAGGCTCCCACTGATAGGTTATGCTACAAATGTAACCGACCAGGGCATCTCATTCGTGATTGTCCCAGTTGGCGAGGCGCTCCACAGGGTAGGCAGGCCCCACCAGCTCCAGCACGTGCATTTGCGGTTCTACCAAGGCTAGAGAATGTTGAAGGTACCATCACCACTCAGTTTCCCTTGCGAATATTATTTGATTCTGGTACTTCTCATTCTTTTATTTCTCGACGAATGGTAGAAAAAGAAAATCTTAAAACTATGTCACTTATCAAACCTTTATGTGTTGAGACACCCGTAGGAGGCACTGTCACATTATTTGAGCAATGTAGAAATTTTGAAATCTCTTTAATGGGTCGAAAACTTGTTGCGGATTTGATAGTTATGAATTTTGAGAATTTTCATGTTATCCTTGGATGGATTGGTTGGGTAAAAACTATGTTACTATAGATTGTGCCGCGATGACCATTTTGATAGATACACCAGGATTGCCGCGAGTTAGTCATGTTTGTGAACCTTGTGGGGACTCCACAATGACGAGCACTCGATACTCTATGGATATACCAGAGAAAGATATTAGCGTGGTTGAGGTGGTGAAGGATTATGTAGATGTGTTCCAAGAGATTCCTGGTTTACCACCTAAGAGAGAAGTCAAATTTCGAATTGACTTGTTGCTAGGGGCAACACCAATTTCGAAAGCTGCATACCGATTGGCTCCTAAGCAGTTGGATGAGATGAAAGTCCAACTAGAGGAATTACTCCAGAAGGGGGTAAGAAAATTTTCTCGTATGTTTTTATGATAGTTATATATACGTGCATATTTGTGAGTAACTATATTGTTAATCCTTTAAGGTGTGTATATTTAGGTTTATACGACCAAGTAATTCTCCATGGGGTGCACCTGCTATTTTTGTTTCTAAGAAGAATGGTACTTTGAGGATGTGTGTCGACTATAGAGAACTAAATAAGGTGACAATAAAAAATAAGTACCCTCTTCCGCGGATAGATGATTTGTTAGATCAGTTGAAAGGGGTGGTTGTATTTTCACAGTTGGATTTGAGGACTGGGTACCATCAAATGGGTGTTGAAGAGCAGAGCATACCTCTGACGGCGTTTCAGACTCGGTATGGGTTATATGAATTTTCGGTCATGCCATTTGGATTGACCAATGCTCCTGCTTTCTTTATGGATTTGATGAACCGTATTTTTCGTCCGTACCTTGATAAATTTGTTGTCATTTTCATTGATGATATTATGGTATATTCTCGAAACATGGAGGACCATCGAGAGCATTTGAAAGTAGTATTGCAGACTTTAAGAGATCACAAACTGTATGCTAAATTTAGTAAGTGCCACTTTTGGGAGAAAGAGGTGAAATTTCTTGGACATGTGATTTCTAGCGAAGGGATAGCCGTCGATCGTGACAAAGTTGTAGCAGTTAAGGAATGGAAACAACTCACTAATGCAAGTGAAATTCGGAGTTTCTTAGGGTTGGCTAGATATTACAGGAGGTTTATTGAGAAATTTTCGTTGATTGCAGCACCTTTGACGAGTCTAACTCGAAAGGATGTCAAGTTTGTATGGACTAAGGACTGTGAGACTGCATTTCAAGAGTTGAAGCAAAGGTTGACTACAGCTCCAATTTTAATCATTCCCACGCGTGGCGGGAAGTTAGTGGTGTTTACAGATGCTAGCGGAACAGGTTTGGGATGTGTTTTGATGCAAGATCAGAAAGTAGTTTCATACGCTTCTAGGCAGTTAAAGCCACATGAGAGGCGATATGCCACGCATGATTTGGAATTAGCAACAGTGGTTTTTGCTTTAAAAATATGGAGGCATTATTTGTATGGAGAAAAATTTGAGTTGTATACTGATCACAAAAGCTTGAAGTACCTATTTTCACAACGGGATTTAAACATGAGGCAACAGAGGTGGATGGAGTTCATTAGTAGTTATGATTTTGAAATCATTTACCATCCAGGCAAAGGGAATGTGGTGGCGGATGCCCTTAGCAGGCAACATAGTGCGTTGACCGCTCTTATGGTGCAAGAGTGGAATATTCTCGAGGTTATTGCAGCTCATGATGTTTTGACTGTTCCGCATACTAGAGGAGCTTATGTTTGTAGTTTGACAATGAAACCTACCCTGATTACCCGGGTCATTTCCGTGCAGCACACTGACCCGTTTCTCATGAACAAAATAAATGATTTGATAATTGATACGTTGGATGACTGCCCTACTGATTGGTCCGTGGACATAGATGGAGGATTGCGATTTCATGGTAGACTTTGCGTACCAGATATTTCGGCATTAAATGAGATTATGGACGAGGCTCATAGTTCTAAATTTACTATTCATCCAGGGGGTACGAAGATGTATCATGATTTGAGGAGTTTTTGGTGGGAAGGCATGAAACGAGATGTTGGGGAATATGTCTCTCACTGTTTCACTTGTCAGCAAGTGAAAGCGGAACACCAGAGGTCGTCTGATTTATTGCAGCCTCTAGAAATACCCATGTGGAAGTGGGAACACATTTCGATGGATTTTGTTGATGGTTTACCTAGATCTCGGAGGGGTAATGAGTCAATTTGGGTTATTGTTGACCGTTTGACTAAGTGTGCACATTTTATCCCCATTGGTGCATCTCAAAATACTGACAAGTTAGCTACTATGTATATCCGAGAAGTGGTAAGGTTGCATGGGGTTCCTATTACCATTGTTTCAGATAGAGATCCATTGTTTACATCAACATTTTAGGAAAGTTTCCAACGTGCTATGGGTACTACCTTGGCTATGAGCACGGCGTATCATCCACAGACTGACGGGCAGACTGAGCGGGTAAATCAGATTTTAGAGGATATGTTGTGAGTTTGCATCATGGATTTTGGTGGTAGTTGGGAGGATCACTTATCGTTGGTGGAGTTCTCGTACAATAATAGTTACCAATCGAGCATTGGTATGGCACCCTTTGAGGTTTTGTATGGTAGGCCTTGTAGATCTCCTAGTTGTTGGGCAGAGGTAGGTGATACAGTATTGTTGGGACCAGAGATTGTTAGGGAGACTGCAGGGAAGATTGAGATTATTCGGGGAAGGATAAAAACTGCTCAGAGTAGGCAGAGAAGCTATGCAGATCAAAAGCGCAAGAGTGTAGTGTTTGCGGTTGGTGATTTAGTTTTCCTTAAGGTGTCTCCCATGCGAGTTGTGATGAGATTTGGCAAGAAAGGAAAGTTGAGCCCGCGGTATATTGGGCCATTCGAGATTGTCGGATGTGTTGGTCACTTAGCTTACAAGCTTGCGTTGCCGCCCAGTTTGTCGATGATTCATGATGTCTTTCATGTCTCGATGTTGAGAAAATGTGTGAAAGATCCAACTCAGATTGTTCAACCTACTGCTATCGAACTGAATGAGGATTTGACCTATACAGTTGGGCCGGTGAGGATAATTGATCGTGACGTGAAGCAACTACGACGTAAGAAAGTCAACTTGGTCAAAGTTCAGTGGAGTGAAAAGGAGAACGATGTCACCTGGGAGCTGGAGGACAAAGTAAAGCGTATGCACTCAGAATTATTCGCCTAATCCTTATCCTACCGAATCTCAGGACGAGATTCTTTTAAGGTGTGTATATTGTAATACCCGCCCAATTCACTTACCAATATACTTGCATTATTTAGAAGTTAATAATATTTATTGGTAGTAATTATTAATTGATAATAATTAATTGATAATAATTACAAGTAATAATAGTTTATGATTTTTAATTTCAAACTTAGGTTTAGGCTGGTGGTGGGTAAGAGATAAGGGATGGGTGTGTTTAGCTAATGAAACCCTAACTTTTTATTTAAAAAGAAACCCTAGTTTTTTTTTCCTCTTTGCACACACAAAAGAAAAAAAAAACTTGCGTTGAAAAGTGGGAGGCACTGGAAGAAGAACTTTGGAATCTTGCAAAGAAAAATATTGGTGAGTAAAACTCTATCCTCCCTCAATATTTTTTGGTTTGTGTTTTTTTTGGTTTTGTACGTGATGTGATATAGAAAGCTTGACAGTAGTTTGATGCATGTAAATCTATTCCCTAAATTCTCTCTGTGAAGTTTTTTTTTTTTTGGGATGAAGTGAATACTTTAATTTATGGTTGTTATATTTGTTGGGGACTTGAAGCATTATGCATCTTCATGCATAATAAACGCTTGAGATTTAAGTGATCATCTGTCGCAACCTTTAAATCCCCATTTCATCTTTCTTAGTTTGTCATCAATTGCATAAAATCTCAAATCCTTTGTTCGTAGTTTGTACGAATATACAAAAAGGGACATCAAGATAGATAATAAATGTACATTGACTAGCAATAGGTATTTTTGCTAGCAAAAGGTAGCATTAGGTACTAGGTACTAGACATTGGTAATAAAGTATTTTTTTTTCTTTCTTTTTGTATCAGGTACTAGGTACTAGGTACTTAGCTTAAAGCATTTTTTTTTGTCAAATCCCTGACACAGCTTTCCTTTCCCCAAGAATAAGTCTCGTTTTTTTTTTCTTCCTCCAATATATAATTGTTACTATCAAATGCAGTTTTGACAGGTACAACCTAATTCCTAATTTGAGTATTTGGTACTCCTTTGTCTAATACAAAACTATTTTATTCACAAAAGAGGTAAGAGGAGACTTTATCTTTCCATATAGTGTCCTTATTTTTATCATAAGTGTTTAAAGGAGTCATACATTAATCAAATGGATTACACCCAACGGTTTTCAATGCATTTAGTTTATTTATTCGAAATAAATTATAGATAGTGTATGGTTTTCGAAATGAGACGGTAATGTTTTATGTATATGGTTCTTGTAGTGGGACTTTGATGTGATGTTAATTGGTTTAAAAAAAAATAATGGCTCAAATAAAATACTTAGTAAATATTTTTTTTCCACAACTCCGAAAAAAAAAATGTGAAAAGAAAAGAATTTTTTTGAATACAGACTTGCTTTTATACGTGTGATAAAATTATGGGTATGCAGACTTGCTTGCATATCGGTGCACCGTTCCATGTGAGTTCGGTTGTACGTGTAGATTTAGGAAGAATCCTTGCCAGTGATCGAACTTCGGGTGAGATGACATGACACTCGAGGTGGCACCCCACTTGGGTCATGTACGCTCCGAGTGGTTTCGATGGCAAGGGAGGCACACTTGGGTGAGGTGTGTTCGGCACAGGAGGAGAGTGCGATTGTGGAAAAGAAGCCAAGAATTTGAAAAAAAAAATAAGTAATTAAATAAAACCATTGAATTGAGTCTGCCATGAAATTGTGTATAGATTATTTTAGTTTGTACTAGGTTAGCCTTGAGGGAAGAAACTAACAGCTCATTCGAATCTCGAATGAGAACTACCTGTCTTCCTTAAGGTGAAATTTGCATTTTATCCTTTTATATTTAATTGTCTTGATTTGTAAGTTTGTTCACACCAGTATGATTATACTGACCTAGATTTTTTATTGTTTTACAAATTTGGGTACGTTCTTAATGAGCGTAGCCCCAGAGAACCATCAGGGTTAATTGGAGCGTAAGGAAGGATAGTAGCTGCGTGGCGATAGCTGAGGAGTCGACACATTTTATTATTTTTAGATCTTTATTATTATTCCTATGTAATCAGATGTAGGATTTTGACATAAATGCTCAGTTTTGTCAGACATTTATTTGGGGAATTTATTATTGAAATTTTCATTTATTCGTTGTGGACCTCATTTTTAGAGGAAGAATATTGAGGAAGCTTATTAGTTGTTTCTGCCTTATGACTGTACCATTTAATGTGTTCCTGTCATGCCTTGGTTTTTGGAGAATCTATTTATTTATGTTGTTCAAAAATCGGGGCGTGACATACATAGTATACCTTATTTGATATACTGCATTCGCCTAGGGCATTGCTGATAAGATTTGAGTATTTTTTTCATGCATGTTACTATGTTTGTCAGTAGTTAAGATGTTTGTTGTAAGTTGTTGTATTATGCTTAGTTTATTCTTCTTAGTGTGAGATTGGTGATGAATGTGTTATGGTTTATATGTGTAGGTTTGCGGTACTAGTACAACACATCTTTGGTAGGATATTCATGATAGTGCGAAATTTGCAAACTAAGTAATAGAGTTGGTATATGCATTTGCAGTCTACTGTGAGGTAATGCATTTTAAGAAAGAACATGGTATTCTAATGTTTTGGATGTCACCCTATCTCTGCTTTCTGTTTTGACATGTTGTATAGGCTGGTTATGGTAGTGTGACATTCCATTGTGTGGCTTAGTTCCATTTTGCAATATCAGCTTGAGATTTGAGTAATTGTTTTTTTATAACCTCCCTTCTTTTGAGGTGTGTATAGCGTTAGTAGATAAATTTGTTGTGTTGTGGTCGTCTAAGTAGAGTTTAATCTCAAGGATGAGATTTCTTTTGAGGTCTTTATAATGTAACACCCGTAAGTTTTCGTTTGACTAATTTACTTACTTTTAAAGTTTTTTGATTTAAAACAATGATTTTAAAGTTCTTGGGAATTAAATAATTTTTAGAAAAATATTGTGGATTTTTAAAAAATTATTTATGGATTTTTTTAGTGGAGCGACCTTACAAATCCGGTGGGGCAAATTGCCATCCAATTATAAAATAGACCCTTTCTTTTCTTCTTCTTCCTTAGTCACGATCAGAGCTTGCAAGCTCCATTTTCACCGTCCGCAATCTTGTTTTGCCAGCGTTTCCTCGCCTATTTCTTCGCCAAATTTCCTCTTCTTTTCCTCATTTTTATTCCTCTTCTTTCTCCTTTGATTTCCTTTTCCTGCTAATAATCAGATTTTTATTAGTGTGTGAGCTCGACAGAGCTTGTTCTGACTGATCGGATAGCGTAGCTCTGATCAGCCCTTCAAGGGATGTTTGTGGCGTCGGTTGGAGGTAAAAAACTCCACATGCAGAGATGGGCGAGTGGCTGGCTAGAAATTTCAGAAAAACATGGAGAGTGAGGTTCACCAACGACGGTTTTGGGTGGTGATTTGGGATGAGCTTCGATCCACAGTTTAGAGGTGTTGGGAGATCTTGTTGAGCTGATTCCAATGAATGCATGCGAGTATACCATTTAATTCAGTTTGAGTGTTAATTATTGGTCTGCATGTTTGTGTGGAGGTTTGTGTGTCATGAGTTTAGGTAAGATTGTTGTAGAGTTTGATATGTTGCATGCTTAATAGGGACATTATATCATATCAAAGTTGTGTTTGGTGTTTAATTCGTAAACTTCAGTTTAATCCTTATATAGATGTTTTCCCTCACTTTAATCACCTCGTGTTTGATGTATTGAGTTGCCTTCTTCTTGTTTATGGAGTAATCGTGATTAATTCAAAGTTATCACATTTTAGCATGAAGGTGCTCCTTCAATGGAGTGGTTTCAGTAATTTAAATTATATATTTAGCTCCCTGATATTTAAAGCATGCTATATATGCCTTTGATTGTGTTTAAAGCATGCTATATATTTAAAGCATGCTATATATATTTAAAGCATGTTTAATTTGAAAGACATCTACGTTGAAACCTTGAAATGAACTGCTACTATATGCCTTCGATTGTGTGTATTTGAACTCCAAGTTAAGAATTTGACTCTTATTAAGTATTGAAGAGTTTGGTTGCTATGTTGGTCCCTTTGAGAATGGATTTATGCACGGAATTTGTTGAATTTAGGATATACACGATTGTAATTGAATTGCATGTCTTTTGTTTCTAGATTTCTGACAGCAGGTTCACTGATTTGTATTGGTGGTTGGGCAAACTTATACTTGTCCGTTTGACACGAATCTTAGACTGTTAGTTGAGTATCTAAATGTAGATGTGTTTAGGCTTTCGTAGAACACCATTTCAGTTTGTAATTTGTGATTTAGAGCATGAATAGTGTGACACTGTCAGATTTGTGTTCAGATTTCATGATAGCAGGTTCACTGGGTTGTATTGGTGTTTTGGCAGACTTATACCTGTCGGTTTGACATGAATCTTACACCGTTAGTTGTGTTTTTGAATGTAGATTTGTTTAGGCTTTAGTATAATACAATTCAGAAATTCTAGGCAGCCTGGGTTTTGCTGCCTGGGGGGGGCGAAAATACATTTTTGCCCCCCAGGCAGCAAAACCCAGGCTGCCTGGAATTGTTCAATACAATTTGAGCTTGTAATCAGTGTTTTAGAGCATGATTTGTATGTCACTGTCAGACTTGTGTCTAGATTTCCTGACAGCAGTTTCATTCTGTTGTATTGGTGTTTTATCGGACTTATACTTGTCGGTTTGACACTAATCTTAGACCTTTAGTTGCGTTTCTTAATGTAGATGTATTTGGGCTTTTGTAAAACACCATTTTAGTTTGTAATCTGTGTTTTAGAACATGATTAGTGTGACAATATCAGGCTTGTGTCAAGATTTCCTGACAGCAGTTTCAAGTGGTTGTATTGGTGTTTTGGCAGAATTATGCTTGTCGGTTTGACATAAGTCTTAGACCGTTAGTTGTGTTTCTGAATGTAGATTTGTTTAGGCTTTAGTATAACACAATTTGAGCTTGTAATCAGTGTTTTAGAGCATGATTTGTATGTCACTGTCAGACATGTGTCTAGATTTCCTGACAGCTGTTTCACTGTGTTGTATTGGTGTTTTGGCAGACTTATATTTGTCGGTTTGACACTAATCTTAACCCTTTAGTTGTGTTCCTGAATGTAGATGTGTTTAGGCTTTGGTAGAACACCATTTGAGCTTATAAGCAGTGTTTTAGAGCATGCTTTGAATGAGTTAGTCAGACTAGTGTTCAGATTTAATGACTTGTTTTCATTTGTTAAACTGTGTTGATTCTGAAAGAATGAGGATGTAAGGCGTATGCCATTAGTTTCGTATTCGAGAGTAGTTTCCGGATTGTCCTAGGTTTTTCACATATGACTTGCGGTTTCGAAGTTTGATGCGTTTTAGTGCTGGCATGTCAGATTGTCCAGTCTGATCATTTTTTTTTGGAAGGCGAGTTGGGTTTTTAAGGATCTCATAACCTATCAACTGGGCGACCTATAGGTCAACACCCACTAGAAAGTAACCATGCCGCGACATGGGGGACAAACCCACACAGCCTTAACCACTAGGCCATAACACCATTATAACATCAGTCCATGTGTTTTACCATAGAATTCAGAGTCTTGAACCTTTATGATTGTTCGACTCGAGGGACATTACTTTTGTGATTTGGGTCATATTGGGACCGTAGTGTAGTTGTGGACTTGTGAGGATTGCCGAGTCTTGAACATGTATGATTGTTCGACTTGGAGGACATTATTGTTGTGATTTGGGTTATGTTAGGACCCTAGTGTAGTTATGGACTTATGAGGATTGTCTAGTTGACTATTGTTATACATATGTTATGTTAGACTGTGTATAGTCTCGTAGTACATGCATGCTGATATTAGTGTAAGTTTTTCTACCTTACTGTAATGCATGTTTTGTCGATGCTTAGGAGCTTGCTCGCATCGTGAGTTTAGTGGTGCTTTGAGATGGCTCACACTTACACACATTGTGGACACTATCACGTGGCAAGTTTGTTGAGGTGCGGTGAGCTCTCGCACGCACTTGCTACTAGAGAGTGTAATAGGACGGGTCCCGAAGGACGTGGGGAGATTACCCGTTTTCCCTCCCAGCGCGCTTGAGTCTGATTTGTGTTGGGTTGGTCGTGTTAGGCCAGTCGTTCGGGACTTTAGAGTTTGTATCCTGGCAGATGACATCCAATTGGGATACAAACAAGCCCGAAGTGATTCTGGTGCACGTTGTGGGATGTGTCTGGGTGAGACACATTCGTAAGGTATGTGAATATCTACGATATGAGACACTTACATAGGAATTTATTATGAGACACTTGCAGGTTTACGACATTACTGTACTTGTTTTATGATTTTATGACTGATTGGCAGGGAGGTAAGCTCGTTAATAGTTTATGCAGGTACATGGCTTACCTCGAAATATGTGAACCTTGCTTTTAAGGTGATATGATGAGTTCCTTATGAAGCCATATATACTATACTTTTCATAGTTCAAATGTTTCTATGATTTATTAATTAGTATGGATTTTATTTGGCTTTGTGATGCATAATTGTATAAAGGATTGGACCCTTATGGTTGGGACACTAACAAAATGTGGTATGTTCACCTAGATGGGAAAACTAAAGCCATTGCTTTGGGTGGTTAAATCTAATGTAATGGGTCGTTTTCGAGGAGTTTGGTTTAGTGTACGACATGAGTTCTTTCCGAAGTGTTGTACATATCCTAGTAGAAGTATGTGTATATGTAGTCATGAATGTGATCATTTTCATAAATTGACAGATAGATTGATTTCTCGGATTATGGTGTGTTGATTGAAAATCTTAACCATATTTGAAATCGCTTCTATTTTATCTTGCATTTCAAGCAATAGTTGTATCTAGGTTTATCTATGATATATTTATGTTATATTGAACCAAATTCCATGAAAAGGGATGTGACGAGTTTTTTACAATTGGTTGTCACAAGCCTAACACAAACTCTCTTTATTTATCCGGGCTTGGGACTGGCCATTGCCACGGGTGGAGTTATAGAACGAAGACTTAGGAGTTTAACCACGGTTTCGGAGAATCAATTTGGATTTATGCCGTGTAGGTCTACTATGGAGGCCATCTTCCTGCTTAGGCAAATTATAGAAAAATATCGAGAGGAACGTAAGAGTTTACATATGGTTTTTATTGATCTTGAGAAAGCTTACGATAGGGTCCCCAGGGAGTTAATTTGGTGGGTGCTTGAAAGAAAGAAGGTGTATCCATGTTATGTCGATATCATTAAGGATATGTATGAAGGAGCTGTAACAAGTGTTCGCTCAGTAGGTGGGATGTCCAGTGAATTTTCAGTGTCAGTAAGACTACATCAATTGTCGACCTTAAGTCCATATCTCTTTGTTTTGGTCATGGATGAGTTGACGAGACATCTGCAAGAAGATGTACCTTGGTGCATGTTATTTGCAGATGATATTGTCTTAATTGATGAGACTAGTGAATGTTTAGGTCAGAAATTAGATAGGTGGCGGGAGGCTTTAAAGAGTAAAGGTTTTAGAATTAGTCGTTCGAAGACAGAGTATATCTAGTGTGCAACTTTGGTTGTGAATCACAAGGGAGGAGTAATGCAATTGAGATAGAAGTTGTGGAAGTCCTAGAGTGTGAGACTTTTCGATATCTAGGATCTATAATTCAAAAGATTGGGGTTATTGGAGAAGATGTAGACCATAGGATTAAAGTTGGTTGGCTAAAATGGAGAATGACGTTAGGAGTATTATGCGATAGAAGGATGCCTGCAAGGGTAAAAGGGAAATGCTATAAGACAATTGTTCGACCAGCCATGCTACGGTTTAGAATGTTGGGCTACTATGGGACAACATACGCATAGGATGGCAGTAGCAGAAATGTGTATGTTAAGGTGGATATGTGGTAAAACCCGTAAGGATAAAATTAGGAATGAAATAATTAGGAGACACTTAGGTGTAGCGCCCATAGAGGACAAAATTAGAGAAAGGCGTTTAACTTGGTTTGGTCACGTGCGAAGGAGACCAAACACGGCGCCAATTAGAAAATGTCTAGATTAGCAAGTTAATGGAGGGTGTAGACGGAGGGGACGACCCTTGAAAACTTGGATGAAGGTGGTGAATGAAGACATCATTGAGCTTGGATTAGGCGAGGATATGTGGGAAGAACGCATTGCTTGGAGAACCAAAATCCATGTAGCCGACCCCAAAAATATCAGGAATGGGCTTTGATGATGATGACATTCATGTTATATTTTAACCTCATCATGGCAGCCAAGAGTTGTGTATTATTGTTATGTATTTTTTAGTCTGATCATACCAACTGGTGTTGACCCGTTTATTTGTTTTGTGGCAAATGGATGTACCCCCACCTGGGTGTTGGTGGTGTTGTCGTTGGTGGTGGTGCTGCAAGTGGAGGTGATTGTCTTTGCTCGTCTTTTAGGATGGTGAGTTAGTTCATTTTGTTGGATTGTCAAAATGATTTTTTATGTATTTTCTAAAAAAGAAAATTTAGGGTTGCGTTGTGTCTCAATTTTTGGTATATTTCGGTGTATCGAGAATCAGGGCGTGACACAAGTTGCCAACCGTATTTGTCACTGATAGAGACTTGGATTTGATAAATGCCATTGAAAGATTCTTTCTTAGGGCAAGGAGATTGTTGTGCACGACGCACATAAATACAAATGTTGTAAAGAATTACAAAAAACACTTTAAGGATAATGAGGAGTGGTATGAGTTTATAGATTATTTCTCGGATTTGTATAGATCAATTACAAAATAAAAATGGAATAAGGTCACTGTTGAGTTTGAGAGAAAATGGGCATTACACCCGAAGTGTTTGAATTATTTGAGGACGGTATGGTATCCGCAGAAGGAACACTTTGTGAGTGCATGAAACGATACTTTCATGCACTTTGGGCAACAAACAACCGATCGTATTGAGGGCACACACTCCAAGTTGAAGAATATGGTGGCAAATTCACAAGGCACATTTTTCAATTTATGAATTATAATTCATAAAATGATCCAAATACAACATGTAGAGATTGAATCTTCCTATCAACAAAGTTTGACGAAGATAAAGACTGAGCATGTATCAATTTTTTTGGAAAACTTCATGGGTCCGTGGCGCACAAGGCTCTTGATTTGATGCTTTTGGAAATGCGGAGGTGTGAATTTGTGGGCAATGATCCTGACAAGTGTAGATGTGTGATTTGACCCACTCATGAGTTGCCTTGTGCTTAGAAATGACAGAGTATTTAATCCCTACAGGACAACTTCCATTGGCTACCTTAGACAAGTATTGGATGCAACTTGGCAAAACACCTATTTCTGAAAGCACGGATGTGATTATTGACCCAGTGGTCAACACTCTTGAGCAAAGACTTAATGAATCTACTCTTGATCAAAAGTTGGTGTTGGAAAGGAAGTTTCTAGAGTTGAGTTTCCCTGGTTCAACTATAATGATCAAACCATCCAAACTTGAGGCGGGCAAGAGAAGACCTAAGAAGAAGAAGTTGTCCAAGCATGAGAGATCAACTAAAAAGGACCCATTGGGTCACGAGTACGCCAAGACTCAGGAGCAACTAAAAAGTCAAGAAAATATTTCTAAGCAAAAGCCCAAAAAGTTTAACAATCTTTGGATGAAGAAAATTCGTTGTGGATTCAGGATTATGTTAACAACATTGAGAACATTGAAGATGATGGAAGTTGTTGACTTTAATGCATAGCCAATTTCCTAGATTACGACCCCTAAAGTGGTTGGAAGCAGATAAGGAATGAGCTAATAATGGAGCTAGAAATAAATTAACAGATTCAAGTTGGAATGTGGCACGAGTCAAGGGTGGAGGTGGTAAGGGATGGTTTGATAATTCCAGGATCCAAGGTATGCATTGACATGCAAAATTGTATTATTGACCCAAATATGTTAGAGCTTGTAGCGAACCGTTATCGTTGTGTGTTTGTGTGTTATGGGAACCAAAACACTACATGTTTTCCATATGTTTCGTCGTCGTCACAATTGACAAATATTAAGATATGTTTCATGACACACCTTGCCAAGAGTTCTCATTTTGTCTTGTTCCATATGCTACCAAAACCACCATTGCCTCATAAAGTACTTAGTTGGTCCTGTCACATGTTTCCAGAAGCAATCTCTTGGAAGAGTTCATTCGAAGCTCAGCTCTACATTAGTGATATGATGTTGAGGAAGTAGAATACCAAGAATGCTAAAAAAGATTAATAACTTGGAGGAGGTCATTACCATATTGGATTGATGCACGCATGCACTGTTTGTTAGAAAAGTCATCGCTTTCGTATTTATGGATGACTTGTATGATTGTGAATATTAAATGTTGATATAAATATATATTTTCCTTTCTATTATTTGAATTGAATACCCATCTTACTTGTGATGTATTCACATTCTTCCATGTAACAAGGTTCGTTCTTCATTGGATTACCAACATATAATAACAACAACCCAACCAACCTCTAAGGAAAAAAAAGTTTATTTTTCGATGAAACATTGAAATAGGACACAATCGCAAGGAGATTTTCGAATAAAATTTTTTTAGTCGCAAATAGTCCTATACATCACAATGTGAAGGACACTACGACCTTAATACACACACTCGCAGAGGTGCTTGCAAATGGGAATTAGCCACCCGCAAGAAACCATGCAAATGGATATGACCTACTCGTAATAACCTCTGCGTTAGAGAAAAAATTGGACTCTATCCAAATTTTGAAATTACTTGTGTATGAATTATTTTTTTGTAATTTTGTAAATTTTATGGTTTTGCAACAATGTTTAGAGGTAGACTCCAAACATATTTTTAATATTCACATTCTCAATAATCCTACGAACAGGAGGTCTGCATTCACAATACCCCTTGCGACTAGACATCTCCTATTCATAGTATCCTCTGTGAATATGGACTCTGTCCAAATTTTGAAATTTTTGGCACATGCATTTTTTTTTATAATTTCTATGGTTTTGCAAAAATGTTTAGAGGTAGAATCCACATTTCAAACAAATTTTTGACATTCTCATTCTCAATAATCTTGCAAACATGAGGTCTGCATTCACAGGACCCTTTGCAAATGGGTACAAAAACTGAACTCTATCCAAATTTTGAAATTTTTATGTATAAGTTTTTGTAATTTCGATGGTATTGCAACAATGTTTAGAGGTTGAATCCACTTTCCAAACAGATTTTTGACATTCCCATTCTCAATAATCCTACGAACAGGAGGGTCTGCATTTGCATGACCCTCTGTGAATGTAAAATTCTCATGCGCAGTGTCCTCTGTGAATGGGTAAAAAAATTGGATTCCGTCCATTTGTTCAAAAAAAATTTATCTTAATTTGTTTTTACCAGTTTGTAATTCTATGATTTTCCAACATTGTTTACAGATAGAATCCATCAACCATAAGTTAGATAATACACCAGTTAGATATTACATTAAAAAATAATAATAAGAAGAATGTGAGAAAATGTCAACAAACCAAACAAATGGAAAATTTCATCAGTTTACATTACATCAAAATTCACCACTATCATGCCCCTTCTTGGTCATGCCTCTTCTTAGTTCTTTGGTCATTCCTCTTTTTGGTCCCAAGCTCGCTTCCTCCACCACCAATTTCACCACTATCAACATCACTACCTGGAGCATATCACCTGAAGCGCCACCATCTTAACAAGTGTGTGATTGTATTTTAGTTTTCTTGGATAATTGTTTCTTTTGAGCTTTCATTGAAGAGCAATTAATGCTTCTAAACCAGAAAAGTACACCACCCAATGGTTTTAAAACTGAGCGAAATAGGTTTTATTGATTTGGGGTATGGTGGAAGTTAAGGTGGTAAGAAGAAAAAGATTTATGGTCTAGTTTATTACCTATATAATCTTATAAGTGTTTACCGTTTTTCATCTTTGGTATGAATCTAAGAGGGCGTTTGTTTTTTTTAAGTGGTTAGGAGCTAACTTCTAACTGGAATTAGAAGTTTTGAACTAGCTTCTGAATGAATTGTTTGTTTTGTTTCTGAATGAGCTGCTGATTAGAAACTGTAAAATTAAATGGTGTTTGTTTTTAGATGTAGAGTGAAAACTGTTTGACAAGTTTGCCCCACTGAGCTGAAAAAATTTATGACATAAATATTGTGCTTAAAATCATAGCCAATAATGATTCAAATCCTAGAGAATGTTACAATACCTATGATTACAAGAATATTGAAATATGACCAAGTGATGCAGGAGGGTTTCTAGGGTTCCTAATTTGAGTTTCTAGGGTTCCTAATTTGCTCTCAAAGTTATTTACTAAATAACTTATTCGTAATCTTTCAATTTAATTAGGAGTCTTTTTAGTTTCCTTTTAGGATTTGACTTTACTTTTTCTTTTAGGAATAGACTGCTTGTTATTTTAGTATTTGATTATACTTTTTCTTTTAGGAATAGACTGCTTGTTATTTTAGTATTTAATTCTAATTTTTCTTTTAGGAATAGGTTGCTTATTATTCAAGTTATTTGAGCAATATAAATAGAGTTCTTCCTAAATATTGTAGAAACTTTTGATTTGAGTAATTTAATTGAACATTAGAGTTATTTCTCTGTGTTTTGGGCGAATCTCTTGTATCCTTCTTTGTGAATTGTATGTTGAACTAGCCCGCAGGATAATCACTATTCTGCCCGACGTCTGTTGGCACTACAACAATTAAGGCATTTTTCAAGAAAAATTATCCTTGACAAAGCTCAACATTTTGTTGAAATATATTTTTAACAAGGAAAAAATTCGTTGGTGGGTTCCTGGAGGCATCCTCGTAGCTAAAGGTATTTGTCAAGGAATTACAGTTTTTGTTGGTAAAAGGGATGCTAAGTCAAGGAAATATTTTGTTGATAATACTAACAACTACCAAGGAAATTCGTTGGTAAAAATCAAATGTATTTACCAACAAATTGTTTGTTGCAAAAACTATTTTATTTACCTATGAATTTTTTCTTGAAAAATCTTAAAATCATCAAGGAAAATTGGCGTTGGCAAAGGTAACAACCTTTATCATAGAACTTTTTCGTTGGTAAAATGCATGTATATCAACGAAAGTTTTCATAGGTATCGTTAGTAATTACCAAGGAAATTCGTTGTTAAAAATCAAACATTTTTACCAACGATTCATTTTGTTGCAAAAAAGGGTTCGTAAATCCAAGGGTGATTTTTGTGGGAAGAGGTATTTACCTATACCAAGAAAAAAATTTGTTGATAAACACATAAGCATATATACCAAGGAAACACAATTTTTTAGCTAAACAATATACTTTCATCGAGAAAACATTATTCCTTGATAAATGTATAATATATTTAACCATGAAATGTTCCTTGAAAAAGGCTTAGGATAAACAACAAATAGTTGAACATTTTCCAAGAAAATTTTGTAGAAAAATTTAATGAATACCAACATAATTTTCTTCAGAAATAGTTTAATACCATGACAAATTGTTGGTTTTATACCCAGGAAAATTGTCTTTAAAAAACATGTTAAACTACTTTAATCAAGGAATGATTTGGTTATAAATTTTCCTTCAATTTTTTGTAGCCAAATTGTTGACTACTC
The DNA here is from genome assembly GCA_963556465.1 of Berberis vulgaris. Lineage (NCBI taxonomy): Eukaryota > Viridiplantae > Streptophyta > Magnoliopsida > Ranunculales > Berberidaceae > Berberis > Berberis vulgaris. Next base: position 61,048,286 of record OY747128.1, read on the forward strand.
TTCAACCAACATTGGATATTTTATCAACAATCTTATGCAAAAATTAACCGAATCTGTCATAGAACAAATCTTGAAAATTAAGTCTAACAATATAATCATCAAAACAATCTTTAAGCTCCACTAACAATCCTACAAACTTTGTATCAATTAAAATTCAATAAATAATTTTTAAAAATCAAGTAAATATTAATTCCGTCATAGTGGAATTCAAAAGTTCTTCGGCATATGCATTCTAAACAACACCCACAACTTGGTTGAGTAGCCAGGTGACTTCGATGTGTACTTTCTTCAAACAATAATATCTTTTCTAGTGGTTCTCATCATTGTTGCTCTCCTCGACTCCATTAATATTGCTCTCATCTCTGAAAATAAAACAATCTTTCAATCAGCCAAAAGATATGGTAGTCATATTGTAAGCATGTTGGACAAACAAATCTCATATGGTAAGCATGTTGGACAACCAAATCAGCACACAATACAGTTGGACCAGCCATCCACTGTCAAAGTTGTTGTCATACAGCAACAAGACTATGCTTCACAAATCAGCACACAATCAGCACACAAATAGCATAAGACTGTTGTCATACTCCACAAATCAGCACACAATAGTCTTGTGATACAGCAACAAGACTATGCTTCAGAGATCAGCACACAAATCAGCACACAATCAACACACAAATAGCACAAGACTATGCTGTCATACTCCACAAATCAGCACACAATAGTCTTGTCATACAACAACAAGACTATGCTTCAGACGGGTACGATAGTTGGGGGGTCGGAATAAGTATATGAATCCAAAGCAAGCATCTTATGCATGAATGAAACCAGATATATCTGCACTACTCAATAGACATAAAGAATTGCTGCAGGAATGAGTTGCTTGCGTCAGCAAGAAATAACCTAGAAAAGCAAACTGAAAATTTGTGATGTAAAAGCAGTACAGCACAAGACAGTCTTTCATTCTCCTATAACAGTTGAAAAAGTACAGACCCCTTTATCCAGCACCTAGCCAATGGATTGCCAAATAGATGACCCTTGGCATACCATTAATGTCTGGCTAACTGGTTCCAGACATCTGATAAGTTTTTCCTAGAATTTTAACAAAGAATATTTTGCAGTGCAGTGAAACTATTGTTGGAGTGGGATAGAAAACTCATTGAGAAAAAAGAGAGTTACATGCATGTTTGTATTTTAGAAATCAAAAGTTTGTTATTCATCTAGTGTAGGGCCTCCTTTCAATCTGTCTATATCTTGTAATCTATATCTCATTGAGAATCCCATTCCATAATTCTAGGAAATAAAGCTAACACAAAAGATGGGTTCAAGAACCCTTTCAATCTTTGAGTCCCACCTTGTCAAATACCACCACACAAGAGAACAAAGGTGGCTTCACAGTTAAACTACTCAGATTCTAACAAATACTACTCATACTACTTAGATATACTCAAATGCTTCACAATTAAACTACTCAAATGCTTCACAATTAAACGACTAACAAATACTACTTAGATGCTTCACAATTAAACTACTCAAATGCTTCACAGTATTTGTTTGCCATGTTCTTGACAAACAAATATTAAGAAGCAAAACATAATGCAAAAAAAATTTACTTGACTTGGAAAAAATAAACATTACCGTGAATGACGCGAGGCTCCAGACAGCTGCGTATGTCCTGACATGAAATTCTGAAACATATTTTGTATCTGATTTTGTTGGTCCTTTTGCATTTGGTCCACCTGTTTAGATAACTCCGTCTCCATCGTAGTTTGTTTCATCCTTATTTCATCTGTCAACTCATCTACTCGTTTACGTAATTGTTGATTCTTTTTTTCAGCATTCTCAGCTCTACGACTAGCACTCACCTCTATTAAACTACGTTTGGAGCTTGATCTAGCGGTTACCATGAGTTTGGCTCCATGCCCTAGCCCACGTACATATCCTGATTTTGTCCCAAGGACCTCAGTCATGATCTCCAATTCATTCCTTTTAGTACCATCTGGTGTTGGTTTATTGCGCATTAGCTCCATATTTTGCTGTGATAACACAATTAAAAGCTGATAAGATACAACTTAAGCGCCTATATAAATTAATTTCTAGTCAATTTCTTACCCAATTAGCCTCCGCTGACACGTGAAACCATTCTCCCATTTTTCGACAATGTACATTCTTGTAATGATCTATCTCACTAGGCACTTGGCCAGTCTCTGGATTTCGCTGCACAGTTATAACACATTGTAATGAATGATATGTGATATAAGATATGATAAAAATTAACGCAATTAAGAATATTACCTTATCATATAGATTTCGAACAAATGACTTGGAACCTAAGGCATGAGGCAATTCACCATTTTTCTTATTTTGAGAATTTATTTTGCTTTTTTTCTGTGTACAACGTTAAACAATATAATGAAATTATATGTAAGGATTTGTAGTCTATAAGAATATGGCTATTTAGCTTTATCATTTAAAATTGATAATTTATATACAGATATGTAGATTACCTGAAATTTCTCTGGACTAAATCGTTCACAGAGGACTTTCCATTCATCAATCGTAACTTCTAATGGTGCATTCTGAAGTGCTTCCTCACGTGTATCAAACTTCTTATAATGTTTGTATAAGTCTGACCGATAATCAGATAGGCGATGTTGAATCATGTCATCAATAGTGAGAATAACATGAGGATCACTTGTATCAATTTCAAACTTATCCTGCAAAGTAATAAACAACAAATTGAATACTAATATATGTTTTCAACAACAAATGAACAAAATACAATAAAAATAATTATAATAACTTAGAACTTGCCTTCAAACATTGATAAATGTGTTCTTTATCAACCACCTTGACATCTCGCCACATACTTGATGCCGGGATCAAGGTTCGAGCTAAAATGACAACCTCTGCAGAAAATAAAATAATATTAAATATAGCCATATGAAAGAAATTATTATCATAACATTTGAATTTGCACTTTTTAACACCATTTGAAAATAAAAAATAAAAAAAATCTTTAAATCACCTTATTACACAGAACACTACCGCATATAAATCAATATTCCTCTTCTGTGTCGCTATCACTTGGAAATGGTAGTCCTTCATTACTATCATTACTATCGATTATGTCCTCCAACTCATCAATTTCATCATCATCAACTAAAGCCATATTTTGCTTATCATGTATGATTGAGGCTTCAACATGGTCTGCTTGTATATCATTTTTATGCAACGGTACCACATCAACATCATCTTGCAATACATTCACATTACCCCCTGTGGACAAGTCTTCTTGATATGCATCACCCAACAATGTTTCATTCACATGTTCTTCAATATCCTCATTCTCTGGCTCAGGAACATCATATACATTTCTAGGCTTTATTTTTTGTACTACATGCCAAGAAGTCCCTACTTTAGTGGTATCCTCAAGGTAGAATACTTGTTGAGCTTGGCTTGCTAGGATAAACGGGTCACTTTTATACCATTTATGAGATAAATTGATGCTCGTAAAGTGGCCATCTATCTAAATTCCATGTTTTTTATTTTCGATGTCCCACCAATTACACTTGAATAAGTAAACGCGATTACCCATGCAATAATTTAACTCGAAAACATCTATCAAAGCACCATAAAAATCAACTTATTTGCCTTTATGCGTGCCTGGAACAACAACACCGTAGTTTTGTGTAGTTCGATTGCTATCACAGTCTTGCGTGTGGAATCTAATCCCGTTTACAATGCAACCTGAATATCTCAAAACTCGTCGATCAAAACCACACGCTAATGAGTAAAGTTGATTAGTTACTTCTACAGAATTATGATCGCGCAATGACTTCATCTATTACATAATATTTCAATAGGATCGTAAGTTTACAAATAAGATAGTATTACAATCAAATTTGAAGATTAAATGAAACTAATGCTTACTCGATGTTCAAACCACTTGGGAAATTCTCCTTGATGCATTTGCTCATAATTGGTAGGGTAACGCATCTTCATCTCTTCGATATGTTCACTATGAACGAGATAAATATAAGTATAAAACATAATATACCAAAACCTGACTTCTATGAATTAGAGAGATATCTTACTTTAAATATGGTTCAATTTCCTCACAATTGTTCAACACATACCACCGTGCTTTTGTTGACTCTTCCAGATTAAGACTTTCATACTTTGGGGATCCTAAAACGCGTGCAGTATCTCCAAATACAGAGATTAATTTAGGCCCATCTCGCTCCCCTGCATCAGCATTATGTTCATCTCTGTTAAATCTAGTTTCAATCCCACGAAGATACATGGAACAAAATGTAAGGCACTCAGCATCAATGTACGCCTCAACAATTGAGCCTTCTGGACGCGCTTTATTCCTCACATTTTGTTTAAGAGTGTGAAGGAATCTGTTCACACAAAGAATCCATTAAATACAATGGATATAAAAAAATGCACTAGGTGATAATATGGAACACAATTCCTTGAAAAATAACCCCAACTCAGTTACTGCATCGCTAACATCCTTGCGTAAGTAGTCACGAATTGCAACTGGAAGTAGCCGTTGTAGGAAGACGTGACAATCATGGCTCTTCATGCCTGATAAACTACAAGTCTCGACATTTACACATCGAGAAATATTGGAAGCATAGCCATCAGGAAATTTTACTGATTTTAACTAGTCACACAAACTCCTTTTCTCAACTTTAGATAATGTGTAACATGCAGGTGGCATAACATAAGAATCACCACGTGGTTGCAAGTGCAACTCTTTCCTTAAACCTATTGCTTCTAGATCCATGCGAGACTTAACATTATACTTCGCTTTTTTTTTTTCAATGTTCATCAATGTTCCTAATACATTTTCACATATATTCTTTTCAATGTGCATGACATCCAAATTATGTCGCAACTTGAGAGTGTGCCAGTACGATAACTCAAAGAAAATGCTCTTCTTTGTCCAATTAAGCTCCATTTCAGTGTACTTCCTCTTGTTCAAACGTGACACCCTCCCAAATTTAACCTCTCCAATGTTACTCAGCTGCTCTAATACATCTTCCCCAGATAACCTTTTTGGTGGTAACCTACGTTCTTGTTTACCGTCAAACGTCATGGTTTTTTTTTTGCCAACTATGATTAGTTGGCAAAAAACGACGATGACCCATGTAATAAAATTTTCTTCCGTGCTTCAATGTTAGTGAACATGTCTCACTATTGCGTGTAGGACATGCCAACTTCCCTTTTGTCCTCCACCCAGACAAATTTTCATACGCAGGAAAGTCATTTATTGTCCATTAAACCCCTGCATGCAACTGAAAACGTTGATTTATTGATGCATCATATGCTCGTATACCATATTCCCATAATTCTTTCAACTCATCGATTAATGGTCGTAAATACACATCAATATTATTTTCGGGTGCTTTGGGTCTTGGAATAAGCAAACTCGTCATGAAAAATGATTCTTTCATACAAATCTAAGGTGGTAAATTGTATGGGGTAAGTACTACTGGCCACATACTGTAAGAGGTGCTCATGTTACCAAATGGATTAAAACCATCTGTTGCCAACCCAAAACGGACATTTCTAGAATCTTGTGCAAACCAATCATGCTCATTGTCAAAATCTTTCCAAAACATCCCCTAAAATTTCTTGAATCTCGTCAACATCTTCATCCAAATATTCATCATCATCATTTTCATCTTTGACATAACATGATCATTATTGACACGAGTGGCCTCATTAAATGGTAGTGATACACACTCTTCTCCATGATATACCCATCGAGTGTAACTACGATCAAACCCAGTTACGATCAAATCATTTTTCACCATATTTGTGGTCTTCAAATATATGTTTTTGCAATCATGACACGGACATCGAATCTTATCACCTTCATCTGCTACGGAACGTGCAAACTCTATAAACTTGTCAACACCTTCTGTATACTTTTCAGAAAACCTATTTTTCTCTTTCATCCAACTTTTGTCCATCTCTAAAAAAAATATATACATGAATTTATTAATGGGGGGATAAAAAATAGCTAATCCTTATCATGGTTTTTATTAACTTTATCTTTACAACCAAACAATGCCTTTGGTTTCCAAAGATTAATACAGAAAAATTAGATAGAGAAACACGACAAAGTTTCAGTGGTTGTGGATGGTGAAATAACTTACCTGGTGGGGGTAGAATATACATGGAAACCAATACGATGCAAACACTGCAAAGTGTTTGGACATAGCTCAGAGAGATGCATCAAATAGTCAACCAAGAGAACTGAATTCAAACTGTACAAGGAAGTAAGAAACACTAGCAACAATCAACAACCAGAGGTGGAGAAAGGATGGGAGATTCAAAAGAAACAACACACATGCAGGAATATGACACCTCGCAGCAGTACGCAAACAAATTCAGATAAAAATGTGAGTGAACTACCATCACCTAGGATTGAGATACCAGAGAAGGTGAGCACAGATGTTGAACTAGAGGGAACCAATAATGACAAGGAAGAGCCAAGGATTGTGCCCAGTAGGGAGACTGAGATGTCGAAGAACAACACCATAACCACTGTTTCTGATACATCAGAAGCAAGGGCACTCTACCAGATGGTAGCCATATTCAGGCCAAGCAAGGACGTGAGGCACATGTCAATCATAGAACTAATATTACACACAAAGAGAAACATAGGAAGAAGGAATCCAGGGGCGAGATGCAGGGGAAGGAAAGGCCAACAACTACTAAGGCAGGGATCAAACAGTCCCTTTATAACAAGGTAACCCAATGATTAAGATCACAAGCTGGAACATTAGGGGTTTAAACGACCCATAAAGCAGAGGGAAGTCAGAGAACTAGCTAGGAAACAGAAAGTGTGCATTATGGGTTTAGTTGAAACAAAGGTGAAACATAAAACGAAGGATTCTATACAGAAATTTCTTATAAACGATTGATGTTGGGTCGACAATCAAGAAGCAAATGTAGTGGATAGAATTTGGGTTGGCTAAGATCCTAGGGAAGTTCAAGTAACAATTATGTTGAAAGTGCCCCAAGCAGTCTTTGTCAAAGTAGCATGGGTTTGTAGCAGTGATCACAGTAGTGTATGGAAGTAATGACCAAGCAACTCGACGTACACTATGGATTGAACTTACTCAGTTTGCTAGTAACAATCAGCTACCATGGACAATACTGGGAGACTTTAATGTTGTCTTAAACAGTCAAGAAAGGGAAGGTGAAGGTGTTTGTTACCCCTGCAGATACGAGTGATTTTAATGACTCTGTTCATCAAGCAAGTATTTTTTATTGCAAGCTCAAAGGATGTTTCCACACATGGTGCAATAATCAAATAGGTCAGGATAAAATATATTCCAAAATAGACAGAGTTATGGTTGGTGAATGAGAGTTGGATGCAGGCAATGCCTAATTCAAAAATTGAATTTCTGCAATCAGGCATCTCAGATCATTCCCCGATGATCATGACAGTTTATGAACACAAGAACAGTAGTCATATACCATTCAAGTTCTTTAACTTCTGGGTCAATGAGCAGGATTATTTCAAAACAGTAGAGGAGGCGTGGTCCATTCGTGTACGTGGAAATCCTATCTATAGACTTGTCCAAAAGATGAAACAGGTTAAGAAATGTCTAATAACATGGAGAAGAGCCAAGTTTGTATCAACAATTTTTATAAGAGTCCAAAAGGCACATACTATCGTACAAGGATCATTGATGTTTTCCCATGCCGTAAAAGCATGTTTCAATATAAGTTGATTAAATCATTGCACAATGAAGTATCCATTCATTTGTTTGAGCTTGTCCTCCAACAAACTGAATGTGGCCAATGTATTTTTTTTTTTATGTCAATTCTGTCAGTTGAAAAAAATACTCATTATGTGTATGTCAACATAGTGAAAATAAGTAGTACAAGAAAAAAAATAATAATAAAAAATAAATAAATAAAAAAATAAAAATAAAAATAAAAATAAAAATAAAAATAAAAATAAAAATAAAAATAAAAATAAAAATAAAAAATAAAAAATAAAAATAAAAAATAAAAAATAAAAAATAAAAAATAAAAAATAAAAAATAAAAAAATAAATAATAAATAATAAATAATAAATAATAAATAATAAAAAATAAAAAATAAAAAGAATAGGAGGATCATATCCTTTCTCCAAATGGTGTACGATAAAAACCAGCAAGGTTAAAAACTTTATATGGATATCTATTTTCATGTTTGCTCACTTTCTTCATTTAATTTAATATCATCAGCCACAATAATTATAATCTTTTTTTTTTTTTTTTTAATATTATCTTCTCTTCATGAAAACTCCCATTATCTTGCCAAATCTAGGCTAATGTGATTAAAAAAACCATAGAAGCACTCAAAGAATCACTCCTTGCCAAATAAAAGCAATGATATTCCATCTGGCATGATTTCCTCTTTAATACTACTTTTTTTTTTTTTTTTGAAAACAAACAATATTATTAACGGGAAACGGTATACATCAAAACATCGACAAATATGTCTTCATAATTTATTTTAAACCAATAACTACAAACATACAAAACAATTGTAAATTGTCTAAAATAAAATCCATCATCAGTCACTTAATCCAGGTACCTTCCAGTACTAAATTGTTATTATCTGGATCGAACCAGTAAATACCTTCAGTATTAGCAAACCAATGGCACTAAAAAAAAAGCTACAAGCACAGACAACAAATCCCAGCTAGACATTTCTTCAAATAGCTAAGCTACATTAATAAATGGAACACAATCTCACAGAACCATTTACCACCAATCCAATTAATCAAATTCCAGTAAGAAGAACATGAACAACACCATAAAATGATCAAGAACACCAACAGTTCAACTTGGTATCGTTAAGCAAAAAAAAGAAAAAAAAACAGTAATAGTTCTACAGCAACATTATCAAGAGTTCTCAAAGAGTCATCAAATTGATTAAGAAGAAATAATAGATACCTAGTTGTATCGTTCTCCAACAAGTGCAGCAACAACACGTCTCTTCTTCTCCAAGTTCTTCCTCCAATTAAGCAAAAGGCAAGGAAGGAAAGATGTAGACGGTTATGGTTATATCTACCGAGATACCCCATTATTTTAGGAAGTGTATCAAGGGTTGATTCGTGAGAAAAAGGAGGGAAAATCGAGCGAAAATGAGAGGATCTGCAAGAGGCATTCACGATTTGCCAATTCTCACAATTTGGGGAGACTTCACGATTTGGGAGTCTTCACAAGTTTGAGAAATATTTTGATGTTGGGAGTCTTCATGATTTGGGAGTCTCTGGGAGTCTTCACGATTTGGGAGACTTCTCAATTTTGAGAAAGTGTTTGAGAAAATTGGGAATGAGAGAAGTTTATTTTTCCCAATAAAATTTGAGAGAATATTTTTTTTTATATATTTATATAGTTTTATTTATTATTTATCAATAAAATTATGTCTATTATTTACTAATGGCATGATATCATTTTAGATTTTGGCACTTTTAATAACCTATTTTCTTACCATATTATTATTTAAATTAAATTAAAAAACTTATTTTATGGTTTTTTAACTGCATAGTAGTTAAAAAAATACAACTATTATGTATTTTAATTAATTTCTAATTAATTCATTCCATTGCTTATGGTGTTAGGTCTCAAATAAATGGTGGTGTAAATTTTGGAAATATTTTGATTGATACTGATCAGTATTGAAAGAGTTTATTAAATATTTTGATCGATACCTTGATCACTCCCTCGAGCTTGACTCCCCTAGACGGCCACACTCAGGCATGCCTACTGGTGAGTTGTTCCGCCAGCCATGACAGATTGAAAAAGGGTACGTGTTCAACAGCCAACACGCCACATTATTACCTTCTGAAGAGGGAAGCACCCGTTCCATTGGATACATGATTCGAACTTGAAACCATGTATCCACCATCTCCCTAAATATTTCGGGATCTGTGAGAGTTAAGAAGGCGGTAGTATCGAAGCTTTCATGTATTGTTTAAGGTATTATTTCAATCAAACTATTATTCAAAGAAGTGTTCTCTCATTCCTCTTTAATTGTAATAAACCTATCAAACTAATTGTACTAATCCTCAATAAAAAGGGTTATGTGAAAGGTATCATAATTTTTTTCTATTTGAAAGCATGGGTGTAGTGTTGACGACTATCATCACTCAAGCTTGTTTTAAAAATCCAATTGAGTTTTTTCACAAAAGACTTTTTGCCTTGCATTTAATACAAATGACTCTGAAGCATAGCTGATTAATAGTGTATTTTTTTTATCTTTATAAAATAAAATAATTTATTTGAACTTAATGCCCTCAATTAAACAATACTATAGTCAAGGCTTTTATCAACGAAATTTACTTCATTTGAAAATAGTACATTTTTAGTTGAGAAAAACTTGTACCAACAAAACATTTGTCTCTAGATTTCTTGAATTATCCTTGTACAATATTTTGCAATGAAACTAAAAACAATTGCCAATAAATAAATTTGTTGGCCATAGTACAACATATTCCAAAGAAACAATAATGAGTTAATGAAGTTTAGTGAGAAATAAATTTTCATGGAAATGATTATTAGTTAAGGTTGCAATTACCAACAAAATTGTATTTTATTTTTGTTGTAAAGATGTAATTAATTTAACAATGAAAAATTAGTAAACGACTATCTGAAAGGGTTATGTAATAATGATTGATTATTCGTTGCTATTAGTATACCAATTTCCAACAAAATAATGATTTGTCGCTGTAAAATAGTTAGTGAATTTTAACAAGAAATAAATTTTCATGATAGTAATTATTACTTTTTACCAACGAAAATAATTTGTTACTAACAAGGTTATAATTATCAATGAAATTTAATTTCCTTGCTACAGAGATTTCATTAAAAAAAAATATTGTTTCAACAAAATAAAAAACGTTGCCAGTAGTATAACAATTTTCAACGAAATATTACTTTGTTGCTATAAATTAGTAAACGAGTTTTAACAAGGAAAAAATTAATGGAAATAATTCTCAATCATTATCAACGAAACGAAACATTACAAATAATGTGATTATTATCTAGGAAAACATATTTCCTTACTAAATAAGTGTTAATATTCGTTAGCAAGGAATGTAATTTTTTGTTAAAATTAGTCTTCTTTAGCAACAAAATATTTCATTTTAGATGATGTCATAATTACCGAGGAACTAGTATTTTGTAGCTATAAAATTTTTTTTGTTGGTAAATCAATTCGGCGGGAAATTAGATTTGGAGGGAATGCTTCCCACCACCTATTTAACAAGGAAAGTTTCCCACGAAATATATTTTGTTGAAAAAAAGTAACAAGTTTATGGTTGTTTCAAGGAATTTTTTTTTTCGTTGCCAATGATACCATATTAACAAGGAAATTAAATTTCGTAGAAAATTTTTTTTTGGTAGTTGATAGATTTCTTGTAGTGTGGTATCAGAGCTTCAGCATCTTCTTGGGGTGAGATTTGATCAGTTTATATGGCTAGTGGTCGTGGTAGTCACGGGCAGGTTCCGAACGAGGAAGCCCCTCACCGTGATCATAGCATTCAGGATGTAATGATTGAGGATTTACAGAAGCAAGTTGCAAAGTTAACCCGGCATCTAACGGCGCGGGATTTCGGTAACCGTGAGATGAGTTTTCTGGTACGTTACAGGCCGAAGGATTTTTTGATTAATTGAATCAAGTAGAGCGTATTTTTGAGTATAAGGAAGTCTCAGATCATGTCAAAGTGAAATTGGTCGCCAAAAAACTCAAAGATGGAGCAAGCACGAGTCAGGCAGGGCAAAGCCAAGATCACTGATTGGGAGAAGATGAAGAAAATGATGAAGGGTCCCTTCCTTTCGGCTACACTCAACCCTTATTTCAGCGACTTCACTCGTTGAGGACCGCTTCTGAAGCATACCAGCGTCCACTTGTTGTGGAAAAATAACAAAGCAGGAGGCCAATAATCAGCAGTGATCAAAGCGGTTGGCTAGTTCACCTTCAAGAATTTTGGTCTGCCCAGCAGCCACCACAGGGTAATTCTAACTCAAATATTATATGTTTTAGATGTGGTGAACAGGGACATAGAGCGACTGAGTAAAGAAAGCCTGCTATTCAGAAGGGTAACAATCTCCTGATTGAGGAAGACGTGGTAGACGAAACTGAAGAGCTTGGAGAGCCTGTATATGACACTGATGAAGAGTTGGATATTGTTGATGCAGATGGTTTGTAGAATGGGGATGTTGGAGTTGTTATTGAAGACGGTGAAGTGCACGAAGAAACTGATGGGGAAGGAGGTTGGGACCTTGAGGACTTGGAGATTCCCAACTAGGATCAAAATCCCATATAAACAAATATAGAGCTCCCAGTTCTCGAAGCAAGATCTCTAGAAGAAGCTTTGAGGCATGTGGAGACAGATTTTAAGTATTATTATGCTCATACATGGTTCAGGCAGATGGATAAGTTTATTCCTTATGTCAATATGGATGGGCGCGTGAATGCCTTTTACTCCACCCCATCAATATATATATTGATGCAAAGCATGCAGTAAATGAGACATGGCCATTCACACTGATGACTTCTTCCCATATGCAGCCCGTGCAAATGCGTACTGGCCAGGTTATTTCACCAATAGGCTAGCCATCAAGCGATATGTTAGGATGATGAGTGGTTACTATTTGGCAGCAAACGTGAATCCAGATTTGCCAGCGGAGGTGCAACAACTAGCAGAGTTTTCTGACCCGATACTAGAGGAACTTTCTCCTGGGATGCCGCCAAAGGATTCCGATGAAGCTATTGTGAACTTGAGGACGAGTTCTTTCCAACCCGGGGCGACTGATGCAGGAGGGTTTCTAGGGTTCCTAATTTGCTCTCAAAGTTATTTACTAAATAACTTATTTGTAATCTTTCAATTTAATTAAGAGTCTTTTTAGTTTCCTTTTAGGATTTGGCTTTACATTTTCTTTTAGGAATAGACTGCTTGTTATTTTAGTATTTGATTCTACTTTTTCTTTTAGGAATAGACTGCTTGTTATTTTAGTATTTAATTCTAATTTTTCTTTTAGGAATAGGCTGCTTATTATTCAAGTTATTTGAGCACTATAAATAGAGCTCTTCCTCAATATTGTAGAAACATTTGATTTGAGTAATTTAATTAAACATTAGAGTTATTTCTCTGTTTTTTGGACGAATCTCTTGTATCCTTCCTTGTGAATTGTCTGTTGACTAGCCTACAGGATAATCACTATTCTGCCCGGTGTCACCAACTATATTTAAAAAAAATATCAAAGCAAATTTCTTACTAATATTTCGTTTGCAATACGATCTCGTAAATTAACCATATTGGTTTGTTCACGTGATCCAAATACTTGAGATAGTTGTAGTTGTTCACTATCAGTCTCGGTTCCTTGTGCATACATGTTAAAAACTTAAAAATATGCATGAAAGGGAGAGTTGGAGAGACGAAGAAAAACTTGAAAATACAGAGAAAGAAAACAAAGATGAAGAAAAAAAATGAGATAAGTTTTTTACCGAATCCTTGTGAATGTAGTTAGAACCACAATGCTTGGTGAAGAAAATGAAGGTGACCGCCAAATTTATCCCTGATTATTTTTAAGAAGATGATGGCAGCATTTGTCATTACAAATTTATATTAAGGTTATTATTAGAATAATTTTTGACTTAGCACCGAGTGCTAAGTGATTATCACCTCCCTGTTGCTTACTCCAATCAGAAGTATAACTTCTGATCATAACTAAAAACAAACGCTCTAAACAATGTGGTCCACTTCTTATTAAGACTTCTAACTCCATTCAGAAAGCAAAAACAAACACCGTATAAATCTGTTAATATTGAAAGTCGATTAATACGCATCAATTTTTAAATTACACAAAAGAAGATCGGATTACTTTTGAATCTCAGCGAGACTTGTTAACATTAAAATTCAACCTATGATTAATTATCGAATTGGTTTAGTCTATTCGATTGTGTGCTATTAATCTTTTGACCCACCACACACCTACCTTGTACTATCAAGTGTCCTAACAATTTTCCAAAAAAAAAAAAAAAATAGTCAACACACAAACTCAGGTGTCCCAAGCAATTTATCCGAGTGAGCAAAGCAACTCTTATTTTAATGAAAAATGGTTATTAAAAAGTTGGAACTTTAGATAATATTTTACCCACTTGTTTCTTAAGCACATTATTTTTGATAATCCGTTTTATTTTTCTTAAGCACGCACTATCTTTTAAGAAGACTTTATGGAATAAGGACATATGTTTGTAACCTGAATCTTCCCCATTGTATGTTAATATTGTACGTTGGTTATCATTTTTCTAGGAATGGATAAATCACATAATTGGACTTTTTTTTATCATGCGCCAACCAAAGCCAACATTAGTGCTAGTCAAATGTCTTACACTAACCCCCTTAATTTTGTTGTAATCAATTAATAAATTCAGTAACAAATTAAGAATGTATTAGCTAGAGGTCTGAATCTCATCTCTTCATACAATACATACATGCAATACTCGAGCTGTATCATATAATATCTGATACGTCCTGATGATGAATCTTGACTGGTGATTAATTAGAAGTCAAAGTCCCTTTCAGCTCTTTATGGTGCTATAACGGAGATAGGGGTCCAAATTCAATACATTATTCTCCATGTTTGCTATACATAACAATAATATCTATCTAGGCATTATCAGTTAATGAAACAATATCAAAGTCCAAAGCTTGTGGATCCCATTTTAGTTTTGGTTTTAACTAGGGCTGGGCAAGTACGGGTAACCGGCTCAAAATCTAAAAACCGAAAATCGGCTCGAGAAATTCGGGCCAGTGTTTATGAGACCCGAAATCGGACCGAGTTGACCGGGTAACTGAGGTCCCGGTTAACCGAATTATGGGCCGGTTTCGGGCCGGTCTTGGTCCTAAGAGTAACATTCAAATTAAATATTTAAAGTCCAAATTTCAGCCCAAAACTCAGCCCAAATTGAATTTTATAAAGCTCTTCCCTCAAATCCCACATTATCACTTTATAAAGCCCAAATTGAAATTCGAACAAAAATTCATTCACTATCTCTTCCCTCAAATCTTCCCTGAAATTCAGCCCAAAAATAGCAAAACAAATTATTTTTTTAATTCTCGGGCCGGGCCGGGTTACCGTTGGGCTCTGGAACTAGGAACCGACAACCAGTCCGAGCATTCCGGGCCGGGTCGGGCTTTGGACCGACTTTTATAATACCAATTTAAAACCTGGACCAGACCGAATTTTTCAGTCCGGTTCCCGGGCTGGGCCGATTTTTCGGTCTTAAATGCCCACCCCTAGTTTTAACATGACCTCTAGATCAGGTTAACAAGCCTTACCATTTTGTAACCCCACTTGCAAGCATAGTGGCACTTGTAGTACAACCATGGGGTCTCTCTTGCTTTTCGTCTTTTTTTTGTTAATTTCAAATTTGTCATGTTAAGCCTTAATTGATATTGATGCAGTCGATTTTCGCTATCTGCTTTGACCTAATTTCGCTGACCTATTGACATGCACAAGTAACGCATGTGAGCCACAGACCACCGTTATGGTAGTCGATGACACTCCGATGCTAAAGTCCCTATCTGAGGAAGGCGTAATGTTGTAAATAGGAAATTTGTAGTGTACCTTAGCTTACCAACCTCATGTCTTATTTATATAGTAAAAGTCATGGTTCTACCAAGCCATCGTATGCGTAGTTTAGGAAGGAGGTCTTCGTTGAGATCCTTCTCTAATTAGGAGTAGTGTTGTAGGAGGGAAGTTCCATGTTAGCCCTGTGCTCCTAGATACGCAGGAGATACTTTCCAATCCAAGAGCAATCCGTAGGAGGAATTTTTTTCTTGCGTGGAATGTACTCTGGTATTTGCTTCCTAGTTGGAAGCAAAAAGCTGCTGTAATTGCATGTCCAATACTAATCCTCGAGATACTTGCCTTAGTAGGACTTACGGGTATTAAGGATAGTTGTGAGATGTGTAGGCCTAGCATGATGTAAGAGTTCGGGTCCATCTGGCAGACTGAATTAGGCGGACTTAGAACTGTTTGGGTCAGTCAGTGTTGGGCTGACGCTGATGCCCGTAATTCATTGAGATCATCATGACATGTGTATGACAGCTACTCTCCCCTCCCCTGAGTTAGTGGGTTGTCACATCGGTTCACTAAGTCATCTCTCGAAAATATACGCTGCTCACGATGATTGACTCTAAGTCGTTGCTTGAGCCATGCACTGCATTAATTGAACATGCGTCATTTCAGCGGAAAAAAGGCAGGAACCTAATCCCTATTTAGGTCATCTGTAATGCGGAGTCTCACTTTTTTTATTTTCTTTGCTTTTGAAGATACTGCTATGTTTATCTTTTGATTAGAAAAGATTGTTCGTCTTTTTCATGGCTCAACAAAACCTTATTGATGACGCAACCTTGGCCAGGGGCCTAGAGTTTTTTGAACACATGTTGCTTTCTGAGCCCGGCGATGATGAAATATGTACAAAGTTTGGTGCCCCCGAGGACCTGCCGGTGTATGTCATGAAGGGTGACTGTTGCCAATATCGCCACTGGCTGGGTTCATCTGCTTGCATCGAGGGATGCTTCAAACCGGAGTGTGTTTTCCTATTCTAGATGTGATCTGGAAATTCTAGATCTTTTGGGAATTCCTACAGCTCAGTTGGGGCCTAATGGATATAGGATCATCATTCTCATTCTTATTAGGGCGAAAGAGGCTGGCGTTCGTGTGACTCCGCGAGTAATCCAGTTGTTGACTTCTTCTCAACTGATGAGTAATGTTGTCTGTAAGATTTCGTCGCCGGCTTGTTTCGTGAATTTGCTTGATGATTTTAAGTTCTGGCAAAAGTACTGCTTCTTAGCCCCTGCGATTCAAAGTATTTATGGTGCAAGGGTCATCCGCTCGAACGAGAGTTCAGGCCACTTCGTAAGTTCGACTTTTTCTCTTGACTTTGATATGTCTGATTGAACCTAGTTGATCATCACTTGTGTTTCTTTGCAGGAAGTTTTCCCACCACTCCCCTTACCCTAGAGGAGCAAGACACTATGAAGGCGTTCCGTGGCTTGTCGACGAAGAGCGTGGTGGATGTCATAAGCGTCTCCAACTTCATTCGAAGTAGGTTGTGGGACAACTAGCATGTGGCCCCCACTGTTTACCGAGCGTCGCGAGTCAAGTCGGAGGATGAGGCCCCTTCTAGAAAGAGGAAGGTTGTTGGGGACAAAGTTCTCGTTCTATCTGGGTCCCATGTCAGATCTGGGTTGCCTTCAACACGACCCGCTCCAAAGGGGAAATGCGCGAGTCTGATTGGACTGTCAGGGCGGAGACTGATGTGATCGGTTGGGAGAAGGATTACCTGCGGTTTGCAGGGGTTTAAGATAGGTCAAATCTCAGTGATGCGCAGGCCGAAGCTTTGAATGAGCGTTTAGTATGGGTTGCAACGGCGAATTCTGTTGGTGTTGTTTTGCGCGAGACTGTCCCAGTAGAAGGCTTTAGCGAAGGTTCGTCTGAGGTTGTAGAATCTGATCTTCCCATCGGCGTGTCGTCTAAAAGTGGCCATGGCACAGGCCAAGTTTCTTATAGTCCCCACTGTTCGCCGTCTCGTTTTATGCCACAATTAGAAGTGTTGGAGGTTCATTCGGATAATTCGCTTCCTCCTCTTGCTACTAGAGAGTGTAATAGGACGGGTCCCGAAGGACGTGGGGAGATTACCCGTTTTCCCTCCCAGCGCGCTTGAGTCTGATTTGTGTTGGGTTGGTCGTGTTAGGCCAGTCGTTCGGGACTTTAGAGTTTGTATCCTGGCAGATGACATCCAATTGGGATACAAACAAGCCCGAAGTGATTCTGGTGCACGTTGTGGGATGTGTCTGGGTGAGACACATTCGTAAGGTATGTGAATATCTACGATATGAGACACTTACATAGGAATTTATTATGAGACACTTGCAGGTTTACGACATTACTGTACTTGTTTTATGATTTTATGACTGATTGGCAGGGAGGTAAGCTCGTTAATAGTTTATGCAGGTACATGGCTTACCTCGAAATATGTGAACCTTGCTTTTAAGGTGATATGATGAGTTCCTTATGAAGCCATATATACTATACTTTTCATAGTTCAAATGTTTCTATGATTTATTAATTAGTATGGATTTTATTTGGCTTTGTGATGCATAATTGTATAAAGGATTGGACCCTTATGGTTGGGACACTAACAAAATGTGGTATGTTCACCTAGATGGGAAAACTAAAGCCATTGCTTTGGGTGGTTAAATCTAATGTAATGGGTCGTTTTCGAGGAGTTTGGTTTAGTGTACGACATGAGTTCTTTCCGAAGTGTTGTACATATCCTAGTAGAAGTATGTGTATATGTAGTCATGAATGTGATCATTTTCATAAATTGACAGATAGATTGATTTCTCGGATTATGGTGTGTTGATTGAAAATCTTAACCATATTTGAAATCGCTTCTATTTTATCTTGCATTTCAAGCAATAGTTGTATCTAGGTTTATCTATGATATATTTATGTTATATTGAACCAAATTCCATGAAAAGGGATGTGACGAGTTTTTTACAATTGGTTGTCACAAGCCTAACACAAACTCTCTTTATTTATCCGGGCTTGGGACTGGCCATTGCCACGGGTGGAGTTATAGAACGAAGACTTAGGAGTTTAACCACGGTTTCGGAGAATCAATTTGGATTTATGCCGTGTAGGTCTACTATGGAGGCCATCTTCCTGCTTAGGCAAATTATAGAAAAATATCGAGAGGAACGTAAGAGTTTACATATGGTTTTTATTGATCTTGAGAAAGCTTACGATAGGGTCCCCAGGGAGTTAATTTGGTGGGTGCTTGAAAGAAAGAAGGTGTATCCATGTTATGTCGATATCATTAAGGATATGTATGAAGGAGCTGTAACAAGTGTTCGCTCAGTAGGTGGGATGTCCAGTGAATTTTCAGTGTCAGTAAGACTACATCAATTGTCGACCTTAAGTCCATATCTCTTTGTTTTGGTCATGGATGAGTTGACGAGACATCTGCAAGAAGATGTACCTTGGTGCATGTTATTTGCAGATGATATTGTCTTAATTGATGAGACTAGTGAATGTTTAGGTCAGAAATTAGATAGGTGGCGGGAGGCTTTAAAGAGTAAAGGTTTTAGAATTAGTCGTTCGAAGACAGAGTATATCTAGTGTGCAACTTTGGTTGTGAATCACAAGGGAGGAGTAATGCAATTGAGATAGAAGTTGTGGAAGTCCTAGAGTGTGAGACTTTTCGATATCTAGGATCTATAATTCAAAAGATTGGGGTTATTGGAGAAGATGTAGACCATAGGATTAAAGTTGGTTGGCTAAAATGGAGAATGACGTTAGGAGTATTATGCGATAGAAGGATGCCTGCAAGGGTAAAAGGGAAATGCTATAAGACAATTGTTCGACCAGCCATGCTACGGTTTAGAATGTTGGGCTACTATGGGACAACATACGCATAGGATGGCAGTAGCAGAAATGTGTATGTTAAGGTGGATATGTGGTAAAACCCGTAAGGATAAAATTAGGAATGAAATAATTAGGAGACACTTAGGTGTAGCGCCCATAGAGGACAAAATTAGAGAAAGGCGTTTAACTTGGTTTGGTCACGTGCGAAGGAGACCAAACACGGCGCCAATTAGAAAATGTCTAGATTAGCAAGTTAATGGAGGGTGTAGACGGAGGGGACGACCCTTGAAAACTTGGATGAAGGTGGTGAATGAAGACATCATTGAGCTTGGATTAGGCGAGGATATGTGGGAAGAACGCATTGCTTGGAGAACCAAAATCCATGTAGCCGACCCCAAAAATATCAGGAATGGGCTTTGATGATGATGACATTCATGTTATATTTTAACCTCATCATGGCAGCCAAGAGTTGTGTATTATTGTTATGTATTTTTTAGTCTGATCATACCAACTGGTGTTGACCCGTTTATTTGTTTTGTGGCAAATGGATGTACCCCCACCTGGGTGTTGGTGGTGTTGTCGTTGGTGGTGGTGCTGCAAGTGGAGGTGATTGTCTTTGCTCGTCTTTTAGGATGGTGAGTTAGTTCATTTTGTTGGATTGTCAAAATGATTTTTTATGTATTTTCTAAAAAAGAAAATTTAGGGTTGCGTTGTGTCTCAATTTTTGGTATATTTCGGTGTATCGAGAATCAGGGCGTGACACAAGTTGCCAACCGTATTTGTCACTGATAGAGACTTGGATTTGATAAATGCCATTGAAAGATTCTTTCTTAGGGCAAGGAGATTGTTGTGCACGACGCACATAAATACAAATGTTGTAAAGAATTACAAAAAACACTTTAAGGATAATGAGGAGTGGTATGAGTTTATAGATTATTTCTCGGATTTGTATAGATCAATTACAAAATAAAAATGGAATAAGGTCACTGTTGAGTTTGAGAGAAAATGGGCATTACACCCGAAGTGTTTGAATTATTTGAGGACGGTATGGTATCCGCAGAAGGAACACTTTGTGAGTGCATGAAACGATACTTTCATGCACTTTGGGCAACAAACAACCGATCGTATTGAGGGCACACACTCCAAGTTGAAGAATATGGTGGCAAATTCACAAGGCACATTTTTCAATTTATGAATTATAATTCATAAAATGATCCAAATACAACATGTAGAGATTGAATCTTCCTATCAACAAAGTTTGACGAAGATAAAGACTGAGCATGTATCAATTTTTTTGGAAAACTTCATGGGTCCGTGGCGCACAAGGCTCTTGATTTGATGCTTTTGGAAATGCGGAGGTGTGAATTTGTGGGCAATGATCCTGACAAGTGTAGATGTGTGATTTGACCCACTCATGAGTTGCCTTGTGCTTAGAAATGACAGAGTATTTAATCCCTACAGGACAACTTCCATTGGCTACCTTAGACAAGTATTGGATGCAACTTGGCAAAACACCTATTTCTGAAAGCACGGATGTGATTATTGACCCAGTGGTCAACACTCTTGAGCAAAGACTTAATGAATCTACTCTTGATCAAAAGTTGGTGTTGGAAAGGAAGTTTCTAGAGTTGAGTTTCCCTGGTTCAACTATAATGATCAAACCATCCAAACTTGAGGCGGGCAAGAGAAGACCTAAGAAGAAGAAGTTGTCCAAGCATGAGAGATCAACTAAAAAGGACCCATTGGGTCACGAGTACGCCAAGACTCAGGAGCAACTAAAAAGTCAAGAAAATATTTCTAAGCAAAAGCCCAAAAAGTTTAACAATCTTTGGATGAAGAAAATTCGTTGTGGATTCAGGATTATGTTAACAACATTGAGAACATTGAAGATGATGGAAGTTGTTGACTTTAATGCATAGCCAATTTCCTAGATTACGACCCCTAAAGTGGTTGGAAGCAGATAAGGAATGAGCTAATAATGGAGCTAGAAATAAATTAACAGATTCAAGTTGGAATGTGGCACGAGTCAAGGGTGGAGGTGGTAAGGGATGGTTTGATAATTCCAGGATCCAAGGTATGCATTGACATGCAAAATTGTATTATTGACCCAAATATGTTAGAGCTTGTAGCGAACCGTTATCGTTGTGTGTTTGTGTGTTATGGGAACCAAAACACTACATGTTTTCCATATGTTTCGTCGTCGTCACAATTGACAAATATTAAGATATGTTTCATGACACACCTTGCCAAGAGTTCTCATTTTGTCTTGTTCCATATGCTACCAAAACCACCATTGCCTCATAAAGTACTTAGTTGGTCCTGTCACATGTTTCCAGAAGCAATCTCTTGGAAGAGTTCATTCGAAGCTCAGCTCTACATTAGTGATATGATGTTGAGGAAGTAGAATACCAAGAATGCTAAAAAAGATTAATAACTTGGAGGAGGTCATTACCATATTGGATTGATGCACGCATGCACTGTTTGTTAGAAAAGTCATCGCTTTCGTATTTATGGATGACTTGTATGATTGTGAATATTAAATGTTGATATAAATATATATTTTCCTTTCTATTATTTGAATTGAATACCCATCTTACTTGTGATGTATTCACATTCTTCCATGTAACAAGGTTCGTTCTTCATTGGATTACCAACATATAATAACAACAACCCAACCAACCTCTAAGGAAAAAAAAGTTTATTTTTCGATGAAACATTGAAATAGGACACAATCGCAAGGAGATTTTCGAATAAAATTTTTTTAGTCGCAAATAGTCCTATACATCACAATGTGAAGGACACTACGACCTTAATACACACACTCGCAGAGGTGCTTGCAAATGGGAATTAGCCACCCGCAAGAAACCATGCAAATGGATATGACCTACTCGTAATAACCTCTGCGTTAGAGAAAAAATTGGACTCTATCCAAATTTTGAAATTACTTGTGTATGAATTATTTTTTTGTAATTTTGTAAATTTTATGGTTTTGCAACAATGTTTAGAGGTAGACTCCAAACATATTTTTAATATTCACATTCTCAATAATCCTACGAACAGGAGGTCTGCATTCACAATACCCCTTGCGACTAGACATCTCCTATTCATAGTATCCTCTGTGAATATGGACTCTGTCCAAATTTTGAAATTTTTGGCACATGCATTTTTTTTTATAATTTCTATGGTTTTGCAAAAATGTTTAGAGGTAGAATCCACATTTCAAACAAATTTTTGACATTCTCATTCTCAATAATCTTGCAAACATGAGGTCTGCATTCACAGGACCCTTTGCAAATGGGTACAAAAACTGAACTCTATCCAAATTTTGAAATTTTTATGTATAAGTTTTTGTAATTTCGATGGTATTGCAACAATGTTTAGAGGTTGAATCCACTTTCCAAACAGATTTTTGACATTCCCATTCTCAATAATCCTACGAACAGGAGGGTCTGCATTTGCATGACCCTCTGTGAATGTAAAATTCTCATGCGCAGTGTCCTCTGTGAATGGGTAAAAAAATTGGATTCCGTCCATTTGTTCAAAAAAAATTTATCTTAATTTGTTTTTACCAGTTTGTAATTCTATGATTTTCCAACATTGTTTACAGATAGAATCCATCAACCATAAGTTAGATAATACACCAGTTAGATATTACATTAAAAAATAATAATAAGAAGAATGTGAGAAAATGTCAACAAACCAAACAAATGGAAAATTTCATCAGTTTACATTACATCAAAATTCACCACTATCATGCCCCTTCTTGGTCATGCCTCTTCTTAGTTCTTTGGTCATTCCTCTTTTTGGTCCCAAGCTCGCTTCCTCCACCACCAATTTCACCACTATCAACATCACTACCTGGAGCATATCACCTGAAGCGCCACCATCTTAACAAGTGTGTGATTGTATTTTAGTTTTCTTGGATAATTGTTTCTTTTGAGCTTTCATTGAAGAGCAATTAATGCTTCTAAACCAGAAAAGTACACCACCCAATGGTTTTAAAACTGAGCGAAATAGGTTTTATTGATTTGGGGTATGGTGGAAGTTAAGGTGGTAAGAAGAAAAAGATTTATGGTCTAGTTTATTACCTATATAATCTTATAAGTGTTTACCGTTTTTCATCTTTGGTATGAATCTAAGAGGGCGTTTGTTTTTTTTAAGTGGTTAGGAGCTAACTTCTAACTGGAATTAGAAGTTTTGAACTAGCTTCTGAATGAATTGTTTGTTTTGTTTCTGAATGAGCTGCTGATTAGAAACTGTAAAATTAAATGGTGTTTGTTTTTAGATGTAGAGTGAAAACTGTTTGACAAGTTTGCCCCACTGAGCTGAAAAAATTTATGACATAAATATTGTGCTTAAAATCATAGCCAATAATGATTCAAATCCTAGAGAATGTTACAATACCTATGATTACAAGAATATTGAAATATGACCAAGTGATGCAGGAGGGTTTCTAGGGTTCCTAATTTGAGTTTCTAGGGTTCCTAATTTGCTCTCAAAGTTATTTACTAAATAACTTATTCGTAATCTTTCAATTTAATTAGGAGTCTTTTTAGTTTCCTTTTAGGATTTGACTTTACTTTTTCTTTTAGGAATAGACTGCTTGTTATTTTAGTATTTGATTATACTTTTTCTTTTAGGAATAGACTGCTTGTTATTTTAGTATTTAATTCTAATTTTTCTTTTAGGAATAGGTTGCTTATTATTCAAGTTATTTGAGCAATATAAATAGAGTTCTTCCTAAATATTGTAGAAACTTTTGATTTGAGTAATTTAATTGAACATTAGAGTTATTTCTCTGTGTTTTGGGCGAATCTCTTGTATCCTTCTTTGTGAATTGTATGTTGAACTAGCCCGCAGGATAATCACTATTCTGCCCGACGTCTGTTGGCACTACAACAATTAAGGCATTTTTCAAGAAAAATTATCCTTGACAAAGCTCAACATTTTGTTGAAATATATTTTTAACAAGGAAAAAATTCGTTGGTGGGTTCCTGGAGGCATCCTCGTAGCTAAAGGTATTTGTCAAGGAATTACAGTTTTTGTTGGTAAAAGGGATGCTAAGTCAAGGAAATATTTTGTTGATAATACTAACAACTACCAAGGAAATTCGTTGGTAAAAATCAAATGTATTTACCAACAAATTGTTTGTTGCAAAAACTATTTTATTTACCTATGAATTTTTTCTTGAAAAATCTTAAAATCATCAAGGAAAATTGGCGTTGGCAAAGGTAACAACCTTTATCATAGAACTTTTTCGTTGGTAAAATGCATGTATATCAACGAAAGTTTTCATAGGTATCGTTAGTAATTACCAAGGAAATTCGTTGTTAAAAATCAAACATTTTTACCAACGATTCATTTTGTTGCAAAAAAGGGTTCGTAAATCCAAGGGTGATTTTTGTGGGAAGAGGTATTTACCTATACCAAGAAAAAAATTTGTTGATAAACACATAAGCATATATACCAAGGAAACACAATTTTTTAGCTAAACAATATACTTTCATCGAGAAAACATTATTCCTTGATAAATGTATAATATATTTAACCATGAAATGTTCCTTGAAAAAGGCTTAGGATAAACAACAAATAGTTGAACATTTTCCAAGAAAATTTTGTAGAAAAATTTAATGAATACCAACATAATTTTCTTCAGAAATAGTTTAATACCATGACAAATTGTTGGTTTTATACCCAGGAAAATTGTCTTTAAAAAACATGTTAAACTACTTTAATCAAGGAATGATTTGGTTATAAATTTTCCTTCAATTTTTTGTAGCCAAATTGTTGACTACTCTTCAACCAACATTGGATATTTTATCAACAATCTTATGCAAAAATTAACCGAATCTGTCATAGAACAAATCTTGAAAATTAAGTCTAACAATATAATCATCAAAACAATCTTTAAGCTCCACTAACAATCCTACAAACTTTGTATCAATTAAAATTCAATAAATAATTTTTAAAAATCAAGTAAATATTAATTCCGTCATAGTGGAATTCAAAAGTTCTTCGGCATATGCATTCTAAACAACACCCACAACTTGGTTGAGTAGCCAGGTGACTTCGATGTGTACTTTCTTCAAACAATAATATCTTTTCTAGTGGTTCTCATCATTGTTGCTCTCCTCGACTCCATTAATATTGCTCTCATCTCTGAAAATAAAACAATCTTTCAATCAGCCAAAAGATATGGTAGTCATATTGTAAGCATGTTGGACAAACAAATCTCATATGGTAAGCATGTTGGACAACCAAATCAGCACACAATACAGTTGGACCAGCCATCCACTGTCAAAGTTGTTGTCATACAGCAACAAGACTATGCTTCACAAATCAGCACACAATCAGCACACAAATAGCATAAGACTGTTGTCATACTCCACAAATCAGCACACAATAGTCTTGTGATACAGCAACAAGACTATGCTTCAGAGATCAGCACACAAATCAGCACACAATCAACACACAAATAGCACAAGACTATGCTGTCATACTCCACAAATCAGCACACAATAGTCTTGTCATACAACAACAAGACTATGCTTCAGACGGGTACGATAGTTGGGGGGTCGGAATAAGTATATGAATCCAAAGCAAGCATCTTATGCATGAATGAAACCAGATATATCTGCACTACTCAATAGACATAAAGAATTGCTGCAGGAATGAGTTGCTTGCGTCAGCAAGAAATAACCTAGAAAAGCAAACTGAAAATTTGTGATGTAAAAGCAGTACAGCACAAGACAGTCTTTCATTCTCCTATAACAGTTGAAAAAGTACAGACCCCTTTATCCAGCACCTAGCCAATGGATTGCCAAATAGATGACCCTTGGCATACCATTAATGTCTGGCTAACTGGTTCCAGACATCTGATAAGTTTTTCCTAGAATTTTAACAAAGAATATTTTGCAGTGCAGTGAAACTATTGTTGGAGTGGGATAGAAAACTCATTGAGAAAAAAGAGAGTTACATGCATGTTTGTATTTTAGAAATCAAAAGTTTGTTATTCATCTAGTGTAGGGCCTCCTTTCAATCTGTCTATATCTTGTAATCTATATCTCATTGAGAATCCCATTCCATAATTCTAGGAAATAAAGCTAACACAAAAGATGGGTTCAAGAACCCTTTCAATCTTTGAGTCCCACCTTGTCAAATACCACCACACAAGAGAACAAAGGTGGCTTCACAGTTAAACTACTCAGATTCTAACAAATACTACTCATACTACTTAGATATACTCAAATGCTTCACAATTAAACTACTCAAATGCTTCACAATTAAACGACTAACAAATACTACTTAGATGCTTCACAATTAAACTACTCAAATGCTTCACAGTATTTGTTTGCCATGTTCTTGACAAACAAATATTAAGAAGCAAAACATAATGCAAAAAAAATTTACTTGACTTGGAAAAAATAAACATTACCGTGAATGACGCGAGGCTCCAGACAGCTGCGTATGTCCTGACATGAAATTCTGAAACATATTTTGTATCTGATTTTGTTGGTCCTTTTGCATTTGGTCCACCTGTTTAGATAACTCCGTCTCCATCGTAGTTTGTTTCATCCTTATTTCATCTGTCAACTCATCTACTCGTTTACGTAATTGTTGATTCTTTTTTTCAGCATTCTCAGCTCTACGACTAGCACTCACCTCTATTAAACTACGTTTGGAGCTTGATCTAGCGGTTACCATGAGTTTGGCTCCATGCCCTAGCCCACGTACATATCCTGATTTTGTCCCAAGGACCTCAGTCATGATCTCCAATTCATTCCTTTTAGTACCATCTGGTGTTGGTTTATTGCGCATTAGCTCCATATTTTGCTGTGATAACACAATTAAAAGCTGATAAGATACAACTTAAGCGCCTATATAAATTAATTTCTAGTCAATTTCTTACCCAATTAGCCTCCGCTGACACGTGAAACCATTCTCCCATTTTTCGACAATGTACATTCTTGTAATGATCTATCTCACTAGGCACTTGGCCAGTCTCTGGATTTCGCTGCACAGTTATAACACATTGTAATGAATGATATGTGATATAAGATATGATAAAAATTAACGCAATTAAGAATATTACCTTATCATATAGATTTCGAACAAATGACTTGGAACCTAAGGCATGAGGCAATTCACCATTTTTCTTATTTTGAGAATTTATTTTGCTTTTTTTCTGTGTACAACGTTAAACAATATAATGAAATTATATGTAAGGATTTGTAGTCTATAAGAATATGGCTATTTAGCTTTATCATTTAAAATTGATAATTTATATACAGATATGTAGATTACCTGAAATTTCTCTGGACTAAATCGTTCACAGAGGACTTTCCATTCATCAATCGTAACTTCTAATGGTGCATTCTGAAGTGCTTCCTCACGTGTATCAAACTTCTTATAATGTTTGTATAAGTCTGACCGATAATCAGATAGGCGATGTTGAATCATGTCATCAATAGTGAGAATAACATGAGGATCACTTGTATCAATTTCAAACTTATCCTGCAAAGTAATAAACAACAAATTGAATACTAATATATGTTTTCAACAACAAATGAACAAAATACAATAAAAATAATTATAATAACTTAGAACTTGCCTTCAAACATTGATAAATGTGTTCTTTATCAACCACCTTGACATCTCGCCACATACTTGATGCCGGGATCAAGGTTCGAGCTAAAATGACAACCTCTGCAGAAAATAAAATAATATTAAATATAGCCATATGAAAGAAATTATTATCATAACATTTGAATTTGCACTTTTTAACACCATTTGAAAATAAAAAATAAAAAAAATCTTTAAATCACCTTATTACACAGAACACTACCGCATATAAATCAATATTCCTCTTCTGTGTCGCTATCACTTGGAAATGGTAGTCCTTCATTACTATCATTACTATCGATTATGTCCTCCAACTCATCAATTTCATCATCATCAACTAAAGCCATATTTTGCTTATCATGTATGATTGAGGCTTCAACATGGTCTGCTTGTATATCATTTTTATGCAACGGTACCACATCAACATCATCTTGCAATACATTCACATTACCCCCTGTGGACAAGTCTTCTTGATATGCATCACCCAACAATGTTTCATTCACATGTTCTTCAATATCCTCATTCTCTGGCTCAGGAACATCATATACATTTCTAGGCTTTATTTTTTGTACTACATGCCAAGAAGTCCCTACTTTAGTGGTATCCTCAAGGTAGAATACTTGTTGAGCTTGGCTTGCTAGGATAAACGGGTCACTTTTATACCATTTATGAGATAAATTGATGCTCGTAAAGTGGCCATCTATCTAAATTCCATGTTTTTTATTTTCGATGTCCCACCAATTACACTTGAATAAGTAAACGCGATTACCCATGCAATAATTTAACTCGAAAACATCTATCAAAGCACCATAAAAATCAACTTATTTGCCTTTATGCGTGCCTGGAACAACAACACCGTAGTTTTGTGTAGTTCGATTGCTATCACAGTCTTGCGTGTGGAATCTAATCCCGTTTACAATGCAACCTGAATATCTCAAAACTCGTCGATCAAAACCACACGCTAATGAGTAAAGTTGATTAGTTACTTCTACAGAATTATGATCGCGCAATGACTTCATCTATTACATAATATTTCAATAGGATCGTAAGTTTACAAATAAGATAGTATTACAATCAAATTTGAAGATTAAATGAAACTAATGCTTACTCGATGTTCAAACCACTTGGGAAATTCTCCTTGATGCATTTGCTCATAATTGGTAGGGTAACGCATCTTCATCTCTTCGATATGTTCACTATGAACGAGATAAATATAAGTATAAAACATAATATACCAAAACCTGACTTCTATGAATTAGAGAGATATCTTACTTTAAATATGGTTCAATTTCCTCACAATTGTTCAACACATACCACCGTGCTTTTGTTGACTCTTCCAGATTAAGACTTTCATACTTTGGGGATCCTAAAACGCGTGCAGTATCTCCAAATACAGAGATTAATTTAGGCCCATCTCGCTCCCCTGCATCAGCATTATGTTCATCTCTGTTAAATCTAGTTTCAATCCCACGAAGATACATGGAACAAAATGTAAGGCACTCAGCATCAATGTACGCCTCAACAATTGAGCCTTCTGGACGCGCTTTATTCCTCACATTTTGTTTAAGAGTGTGAAGGAATCTGTTCACACAAAGAATCCATTAAATACAATGGATATAAAAAAATGCACTAGGTGATAATATGGAACACAATTCCTTGAAAAATAACCCCAACTCAGTTACTGCATCGCTAACATCCTTGCGTAAGTAGTCACGAATTGCAACTGGAAGTAGCCGTTGTAGGAAGACGTGACAATCATGGCTCTTCATGCCTGATAAACTACAAGTCTCGACATTTACACATCGAGAAATATTGGAAGCATAGCCATCAGGAAATTTTACTGATTTTAACTAGTCACACAAACTCCTTTTCTCAACTTTAGATAATGTGTAACATGCAGGTGGCATAACATAAGAATCACCACGTGGTTGCAAGTGCAACTCTTTCCTTAAACCTATTGCTTCTAGATCCATGCGAGACTTAACATTATACTTCGCTTTTTTTTTTTCAATGTTCATCAATGTTCCTAATACATTTTCACATATATTCTTTTCAATGTGCATGACATCCAAATTATGTCGCAACTTGAGAGTGTGCCAGTACGATAACTCAAAGAAAATGCTCTTCTTTGTCCAATTAAGCTCCATTTCAGTGTACTTCCTCTTGTTCAAACGTGACACCCTCCCAAATTTAACCTCTCCAATGTTACTCAGCTGCTCTAATACATCTTCCCCAGATAACCTTTTTGGTGGTAACCTACGTTCTTGTTTACCGTCAAACGTCATGGTTTTTTTTTTGCCAACTATGATTAGTTGGCAAAAAACGACGATGACCCATGTAATAAAATTTTCTTCCGTGCTTCAATGTTAGTGAACATGTCTCACTATTGCGTGTAGGACATGCCAACTTCCCTTTTGTCCTCCACCCAGACAAATTTTCATACGCAGGAAAGTCATTTATTGTCCATTAAACCCCTGCATGCAACTGAAAACGTTGATTTATTGATGCATCATATGCTCGTATACCATATTCCCATAATTCTTTCAACTCATCGATTAATGGTCGTAAATACACATCAATATTATTTTCGGGTGCTTTGGGTCTTGGAATAAGCAAACTCGTCATGAAAAATGATTCTTTCATACAAATCTAAGGTGGTAAATTGTATGGGGTAAGTACTACTGGCCACATACTGTAAGAGGTGCTCATGTTACCAAATGGATTAAAACCATCTGTTGCCAACCCAAAACGGACATTTCTAGAATCTTGTGCAAACCAATCATGCTCATTGTCAAAATCTTTCCAAAACATCCCCTAAAATTTCTTGAATCTCGTCAACATCTTCATCCAAATATTCATCATCATCATTTTCATCTTTGACATAACATGATCATTATTGACACGAGTGGCCTCATTAAATGGTAGTGATACACACTCTTCTCCATGATATACCCATCGAGTGTAACTACGATCAAACCCAGTTACGATCAAATCATTTTTCACCATATTTGTGGTCTTCAAATATATGTTTTTGCAATCATGACACGGACATCGAATCTTATCACCTTCATCTGCTACGGAACGTGCAAACTCTATAAACTTGTCAACACCTTCTGTATACTTTTCAGAAAACCTATTTTTCTCTTTCATCCAACTTTTGTCCATCTCTAAAAAAAATATATACATGAATTTATTAATGGGGGGATAAAAAATAGCTAATCCTTATCATGGTTTTTATTAACTTTATCTTTACAACCAAACAATGCCTTTGGTTTCCAAAGATTAATACAGAAAAATTAGATAGAGAAACACGACAAAGTTTCAGTGGTTGTGGATGGTGAAATAACTTACCTGGTGGGGGTAGAATATACATGGAAACCAATACGATGCAAACACTGCAAAGTGTTTGGACATAGCTCAGAGAGATGCATCAAATAGTCAACCAAGAGAACTGAATTCAAACTGTACAAGGAAGTAAGAAACACTAGCAACAATCAACAACCAGAGGTGGAGAAAGGATGGGAGATTCAAAAGAAACAACACACATGCAGGAATATGACACCTCGCAGCAGTACGCAAACAAATTCAGATAAAAATGTGAGTGAACTACCATCACCTAGGATTGAGATACCAGAGAAGGTGAGCACAGATGTTGAACTAGAGGGAACCAATAATGACAAGGAAGAGCCAAGGATTGTGCCCAGTAGGGAGACTGAGATGTCGAAGAACAACACCATAACCACTGTTTCTGATACATCAGAAGCAAGGGCACTCTACCAGATGGTAGCCATATTCAGGCCAAGCAAGGACGTGAGGCACATGTCAATCATAGAACTAATATTACACACAAAGAGAAACATAGGAAGAAGGAATCCAGGGGCGAGATGCAGGGGAAGGAAAGGCCAACAACTACTAAGGCAGGGATCAAACAGTCCCTTTATAACAAGGTAACCCAATGATTAAGATCACAAGCTGGAACATTAGGGGTTTAAACGACCCATAAAGCAGAGGGAAGTCAGAGAACTAGCTAGGAAACAGAAAGTGTGCATTATGGGTTTAGTTGAAACAAAGGTGAAACATAAAACGAAGGATTCTATACAGAAATTTCTTATAAACGATTGATGTTGGGTCGACAATCAAGAAGCAAATGTAGTGGATAGAATTTGGGTTGGCTAAGATCCTAGGGAAGTTCAAGTAACAATTATGTTGAAAGTGCCCCAAGCAGTCTTTGTCAAAGTAGCATGGGTTTGTAGCAGTGATCACAGTAGTGTATGGAAGTAATGACCAAGCAACTCGACGTACACTATGGATTGAACTTACTCAGTTTGCTAGTAACAATCAGCTACCATGGACAATACTGGGAGACTTTAATGTTGTCTTAAACAGTCAAGAAAGGGAAGGTGAAGGTGTTTGTTACCCCTGCAGATACGAGTGATTTTAATGACTCTGTTCATCAAGCAAGTATTTTTTATTGCAAGCTCAAAGGATGTTTCCACACATGGTGCAATAATCAAATAGGTCAGGATAAAATATATTCCAAAATAGACAGAGTTATGGTTGGTGAATGAGAGTTGGATGCAGGCAATGCCTAATTCAAAAATTGAATTTCTGCAATCAGGCATCTCAGATCATTCCCCGATGATCATGACAGTTTATGAACACAAGAACAGTAGTCATATACCATTCAAGTTCTTTAACTTCTGGGTCAATGAGCAGGATTATTTCAAAACAGTAGAGGAGGCGTGGTCCATTCGTGTACGTGGAAATCCTATCTATAGACTTGTCCAAAAGATGAAACAGGTTAAGAAATGTCTAATAACATGGAGAAGAGCCAAGTTTGTATCAACAATTTTTATAAGAGTCCAAAAGGCACATACTATCGTACAAGGATCATTGATGTTTTCCCATGCCGTAAAAGCATGTTTCAATATAAGTTGATTAAATCATTGCACAATGAAGTATCCATTCATTTGTTTGAGCTTGTCCTCCAACAAACTGAATGTGGCCAATGTATTTTTTTTTTTATGTCAATTCTGTCAGTTGAAAAAAATACTCATTATGTGTATGTCAACATAGTGAAAATAAGTAGTACAAGAAAAAAAATAATAATAAAAAATAAATAAATAAAAAAATAAAAATAAAAATAAAAATAAAAATAAAAATAAAAATAAAAATAAAAATAAAAAATAAAAATAAAAAATAAAAAATAAAAAATAAAAAATAAAAAATAAAAAATAAAAAAATAAATAATAAATAATAAATAATAAATAATAAATAATAAAAAATAAAAAATAAAAAGAA
Organism: Berberis vulgaris; assembly: GCA_963556465.1. Classification (NCBI taxonomy): domain Eukaryota; kingdom Viridiplantae; phylum Streptophyta; class Magnoliopsida; order Ranunculales; family Berberidaceae; genus Berberis; species Berberis vulgaris. The sequence goes on from OY747128.1 coordinate 61,081,681, forward strand.
TAGGAGGATCATATCCTTTCTCCAAATGGTGTACGATAAAAACCAGCAAGGTTAAAAACTTTATATGGATATCTATTTTCATGTTTGCTCACTTTCTTCATTTAATTTAATATCATCAGCCACAATAATTATAATCTTTTTTTTTTTTTTTTTAATATTATCTTCTCTTCATGAAAACTCCCATTATCTTGCCAAATCTAGGCTAATGTGATTAAAAAAACCATAGAAGCACTCAAAGAATCACTCCTTGCCAAATAAAAGCAATGATATTCCATCTGGCATGATTTCCTCTTTAATACTACTTTTTTTTTTTTTTTTGAAAACAAACAATATTATTAACGGGAAACGGTATACATCAAAACATCGACAAATATGTCTTCATAATTTATTTTAAACCAATAACTACAAACATACAAAACAATTGTAAATTGTCTAAAATAAAATCCATCATCAGTCACTTAATCCAGGTACCTTCCAGTACTAAATTGTTATTATCTGGATCGAACCAGTAAATACCTTCAGTATTAGCAAACCAATGGCACTAAAAAAAAAGCTACAAGCACAGACAACAAATCCCAGCTAGACATTTCTTCAAATAGCTAAGCTACATTAATAAATGGAACACAATCTCACAGAACCATTTACCACCAATCCAATTAATCAAATTCCAGTAAGAAGAACATGAACAACACCATAAAATGATCAAGAACACCAACAGTTCAACTTGGTATCGTTAAGCAAAAAAAAGAAAAAAAAACAGTAATAGTTCTACAGCAACATTATCAAGAGTTCTCAAAGAGTCATCAAATTGATTAAGAAGAAATAATAGATACCTAGTTGTATCGTTCTCCAACAAGTGCAGCAACAACACGTCTCTTCTTCTCCAAGTTCTTCCTCCAATTAAGCAAAAGGCAAGGAAGGAAAGATGTAGACGGTTATGGTTATATCTACCGAGATACCCCATTATTTTAGGAAGTGTATCAAGGGTTGATTCGTGAGAAAAAGGAGGGAAAATCGAGCGAAAATGAGAGGATCTGCAAGAGGCATTCACGATTTGCCAATTCTCACAATTTGGGGAGACTTCACGATTTGGGAGTCTTCACAAGTTTGAGAAATATTTTGATGTTGGGAGTCTTCATGATTTGGGAGTCTCTGGGAGTCTTCACGATTTGGGAGACTTCTCAATTTTGAGAAAGTGTTTGAGAAAATTGGGAATGAGAGAAGTTTATTTTTCCCAATAAAATTTGAGAGAATATTTTTTTTTATATATTTATATAGTTTTATTTATTATTTATCAATAAAATTATGTCTATTATTTACTAATGGCATGATATCATTTTAGATTTTGGCACTTTTAATAACCTATTTTCTTACCATATTATTATTTAAATTAAATTAAAAAACTTATTTTATGGTTTTTTAACTGCATAGTAGTTAAAAAAATACAACTATTATGTATTTTAATTAATTTCTAATTAATTCATTCCATTGCTTATGGTGTTAGGTCTCAAATAAATGGTGGTGTAAATTTTGGAAATATTTTGATTGATACTGATCAGTATTGAAAGAGTTTATTAAATATTTTGATCGATACCTTGATCACTCCCTCGAGCTTGACTCCCCTAGACGGCCACACTCAGGCATGCCTACTGGTGAGTTGTTCCGCCAGCCATGACAGATTGAAAAAGGGTACGTGTTCAACAGCCAACACGCCACATTATTACCTTCTGAAGAGGGAAGCACCCGTTCCATTGGATACATGATTCGAACTTGAAACCATGTATCCACCATCTCCCTAAATATTTCGGGATCTGTGAGAGTTAAGAAGGCGGTAGTATCGAAGCTTTCATGTATTGTTTAAGGTATTATTTCAATCAAACTATTATTCAAAGAAGTGTTCTCTCATTCCTCTTTAATTGTAATAAACCTATCAAACTAATTGTACTAATCCTCAATAAAAAGGGTTATGTGAAAGGTATCATAATTTTTTTCTATTTGAAAGCATGGGTGTAGTGTTGACGACTATCATCACTCAAGCTTGTTTTAAAAATCCAATTGAGTTTTTTCACAAAAGACTTTTTGCCTTGCATTTAATACAAATGACTCTGAAGCATAGCTGATTAATAGTGTATTTTTTTTATCTTTATAAAATAAAATAATTTATTTGAACTTAATGCCCTCAATTAAACAATACTATAGTCAAGGCTTTTATCAACGAAATTTACTTCATTTGAAAATAGTACATTTTTAGTTGAGAAAAACTTGTACCAACAAAACATTTGTCTCTAGATTTCTTGAATTATCCTTGTACAATATTTTGCAATGAAACTAAAAACAATTGCCAATAAATAAATTTGTTGGCCATAGTACAACATATTCCAAAGAAACAATAATGAGTTAATGAAGTTTAGTGAGAAATAAATTTTCATGGAAATGATTATTAGTTAAGGTTGCAATTACCAACAAAATTGTATTTTATTTTTGTTGTAAAGATGTAATTAATTTAACAATGAAAAATTAGTAAACGACTATCTGAAAGGGTTATGTAATAATGATTGATTATTCGTTGCTATTAGTATACCAATTTCCAACAAAATAATGATTTGTCGCTGTAAAATAGTTAGTGAATTTTAACAAGAAATAAATTTTCATGATAGTAATTATTACTTTTTACCAACGAAAATAATTTGTTACTAACAAGGTTATAATTATCAATGAAATTTAATTTCCTTGCTACAGAGATTTCATTAAAAAAAAATATTGTTTCAACAAAATAAAAAACGTTGCCAGTAGTATAACAATTTTCAACGAAATATTACTTTGTTGCTATAAATTAGTAAACGAGTTTTAACAAGGAAAAAATTAATGGAAATAATTCTCAATCATTATCAACGAAACGAAACATTACAAATAATGTGATTATTATCTAGGAAAACATATTTCCTTACTAAATAAGTGTTAATATTCGTTAGCAAGGAATGTAATTTTTTGTTAAAATTAGTCTTCTTTAGCAACAAAATATTTCATTTTAGATGATGTCATAATTACCGAGGAACTAGTATTTTGTAGCTATAAAATTTTTTTTGTTGGTAAATCAATTCGGCGGGAAATTAGATTTGGAGGGAATGCTTCCCACCACCTATTTAACAAGGAAAGTTTCCCACGAAATATATTTTGTTGAAAAAAAGTAACAAGTTTATGGTTGTTTCAAGGAATTTTTTTTTTCGTTGCCAATGATACCATATTAACAAGGAAATTAAATTTCGTAGAAAATTTTTTTTTGGTAGTTGATAGATTTCTTGTAGTGTGGTATCAGAGCTTCAGCATCTTCTTGGGGTGAGATTTGATCAGTTTATATGGCTAGTGGTCGTGGTAGTCACGGGCAGGTTCCGAACGAGGAAGCCCCTCACCGTGATCATAGCATTCAGGATGTAATGATTGAGGATTTACAGAAGCAAGTTGCAAAGTTAACCCGGCGTCTAACGGCGCGGGATTTCGGTAACCGTGAGATGAGTTTTCTGGTACGTTACAGGCCGAAGGATTTTTTGATTAATTGAATCAAGTAGAGCGTATTTTTGAGTATAAGGAAGTCTCAGATCATGTCAAAGTGAAATTGGTCGCCAAAAAACTCAAAGATGGAGCAAGCACGAGTCAGGCAGGGCAAAGCCAAGATCACTGATTGGGAGAAGATGAAGAAAATGATGAAGGGTCCCTTCCTTTCGGCTACACTCAACCCTTATTTCAGCGACTTCACTCGTTGAGGACCGCTTCTGAAGCATACCAGCGTCCACTTGTTGTGGAAAAATAACAAAGCAGGAGGCCAATAATCAGCAGTGATCAAAGCGGTTGGCTAGTTCACCTTCAAGAATTTTGGTCTGCCCAGCAGCCACCACAGGGTAATTCTAACTCAAATATTATATGTTTTAGATGTGGTGAACAGGGACATAGAGCGACTGAGTAAAGAAAGCCTGCTATTCAGAAGGGTAACAATCTCCTGATTGAGGAAGACGTGGTAGACGAAACTGAAGAGCTTGGAGAGCCTGTATATGACACTGATGAAGAGTTGGATATTGTTGATGCAGATGGTTTGTAGAATGGGGATGTTGGAGTTGTTATTGAAGACGGTGAAGTGCACGAAGAAACTGATGGGGAAGGAGGTTGGGACCTTGAGGACTTGGAGATTCCCAACTAGGATCAAAATCCCATATAAACAAATATAGAGCTCCCAGTTCTCGAAGCAAGATCTCTAGAAGAAGCTTTGAGGCATGTGGAGACAGATTTTAAGTATTATTATGCTCATACATGGTTCAGGCAGATGGATAAGTTTATTCCTTATGTCAATATGGATGGGCGCGTGAATGCCTTTTACTCCACCCCATCAATATATATATTGATGCAAAGCATGCAGTAAATGAGACATGGCCATTTCACACTGATGACTTCTTCCCATATGCAGCCCGTGCAAATGCGTACTGGCCAGGTTATTTCACCAATAGGCTAGCCATCAAGCGATATGTTAGGATGATGAGTGGTTACTATTTGGCAGCAAACGTGAATCCAGATTTGCCAGCGGAGGTGCAACAACTAGCAGAGTTTTCTGACCCGATACTAGAGGAACTTTCTCCTGGGATGCCGCCAAAGGATTCCGATGAAGCTATTGTGAACTTGAGGACGAGTTCTTTCCAACCCGGGGCGACTGATGCAGGAGGGTTTCTAGGGTTCCTAATTTGCTCTCAAAGTTATTTACTAAATAACTTATTTGTAATCTTTCAATTTAATTAAGAGTCTTTTTAGTTTCCTTTTAGGATTTGGCTTTACATTTTCTTTTAGGAATAGACTGCTTGTTATTTTAGTATTTGATTCTACTTTTTCTTTTAGGAATAGACTGCTTGTTATTTTAGTATTTAATTCTAATTTTTCTTTTAGGAATAGGCTGCTTATTATTCAAGTTATTTGAGCACTATAAATAGAGCTCTTCCTCAATATTGTAGAAACATTTGATTTGAGTAATTTAATTAAACATTAGAGTTATTTCTCTGTTTTTTGGACGAATCTCTTGTATCCTTCCTTGTGAATTGTCTGTTGACTAGCCTACAGGATAATCACTATTCTGCCCGGTGTCACCAACTATATTTAAAAAAAATATCAAAGCAAATTTCTTACTAATATTTCGTTTGCAATACGATCTCGTAAATTAACCATATTGGTTTGTTCACGTGATCCAAATACTTGAGATAGTTGTAGTTGTTCACTATCAGTCTCGGTTCCTTGTGCATACATGTTAAAAACTTAAAAATATGCATGAAAGGGAGAGTTGGAGAGACGAAGAAAAACTTGAAAATACAGAGAAAGAAAACAAAGATGAAGAAAAAAAATGAGATAAGTTTTTTACCGAATCCTTGTGAATGTAGTTAGAACCACAATGCTTGGTGAAGAAAATGAAGGTGACCGCCAAATTTATCCCTGATTATTTTTAAGAAGATGATGGCAGCATTTGTCATTACAAATTTATATTAAGGTTATTATTAGAATAATTTTTGACTTAGCACCGAGTGCTAAGTGATTATCACCTCCCTGTTGCTTACTCCAATCAGAAGTATAACTTCTGATCATAACTAAAAACAAACGCTCTAAACAATGTGGTCCACTTCTTATTAAGACTTCTAACTCCATTCAGAAAGCAAAAACAAACACCGTATAAATCTGTTAATATTGAAAGTCGATTAATACGCATCAATTTTTAAATTACACAAAAGAAGATCGGATTACTTTTGAATCTCAGCGAGACTTGTTAACATTAAAATTCAACCTATGATTAATTATCGAATTGGTTTAGTCTATTCGATTGTGTGCTATTAATCTTTTGACCCACCACACACCTACCTTGTACTATCAAGTGTCCTAACAATTTTCCAAAAAAAAAAAAAAAATAGTCAACACACAAACTCAGGTGTCCCAAGCAATTTATCCGAGTGAGCAAAGCAACTCTTATTTTAATGAAAAATGGTTATTAAAAAGTTGGAACTTTAGATAATATTTTACCCACTTGTTTCTTAAGCACATTATTTTTGATAATCCGTTTTATTTTTCTTAAGCACGCACTATCTTTTAAGAAGACTTTATGGAATAAGGACATATGTTTGTAACCTGAATCTTCCCCATTGTATGTTAATATTGTACGTTGGTTATCATTTTTCTAGGAATGGATAAATCACATAATTGGACTTTTTTTTATCATGCGCCAACCAAAGCCAACATTAGTGCTAGTCAAATGTCTTACACTAACCCCCTTAATTTTGTTGTAATCAATTAATAAATTCAGTAACAAATTAAGAATGTATTAGCTAGAGGTCTGAATCTCATCTCTTCATACAATACATACATGCAATACTCGAGCTGTATCATATAATATCTGATACGTCCTGATGATGAATCTTGACTGGTGATTAATTAGAAGTCAAAGTCCCTTTCAGCTCTTTATGGTGCTATAACGGAGATAGGGGTCCAAATTCAATACATTATTCTCCATGTTTGCTATACATAACAATAATATCTATCTAGGCATTATCAGTTAATGAAACAATATCAAAGTCCAAAGCTTGTGGATCCCATTTTAGTTTTGGTTTTAACTAGGGCTGGGCAAGTACGGGTAACCGGCTCAAAATCTAAAAACCGAAAATCGGCTCGAGAAATTCGGGCCAGTGTTTATGAGACCCGAAATCGGACCGAGTTGACCGGGTAACTGAGGTCCCGGTTAACCGAATTATGGGCCGGTTTCGGGCCGGTCTTGGTCCTAAGAGTAACATTCAAATTAAATATTTAAAGTCCAAATTTCAGCCCAAAACTCAGCCCAAATTGAATTTTATAAAGCTCTTCCCTCAAATCCCACATTATCACTTTATAAAGCCCAAATTGAAATTCGAACAAAAATTCATTCACTATCTCTTCCCTCAAATCTTCCCTGAAATTCAGCCCAAAAATAGCAAAACAAATTATTTTTTTAATTCTCGGGCCGGGCCGGGTTACCGTTGGGCTCTGGAACTAGGAACCGACAACCAGTCCGAGCATTCCGGGCCGGGTCGGGCTTTGGACCGACTTTTATAATACCAATTTAAAACCTGGACCAGACCGAATTTTTCAGTCCGGTTCCCGGGCTGGGCCGATTTTTCGGTCTTAAATGCCCACCCCTAGTTTTAACATGACCTCTAGATCAGGTTAACAAGCCTTACCATTTTGTAACCCCACTTGCAAGCATAGTGGCACTTGTAGTACAACCATGGGGTCTCTCTTGCTTTTCGTCTTTTTTTTGTTAATTTCAAATTTGTCATGTTAAGCCTTAATTGATATTGATGCAGTCGATTTTCGCTATCTGCTTTGACCTAATTTCGCTGACCTATTGACATGCACAAGTAACGCATGTGAGCCACAGACCACCGTTATGGTAGTCGATGACACTCCGATGCTAAAGTCCCTATCTGAGGAAGGCGTAATGTTGTAAATAGGAAATTTGTAGTGTACCTTAGCTTACCAACCTCATGTCTTATTTATATAGTAAAAGTCATGGTTCTACCAAGCCATCGTATGCGTAGTTTAGGAAGGAGGTCTTCGTTGAGATCCTTCTCTAATTAGGAGTAGTGTTGTAGGAGGGAAGTTCCATGTTAGCCCTGTGCTCCTAGATACGCAGGAGATACTTTCCAATCCAAGAGCAATCCGTAGGAGGAATTTTTTTCTTGCGTGGAATGTACTCTGGTATTTGCTTCCTAGTTGGAAGCAAAAAGCTGCTGTAATTGCATGTCCAATACTAATCCTCGAGATACTTGCCTTAGTAGGACTTACGGGTATTAAGGATAGTTGTGAGATGTGTAGGCCTAGCATGATGTAAGAGTTCGGGTCCATCTGGCAGACTGAATTAGGCGGACTTAGAACTGTTTGGGTCAGTCAGTGTTGGGCTGACGCTGATGCCCGTAATTCATTGAGATCATCATGACATGTGTATGACAGCTACTCTCCCCTCCCCTGAGTTAGTGGGTTGTCACATCGGTTCACTAAGTCATCTCTCGAAAATATACGCTGCTCACGATGATTGACTCTAAGTCGTTGCTTGAGCCATGCACTGCATTAATTGAACATGCGTCATTTCAGCGGAAAAAAGGCAGGAACCTAATCCCTATTTAGGTCATCTGTAATGCGGAGTCTCACTTTTTTTATTTTCTTTGCTTTTGAAGATACTGCTATGTTTATCTTTTGATTAGAAAAGATTGTTCGTCTTTTTCATGGCTCAACAAAACCTTATTGATGACGCAACCTTGGCCAGGGGCCTAGAGTTTTTTGAACACATGTTGCTTTCTGAGCCCGGCGATGATGAAATATGTACAAAGTTTGGTGCCCCCGAGGACCTGCCGGTGTATGTCATGAAGGGTGACTGTTGCCAATATCGCCACTGGCTGGGTTCATCTGCTTGCATCGAGGGATGCTTCAAACCGGAGTGTGTTTTCCTATTCTAGATGTGATCTGGAAATTCTAGATCTTTTGGGAATTCCTACAGCTCAGTTGGGGCCTAATGGATATAGGATCATCATTCTCATTCTTATTAGGGCGAAAGAGGCTGGCGTTCGTGTGACTCCGCGAGTAATCCAGTTGTTGACTTCTTCTCAACTGATGAGTAATGTTGTCTGTAAGATTTCGTCGCCGGCTTGTTTCGTGAATTTGCTTGATGATTTTAAGTTCTGGCAAAAGTACTGCTTCTTAGCCCCTGCGATTCAAAGTATTTATGGTGCAAGGGTCATCCGCTCGAACGAGAGTTCAGGCCACTTCGTAAGTTCGACTTTTTCTCTTGACTTTGATATGTCTGATTGAACCTAGTTGATCATCACTTGTGTTTCTTTGCAGGAAGTTTTCCCACCACTCCCCTTACCCTAGAGGAGCAAGACACTATGAAGGCGTTCCGTGGCTTGTCGACGAAGAGCGTGGTGGATGTCATAAGCGTCTCCAACTTCATTCGAAGTAGGTTGTGGGACAACTAGCATGTGGCCCCCACTGTTTACCGAGCGTCGCGAGTCAAGTCGGAGGATGAGGCCCCTTCTAGAAAGAGGAAGGTTGTTGGGGACAAAGTTCTCGTTCTATCTGGGTCCCATGTCAGATCTGGGTTGCCTTCAACACGACCCGCTCCAAAGGGGAAATGCGCGAGTCTGATTGGACTGTCAGGGCGGAGACTGATGTGATCGGTTGGGAGAAGGATTACCTGCGGTTTGCAGGGGTTTAAGATAGGTCAAATCTCAGTGATGCGCAGGCCGAAGCTTTGAATGAGCGTTTAGTATGGGTTGCAACGGCGAATTCTGTTGGTGTTGTTTTGCGCGAGACTGTCCCAGTAGAAGGCTTTAGCGAAGGTTCGTCTGAGGTTGTAGAATCTGATCTTCCCATCGGCGTGTCGTCTAAAAGTGGCCATGGCACAGGCCAAGTTTCTTATAGTCCCCACTGTTCGCCGTCTCGTTTTATGCCACAATTAGAAGTGTTGGAGGTTCATTCGGATAATTCGCTTCCTCCTCTTTCTTCGGACCCTATTGAGCCATTTCGCACTAAAGGGTCGGCTGTTCGTAGCAAGGGAAAGGCCGCGAAGGAAAGCCTAAGAACAGTGGCAATTGTGAAAAGTGGTGCCAGCGTGATTCTTGATCCGGGAAGGCTTCATCCGGATGCGCAGATAAGTCTGTTTGCATCAGACTTGGTGAGGATGAGTTCTCAGGTCTGACACCAAGAAGTTGATGTGGAGTACGCTTCGAGGAAACATATAAGCAGGCGTCACAGCTGGCTGATGGATTGCGCTCCAAAGCCCGAAGAGGATACGCTGGAAGGGTGTATGGATAAGGGTTTAAAGTACATTATGCTGGATATGTCTCACTTGAGCCAGATAGTAGTTGCTGGTATGGAAGTTGAGGTGGCTCGTGAGAGGGTATACACCATGGAGCGTGTCTTTTCGCACATGCAGGCGATGTATTCTGATGCGCTCTATGAAATTGAGCGGCTACAGAAGCAAGCTGAGAAGAAGAGGCTAGAGCAGTCAGCAATGGTTGCCGAGACTCAAAGCTCTCGTTTAGAGGCCCTTGAGCATGATCTGGCAAAAGCAGTGTCCGAGAGATACAGACTCAAGTAGGAGTTGAACCGGGTCTGCCGAGACGCAAGGACTGCGCAGGAAGCTGCGGCTGAGGTGCATTCTGAACTGCGGTCTCTTGCTGAAGAAAATGTTTCGAAGGAGGCCAAATGGACTGCTCAAAAGCAGCAACTAGAATCCGAGGTGGAGTTCAATGCTCGGGAGGCAAGAAAGGTCGAGGACCAGCTCAAACTGGAGTGGCATGAGCTCAGTGCTGTGAAAAATAGTTTGGCCATGGCGCAGTCTCAGGTTGACACGCTGACTGGAAAGTTGGAACTATTGGAGCATGAACTTGCTGACTCAAACGCGCGGGAGGAAGAGCTTTTGCAGGACAAGGCAGATGCGAGTTCCATTGGGTTATAAACGCCAGGTTGGAGCTGTTGGCGCTAATGAAAGAGGAACATCTGGAGTGGGATCTCAGCCGTTACAAGAAGATGTCGTATGTTGACCTGTCAATTGCCTTTGCGTCGTCGGAAGAGGAGGAAAGTTCGGATCCTGATGCTCGGGCCATGGTGCGTGCTGACACAACTCCTGCTCCTTTTTCCATTAAGCTTAGCTCTTATGTTTTTGTACCTTCTCCTGATAAGGAGTGAACTTTGTACTTTTGTACCCATTTTGTCGACCGTTAATAAAAATAGTTTTATCCGTTTTGTGTTTGTCGTCTCTATTGCATGTTTTTCATTTCGCCTTGTTGTCTTTCTTTGACATAGGTTGGTTGAATCAATAAGATGCCGAATGGTCTGTCTCTAGTAGAGAACTTAACCGCTTTATCTTGCAAATGACTCAGGATCATTGTTGTGGACAATTTAGCTGGGGGTTGAGTTGCCCGAGCTGTGTCTTGTTCCCAAAGTAAGCTGCTTTAGGCTTGCCTTGCTCGACTGATTGGTCGGTTGTAGCTACTGTTATGAGCGAGTTGCAATGGCCGAGCGTATACGTCAGAGCGTTTGTGCCGAGTCAGGCGTCATAAGCTCGGGTGGACACACTATGTAGCGTTTATTTGGGTACAAGCCGTACGATCTATGTATCGGCTCAAGTGGCCTTTGTCGGTAATAGGGTGCCAGTTTGTTTGAGCGTGAAGACGCTGACTCAGCTAGATTTGTCTTGGCGATCGCTGTTTTGAATGAGAACAGGGGTCGCGTGGTAAGCTGTGTGGGGCTCCCACCTTCCGAAACATCTATGTCCGAACGACATGGACTACATGTTCGGGGGGTAAGGATTTGGCGACTAGCCGAAGAGCTACAGTCCTGTGGCGAGCCGTCGACATAAGTCAGGGACTAGCTAGTCTCCCACCTTTCGAACCATCTACACCCGCGCGATGGGGGCTACAAGTTCGAGTAAAAAGGGTTCGGGGATCAGGCCGAAAAGCAGTGGTCCCGAGGCAAGCCGTCAATATCAGTTCGAGACTTATTAGGCTCCCACATTCAAAATCATCTACACCTGTGCGCATCAAGCTACAAATTTGGGAGTTTTCGGTAGCCACGCTGAAAAATAATGGTCCCGGGGCAAGCAGTCGAAATTAGTTTGCGGCTAACTAGGCTCCCATCTTCTAGACTATCTACACCCGCGCAATGGGGGCTACAAGTCCAAGGTTGGTGATTCGACGGCCACACTGAAAAGCAGTAATCCCATGGCAAGCCGTCAGAATCAGTTTGGGACTGACTAGGCTCCCATCTTCTAAACTATCTACACTCGTGCAGTGGGGGCTACAAGTCCAGGGTTGGTAATTTGGCGGCCACGCTGAAATGCAGTTGGTCTCGTGGCGAGTTGTCAGAATTAGTTCGAGATTGACTAGGCTCCCACCTTCCACACCATCTACACCCGCGCAGTGGGGGCTACAGGTCTGGGCTTTGATCAAAAGTTTCATTGCCAGTCGTCACAATCTAAGCTTACCTGATTGGGTTTGGCGATCATTGACCGCGAAAGGGGCAATGATCTCTGGCAAGTCGTCGTCACCAGGTGTGATAACACTGATTATACTCCTACTTCCTAGACCATCAGGATCCGCGCTAAGCGGACTAGGTGTCGGAAGATACCAGAAGTCGTTGTCATCAGCTTTGGCTAACTAAGCTTGCCCAGTTGGAGAGGGGTTCTGCCCGTTTGAGGGCATGCGAACCCATGTCCGCTAGTGTCGCGCACTGTGTGGACAACATTACCTTAAAACAAATAGTGTTTCGTAGGTACGGTTTGCGCGTCAAGGCTGATTTGGATTTGCACTCGTGCCAAGCATGTAGCAGAATATTGTTTGAATGGTGGGCCGAGTGGATCAAGCATTTGGACCCGCAAAGGAATAGTTCGGGTTTCCTGTACGATTGTGCTATGTGTAAGGCATAAATCTCACGGTGACACGTGTACGACGTAGGTTTCGGGACGGTTGAGTACTGGTTACTCCCCTTGAATTGATGGGGTTACATGCAGCGCCATTAATTGAGCGAATTTGGTCTACGCACTTTCCATAGGAACCATCATTTCTTCATTTCCTATACGGTATTCTATGCTTAATAGTTAATGTAGGAGGCCAGTTTGGTGAACCATTACGCCTATATAATGGTGTCTTCCAATTGTTGTAAGCACTATTTTTCACAGAGCTTATCTCCTGAATGTTCTGGTTTGAAAAAAATGCTTTGGGTTTTCCAAACACTGAAGGGAGATCTCTAGCAATGGAATCCTCGAACGTTCTAACATTTGCACTGATCAGGCACAACGATAGTTGCTGTTATGCATGGTCACCTGTTCTGGGTGGGCACGTAGTTGATCTGTTGAGGTCTCGTAATTTCTTTTCATATCACGGAGAAGTAGTATGGATTTTCTATCAAAAAAGACGCCTTGGTGTTACTTCGTGCCGCTTGCGTCCGTGCGTGCGTAGATCCCACTGCTAACCAATGGTTGATCAAAGTGTTAGCCGATGTGCGATGCTTCTAGGTGTGGTATCTCTCAGTCACTCCTGGCATCGTTAATGGAAAAAGTGGCCTTGCTTGGCAGGACTGTGAGACATTGTCTGCTTCGCCGCTTGTGGCCATCCCCATCTACCTTCTTCCATCCCCTATATGCCAACAACCATTTGAGGAAGTCTATAAGGAGGGTGTGATGTCTCTTGTGGAAATCAGCAATCCGTTGTAAGCTCTACAACGCCATTGTACGGGCACTTTTCTGGGGTGATTCAACGGAGCCATGTGGCTGCTAAGTCCTTTCAATCCCCTCTGACACCTTGTCTTTATCTTGGGAATGGGTCGAGCGAAGTCCGCTCGCATATCTTTGTTGTCACTTGTAAATAGCTTGCATGTCCTCCTTCAGACACCTTTATTTGGTTAGATCGTCTAAGTGGGTCTTTTACTTCATGTCGTATTGTATTCAGATGCTTGTAGTATGTAGTATTTAGTATCCGCCTCAAGGCACTTGTTGTTTCATCTTTCCAATAATCAATAGAGCTTGTTTTCGTAATTCTTCATTTATTTCTTAAATGATTGCAAATCGCATAAGTATTTAAGAACTAACTCTAAATTGATTATGGAAAGGGAAACAAACGACTGAAAGTAGACTAACTGTTGACGGGGAGAAATTGATCCTGGCCTTGAAGTCAATTTGGGTTGTTCTTGTGGATCATTCAGTGAACTGTCAAGACACTTCAAGGGTTACTGAAGAGTAAACCTTGTAGAAGGGTCAATCTCTGTACTGACGGAACGTCGGGGGATGTATTCCTGCTTGCCATGGCCTCTCCATTTCGCTGAGCGGGGGAGCTTATTGTTCCCATGCCGCTTAAATGTGACGTCTCTGCCGTCATTTTGCCTAGCACTGGTTCATGCTGCTTTGCAGAATGTAGTTGGATCAGGGAGCATTCTATCCGTTTCACACCCGGAGCTATAATAGATACAGGATCTATTATAGCGTTTTAAAAACACTATTGTAAGTTTACCTTTTATAGCGTTTCAGAAACGACTATACCATAGCGTTTATCGTATAGTATACCATAGCATTTCTAAAAACGCTATTGTCTTTCCTCACGTAACATTTAACAAATGCTATTGTATTAGTTTCTATAGTGTTTCTCAAGGCCCTTTTTTCTATAGCACTCATCAAGTGCTATCAAATGACTTTTTATAACATCTTATAAGTTTTATTTCTAGAAAATAAAAATCTAAATGTGTAAAACTTAAAAATTTCCATGAATGGAGGAAAGGTAATGTAATTAATAAAATAATGTATTACATCGAGTCACAAAATCTATCAAATAATAAAGATCATACTACATTTATTTCAGTTGAATAATAAAGATAATGTATTACATCGAGTCACAATCCTTTCCAGTTTCTAACTTCATTGCTTTGGTTCTCCCCTTCCTTCATGTACATTTTGTATTGCTGGTGGTTTTTCTGTAGGTGACTGTCTTTGTATTGCACAAGTATAATGTTGCTGTTGCGGCAGTTGAGAGAAACATGAAGCACATTTAGTTTGGTTAGGAATGTTAGAACCCGGGATCATAAATATCAGATATGTTTTGACTCCACTAAAATTTGATCCAAAGAAGAGTTGAATTTGTCAGACAATGTGGTGCAATGTTACTACATGTCTACACCACTGGCACACAATTTTACAATCTACCAGTGGCATCTCACGTTACATGTTCCATGTTAAAAGTCACATAAAAGTTACCTCCATCTGGATCTTCAGCAACATCTACAAGATAAGACAAACAATAACTTCGTGTTAGAGAATAAACAAGAGACCAGACACGATAAAAAAAACCAGAAGTAATAAAAATGAATGAAACCTGCATGTCCAATGCTACTTATTCTTTGGAGATCTGCCAATTTTAGTCGTCCAAATGAAGAGGCTACATCACTAGTTACTTCTGCACCTAGGTTTGGGCCAATCATGTTTGCTGCTCTGAATATAAGAGGCAAAGAATTATCATCAAACAGTAAACAAACTTGTCTAAAAAAAAAAAAAAAAACTTCAGAATTTTTTTATGGATTTCATAATTCATAGGCTCCTTTTTGGAGTTCCTGATAATCAGAGAACATTTGTTTGGATGTATTGCACACGCAACAATGTCCAAAGTCCAAACTACAAGCATGGATAGAAAAGACTTGGCAAGGATAACTCTATTATGATAACTCTCCACATGTATCCATTCGAGTCTATGAAGTACCAAAGATCAAACAAATAATATCTAGTCTATCAAATATATAGTTTAATCCGAGACAAGACGGGCTTTGTGAAATCCCTTTTCTCAACTTGATTTCATTATCTTTAAACTTTACAAATAATATTGAAGCTAATTTTCAATACTTGTCGCTAGATGATGCTTCTTGCTTTAACAAATTGAGCTTCAAGTTCAATTTCCCTTTCAATTCCTTCAGAAGTGACCTGCTCTTTTTTTTTGTACATGTTGTAGTTGAACCATACACTCCTAACCAAATCAACAATTAACAGTTAGATGCTAAATAAAATGTAAATATGATCAGTACATTTTCTAATAAAGAACTGCCAAAATGGAGCAAAAGAATATGAAAGTTACCTTGATAGAAGTCATATTTGTTCGCAGACTCTTCTCTGTTCGATCTCTAGCCAAGTGAAAAGAAAGATCAAAGACATCCTACACCTAAGAATCCTCTTAGATCACAAACGGAGGAATTAAATCATCAAAAGCTTTCATTTCCAAGATTGTAGTGCATAGTGTAGCCCTTACCGTTCTGCCCCCAACGGAGACTACGAGGGGTCAGAATCAGGTCTTTCGTTGATGGACATTCGATGACGGATAACTTTCTTTGGTAATCCATTTGGAGCAATTAAGAAGTCCTCATATCCATCTTGAGATGGTGGTCCTTTGCCATTTTGAGAAGTTTTCTGGGGTTTTTTGGAATTGATTCATGCAGGTTTGCACTTGTGGTTTGATCACAAGGTGCTGCTCTGAGCTGTCCTTCATCTGCCTTATGGGCATGGTGACTCAAATGTGTGTCCCAAGCCAAAGAGAAAAACTTTGCCTTCACCAACTTCACCAATGTGTATCTCTTTTACTCTTCCTTTCTCTTGTCTTACTTGGAAGCACACTGAGGTTCTAAACTATTTGTACTGCAAAATCCAAAGAAGAAAATAAAAGAAAGTCGTGTCAACAAGGTAACTCCAATAGCAAATCAAATAAACAAATAGAAATAAATGATGCATTACATCACACCTACATACTAGAAGGCAAAAATGGAATGAAGGAAAGACTAGTCTTCGTTGCAGAATACAAGCATTACCATTTCTTTGCAAAACCCGAACACCACAAAACCTGTAATATCAGATTGAAAATTTAAGACTGACCATTAACATATGTAAAGAACTCTAGAAAAAAAAATGGATGGAGGATGATAGCTTTATATCTTTACCAAAAAAGATATACTAAGATAGTTTTTCAGTAAAATACCAGTCCTTCCAAGTACTCCACCCAGTGCTCATAATTTGACAGATGCCACCCAAGCGTTGTTTAAGAAAGTGTTCTTACAACTCGAATGACACAATCATTTGAGGCAGATGCCACCCAAGCGTTGTTTGAACTCATAGCCAAGTAAGTAATGTCACCCTTTGCAAGCAAAAGTAGAAAGTAAAAATATTAAAAAAATAAAAAAAGAGAACTTTGAAATCCACAAAAAAAAAAAAAGCTCTATTAACTCACTTCATGCCCACGGCAGCCAGCCAAGCAAAATGCAGGTTCCATGGACCAAATCTTTACAAGGTGATCATCGGAACCAGTAATGACATATCTTCCTGAGCGATCAAATGTGGCTGCAAAATATAAAACCAAGCTCAGGCAATAATACAAGATCTCACAATATAAAATGACAAAGAAAGAGAAATGGCAACAACAGAAGGGATGGGGAAGAAAAGTAATTAGCATGAACTGTCCAGAACACCAAGAGTATATACCTCCTTTGTGTATCCCTTCTCTTGCCAGGTATATACAGGGAAAGAAACAAACTGTGAATAGTTCTTCAAAAGCTTTTGTATCCTTTTGGGATGAGCAAATCCTTTGTCATCTCGCTGAATTAATTAAACATAAATAAAGTATTAGCATTAACGAGATAGTTGGATGTCAGGGGACAAGGCAACCAGCCACAACACAAGAAACAATGCTAGCTGACCTTAAGATGTAATGTATGTCTGGTTCCTCTAGGAAGAAGTTTTTCAGGGTCTGTCTCCTCTCTAATAGTATAGGAGTTGGCATCTGCTGTCCTTCCCAAACATATTGCTTATCCCATTTAGCAGTTCCACTCTGTGCAATAGTTCCAAGACAATCAATGAGTTCTTGCCTGGTCATCTTCAGTAAATGCTCGCTTATTCCCTTTCTTTTCATGATTATCTCCATGAGCAAGATCCTTCAATGTAAAAAATTGCAAGATAAGATAATGAAACCAAAACAAATAAGACAAGTTGACTACAACTGTGAGAAAAAAAATGTCACCTTGCCTTCTTTCCACTTGATTTTTGTAGCAGTCACTACATCATCAGTAAAGGAAAATGTCTTTGTAAGCTTTTCATCTTCAAAGTGAGGATTGGAGTTAAAGCTCGATTCATACAACATCAAATTTGCAAAAATCAGTCCTCTGATAGGCATTTGAACTAATAAATATGTCTACAAAAATCCATGCACATAAACCAAGTTTCATATATATATATATAGGGAAAAGAGAGATAACTTACGAATGTGATAGAGTACCCTGACTTTAGATCTTTAAAATCCTCAACATCTATATTACTTAGGTACTTGAAAATCTGGCAGAAAAATGGAGGCAGCAAGGGTTCCATAGAGTTCCTAAGGTTCCTCAAATAATAAAAATCTGCAATAACAGTAAAATGTCAAGGACTCCCCTATGCAAGAAGAACTACAAGACTCTTGAAGGCAAACTTGACAAGCAAAATCCGAAAGACTCCCTTTTTAAGAAGGTTCTTAAACCATAGAGAAGTCATTTTTACAAAGAAATCCCACTGGTACATGCCCCCACCCAACAAAAAAAGAAGCTGTAGGTTATTTATAAGGTTGTAGTGCACAATATCAAAATTTAACTAATATAGACATAGGTTCCATTGACTCTTTCTGTTATCATTGCATTATTGGTTTCTATTTCATTAGTTCACTTTGGAACAATGACACTCATCATTGTTCTTTCTAAATACTGACTGGACTTCTAGCTTCTTTAGTCCTACAGTGCAAAGATAGGGTTCCTTTGGCTACTTTAAAATTTTCAAAATTCTACATGTCATCATAAAATTATGAAGACACTAAGATTCACTTATTATTGCAGGCACCAGAGCACGACCAGTTTGTGGCTTTTGTTAGCAAGCTTATTTCAAAGCTTGGGTTTAGTCGAGTTATTGTTGGTTCTATCTCACTAACGATTCCATCCTCTTTACTAGAAGAATCAAAAGAGCTTGGCCTGTCACACTCTTATGGTAGGGTATGGCTTGCTACCGAAATTTTATGCACGTGGAAGTGGAGAGGGGATGTGCTGCACATTCGTTCTTACCATTACTGAGTGAATTTTCCAAAAAAGGGAATGTCTTCTTCCAAGGAATGCCTGCTAGATTCCATTGCCAATATTTTACTTGGTTGTTCTTTAGTTTGTGGAGTTGCTGATGAACTGTGTTTTCTCAATGTATGGGCGGCCATAGATGATGAAATTGAGAGTATTCAAGACCCGTTTGTGAGGGCTCTTTTATCTTTGCTTTCAACTCTTGCAATTAAAGATGATATGTGGGGAAGGAGGAAGGCTGCAGTGCTATTTAGTCATCTTGTTGATACAGTTTTTACTGGGACAGTGGTCAACAGAAACTGTTTGAAAGTCTTGCCTTACGTTATGAATGTTATCATTTAATCTTTACGGGAACAAAGTACCTTAACTTCCAGTGCTAGGACACATGATTCACTTGATTCTTTAGATGAAAACCAAATGCAAGTTGTCATTATTGATTGGCTTCAAAGAGCATGTATGCTACCACCTTTGATTTCATGGAAACCAGACGGAGGTATTGTTTTTTGTTCTTGTTTCTTTTTTCAAGTTCTATTCACTTTTTTACACGATTGATCATTTTCAGGCTTTAGGGCAATGTTATAAATCTTCAGGCATGACACAAGATGTTTGAGTACCCACATCTTGAGGTGTAAGAGAAAACCTTTCATGTCATACAATTACATACCTCTACTTGACAATGAATATGAAATATAAAAATGAAGCTTATATTCCATGGCTTTTTAGCATGTTCAGCCAACAGTGGTGTGCATTAGTGGGGTCCTCCACATGCATTGAAACATTTCAGCAGGGATAGATTTATTTTTCAATTTGGGCTTGTAGATAGCTGAAAAGGGCATACAAACCTCAGTTTATTGATAGATCTGTTCAAATAGCGAATCACACCGATAGCAAAAGAAATTACAGCTTTGGCTTATGGTGAATCAGTTATCAATTGCTTAAGTCATGTGTCCCACACACATAATTTTGCATTTTGGTCCAGCAGTGAAGTTCTGTTAGGGATGAAGGTTGATTCTAAGGGAGGATGACATATACACTTATAGGATTAATACATCTATCTCACATGATCATTGCTAGGGCTGACATCTATCATTGTAAAACAAATACTCCAATGCCTTAGGGCTTATCGACTACCAGGGAACCACAAAGCAAGTGAAAGGGGTTTGATTTGAGAAACACTTCCCACCTGCATCATTTAGAGTGATAAATCTAGCCAAAGATTAGAAGATATACATGAAATTGTACCAACCAGATGTGTTCCTATCCCATATGAATTTATTTATTATTTTGTTTTTTTAATATATACCAATCCATAAAGAAAACAAGTGAGGAGTTCACAGCAAACAGGCAGCAAAAACAAATTACAAAAGAAAAAAAATCTCCTACGCAGATTGCGACTTACTCCCACAATTACCAAGATTAATGAATAATTGTGAATAGATTAATTACAAGACAGTGAAAAGGAGAATAAATAAATATAAAAAATCAGGTAACACTGTTTCACTGTCGTTTTATTAAACGATTTCAAATGTATGAATTTTTTGTACTTTATTTTATTTTTTTGAAATCTAAAATGATCATAGATTTAATAACCATAGACACGTTTTCGAAGGAAGCATTTGAAGAAGTGAATATCTTTTGCTTGAGTTTCTCCAGTCTTTTACGACAATTATTACTTTTCCTGTCACTGGGAGTTATTACAAAAAAACTAGTGGAGAGGGGAGTGATACTATAATCTTAATGATGAACTTTCAACGGGAACGTACAGCCTCCGCACCTAATATATGTGACATGGATTCTTAAAGCTAATTGCATTTATGCACTATCTAATTGTGCAAAGAGTTGTATTTGCGGTGCAGGAATACCAAGAGGTGGGAAACAAACTCTCTCAACATAGAAAGACACAGCCAACGAGAAAACAGACAACACATAACAGGACTATAGCAAAATCCAATTGCCCCAATCAAACATCAAAACATAACCTCATTTTTGCTTTGCACACAATTGGACTTAAAAAGAAGAGGATTCAAGTTACGCGGTAAGCAACTACTTTGACGTATACAGGATGGTAAGTGTTAGTTTGATCGTGAGTAATAACCTGAATCGAATGTAAGTTGAAGGGATTGGTTGTAGAATAAAGCATGGGGTTTATTAAGTTTCATGAATCATAACATTAAATTTCGTTCAAACTAAGTAGACAACAATACATAGTTGCAAGTAATGAACTAGTGTAAAGTATACATAATATAATAATAATAAGAATACTTCAAATTTACCACTGGAGGCATTCACCAATGTGTATCTCTTTTACTCTTCCCTTCTCTTGTCTTACTTGGAAGCACACTGAGGTTCTAAACTATTTGTACTGCAAAATTCAAAGAAGCAAATATAAGAAAGTCGTGTCAACAAGGTAACTCCAAAAGCAAATCAAATAAACAAATAGAAATAAATGATGCATTACATCACACCTACATACAATAAGGCAAAAATGGAATGAAGGAAAGACCGGTCTTTGTTGCAGAATACAAGCATTACCATTTCTTTGCAAAACCCGAACACACAAAACCAAGTTTCATCATTGTTTGAATGATGAAACAAACAAAAACCCCAAAATAATGGTTTTCAGCTTTAAGATTGCAATCTCAGAACCCATTATCACAAAATTCATAAAAATTGTAGACCTAAAAACTTTCAGTCAATTCTTCTTCTTCTGTGCCAACATCAAACCCTCCACCACATCTCTCACCAAATCCGAACTTAAATCTGCTTAACTAAACTAAATCGAAGCAAAATGGGAGCCCCAAATCAACCCCTAGTATACAAAAAATCAATCTCAAAAAATTGCAAACTCTAGATTTTAGGTATGAGATTCGATTCTCGCTAGCTGGTCATCAAAACCTTCAAGAACAAGTCCCTATCACAAAGATCTAAACCCAAACACCACCAGTCTCTCCACCCTGAAACATCAATTGAATCCCCTAATCCAACATAGTCATCTCCCTCCAATGACTATTCCTCTCACCAACTCACCAAATCGGTAGTCCCAATCTCCACCGTCGGAGTCTGATTCAACTCAACCTTACTTTTCCACCTCCCCCATCCCTCTCCCTCCTCTGATTCTTTCCCTCATTGGAATTTATAAACAGAGAAGAACTCACCTGAAGCAGGCGAAGGCGGTGGAGCGGCGGATGCGAGTGGCGTCGACGGTGGTTCTCTTTTCTGTGTGCGATGGAGACTAAAGAGGGAGGCGATTTGCAACAAAGGTGTCTTTCTCCATCTTTGATCTCTGTCTTTCCCTCTCTCCCTCCCAAGATCTCTCCCCCTCACTCTCTCCCTGATCTTTGTCGAGCTCGATATCTCTCTATCCCCCTCGATTTTCCTGGAACGCGAAGACGACAATGAGAGGCAAGAAGTTGCACTGCTTACCTTTTAGGTTAGAGACACGAGGGAGTTATAAAACTTTTGAGAGAAAAAATGTTTTATTTTTTTTTAATCTCTCACTTTTGTTTGATAGCGTTTTTTGAAGGCAAATGTTACGAAAACTTTGGGCTTTTATAGCAAAAGAGTGAAAAACGCTATGACTATATGAAAACCTGGGCTTTTATAGCACAAGTGTGAAAAACACTATGACTAACTGCTATAAATAGGAAACTATGGTATGTCTGTAGTAGAGAACTTAACCGCTTTATCTTGGAAATGACTCAGGATCATTGTTGTGGACAATTTAGGTGGCGGTTGAGTTGCCCGAGCTGTGTTTTGTTCCCAAGGTAAGCTGCTTTAGGCTTTCCTTGCTCGTCTAATTGGTCGGTTGTAGCTACTGTTATGGGCGAGTTGCAATGGCCGAGCGTATACGTCAGAGCGTTTGTGCCGAGTCAGACGTCGTAAGCTTGGGTGGATAGACTATGTAGCGTTTATTTGGGTACAAGCCGTACGATCTATGTATCGGCTTGAGTGGCCTTTGTCGGTAATAGGGTGCCAGTTTGTTTGAGCGTGAAGACGCTGACTCAGCTAGATTTGTCTTGGCGGTCGTTGTTTTGAATGAGAGCAGGGGTCGCGTGGTAAGCTGTGTGGGGTCCCATCTTCCGAAACATCTATGTCCGAACGACGTGGACTACGTGTTCGGGGAGTAAGGATTTGGCGACAAGCTGAAGAGCTACAGTCATGTGGCGAGCCGTCGACATAAGTCGGGGACTAGCTAGTCTCCCACCTTTTGAACCATCTACACCTGCGCGATGGGGGTTACAAGTTCGAGTAAAAAGGGTTCGGGGATCAGGCCGAAAAGCAGTGGTCCCGAGGCAAGCCGTCAAGATCAATTCGAGACTGATTAGGCTCCCACATTCCAAATCATCTACACCTGTGTGCATCAATTTGGGAGTTTTCGGTAGCCACGCTGAAAAACAATGATCCCGTGGCAAGCCGTCGAAATCAATTTGCGGCTAACTAGGCTTCCATCTTCTAGACTATCTACACCCGCGCAATGGGGGCTACAAATCCAAGGTTGGTGATTCGGCGGCCACACTAAAAAGCAGTGGTCCCATGGCAAGCCGTCGGAATCAGTTTGGGACTGACTAGGCTCCCATCTTCTAAACTATCTACACTCGCGCAGTGGGGGATACAAGTCCAGGGTTGGTAATTTGGCGGCCACGCTGAAAAGCAGTGGTCTCCTAGCGAGTTGTCGGAATTAGTTCGAGACTGACTAAGCTCCCACCTTCCAAACCATCTACACCCGCGCAGTGGGGGCTACACGTCTGGGCTTTGATCAAAAGTTTCGTTGTCAGTCGTCACCATCTAAACTTACCTGATTGGATTTGGCGATCATTGACCACGAAAGGGGCAGTGATCTCTGGCAAGTCATCGTCACCAGGTGTGATAACGCTGATTAGACTCCTACTTCCTAGACCATCAGGATTTGCGCTAAGCGGACTAGGTGTCGGGAGATACCAGAAGTCGTCATCATCAGCTTTGGCTAACTAAGCTTGCCCAGTTGGAGAGGGGTTCTGCCCATTTGAGGGCGCGCGAACCCATGTCCGCTAGTGTCGCGCACTGTGTGGACAACATTACCTTAAAACAAACAGTGTTTTGTAGGTACGGTTTGTGCGTCAAGGATGATTTGGATTTGCACTCGTGCCAAGCATGTAGTAGAATATTGTTTGAATGGTGGGCCGAGTGGATCAAGCATTTGGACCCGCAAAGGAAGAGTTAGGGTTTCCTGTACGATTGCGCTATGTGTATGGCATAAATCGCTCGGTGACACGTGTACGACGTAGGCTGCGGGACGGTTGAGTACTGGTTACTCCCCCTGAATTGAGGGGGTTACATGCAACGCCATTAATTGAGTGTGCGTGGTCTACGCACTTTCCATAGGAACTATCGTTTCTTCATTTCCTATACGGTATTCTATGCTTAGTAGTTAATGTAAGAGACCAGTTTGGTGAACCATTACGCCTATATAATGGTGTCTTCCAATTGTTGTAAGCACTATTTTTCACAGAGCTTATCTCCTTAATGTTCTTGTTTGAAAAAAATGTTTTGGGTTTTCCAAAGACTGAAGGGAGATTTCTAGCAATGGAATCCTCGAACGTTCTAACATTTGCACTGATCAGGCACGACGATAGTTGTTGTTATGTGTGGTCACCTGTTCTGGGTGGGCACGTAGTTGATCTGTTGAGGTCTCGTAATTTCTGCTCATATCACGGAGAATTAGTATGGATTTTCTATCAAAGAAAACGCCTTGGTGTTACTTCGTGTCGCTTGCGTCCATGAGTCCGTAGATCTCACTGCTAACCAATGGTTGATCAAAGTGTTAGCCGATGTGCAATGCTTCTTGGTGTGGTATCTCTAAGTCAGTACTCCTGGCGTCGTTAATGGGAAAAGTGGCCTTGCTTGGCAGGACTGTGAGACATTGTCTGCTTCGCCGCTTGTGACCATCCCCATCTACCTTCTTCCATCCCCTGTATGCCAACAACCATTTGAGGAAGTCTATAAGGATGGTGTGATGTCTCTTGAAGAAATCAGCAGTCCGTTGTAAGGTCTACAACGCCATTGTACGGGCACTTTTCTGGGGTGATTCAACTGAGCCATTTGGCTGCTAAGTCCTTTCAATCCACTACACCAAAAGGTCGTTTTAGCTACACGTAGATGGCCATGGTTCTTAGCCGTGGGTTCATTTGCCATGGCTAATAACCGTGGCTATAATGGCCAACGGACTAAAACCGTGGGCACAAACGTGTTTTGAACTGCCAACGGTTTAAAACCGTGGCAATAATCACCACCCCATGGCCACGGTTTAAAACCGTGGGTTCATTTGCCACGGCTAAAAATCGTGGGTTCATTTGCCACGGCTAAAAATCGTGGCTATAATGGCCAACGGGCTAAAACCGTGGGCACAAACATGTTTTGAACTGCCAACGGTTTAAAATCGTGGCTAAACACATGTGTTTTGCACGTGCGTATGTGTGGAGAGAGTTTCGCGCTCTAGCTCCAAAACTTTCGCGCTTTAAATTTGGCGAAAAAAATTGGGGAAAAAGAGCACATGGAGCTCTCCTCACTCGAATCCTCTTCACCTCCTCTCCAATTCTTCTCCGCCTTCTCCAAAGCCCTAATTCCTCTCTTCAATTTCCAGCGACGAACTTCCTTCCCCGAGCGGATCGTTAGCTTTGTTGCTACATTCGCTGCTTGTTGTTGTGTTGACCCAAGTCGTTACGATGATTCAGATTCTGATGCCTCCTTCGGCTTCCGGCAGCAAGACTAGCAGGTTTCGAAAAGGAAGAAGAGGAGATGCAGCAAGAATTGACAGTGAAGATAGCTAGGGTTTTGGACGAAAGCCGAGTCTCCAACGCCATACACAATCGCAAGCTCAATGAGCTCTCCTCACTCGAATCCTCTTCACCTCCTCTCCAATTCTTCTCGCGCATCCTCCGCACCTGCGGCTAATCTATTCAAGTTCCTTCATTCATTCATTCATTCAACTTCTCTACTCTTCTGATTCTTGGTACAAGTTGTGGTTAGATCTCTGTAGAACTCGTTTGATTGATTTGTGTTTGTTTGCAGATGGAGATGGACGCATTACGGGGAGCGATGCGACCAAGTTCTTCGCTCTTTCCAACCTCTCCTGGTCTGAACTCAAGCAGGTTTGTTCGTTTAGGGCTTTTGATCTCGAGTTGTCGTTTTAGGGTTTGTTTATCAGTTTCTGATTAGTTTAGCTGTAAATTTGAAGTCTGTGTATTTAAATACTAATGATTTAAGTATTTGTTATCGAATTGAAACAATCTGAAATGATGATTCAATATGCTTGATGGATAGAGTTGCATTATTACTTTGTTAAAGTTTGATGGACCTTTTCGTTTGCTGCAAGAGCAGAAATGTGTCGTTTTCTGTTCATTTGAGACCTATCGATGTTTACCCCCCATCTAGCTACATAGGAGCTTCTTATGCTCGATTTGTTGTTAGGTTTCAGCTTAGTGATGGTGGAGGTTTCTCTTTTATTATATTGTCTTCATTGATTGTTACTGAAGTAGTCAGATGGAAAACCCTATCGTTGATGATGGAAAAATGTTGTTTTTGCTACAATTATAGAATCTAAGTGATGGTAGTCATGAATGGGTTCTCTTCTCTTGTACTGTATTATGATATTTTTATTGGTAAATACTTGTTAGGAAGCTTTGGGTTTTGATGGGTTTAGCGGTTTTGAATTAATAGGGTTTCAGACTCGTGGTTATTGACGAGTTAGCTATGCAGTTAAAATGGATAACGGACAAATAACAATGTATAATGATGTTTGACATTTCCTAGGATCGAATCTTCATAAATTTTTTTATCAGAGAGATCCATTTATTTTATTTTTTTTTTTTCTGGTGGAATTTCAGGATGCTATGGAGAAAGCAATCAAGAACAAAGTTGTTAGAGCAGTTGTGCCTGCTATTGACGTCATGTTTCAAGCCCTAAGGTTTGCATTCATGCTGCAGATGGAAAGTTACTGATATTATATACGAAATGTTCTAAAGGTCTTAACAACCTTTATCTTTCATCTTTTTGTATTTTTGGTTTTTTGTATCGGGTATATGTAGTGAATTTGGCTCAAAGATAGTCCCTCCCAAAAGAATTTTGAAGATGCTTCCTGAACTTTTTGATCACCAAGACCAGAATGTCCGTGCATCCTCCAAAGGACTGACACTAGAACTTTGCCGATGGATTGGGAAAGATCCAGTAAAATCCATCTTGTTAGAAAAAATGCGGGACACTATGGTAACCGTCAACCTTGATGTATTTTTGTTTCCTATTTGCTTGTTTTATCTGCTTTCTGAGCAATGAGTTGTTTTTTGGTTTCCTAGAAAAAAGAACTGGAGGCGGAGCTTGTTAATGTCACGGGAGCAGCAAAACCAACTCGTAAAATAAGGTCCATAATCCTACCTTTTGAAGAGAATTACTTTCAGTTCTTTTGTGTCAACTTAGGGATACTCCAAGGTTTGCAATTTTGTGGCACATTAGTGCGAGGTTTTTGCTGGGGGAATTTTGTTTCCTGTTTTGAGGTAAACTATTCTCCTATTCGTACCAATCCTACCTTTTGAAGAGAATTACTTTCAGTTCTTTTGTGTCAACTTAGGGATACTCCAAGGTTTGCAATTTTGTGGCACATTAGTGCGAGGTTTATGCTGGGGGAATTTTGTTTCCTGTTTTGAGGTCAACTATTCTCCTATTCGTACCAATCCCCTTGTGCAACTGTCTGGTTCTGATTCTAGACCACTTGTCAATAAGGGCCTTATTGAAAGCCGGTATTCATTATTTGGTAGAATTGATTATTTTTTGATATTAGGTCTGAGCAAGACAAGGAGCCAGAGCCAGAATCAGTCTCAGAAGCTGCTCGGCCAAGCCCATACGATGAATCTGTAGCTGATGGTATGGAATCGTCTTTATGTGACCTTTTGTTGCTCCAATGCGATAATTGACGTTCAGGATGCTTCTGATTGACACAACACTTTTGTTTGAACATATTTGCATTGTATTTCATTTGAAAAACCTACTTTTTTTTTGGTAATTCATTCGAGCCTTTTTCTGTCAGTTCCCCAGGAAATAGATGAGTATGAACTTGTTGATCCCGTGGACATTCTGAATCCTTTGGAGAAGTCAGGCTTTTGGGATGGAGTGGTTAGTGTCGTTCCTCTGTAGTTTCGAGACATTTGATAGCTCTCTCATCATACTTTCAACTTGATCTGAAGTCATATGAAAAGTTAGATCGTGTTTTTATAATGTTTGATATGTTGAATACTCTTTTATAATTTCAGAAAGCTACAAAATGGTCTGAAAGAAAGGAGGCTGTGTCAGAGCTTACAAAGCTCGCTTCAACAAAAAGAATAGCTCCTGGTGATTTCAGTGAAGTTGGTCGAATTCTTAAAAAGGTATGAACTTTTCTCATTTAGTTTAGACCCTATGTCACACATAAGGTACCTTTTTTGTGTTATGTTATTGTTGTTGTTTGTCTCTGTTTATTCTTCTTATTTTAGAGAGTAGCTGTAGGGTTTTACTATATATCGATGTATAAGTAATGAGCAACATATATATATGAATGGATTCATCAAAATTCCTACTAAGACACCTTTGACGTGATTAGGAAATTTAAAATCCATTAAATTTGTGTATAGATAATCCTGTCTCCATAACCTCCCTCCAAAATCAGCCGCTTTGGAAATTTCTAACTTCATTAATTTAGGTATACCTTTTTGCTTGCAGCTTATTATGGATGTGAACATAGCTGTTGTAGTTGAAGCTATACAAGCTATTGGGAATCTTGCTAGGGGACTGAGAAATCATTTTTCTGGAGGCTCACGGTTTCTCTTACTAGTTTTGCTTATAAGTAAAGTGAAACATGCTCTATTTACTATGTAATAGGATTATTTATAATATTGCAGTGGTTTCCCTGATTATCTTTTAGTTAAAATCTATGAAATGCTAGTTTTGAGGTTTTAACTGAACATAATCATGTGCAGTGATATTGAATTGTATCCGACATGTCTAGTGTTTTTTCAGTATGGTTTTTACTCTTTTTTTTGTTCTCCTTTTTGGTTATTACTTTTTTATGTTTGTCTACTTCAAGTTGTTACTTTACTAGATAGGATTGGCTCACAGTATTTTTTTATCTTATGAATAGGAAAAATTGAAAGAAAAAAACCAACTGTTACAGATGCTCTTACTCACACTCTCCAAGCTGTGCATAAGGCTGGGTGCTTAACACTCATTGATGTTATTGAAGGCAAGTTTTTTCTTCATTCCATCACTATCTCCAATAGTGCGCATGGTATTTCTGGTTGGGCTCAATCTCACCTAAAGTAATGAGTTTTGTTATTCTTAGACTAATGGACACACAAGAAAATCTTTGCTTCTATTAACAGAATATTCCTCTTTTCTTCTCTCTTCTGGGACCTTTTGAAAGCTGCTAGATTTTTATGTTGTGGGGGTAGCTAACTGGATGGTACACAACTTGGTTGCTGATCTAAAAAAAATCTCATCCCATGGGCATTAGTGAACATTTTTCATTTTTCACTCGGTACTTAGTTGGAGTGTCATTTTATTTATTTCTTATTATTATTGTTATTGCAGTTTAATCATATCAAGTTTTTTCATTTTCTTTGTGTTGTCAAGGGGTAAATGTTAGTTAGAAAAGCTAAAGGGTGATACTCTTCTGAGGTTTCCCACCAAAAAACTATTGCTTTAGAATGACTTTAAAGTATTTTTTTAGTGGCCTGTTTTGGAGACATTATTTATAGCCAAATGCATGTTTAAGCTTTCTCAAGTTCTGTTTGCCTGGAATCAATGGAATTATTACCCCCTGCCATGTTGATTGGTGAACCTTCAATGCGCCAGACCAAACAAAACTCATGGTTTTCATTACTGTTCTGTTTCTGAAATAGGAAGAGCTTTTCAGGTCTGTATTTGGTTATATTTGCGTATTAGCATTTAGTTGTATTTGAGTATTAGGGCAGTTCTGAAATAGAAGTTTTCTTGTATTTTTATTCTTTGTGAAGTCTGTTGCTTGATTTGTTAAATACATCCAAGGATTGTTAAAGTCAAAGTTTGAGTAATCTTGGGTATGGTGGATCACTATTTCTTAACCCCCAATTCTGATTGTTCGCTCTACAAGTGTTAATAAAGAAATATACAGAGTTTATTGTGTTGATGAAGTGGATAGGCTATCACCGAAAACCTATTTCACATGTACGACTGATTTATATGCATGGGGTGGTCAAGGACCAATAAAAATGTCAAAATTTTTGCACATATATAGGCTGTTCAAATTACAACTGGGGCAGTCTGAACTGCCCCAGTAGTCACTGAAATATGGAGATTTGTGCCTTGTACCTTTTTTCCTTGGTTTACTAGACTGAGATAATGAGGTCTAAGTATTGTAATCTCTTCTTGTTGAATGATGTTATCTTTTTGCTCCAATCATAACAGTTTTATGTTATATGTTTGGATGAAAATGAGTTGTTTTCTTGTATTGGGTTTCATTGATTTTCTCTGTTTTTTGTGTGTGGGTGTTGCAGTAAGAGATTGATCAAGCTTGTGTTATGTTTTCTTGTGTGTCGTTTTGATGTTAATATGCAAGGTTTTGACATTAACTTGAAGTGTCTCGTTTCTGGCCAACGTGTCTGACAATTAGTATCCATGTTGTTGTTATCTAACTTATTGACGACTGTTCTTGGATAAAGCTCTTGATCTAATTTTATTGTAGTATTTGCCAAATAGTTGAACAATTAGTATCCATGCTTCAGGGTTAATTTTGAAATCCTTCAGTTGAACTACAATGTGCAATCTGCTGGAACTGTTTTACTGCTATTCAAGATTTACACAAAAGATTGAATTTTGTAGGCAATTTCTACATAAGTTACTGAGAAGCTACCCACAACATTGATGCATGCACGAGCCATTGTTGCCGGCTCAAGACATTAAGAATTGGAGCTGCTCTGTCTAGTTTTTTTCGGTGCTGCAATACACTGGACAACACGCTCTGTTTTGATAGAGTGGTCTGTCCTGATGCACTCTGTTGTTTTTTTTTTCTTCTGCTGTTTGTGATTTGTCATATTCTGATCCATGTTCTTCCACATGACCTGCCTTGCAAAACAAAAAGTGAAAACTTTTCTAAACTTCTTAGGAGGTAATGTTGTTAAAGAATATATTTTAATTTGATGGTACTCGTACACTCCATGTCCAATGCATTAAATTAAATATTTTCATTGAATTGTACTATATTGTAAGTGCAATGCATTAAATTAGGAAAATGTTGCAATTCTTTAAACTTGTGTTCAGCTTTTGGCTTTGCTCTGTTGAGATTACTATCTTTCGAAGTTGAAAGCGTTTTCATATACATGTTTAATTAGAGAATGCATCTGAATGAAAATGCAATACAAGAGATTCATGACTGAAATCACCCCATGTTTGGCGGGGTATTACTATTAATATTAGAACAATATAAATAACCGGAAACTAATGTTATTTACAGGAGTGTGTCTGGTTGTCTATTGCTATTAAGTTTAGACATGCTATCCACAGTAACAGAAAAGGCCAGTTAGATTTTTACTAATTGATGCCCTTTAATTTCATTGCAGGAAATCTTGTTCAATGAGGACCACCCTCTTCTTTTGAATTTATCATTTTCAGTTAGTCTAAGCCTTCTCCATATGAGGACCACCCTCTTGGAAACATCTCAGGAGAAACATCTCAGGAGAAAACCGTTCAGCTAATGATGCATTGCTGAATGATAATGCAGAAGAATGCCTTCGACATCTCATCTATGAGACAGCAACGAATAGTTCAAAGCCGACACCATCTGTTAGTATACCTCCTGCTATTGCATTTGATAAGTCAATAGCCTTTGCTCATAGTTATTTTTGTCTTGTTTCTATCAAATTGAAGTTGAATTGTTTGGCTAATATTCTAGATTAGGATTAGTTCAACACTTTGTCCAGGTTCTGAAATATTTGTGTTGCTGGTACATATTTCATTCTTAAACTTTTACTTAGTTTTTTCCCCCATAATAGAGGGTATATATTTGTTAACGTTGTTTTTTTTCTTCTTCCTGTTTTTCTCTCCATCTATTTAGTGTAGCACTGATGATTTTCTATATTTAGAACTTAAAAACGATAAAGTTTTCTCTTATGAAGTAAGGGAAGTTTATAATAGGAAGTGTGTTTTATTTTTAAATTTGAACTTTCTACTAGTAATTTTATTTGTTCAACATTTTAATCCATTTTCAATTGCCAATTATAGGTTGAATTGTCAAAAGGCTGCGATGCGCAGTTTGCGATTGGCTCGAAATCACTCTAGGTCTGAGCATGAAAGGCTTGTCTACGAAGGATGGATTTTGTATGACACTGGTCACCGTGAAGAGGCATTGGCTAAGGCCGAGGAGTCTATCTCCATTCAGAGATCATTTGAAGCATTTTTTCTCAAAGCATATGTAGCAGACACAAACCTGAACTTTTTTGTCTTCAACTTACGTCGCCCAACTTCTGGAGCAAGCTCCTAGATGTCCTTCTGATGGTCTTACCCTTACAGATACAGAGCGGCAGGTAAGCTCAATGGTTCTTCATTTTTACTGTGTTCTGCACAACTTGTAGTTACCAAAACCTGATTATTTGTTTGTTTATTTCTAGCCAAGTACCCCAAATCATGGCATAAAGACACAATGTCTTCCTCTTCCCTTATGCTTGAAAACACCCAAAGCAACACCTAGTCATCACAAACTCTGCATAGAATAACATGTACTCCATTTTCTTATGATCTTTACAACTTTTCTTCTCACTTTACTACTTTAAAAACTTTTGTTGTATGCTAAAGGGGCTGTGGCAACTGCAGCTATTGGAGAAATTTTGGTTAGAGCTCAAAGGGAAGATGAATGCCTTAGTGGCATCAAGTATTGTGGCCCAAGGGACAAATATGTTTTTCTTACTGATTTATTTGCGTCAGTTACTTGTACTGCCCAACATGGGAATTTCCAAAGGCTCTTCTTGGATCTTACCGGAGTACATCCACGCCTTGAATTTCCTTCTGGATCAAAGCTTCTTGCTGGAGCTGTTCGTCTTGCAGAATAAATATATAGCTCACAACCACCTCATGCGCAAGCAGTCCAGGCAGTTTGCCCAGATGTCACCCTTTCACTCCAGCAACAGGTAAGATGATTGTCTTTGTCACTGTGTCTTAGAGTCTTTAGTTCGTGTTAATATTCCCAAGGAAACTACTCCTGTAAGACAAACCCATCCTAAGTTTTGGATTGGATGCCAGTTGAGAAAAGGCCAAACAAGCCTGAAGTTTGTGGAACCTGACAATTTTGCAAGATGATAGCTTTTTCCTAGCACTGAATTACATGTATAATGCCCAGGAGGTCATGGTTTGAAAGTTCTCTATTTATTGATTGCAGAATTATGCGGACATCCATGTTTTGTGTTTCTTTAGTAGTGACTTATAACAACTTAAAGAAGAATGTATATTAGTTCTTAAATAGTCATGTATTTTTCTCTGATAAGGTTTTATGACACTTCTAAGTT
This sequence comes from Berberis vulgaris, assembly GCA_963556465.1. Classification (NCBI taxonomy): domain Eukaryota; kingdom Viridiplantae; phylum Streptophyta; class Magnoliopsida; order Ranunculales; family Berberidaceae; genus Berberis; species Berberis vulgaris. Next base: position 61,114,869 of record OY747128.1, read on the forward strand.
ATAACTTGAACGAGTTTACTGACAATAGCTTCCAAATAAAAGGTTGTGTTATTCATTTTGACATACAAAATTTGCAATTTTCAGGTACCTTGCGATGGTTTTATATCATGCGGGTGACATGGCTGGAGCTATAACACATCAACATAAGGAGCTTATCATTAATGAAAGGTGCCTTGGTTTGGACCATCCTGATACTGCACACAGGTATGAACTTGTTTGGATTGTTTTTGAGAAATTTATCATGGATATAATTACCCAATTGAACTGCGTTAATGTCGTGCAGCTATGGTAATATGGCCCTTTTTTACCATGGCCTCAATCAACCGGAGCTCGCTCTACGTCATGTCTCGAACAATGCTTCTGTTAGGACTGTCTTGTGGGCCTGATCACCCTGATGTAGCCACAACATTCATTAATGTTGCAATGATGTATCAGGATATTGGAAAGATGAATATTGCACTTCGTTACTTGCAAGAAGCATTAAAAAAGAATGAACGCCTTTTAGGTGTGGAGCATATTCAAACTGCGGTGTGCTATCATGCTCTTGCTATTGCATTCAACTGCATGGGTGCTTTCAAGCTTTCTCTTCGGGCAAGTCCATGAGAATAAATGTATTGCATATTCTTTGACCATTTGATGTAATTGTATAATCTGGTCAACTGACAAATGACAAAACGTGCACAACATGAAACAAAGTTTGGCACATTTGATGTAATTGTATAATCTTATTAATTACATTTTGCCTCTATTCGTTTAAGTTTGGCACATTAAAATTTTTATTTTCTAGAAATAAAACTTATAAGATGTAATAAAAAGTCATTTGATAGCAAAAAAAAAAAAAAAAATTGCCACGGCTTAAAACCGTGGCTAACTATTGCAACGGCTCAGAGCCGTGGCCATGACTTGCCACGGCTTATAACCGTGGCTAGGACTTGCCACGGCTTAAAACCGTGGCTAAAACCTTTGCAACGGCTTATAACCGTGGCTAGGACTTGCCACGGTTTTAAGCCGTGGCTATTCCTGACCACGGCTTAAAACCGTGGCTAACATATATTTTGCCACGGTTTTTAGCCGTGACTATAGATTTAGCGACGCCCCTATAGCCCACGGTTCTAAGCCGTGCCAATGGGTTACCCCCACGGTTTAAAACCGTTGCTAATGGCCATTTTTGGTGTAGTGATCCCCTCTGACACCTTGTCTTTATCTTGGGAATGGATCGAGCGAAGTCCGCTCGCATATCTTTGTTGTCACTTGCAAATAGCTTGCATGTCCTTCTTCAGACACCTTTATGTGGTTAGATCGTCTAAGTGGGTCCTTTACTTCATGTCGTACTGTATTCAGATGCTTGTAGTATGTATTCTTTAGTATCCGCCTCAAGGCACTTATTGTTTCATCTATCCAATAATCAATAGAGCTTGTTTTCGTAATTCTTCCTTTATTTCTTAAATGATTGCAAATCGCACAAGTCTTTAAGAACTAACTCTAAATTGACTATGGAAAGGGAAACAAACGACTGAAAGTAGACTAACTATTGACGGGGAGAAATTGATCCTGGCCTTGAAGTCAATTCGGGTTGCTCTTGTGGATCATTCAGTGAACTGTCGAGACGCTTCAAGGGTTACTGAAGAGTAAACCTTGTAGAGGGGTCAATCTCTATACTGACGGAACTTCGGGGGATGTATTCCTGTTTGCCATTGCCTCTCCATTTTGCTGAGCGGGGGAACTTATTGCTCCCATGCCGCTTAAGTGTGACGTCTCTGCCGTCATTTTGCCTAGCACTTGTTCATGTGGCTTTGCAAATTGTAGTTGGATCAGGGAGCATTCTATCCGTTTCAGTGTGGCGTAATGGCAGCCTCGTGTAGTAGGTTGGTCTCCACGTATTGTTCCTTCAGAGTGGTTAGTGGTATACTTAACATACTGGTGAAGGGTTGAGACTATTGATTCCATCTGGTGGAGTTATGGTTTTCCCAAGATAAGGTTGTAGGTTAATGGCGTGTCTACTATCATGAAGTCTAGAAACATGACCTTTCTCAACTGTGGCTCCGCTGCCACTGTTGCTAACCTTATCTATTCGAGGGAGAAGCATCTCTCCCTGCTGAATCCAATCAGCGGGTGATCCAAGGGTGTCAGGTTTTACTCCATGAAGTCCATGCTGCGGTACGCACTATAGAACATGACGTTGAGTGAGCTTCTTGCATCCACCAAAGCTATCTTCTCCTCCCACCTTGCTACGGAGACCGAGATGACTAGGTCATCGCTGTGTGGCACTCGGACTCCTTCGAGGTCTTTGTCCTTAAAGGTCAAGGTGGGAATGGGGTTCTAATCCTTGAATGGCAGATGTGTCTGTCCTCGTCTACGGGTTGTATCTGCATCTCGATCCGACCCCATGAAGGACATAGATTACCCTTGGGGTGTCCTTCTCTATACCTTCAATAATTCCTTCAGTTTGCCTTTGCAGATCCAGTACTAAACTTTATACCTCAGACTCTTGTAGTCGTTAGTATCGTGGCCACTCTCTTTGTGGTATGCGCGGTACTTGCCGTTGTCACGCTTGATGAGGTCCCCGCGCTGCTTCGGGGCCACTTCAGATTCTCCAAGTTCTTCATGGAGTTTAGTACGTCTGACAGGCTAGCATTGAAGGGTGTCACAGTCCTGGATATAACGTAGTTGGATGTTTTCTCTAGCCTGGACCGACTAGGGTCTGACCTGTTGTCATTGCGCTTTCTCTTGCTCCGTTCGTCGTCCTCGTGTATTTTTTCCTTCTTTTTGTCCTTAGGAGTGGAGGGCTTCTTCTCGCCTTCGGTTTCCCTCTTCACGGTTCTCAGCTCCTCCAAGGTAATATGCTTCTGAGCGCTCTTGAGGAGCTTTGTCATGTCATGTGGGGCTCTAAGGTGAGGTCTTCGTAGAACTTTTCTTCTTTGAGGCCCGCAGTGAAAGTTGTCACGGTCGTGTCGTCGTTGCATCCATCGATGAGAGTCAGGCCGTTGTTGAAGCACGTGACATATTCTTTGAGAGACTCGTGGAACATCTGCTTTAGAGAGAGTATGTAGTGTGGGCCTTTTCGGAAATGCTGGCTGCCTACGAAACGTGTCAGGAACTCATTTTCCAGTGTCTTGAAGGAGTCGATCGACCTTGGCGGAAGGCTGTGGAACAATGTCAGTGCTGACCTCTTTAGGCTAGTGGGAAAGGTTATTTACATCACCAGCTCTGATCCTTCTTTTAGGGCCATTACGTGCGTGTAATGATGCAGGTGGTCGAATGGATCAGTGGTTCCATCGTAGAAGTCGAGCTTCCGAGGAGTGAACTTCCTCGAAAGAGCCCCATTCATGATTCGGTCCACAAATGGTGGGACTGAGAAGCGATATAGTACATCAGGGTCGTGCGCCCCTCTGCGGAGGGGGTTCTGAGGGTCGAGCCTATTTGCCTTGGCGACGGGCTTAGCGTTAGCCACGCAGCCTCCCTTAGTCCAATGAGAATTAGTGAGGGCTTGGCTTTCCTGTGCTTGCTCCCTGCCATCCTCCATAGACGAAGGCCCATGATGTTCCTGGTCTTCGTTGGCAGGTATTGGGTTTTGTTGCATGAGAGCCTCCACCGCCTTGGCTGTCTATTGGATTTGAGATGACAGCCTATCGATTTGGGGGTTCATTGTTGCTATTGTCCGCGTAGGGGCGTGAGTCTGCAACCCGTGTATGACTGGAGCCGCTGAAAGCGGCGGTACCACGATGGCCTGAGCGTTTGACGTGTCCCCCTGTCATCTGTTGTTCTGTGACCTAGTGGTCACCATCTTTCTGAGTTTTGAAAGAAGACGACGCTAGTGAAAAGTTAAGAACTTCGTCGTCCCCACGGACGACTGTTGCGGGTTTAACCGGCCTAAATAAACAGGCTAATTTGACCCACTTGTAATAACCGCAAGTGCACGGTGTCTAACTGGTAGACAATGGCAAGTACGGGTCGATCCCATGAGGAAGGTGGATTAAATTGAATTTAGTAATTTAATTAAACTAATTTGGAGAAAATGCGGGGTTACAGTGTTTAAAAATCCGAGTTAAACAAAAGTAATAAAAATAACAATAAATAAAATAAAAGAGTTGGAGGGAAACCACAATTTGCAAAATATTTTTCAAGCTCCTAAAACTATATTCAATTTTTCTTATTATTCCAATTTCAAATAAATGACTCTAGCAATGTATAAACTCCTAGCATTAATTGTCTTTTTAGGGCACAATTAATCACAAATTTAATTATTCAATTAAAACATGCTTGATTTATAATATAATATTTTTCTAACAACATAAGATGAATGACATATTAGGTGAAAGTAAAATATTATAAATCGCGAATTAATATTAATCATGGAATAATAAAGTAAAATGAAATTAATTCTAGAGTTTGAGACTTAATTCACTGTGGTGTTACAGAGCATTCAGTAGGGTGCAAACAGGAACAGGTCCAGTGTGGCTCAGCAGATCCCAGTGGGTGCAAATAGTTCTGATCTTAATCAGCCGAGATGCTCTCAGCAAGGTCCACTGGGTGCCAGTAGCGTCAACTTGATTTAAGTCTTTGTGGTGGTGCGTGGTGCAGCCGGTGATGGTGGTTGAAGATGAAGTGAAACAAGGTTGTCACGCCCCTGTTTCGGTGGAGTGAATGAGAGAAAACAGAGATGGATAGGTTGTGGGTGGTGATTTTGCTTGGTTGGGATGGTGATGAGAATCACAAATTGTGAAGAAGAGGTTTTTTGTATAATGTATTTTTTTCTTTCCCTTCTCTTCTTCCCCTTTCTAATTCATTTCTATTGTATTTATAGATAATTAAGAAAATGAACTTGGACAAGTTAAGGGGAGGGTTCATTGAGTGATTTAAGGCTTAAATCAAACTAGAATCTAGGATAATTAAGAGAATATGCTTTGGGTTTGATTGGGTTTGAGAAAATGAAATTGGACAAGTTAAGGGGAGGGTTCAATGAGAGATTTAAGGCTTAAATCAAACTAGAATCTTGGATAATTAAGATAATATGCTTTGGGTTTGATTGGGTTTGGGTTTACGGATTTGGTTTTGGGTTTGGTTTTGAGTTTAGGTTATGGGTTTAGGCTATTCTCACCTCCACTTCCTCTGAAGTCACCGTCTGTGATTTATTCATTGCATTTTTCTTTGATTTTTTCGTTATTGCTCCGAATTCTACAAAAACACAAAAATTTAATAATTAATTTAAAATAAAACAAAACAAGGATTAACAAAAATATAACAAGAGGTAAAAAATGTTATAATTATGCGATTATCAAATACCCCCAAGCCTATATTTTGTTGGTCCTCGAGCAAAACAAATAAGAAAACCGAAAAGAAAATCCTAACTCACATTCGCAAGCATCGTCGATTGCACTTACCTTTGAAAACGTGCAATAAGGCTTTGAACCCCTAGATTACCTCTAGGGAACGCGTTATAGTCTCGTGAGGGTTTCCAGAAAATGTTACCTACAAACATTACTGACTCAACAAAACTTGGTCAAACAGTGTTTATTTTAAAACTTCAAGATATGCAAGAAACCAACAATGTCATTTTCGTGTATCAACAAATCTCCAAATAATTTAATATTCTCCAAAAGTTAGAAAAAATTCATAATCATCATCAACTCAATGTGTGTGTGTGAAAAACACTATCAACATAACTTTTCATTTCCAAGTAAAATAATGACTAAATCTCCTAAAGAAAGTTTGTTTTGACTTCAAACCTCTCATGTCACTCACAATAAAGCACTCAAGGATTTGGTATTTCACACAGTTTATATGTGAGGAAAGAGTAAATAATGGAAAACAATCATCTCACATATAGTATTATGAAGAACGGACTTTACAAGAATGGAATGAACATGATCTCATGGATAGGAATATCAATTACTTTTGGGAATGTTGAATCAAACACCATAGGTCTTGGTTATTAAATCTCCACATCTACGGAACCAACCTTTACCTAAGATCAACTAGGACTTTGTTGGGTTTTAACGGGGCTTGGGTAATGGTTAATAAGGAATGTCAAAGGATTCTAACAAAAATTTTTAGGAATGTATACACCCATTCAACGAACAATTAGGACTGTCAAGAATAAACCAATGTTGCGCACCATCAATTTTTTCTTCATTCTCACATCTTTATCCTCATTGAAGAATCATTTTTTTTTTACTATTTTTCTTTTCTTCAACCCCTTTTTTTGTTTTTTTTCTCTTTTTTTTTCTTTTCACATAGAGGATTTATGAAATATCTCATATTTTGCTCTTTAATGCCCTTTTTACACCAAGTATATCCATCATACGCATTCCCAGAAAAGTTCGGTAAAGGTTAATGGGTTAACAAATAAAAGTTATTCTAAGGCTCAAAAGGCTACAAAAAGGTTAATGTTATGGGTAAGTTAAAAGGCTAGTTAATAGTCTAAAGAAAAGGAAAAAAAAATCCTAAATCATATCCTAAATTCGGGTCAATATTATGACATCTCAATTGAATAAGCCAAGAAGTTCTAGTGTAATAATTCAATTTTGATGTCATTCCCAAAGCAATTGATCAGAAAAATGAGAATAATGAGATCATCAACAAGATAATACGGACTCAAGAAAAATCAGAGTTTATGTATAACCCTCGGAAAAATAGAAAGGTTCAAAACTTTCAGGGTTAAGTCTCCACTATTATTCTAAGGTTTTCTAGTATATACTTCACTCATCAACTTCAAGTTATGCTAACATGGCTCATGGTGCAAAGATAATCGAGTTGAAAAATCTTATGAACTAGATCTAACTTAAGGATCATACTAAACTTTCAATCTTTATCAATATACCAATATGTCAAGTTGGCTTGCATTTTCTTGAGCATAAACATTTAAAATCAATTTTCATAATCGCAAAAGACCAAGTTTTTTTGACAGAAAAGCACAATTTTTTTTTTAAAGAATAAGAAAAAAAAAACACTACGAAAAATTCACCGACTCATGAACCCTACCCCCAAACCTAATCCAAACATTTTCCTCAATGTTTAACAAAATAATTTTGACAAATGAATGAAATAAGTACATGAGAAGAGGTTAGAATAGTATTATCGCAGTGAAGATTTTACCAATTTCCACAAGTAATCCACCGATGAGAGCTCAGAGACAAAAGAATTGTGGATTAGTTAATAGAAATAGATAAAATACACACTCAACATGCACTCTTACAACAAAAGGTGGGCTGCCTCCCAGTAGCGCTTAGTTTAACGTCATCAGCTCGACAAAACCCAAAAGATCCTCAATTCTGATACACAGGGTCCTCTAATAGAATCACATCAACCTCGACTTCTAATCGAGATAACTCTAAGAATGGCTTAAGTCGTTGACCATTTACCTTAAATACATGGCCATCCTTAGGGTTAACGATCTCCACAGCTCCATGTGGGAACACTGCTTTCAGAATATAAGGTCCAGACCACCGAGATCTCAACTTTCCAGGAAAAAGTCGTAACCGAGAATTGAACAACAAAACTTTTTGAGACGGTTCAAAGGACTTACGAAGAATGGATTTATCATGAAATATCTTCGTTCATTCTTTGTAGATTTTGGCATTGTGGTACGCATCATTTCGGATCTCTTCCAACTCATTAAGTTGAAGCTTACGATGCGATCCAGCCTTGACCATATCAAAATTGAACGTCTTGATGGCCCAATATGCACGATGTTCTAATTCCACAGGCAAATGACATGTTTTTTTTCCAAAAACAAGCCTATATGGAGACATTCCAATCGGGGTCTTAAATGTTGTTCTATAAGCCCAGAGAGCATCACTCTGACGTTGAGACCAGTCTTTACGATTTGGTCTGACTGTCTTCTCTAGAATGTTTTTAATCTCCCGATTGGAAATCTCAACTTGCCCATTTGTTTGTGGATGATAGGGGGTGCCAACTTTATGAGTGATGGAATATTTTTTTACTAATAGCTAGAACGGTCTATTGCAAAAATGAGAACCACCGTCACTTATAATGGCACGCAGAATACCAAAACAAGAAAAGATATTATCTTTCAAGAATCAACCCTGTGGTCATTCGTTTTACATGGTATCGCTTCGACACATAATCCACAGCAACAAGGATGAAAAGATTGCCAAACGAAGGCGGAAATGGTCCCATGAAATCAATACCCCAAACATCAAAAATTTCAACCACAAGAATATTAGTAAGGGGCATCATGTTGCGACGAGAAATGGAACCCATTCGTTGGCATCGATCACAAGTGGTGCAAAAGGCATGAGTATCTCGAAAAAGGGTAGGCCAATAAAAACCACTCTGCAAAACTTTTACAGTTGTCTTTCTAGAGCTAAAATGACCACCACAAGCTTGCTCATGACAAAATGAGATGATGCTGCGAAATTCACTCTCAGGAACACATCTCCTGATAACCTAATCAGGACAATACTTGAACTAGTATGGATCATCCCAGAAGAAATGTCTAACCTCAGCAAGAAATTTGGATCTATCTTGTTTAGACCACTTAAAAGGAAGTTGACATGTAACAAGATAGTTCACGATATCTGCATACCAAGGTAATTGGGAGAGAGCAAATAATTGCTCATCAGGAAATGACTCATTCAATGGTAAATATTCGCTAGATGACTCTACCAGAAGTCTAGATAAATGGTCAGCTACAACGTTTTCCGAACCTTTCTTGTCCCGAATTTCAATATCAAACTCTTGTAGCAATAGGACCCATCGAATTAAGCGAGGTTTAGCATCTTTTTTAGAGAAAATATACTTTAACGCCGCATGATCAGTAAAAATAATTACTTTGGATCCTATAAGGTAAGACCAAAATTTGTCTAGAGCAAAGACTACAGCTAATAACTCTTTCTCAGTGGTGGAGTAATTAAGCTGTGCGTCTTGTAGAGTTCTACTAGCGTAATAAATGACATGTGGCTTTTTGTCCAATCGTTGTCCTAGGACAACTCCGAGTGCAAAGTCGGAAGCATCACACATAAGCTCAAAGGGAAAGTTCCAATTAGGAGATTGGATGATTGGATGATTGGAGCTGAAGTCAATAATTGTTTAAGCTTCTCAAAAGCTTTCAAACAATCTTCATCAAAAACAAAAACTGCGTCTTTAGCAAGTAAATTGCATAAAGGACGAGCGATTTTGCTAATGTTTTTGATGAATTTTCGATAAAATCCAGCATGGCCTAGAAAAGATCTAATTTCCTTAACCGTCTTTGGAGGCGGAAGATTCGAAATTAAATCAATTTTGGCTTTGTCGATTTCAATTCCCTTGTGTGAAATTACATGTCCAAGAACAATGCCCCGTCGTACCATAAAATGACATTTCTCCCAATTTAAGACAAGATTTTTCTCCACACATCTAAAGTTAAATGATGTAGACATTCATCAAATGAATCACCAAATACTGAGAAATCATCCATAAACACCTCGAGGAACCTCTCAACCATATCGGAAAAAACACTAAGCATGCATCGCTGAAAAGTAGCGGGTGCGTTACACAATCCAAAGGGCATTCTCCGATATGCGAAAGTACCAAAGGGACAAGTGAATGTGGTCTTCTCTTGATCCTCAGGTGCAATGGGGATTTGGTTATAATCGGAATACCCATCAAGAAAACAATAGTAATCATGTCCGGCTAACCTTTCAAGCATCTGATCAATGAAAGGAAGAGGAAAGTGATCCTTCCTTGTGACCAAGTTCAACTTACGGTAATCAATACATACTCGCCACCCCGTGGTCATGCGGGTTGGTACTAATTCATTATTGTCATTCTTGATTACCGTTACCCCTGACTTCTTTGGGACAACTTGAACAGGACTGACCCAAGGACTATCCGAAATTGGGTAGATTATACTCACATCCAACAATTTGAGCACTTCGGCTCGGACAACTTCCTTTAGATTAGGATTAAGTCTACGTTGCATTTCACACGATACTTTGGCATTATCTTCGATATGAATGCGATGCATGCAAACGATTGGACTTATTCCTTTAATATCCGTGATAGTCCACCCAAGTGTTGTTTTATGTTCTTTTAAAACATCTAACAATTTTCCTTCCTCTTCTTCAGTCAATGCAGATGAAATAATAACAGGTAAGGTATTGTCAACACCTAAAAATGCAAACTTGAGGTTGTCAGGTAATACTTTTAGGTCGAGCTTGGGTGGTTTTTCAACGGAAGGGACTTGTTTTGACTCACTGAGTGGAAGAGGTTCCACCCTAGGCTTCCATTTATAACTGGTTTCCATTATAGGGGTAGAGTCAAGCAAAGCATTTACTTCCCTGATGGAATCATTAATATCAAATTCTAAATTAAAATGAGTCAAACAAGCCTCTAAAGGATCATTAAACTGAGAAAATGAATGTTTTGCCAAACTCTCAATCATGTTAACCTCAAAGGAATCCTCAGACTCGGGAGGTTGTTGACTTACATTGAATACGTTGAGTTCGATGGTCATGTTACCAAATGATAATTTCATGATTCCATTTCGGCAGTTAATATGATAGCATTGGATGTGGCAAAAAATGGACGACCCAAAATAACTGGAATGTGACTAGAGGGATTATGAACAGGTTGTGTGTCAAGGACTATGAAGTCCACAGGGAAATAAAATTTGTCAACCTTAATGATCACATCCTCTATCACACCGCGGGGGACTCGGACAGATCTGTCTGCCAATTGCAGTGTCACTTGAGTTTGTTTCAACTCACCAAGACCCAATTGCACATATACTAAATATGGCAATAGATTAACACTTGCCCCTAAATCTAACAGTGTCTTCCCAATCATATGATCACCAATCACATATGAAATAGTTGGGCAACCAGGATCTCTGTACTTAGGTGGGTTTTTGTGTTGAAGGATGGAGCTAACTTGCTCAGTTAGGAAGGCTCTTTTGTGCACATTCAGTTTTCGCTTTTGTGTACACAAATCCTTCAAAAACTTGGCATAAGAGGGAACTTGCTTAATGGCCTCGAGTAATGGAATATTGATTTGAACTTGTTTAAAAGTTTTCATTATATCGTTGGCATTTTTTCCTTTCTTCGCCGGAACTAACCGCGATGGAAATGGTGCTCTAGGCATATAGGATGCCTTGGTGGGATCAGAGTCAAGATGATGATCCTTTTGAGAAGATGAGGCTTTATCAGCCTCCTTCTCAGATGGAGGTGTAACTTGCTTTGGCGTGGATTGGGATTCAGGATCAATCAAATTAGGCATTCTAATTTGGTTGTCAACTTGTTTTCCACTCCTAAGGGTGATGATAGATTTGACATCTTCATTGCGTGGCTGAGATGCACTGCCTATTTCGAATTGGCCCTTAGGATTTTGAATGGGTTGACCAGGGAATCTTCATGCTTCTCTTTCAGGAAAGGATTTTTCTATTTGACTCACAGTCATCTCAAGCTTTTGGATGGCTTGAGATTGTTGTTGAGAAGTAGCTCTTAGTTCGGTGATAGCCTGAGAATTCTGTTCGAGCATGGTTCCTATTTTATGCATAAATTGGTTCAATGTATCCTGTAAACTCTGAGTGTTAGAGGGAGGTACATCTTGATTGAATTGAGGCCTATTAGCAGGAATTGGAGTTCGAGGAGCTTGAGGGATAACAACTGGGCCTCCTTGATGTTGACCATGTGCCCATGAGAGATTAGGGTGTTTGGCTAAACCTGGATTGTAAAAATTTGAGTGTGGATTATAACCAGATTGCCTAAAGGTATTGAATGCAAGGACTTGCTTAGCAAATTAAGCAGGGTACTCATTTTTCAAGTGACAGTCTGATGTGGAATGACTAAAACTTGAACATGCAGCACAAACCTCGGATGGAACATTGGTTTAGACTGATGGCTAAGACTTTTCCAGATATGCATCAATCTTCTGTGCCATTGTCATTACAACTGCTTCCAACCTTGAAGAATGAGGAAGATGAGAAGTAGATGATGTATCCCTTACTTCATACAAACCACCCTTTCGCCTATCCGAGTCTTTTCTTGAATAATCCTATTGTTAAGAATTTTCAGAAATAGCTTCAAAGAATTCCCAAATCTCATTAGCACTCATCTTCATAAGTGACCCACCACTAGTGGCGTTAATCATTTGACGGTTTTGAGGGGTAACGCGTCTTGAAAGTATTGAACCAAGCGCCACTTTTCAAAGCCGTGATGGGGACACCTAGCAATGAGTTCATTGAATCTTTCCTAACATTCATAGAAATGCTCACCCTGTTTCTGTTGAAAATTAGATATATCTCTTCGGATGACATTTGTTTTATGAATAGGAAAATATTTTGTCAAAACTTTTCCTGATAGGGCATCCCAAGTGTCGATGGTTCCAGTTTCTAAGGAGTTTAACCATGACTTCGCCCTATCTTTTAAAGAAAAAGGGAACAACCTAAGACGAACTGAATCATCAGAAAAAATTGGATATTTCAGAGTAGCTCAAATGTCAAGAAACTTTTTGACATGAAGATAGGGATCCTCTTTTTCTAGACCATAAAAGGAAGGCAAAAGGTGGATAGTTGATGGTTTTAGCTCAAAGCTACTTGCAGTGGTCTCGGGTAAGACAATGCAAGATGGGGTGTTATTGGAACGTGGAGAGAAATAATCCTTAAATGCTCTTTCCCCAGCCATTTCAGTGGCCTCACTCGACAAGGAGAAAGATTCTAGAAGGTCAATGGGGACTTCAGACAACTCTACAGGATCCTCTCGAATTAGTCTACCTCTTGAATCCTGTTCCCAAAGACGCATAAACAAATCTACACCAAGTGAGGTTTGAAATGTTTACTAACCTTAAAAAAATCACGCACAGACTCAAAAACAATCAACAACCAATTGATGCACAAGAAAAATTGCCTCCCTAAGCAATCAGTGTTTTTGAGATTAATTATCATTTTATCTTTGGGGAACAGATTATTTCTTATGTAATCTTTATATCAGAGCAATGGGTGCTACAAGATGATCCTAAGAGTGTATACTTTACACCACAAAGTTCAAAATGAGTAGGCTAGAGTTTTGTTTCAAAGAAACCGGATTATCGCACAAGAGAAGGAGGTCACAATGGTCCAATTAAGTACTTCCTTGTGCTACCGCTCTGTAAGCCAATAGATGTGAGAACGATGTGATGTTAAATGTATACTTGAGGCTTGTGTTCCTAACCCAAAACTGTTAGTTACACCAATTCTTCTTGTGGATCGTAGCTTACTTATGACTCGGCGTACCGGGTAAATTACCCTTGGGGCAGTGGCCTCTCGGAGTTTATTGAATGATTAAACCCATCGTCACTTTTAGCTTTGTTCAACACAAAAATTATTGGATTCACCTTGGTCTTGGTTGTCCTATGAACACCGTACCTAAAAGATTGCTCTATCTAATTTGCTAACTGATTTTAATTATGTTTGGCTATTGGTTGCACACAGCTGGAGTGATGAGGTGGGGATATCAAGTCCCACCAAGCTGGGTCTGCTTATTATGAATTACTAAAGTTTAGCATCCACAATTACAGAAATTAAACAACCAATCACACAATTTCAAACAATTACACAAAGCACCCGGGTCGCTAATACATTGCGTGTGATAGAAATACTTACAGTGTGCGTATTCCGTTATGTACAAAAAGTTGGCACAAAAAAAATGCCAGACTTCTTTTTATCCGTTTCAATCAGCACACAAGCATATGCAATCAAATTACTGGTCTTGGTCTTGGTCTTAGAAGTCGGATTTCTAAATCATAAAATAATTATTGGAATTGTTTCCCTATAATTTCTTTTGACTTGGAAAATTTTGGGTTTTTTTTTAGGTGATTAAAAATGGAAAACAATAGAGTTTACAAAAATTATTACACCACACACTCGTAAAACGAGGTGAAAATAAAATTAAAACTCTCCTCACAAAATAAAAAAATTTAAAATTAAAATTAAAATTTGCTTGATGTGTGCAGGATCGTCCAATTTCCTCGAGAAGCGTGTATTCCGCAAAATCAAACAAATAATACGAAATGAGTGTAAAAAGAACTTAACAAAAAAAAAAAATTTGTTTTTTGTTCTGAATTTTTTTTTTTAAATTAGTGAAAATAAATCTTAAATTCAATTACACTGCTACCTTCCCCGGCAACGGCGCCAAAAACTTGTTGCGGGTTTAACCGGCCTAAATAAACAGGCTAATTTGACCCACTTGTAATAACCGCAAGTGCACGGTGTCTAACTGGTAGACAACGGCAAGTACGAGTCGATCCCAGGAGGAAGGTGGATTAAATTGAATTTAATAATTTAATTAAACTAATTTGGAGAAAATGGGAGTTACAGTGTTTAAAAATCCGAGTTAAACAAAAGTAATAAAAATAACAATAAATAAAAGAAAAGAGTTGGAGGGAAACCACAATTTGCAAAATATTTTTCAAGCTCCTAAAACTATATTCAATTTTTCTTATTATTCCAATTTCAAATAAATGACTCTAGCAATGTATAAACTCCTAGCATTAATTGTCTTTTTAGGGCACAATTAATCACAAATTTAATTATTCAATTAAAACATGCTTGATTTATAACATAATATTTTTTTAACAACCTAAGATGCATGACATATTAGGTGAAAGTAAAATATTATAAATTGCGAATTAATATTAATCATGGAATAATAAAGTAAAATGAAATTAATTATAGAGTTTGAAACTTAATTCACTGTGGTGTTACAGAGCAATCAGCAGGGTGCAAACAGGAACAGGTCCAGTGTGGCTCAGCAGATCCCAGTGGGTGCAAATAGTTCTGATCTTAATCAGCCTAGATGCTCTTAGCAAGGTCCACTGGGTGCTAGTAGCGTCAACTTGATTTAAGTCTCTGTGGTGGTGCGTGGTGCAGCCGGTGACAGTGGTTGAAGATGAAGTGAAACAGGGTTGTCACGCCCCTATTTCGGTGGAGTGAAGGAGAGAAAACAGAGATGGATAGGCTGTGGGTGGTGATTTTGCTTGGTTGGGATGGTGATGAAAATCACAAATTGTGACAAGAGGTTTTGGTATTCTGTATTTTTTTTCTTTCCCTTCTCTTCTTCCCATTTCTTATTCATTTCTATTGTATTTATAGAGAATTAAGAAAATGAACTTGGACAAGTTAAGGGGAGGGTTCAATGAGTGATTTAAGGGTTAAATCAAACTAGAATCTTGGATAATTAAGAGAATATGCTTTGAGTTTGATTGGGTTTGAGAAAATGAACTTGGACAAGTTAAGGGGAGGGTTCAATGAGTGATTTAAGGCTTAAATCAAACTAGAATCTTGGATAATTAAGAGAATATGCTTTGGGTTTGATTGGGTTTGGATTTACGGATTTGGTTTTAGGTTTGGTTTTGAGTTTAGGTTATGGGCTTAGGCTATTCTCACCTCCACTTCCTCTGAAGTCACCGTCTGTGATTTATTCATTGCATTTTTCTTTGATTTCTTCGTTATTGCTCCGAATTCTACAAAAACACAAAAAATTAATAATTAATTTAAAATAAAATAAAACAAGGATCAACAAAAATATAATAAGAGGTAAAAAATGTTATAATTATGTGATTATCAACGACGCCAAACTAATGCAGTCGGATTTCGCTCCCTGCTTTGACTTAATCTCGCTGACCTGCTGATCTGCACAAGTAACGCACGTGAGCCATAGACCACCGTTGTGGTAGCCGATGACACTCTGATGCTATAGTCAGACTGGGATTTGAGGAAGGCGTAATGCTATAAACATGGAATTTGTAGCATACCTTAGCTTACCAACCTCATGTCTTATTTATAGTGCAAGAGTCCTGGTTCTACCAGACCATCGTGGGCATAGTTTAAGAATGAGATCTTTATATAGATCCTTATCTAATTAGGAAATGTGCTATAGAAGGGAAGTTCTATGTTAGCCCTGTGCTCCTAGATATGCGGGAGATAATTCACAATCCAAGAGATATCCGTAGGAGGACGTTTTCCTGCTTGGAATGTACACTGGTATTTGCTTCCTAGTTGGAAGCAAAGAGCTGTTGTAATTGCTTGTCCGAAACAGATCCTCGAGATACTTGCTTTAGTAGGACTTACGGGTATTGAGGATAGTTGTCAGACGTGTGGACCTAGTATGCTGTTAGAGTTCGGGTCCGTTTGGTGGACTGAATTAGGCGGGCTTGGAACCGCTTGGGCCAGATCTGACGCTGTGGCTCGTAATTCCTTGAAATCATTATGACACGTGTATGGCTTAGAGATGTGATGGTTTTTTTGTAACCTAAGAGTATGACATTCCTAATCTTGTAAAAAAGAAAAGAAGGAACGGCGAGGAAACAATGTAATGAAGTTGGGGTTTAATTTCCCATAGGTTTTATATAAATCCAAAGGTTCATGATTATTATTTTATTTATTTATTTATTTAGTTATTTAATCTTTGGCTTTCTCTTCTTTAGGATAGAGATGATCATTCGAAGAGAGACCAGAGAATTTATTTCCTGCATGAATGAAGAGATAACTATCTTTAACCTCCATTCACTACAACACAATTGTCTTTTAATAGCATTTGAGCATAGCGTTTTTTACGCTCATGCTATAAAAGCCCAAATTTTAATAGCATTACAAGAACAAAACGCTATCAAAATTCGAAGCGGGAAAAACTAAAATTAACCCGCTCGATTCCCTCCCATTTCTACATTTGCTTCCCTCTCAGTCTCGCTCTCTTTCCCCCCTCATTCATAGCAGATCGAATGCTCTCCCCTGACCTCTCCTCCTCTTTGCCCCCTCTATTTCTCTCTTCTTCCTTGGCGCATTCTCTCCCTCTTCACATATCTCTCTCAAAAGCTCCTCTCTTCTTCATCTTTCATGGCACCCCAAGCATGATTTCTTCAAGCAGAATAGTCTATTGTTCTCATCTCTTCCTCTCCCCATTTGCAAAGTTGAAAAGTTAGGGTTTCCTCTCCCCATTTGCAAAGTTGAAAAGTTAGGGTTTCCTCTCCCAATCTCTTCCTCTCACCATTTGCCTGATTTGTTGTTGTTGTTGCAGACATTGAGGATGAGATCCAATCCAGCATCCATTCGTTGCAGCTCGACTCAGCAGGTAAGAATTCGCTGAATCTCATCCTTTACCATTCGTTCGTTCGTTCTCTATCACTACTGTATTCGATGATGTACTAAACGTAAGGTTTCGGTTGAGTTTTGTAGAAGAGAACAACGGTGTGGTTTCGAACATGGTTGTTCTCCTATTGATGTAGAGTCTTGGAACTTTACGCCTATTGAAATGCAACTCCAAACATGGTTAAACTCTCCTGCCCAAGATACAAGGCCAGTTATCCGGTGATTGATGGGATGCTGTAAACTTAGGACTAGATGATGTAGATTGTTTTATAAATAGTACTACTTTTGATTTCCATCTGTTTGAAGAAATGCATCAAAAATGGCTTCCTTCATAATAGCATCCAATCACTTCCTATTCTTCTCACATTCCACAGAAAACCATCAATCTCAGTTCCCCTCTTATTCTTTAATTATTCATCCAAGAAGAAAACAATCCCTTCCTTTTGGTCTTGTTGTTCCTAAAGATACAGTTTCGTTTGGGTTTGAGAAGCTGAGTTTTGGGAGTTCAGTTCTTTTGTTTGACAGAAGTTCTTGTTCTAGTTTGTCTCAGAGGGGCCAGGGTTGGGAGGGTGAAGGGGATTCTGCTTTAGAAGCGGAAATTTTGGAGTTCATGCAGAATTCTAAGAAACCCAACGTTTTCCCGAGCAAGAAGGATTTGATTGAAGGGGGAAGGATGGATTTAGTGGATAGAATTATGAAACAAGGTGGATGGCTTTCATCTGGGTGGGATTTGGATGTGGAACAGGCCATTAAAGAAGATGGCGTTCAAGCTTTGGAGTTGAATTTAGGATTTCTAAAGGAACTTGACGATGGGTTTCTGAGTACTGATAGTAGAATCCATCAAGGGAGGTTTGATGGTGGTATAAATGGTTCTTTGGGGAATGTTGACTATGAAAGTTTTGGTGTTTTTTTTTCAGTGCCTTCATCGCCGGGCAGGTAATGGTGCTTATAATACTATACACATTTGATTATTTAAATCTTATCTATTTCAGTAATAGTTTTCTCAGAATGTTGAACTATTCATTTTCTTTCTTTCTTCCAGATGGAATGAGAGTGAAGAGGAGGTAGGAATTGAAGGTATCTTGAGACGGCTGGAGAAAGAACGAAATCAATCCTTTGGTGTTAGTTTGAGAAAGAAACGAAGTAGTGACGACCAAGATGAGTTACACTCAAAGGGTAAGTAGCTGCGTTTTGCTCTATAGTTCTTCAAGATTTTGAGAACTTCAGCGAGTGAAACATTATCATAATTGCATATGTAACTATTTCTGTAATCTTTGAGTCGACTAAGGTTATAAAATTTGATCCATCCAGTCTGTCCCATTGATTCAGGCTGTCCCATTGATTCTCTTTCACTTTTATTCTTTTGATAATCATCTTATTACATTCAATAATTTCTTGAAACAAGTAGATATGTTTGGTGATTGGTCTTGTTCTTCCTAAGTTATTTTCCACTTTGAACATATGTTGGATCTGTATTCAATTAATGTCTGAGACATATTTGGGCTGGCATATACATCTAGTTTTTATTTCAAGTTAGGGGTTGAGATCTTTGTGTCAGTTTTCTTTTGTTATGTTTGAGGTTCTTTCCTCAAGTTGGGATTCTCTGACCCGGCGTGTTATATTGATTTCTCTCAAATACAGTTCGTGGGAATGAAAGAAGCCAACCATCAACGTCAGAAAGCTCCAGTATGGAATTTCTAGCGATGACTCAGGTGCAATGTCTTTGAAACCTAATACATGGAGGGCATTTAGCTATCAGCGGGAAACCTAATACAAGGAAATTTGAAGGTATCCAATAATAGTTTTGGATGGCGTCTATGTTCTTTCGTATCTTTTGTTTTACTTTACTGTTTTTCATGATCACTATGAGTATCAACTGATGAAATTATAAAATATGTTGCTACAGACGATGAGATGGTAGCTAAGGCTGCAAGTGAAATTAGAAATGGGACTTACCTGAACTCTTGTGACCAAGAGAAAGTTAACGATAAAAAGATAGAAAAAAATCAGATAAGCTCCTGACTTCATCTCCTTGGGAAAGAGCTTTCTTCAGTTCTTTGTGGACTTAGGTCTCAGAAAAAGCTACTGTTAGAAAAGGTGCATAGTTTGATCCCTTCTCTTACTATTAGATTGAGGTTTATTGCATTTTATGCTATAGTTTTATGTGAATAATGTTACTATTGCATCTAATTAAGACCTATTGGAAGATAAAGTAGCTGGCTTCTACAATGTATATAGTTTTCCTTCCGCTTCAGTTCAATTTGCTGATCTCACCCCCCCCCCCCCCCCCCCCCCACTCTAATTTTGTAGAGGTTTTTAAATGTAATAGATTTATTAGAGCATCTAGAATCATTCACAATCAAAGTTGTCTAAAAAAATTTATTTTAATGTGTAAAATGTAAATAAATACAAGAAACAATCATTGAAACACCTTAAAAGGGAAAACCACCCATCTTTGGTGGGTTTTTTTTTTAATTTTAAATGAAGATATGTGCTTATGTTGCTATAATGGGCTGTTTGCTTATTACTGTCAAAGTAAAACAAAAAGTTATCAAGGGATGAAAGAAATACTTGTTAGTGGAGAAGGATCAACTAACCTATGACTATGGAGTTCGAGTTGATGAACTTGTATCTGTACTGTAGGCTATGTATCGTGTCAAGAGCGATAAGATTACCTATTTTGTGCAACCTGATCCAACAGAGACAAGACATTAAGCAGAAGTTGCATTCTCTTATTGATCAACCAGTCAATGATCAACGTTATCCTGCATGCAAACTGGTGAGTTATATGGCAGTGCATTCATTGTTTTTTTTTAAGCCAGATGGTTGCAAAATTGCCTCTCTAAAAACTTTTGGATTCTGAGTTTGGCTGAGTTACTTTGCATTTTGCAATAATCGGCGACATCTAGTGGTGGTTGTATGTGCTCTCCGACAAGTAGTGGTTTGAAGAAGACCTCGGAACCATCCATGGAGATGGCAAATAGCACAAGAAACAAGGCTGCATCGGACCTCATCAAGAACAATCTAAAGTAGTCAAGGTATAAAGTATAAACTACTTAAACCCACTTTTTCTGCAACAAAATCCCATTTTCTATCATTTTCTAATATTTGAGTTTGGTGGGGTTGTTGTTGGTAGAGAGAAGGCAACATAAAGGGGCCAACATCAAGATGTGAACATGAAGGACCCAAGACACCAGTCCCCAAGGTATGTTGTACTTTGATTATTATCTCCATCGTGATCACTCATTTATGAGACAGATAGTGTTCAAACTTTGCAGATTTTGTTGTAGACATCATTTGACGTTGCATTTTGTTGTAGACTAGTCGTCAATGATAAACCATTAATTGTTTGTTGTTGAACAACACTCTACTATTGTTTGTGATTTTCTGATCAACATTTATTGATTGAGTATTTTTTTAATTTTTTTGTCTTTGTCAGGCTTATGTGCAGCAGCTTGAGTCAAGTAGGATCAAGCTCACTGAGCTTGAACAAGAGCTTCAAAGAGCTAGGGTTCAAGTGAGTCGCAAAACCTTCTTTCTTAATTGAAATTTCAGCTTTTGGAAATAGAATGATAAAAACATAAATCATAACTTGTCAGATTGGATGATAGGAAAATATTTTCCTTCAATCTTTGGAATCGCAACATCTTTGGTGCATGAAAAGTGATTGATGGCATGGGAAATATATGTTGATCATATCAAACACTTTGTAACATCAAGCTTTTCTTCTTCTTTATGCATGAAAAGTATAAAAGGTCTTCTAGCGTTCATAATGTATTATAATATCATTTTTACTGAAATTATAGTATAAGGCTGAATTAATATAATAGCTAGAGAAAATAGTATTCAAACAAATCAAATTTTGTTAAATTTCCATCTATTCTAAAAGCTTGAAGACAAGATAAAGTGGTTTGTTGCCATGGACAATGTTGATTGGCTTTTCAGTCTACATGACGTACTTGGTCCATACTCATGGGCAGGTGAGTGGAGTTTAGAACATGTATGTTCGAAGCACTAAAAATGAAGCCTTAACATAGGTGATACTAAAGGATTTAGTAAATGCTGATACTAAAATGAAAAAAATCTGAATATTGAATATCAAAGTTTGGAAATATTGTTGTTGGATTCATTATAAAGATGCATAAACTTATTTCAAGGGTCCAATGGTTTATGTGTGCTTCTTGAGGATCATA
The DNA here is from genome assembly GCA_963556465.1 of Berberis vulgaris. Lineage (NCBI taxonomy): Eukaryota > Viridiplantae > Streptophyta > Magnoliopsida > Ranunculales > Berberidaceae > Berberis > Berberis vulgaris. Next base: position 61,136,124 of record OY747128.1, read on the forward strand.
AGATCAAGTACTTATTAAAATACCAGTAACTACAATTTGCCGATTTGTTAAAACTCATACATTCTCGATCGCGTGATTTTGGATTTTTTCTTTTATATTATGTCTATATCCAGTCACGTAGTATTGCAAAAGTTATTTCCTTTTTTTTTATTACTTACTAGTTCTATATTTTTTATACCAGGGGGTGTTATAGAGATGGATATTATCTACACAATCAGGTTAGCATAATAAAACTGAAGACACATGGAAAATCTGACACTGGGTGCTTCAGAATATCATGGAAAATCCACTTTCCAGTATTGGGAAAAAACCAAAATGGCTGAAACAAATTCTAGTAGATATTCATAAACTGTGCATGCATGCATGGAGAATTGATAAACAACCAAAAAGAAATTAAAACAGTGATAATATCTCTGCAACTAATGTGACTGAAGTTTTTCTTATGTTATATATTCTCGCAGAGTATGGATTTGAAGTGTACTGCTTGTGTTCATGTAGGTATCTGAGCTCCTGGATGCAGGGAAAACACTTTTCAAGGATTTGAGTAACAATTTTGAAGAGCGGCTTATAACGTAAGTCCAAATGTCGAAACAAAATGTAGTACACACTGGAAAAATAAATTGAACATATCCTGATTGATTTAACTTTGTACTTTGTTATTCACTTTTTCTTTCTGCAGAATACATAAGGAACAAACGGAGAGATTTCAAGAGGAGATCAGGGAGCTGGGATTGATTGATGCCTCAAATGAAGAGACCAATGTTGTTCTTCAAAATGCCCACATGATTGATACTTGAAGGTGAAAAAAAATGAACTATGAAGCTCAACTGCTCATGCATTGCTAATAACAAGAAAGATATGAGAAGAAGACAGAAAAATGTTTCACCACAGGCATAACTTCATGTTTAAATTGAGCCTACCAACACATATTACTGGAAACCTCATGCAGACTTTGTTTTTGGCGCGGGAACCTCTTCTCATCAGGTCTGGCTTTGGACTCTAATCTCTTCTGAACAGTATTCCAATCATTTGTAGTAGCACATCCCGCAATAACCACACCTGAAATTATCACAATTCGTTGTATGTTTTCAGTATGAATGAGCAGTAGCAGAGGATGGAAGAACACCCAGCATATGGGACACTTTCACTCATGCTGGTAAATCCGTTTTTGTTCTACTTTCTGAGTAAAGTTTTACTACGTAAATTGCTGAATGAAAATTTAGTTAATGTGATCAGGTTACATGCCTGACAAAAGCAATGGAGATGTGGCATGCGACGGATACCACAAGTATAAGGTGAGACTGACCCTTTTTTCTCTACTTTTTTGTTTCCCCTTCATGGTGGGTGTGTTTATGGTGCAGGTTGATGTTTGCAAGTTGTAGGAGAGGCAAAAACTGGGGATCTTTGTGGAGAGATTGGAGTACTGTGTTACAGGCCACAACTGTTTACTGTCCGCACCAAAAGATTGAGTCAATTACTTCGTTTGAACCGTACATCATTCTTGAACATAGTTCAGGCAAATGTCTCCTTAATCCCATTTTTCAAGTCAGCGCTTAAAGTCTCCTTAATCCCATTTTTCTAAATTGTACTATAACCTTGGCATTTTCACTTGTACTTTTTAGGAAACTTCTATAACAAAAGAAGCAACTGTTAGCATGCCTGCTCGAGCCCAGCCTTCTGTTAAGTGATGGAAATTCATCGTACCTGGCTTTCTTGTTTTCTTTTTATATGTAGAGGCTTAAGGATTAAGACATATGTTGACTGTACTTGGACAAAGTTCCATGCCATTAGCCCATAGTGACAGTAAGAACTCAAATGTAAAAGGGAAGTTACCTGGATAATAATTTTACTGAAATTCTGAAGATGTATATTGCGTTTAGTAATTCTGAAACTAGCAAAATACATTTTCCAGTGGTGTTACCATTCAAACATCACAAATTCTTGATGTGAACATCACGTAATTCATCATACGTGTTTCTTGTTTTAATTTCTATTCTAATTCTGAAGGAACTTCTGTTACATGAATTGAGCAAGGTCAAGTAGCGCAGGTACACTGCTGGCATTTGTTTATTTTCGATTTCTTTTTTTCTGACATTTACATAACTTTTATGTTTGGTATTTTCTCAGGAAAAAAAGAGGTTTGTTCAAATTGCTGATGATGTTTATGGTTCTAGAGATCCAACTTCGAAGCGAAAGTGTCGAAACTCTGCGAGCTTGGTTTTGGGAGGGATGCAGTAGTTCAAGCACTAAAACTATTCAATGGCAATGAGGAACAGGTTGCTGGGTACCTATTCAGGGGTTAGAAACAGTATGTACATTCTTTATCTAGAATGTGTTTTTTTCCTCTTCTTCTTACTTTTTTTTTTTGTTCAGCATAATAAGCTATAACAGGCTCCATTCCCTGTGAAGTATAATAAGCTATACAGAATGTGTTAATCCTGTGAAGCATGTTTGGTGTTCATGCAGGTTTTTTTGGCCAAAGCTAATTCAGAATTGCAACCTGTAAATTCTTTTATACTTCCCTATACTAGGAAAAGCAACACACACACCCTTTTTCAGAATAAGGGTGCTTATTGCCCTATTTAGGGGTATACTAGATTAAAAATGTTCCTATGGAACTTCAGGAGCGTCTGTTCAATGCCTTAGGCTTTGGTATAGTTTGTCAATCTCTTGGCTGTTGTGAGCTTCAACTACATTTTCCTTTTCAGTCTGTTCATTCTGTTCCGCAGTTTTGCTCAGTTAGGCTCCTATGAAGTACATACAATTTACTTTTTCTTTGAGAATAGCGTCAGTGGTACTATGGCTAGCACTCTCTTGGGGTTTGTTTATTATAAATTTATAATGAGTATCTTACTTCAGTCAATTAAACTTTCATTATGAGCGCAATCTCAATCTGAAACGTCCTTCATGATTGAAGCCCCATCTTATTCATGTTTTTAATGATTTATAGGGAACAACTGATGTTGTAAGACAATATTTATGGCTCTTTGAAGAGCACAATGTGATGGAGTTTTTGGTTCTTGCTGGAGATCATCTATACCGTATGGACTATGAAAGTTTGATATTACTGTGGTCAATATTCCAAAATTCCTTGTTTGTGTCTTAGCATGTCATATAGGACAAAAGGTGCCAAATGCTCCTAAGCTGCAAAGGTGTTACAAGTTTCGAACAAGGTGAAGGAACCTTGCTGATATTATTGTGGCTGCTGCTCAGAGATTGATCAGAGGTTGCTGTAATTTGCTGATCAGAGGTTGTAAATGTTGCTGCTGTAATGAATTGCTTGAAAGCAATTGCTGAAATTTGCTGATCAGAGGTTGTGAATGATCTGAATTGATGCACGTGCTGAATTGTAAATGCTGTTGTTTCTGCTGTAATGAATTGATGCACGTGCTGTAATGAATTGTGAATGATCTAAATTTCTGCTGTAATGAATTGTAAATGTTGCTGCTGTAATGAATTGCTTGAAAGCAATTGCTGGAATTTGCTGATCAGAGGTTGTAAATGATGTTTTTAAATTTAATAAAAAGTCATATTAAATTTTACTTACCTGATGTAAGAATTGATGCACGTGTTGAATTATACTTACCTATAAGATGTAATAAAAAGTCATTTGATAGCAAAAAAAAATAAAAAAAAATTGTTATGTATACTCTACCATAGTGTTTCAGAAACGCTATAAAAGGCTCTACCATAGCGTTTTTAAAACGCTATAATAGACCCAGGGTCTATTATAGCTCCGGCAGACATAGCGTTTTCTAAAACGCTATTAGTGGGCTTTTTTCTTGTAATGATTCTATGCTCATCTTGCATTTCCTATCCTCTCTCCTTTCATTCTCTCCCTTACAGTATTTACGCGAGATTTTAATTCTCTCCAAATCAAAATTCAAGTATTTTTTTAGCCTTCACCATATATTGACACGAGTTGAAAATTTTCACCAGTCATAACCCTTCTCAAAGTGCATTCCAGGCATTTTCAAAACAAAACCCCAAGCCCAAACTCTATGGGCTCTTTAAATATAAAGGTCATCAACATTTTGATAATAATGAGGGGCACGTTAAACTAGCTAGCAAGCACTGTTTGAGTTGGGTAATAAAGTAGACTAGACTAAATTAATTTTTTGTTACCAGCATGCAAAGTAGACATAAAACTACCAACTCTCTAGTCTCCTTTCACAATGCTTTGAACCATTCTTTCTTGTCATCTTTCTTGTACTCTACCTGTGTTCTGTTCTAACAGATTAAACAAACAAGAAACAAATTAAAGGTGTCAATTATAAATAATAGACGCTGAAGATAGTAATGGTGATGAATTGACGATTTATAGTGCGAGAGAAAGAGAAAAGAAGAACGGCCGGCCGGATCGATACATGGAGAATCAAATGAACTCATCAACCTTTATATTGGGCTTGGATGCTCCCTATAACATGGACACCAAATCACTATGTTATCGACCATATGCGATTACGACAAATGGGATGTGGCAGAATCAAAATCCTTTGGAATACTCGCTTCCTATTTTAATTTTACAGTTACTGATCATTGTTCTTACGATGGAAGCCACTGTTTTTGTTCTCAAATTCCTTGGCCAGCCAAAAGTAATTGCTCAGATCATAGTAAGCATTTCTCCTTCTCTATGCCCTCCACTGATAATAATAATATTGCTCAAAGTTCATTGAGGTCTGAACAATAGAAACCCGTATAATATAAGGTGTGGTGTTCAAAATTAAATTTGGCTTTGGAGAACGTAAACATGCATGAACTTGATGATGATCCCTATCCTCTTATTTTTTTTCAAAGAAATGTGGAATTGTTTTCTTTTGATGAGAACGGGAGTATTTGCCAAAAATATATTGTCATCTTCCACCTCAATCCAAAAAAATTTATCCACGCCATCTCTCCTTAGTTATTTATTTATTTTCTCACATAGAAAACATATTTTTCTTTTGGAAAGCGAGTAGGGGTTTGAGGGATCTCCAAACCTTTTATGTTTATTAAAAAAAAAATTTGATGCATCAAATACAATCGCTCATTCATTCTCTCATTACATCATCAATAGCAACGAAATTTTCTTCAAATTCTCAACAAACAAACTAATTAGATCTAGATCAACAATTTCCATTTGAACCAAACATACACCATAATTGAAAATTCAAGTGCATATACCGGTTGATAAATTGAGAAAAGCCTAGGTGTGGGCATTTAAGTATATATTGTTCATATCATACATCTTGCTGTAATTCAAGTACGGTGCTTGTCTTAAAATTCAAATAAAAAGATATATGTATTCTAAAAGCTGCTCGAGGTGTGACTGGTGAATTACATGAGGTGTAACTATATATTATCGAGATTCCTGACCCTCAAGTTTGTATTAACAAATATTTTCCTTCATAGTGATATTTAAACATACAAAATTACCCGTATATATACTTGATGGAAATTAAATTAAAACATTGGCAGTCATTTTGTGAAATAAAAAAAATTAATGTTAATCTTATTTAAATATAACTCAGTGATTGCCGTGTATGAGGAGGGTTGAAAATAGTTATTCTGCATGCTTGGAAAATCTCAAGAACTAGTGTGTGTTTCTTGCTAAGTTAGTAGTTATTATTTATTACAGGGAGGTGTGTTGTTGGGTCCATCAGGTCTTGGCCATATGAGGGTGTTTGGAAAAGCCATTTTTCCTCTAAGGAGTATAATGGTGGTGGAGGCAATGGCTAAAATAGGACTACTCTACTTCATGTTCCTAGTAGGACTAGAGGTGGACCTTAATGTGGTCAAACGCGCTAGTCGACATGCTATCCTCACTGCAATTGCTGGATTGGTTTTACCACTCTTAGTCGCCTTCAGCATTGCCTTATTTTACAGCTCTAGATTTGGAGGCAATGGAGCTTACTTCTGGGGATTCAGTATCTTCTATTGTGTTATTTTATCTATTACAGCCTTCCCAGTGTTAGCACGACTTATCATTGATCTCAAGTTATTCAATACACAACTTGCTAGAGTATCCACATCTGTCGCAGTCGTCAACGACATGTTTGCATGGACACTATTGGCTATCGCCATAATTTGGAATAGAATCTTAAATGCTTTTAATCCCTACTTGATAATATTTGGCAGTCTCACATTTGTCTTGTTTTGTTTCGTCGTGCTTCGCCCTTCCATTATGTGGATTATACGACGACACAGCCCAGAAGGAGAAAACTTGAGTGAATTCTATATTTGTCTCATCCATACAGGGGTAATTATTTGCGGATTAATCACAGATGCCCTTGGCACGCATTTTGTATTTGGATCCTTCATTTTTGGCCTTATCATACCTAATGGACCGCTTGGAAATGCACTTTTAGAAAAACTCAAGGACTTTGTTACTGGAGTTCTTCTCCCACTCTACTTCGCCATGAGTGGGCTTAGAACAAACCTTGCATCCATATTAGACGTCGCGGCTGCTACATATTTGTGCTCCATCGTACTTGCAACTAGCATTACCAAGCTGATAATCACCTCTCTCATTGCCCTATTACATGACATGCAGTTTCCTGAAGCCATATCTTTGGGTTTGCTGATGAACACCAAAGGCCTCATGGAAATTATTATAATTGATATAGCCAAGGACATGAGGGTAAGTTTTTTTTTTTTTTTCTATATCAAAATACCAAAACAGATACAAGTGACAACTTATTGAGCCTTGCGCTTTATCAAATGCAAATCTCGACTCTAAGGGTGTGTTTGGTTGCATAGAATCTTATGTCATGGGAATCCATGAGAGAACCCCTATATTTTAGGCTAAATTGATATATCACTCCATATCTACCATTTGACCTGTAATCCTATGCCATGAGAATTAATGAGATAACCCCTATATTTTAGGCTAAATTGATATATCACTCCATATCCACCATTTGATTTTGTGAGCAATGGTGAGAATAGAAGTCCCATGAACATGGGAATCCCACTCCTTGGTCATTACCACCATTGATTACAAAATCAAATGGTGGATGTGGAATTATACCTCAAATTAGCCTAAAATATAGGGGTCCCTTCATGAATTTTCATGGCATAAGATTTCATATAACCAAACACACATTGATTTTGTGATCAATGGTGGAAATGTAAGTCCCATGAACATGGAAATCACATGTCTTGGGGGACCAAGGAGTGGAATTTCCATGTTAATGGGACTTTCATTTTTTTTTTTGAAATGAAAGCAGGGTTTTTATAGGATCCCAAAACCCATACAGATGTCGCAAGCTGGGTTTGAACCCATGACCTAGTGGTACCATCCGCCAAGCTCTAACCGTTGAGTTGTCATGCCATTGGCTTCATGAAACTTTCATTCCCACCATTGATCACAAAATCAAATGGTGGATGTGGAGTGATACATCAATTTAGCCTAAAATGTAGGGGTCTCCTCATGAATTCTCATGGCATAAGATTTCATGCAACCAAACACACCCTTACTATTTGATTTGTGATCAATGGTGGGAATGGAAGTTCCATAAACATGAGAATCACACTCCTTGATCTCCCAAGACATGTGATTCTCATGTTCATGAGACTTTCATTCCCACCATTGATCACAAAATCAAATGATAGATGTGGAGTGAGACATCAAATTAACCTAAAATATGAAGGTCCCCTCATAAATTCTCATGGCATAGAATTTCATGCAACCAAACACACCCTAAGAATTTGGACCTCTCACACCAAACGGCTAATGATCTTTAAGCCTTCCAAGTCGTTTGAGATCTAAACTTGAACATAGAAAACCACCGACCAATAAGGGGATTAGGACAAAACCTTTTAATGTTAAATATTACAAAAGTTTTATTCCTCCCAATTAGTAACAATGATAGAGTTCATTTTTACTTTCATCTTAAAATAAATAGCTAATACAAAATCATCCCCTAAATAAATTGGTATTGTATTTTACTCCCAAGACTAACAACCAACATGCCTTTAAGTCTATTTTCAAAATGTCAATATTTGTATAACCAAAATACCCTCAAGAAATCTAAGGTTGAGATTTAATATTTTGTATATTAAAGAGTTCATCTCGAAGAAGATCAAAGGGTCCAATTAAAATGAGAAGCGTACCTCGAGGATAATTTAACAACTATTAAAAAAAATCATCTTCTTCCCCGACCCACTCATTCTCTCCCTCCACGGATTGAATTCCCAGACGTCATCCTCCTCCTCACAGCCCCCGCCTTATGTAATGATAATAATAATAATAATAATAATAATCATTATTATTATTATTCAGTGACAGAGACAGAATTTTTATTGAGGGGGGCGAAGGGATGAATCATAGTTAATTAGCTACAACATAACAATTAATTATTTTAACATATTTTTCTTTAATTTGAACGTTACATAAATAATTATTCAAAAGTAATTGCTAAGCAAAACTCCATCTAATTTATGGGAAAAACAATAGATCCAACAAGATACTTTGTAGGAGCGCAAAAGATAAATATATAAGGGATAAATCAAATTTGTATATAAAGTTAAGGGCAAAACTTAATTAAAAATGTAAAATTATATGATTACAAAAAATTGGGCTATTTGTGATTTGTCCCTTATAAAAAATAGCTAATTAGTAGTTGCCCCAACATTAATCACTCTCCTCCAGGACTAGCAGGAAACACACCTTGTTTGTCAAAAGGCTCACGTTGATAACCAAAAGGCCCTTCAAACAATAAGTCACAGATGAACCTCAAGATACAAACATTTATCTTGAGGAAAAATTAATTAATGGATCAAATTTTTATGTATCTCCAGAAAAATCCTATGAATAAAATACAAAACTAGATCTCGATATACAAATTCATTTTGAGAAAATATTTAAAAAACATTATTCTTCCTCAAAGCAAACAAGAGAGGTTGGGGTTGCTAGTAGCTGGTGGCGATGGTGGGAAAGGAAAATAAATCAAACAGAGAGGGAGGGAGAGGGAGTGGAATAGTGGAAGAGGCGGGACGGTTGTCGGTCTCGCAGTAAACAAATAGAGGGAGCATAAAAGAAAAATAAAAGGGCGAGACGAAATTGTCGGTGTCGCAAAGAACAGAGGGAGGGAGGAGGGGTGGAGCGGCATTGTGTCATCGACATCATAAGGTTGGCAAATCACAAATAACCTCCAAAATTTTAAAAGTGAGTTGGGGCACTTGACCCTTGCTTTTATTATTATTATTATTATAACAATAACAATAATTATAATTATAACAATAATAATAAAAATACAATAATAATAGTAATAATAATCTATTTTCATATTGTCTAGAGATAAACCTATTTCTAACAAAAAAATATATATATATTCAATAATATCCTCTTAGAAATTCACATTCTAAGGTTAACAACTAAATTAACCTACATAGTGGTACAATAATTAAATTTGTGTAGATGATCTCCCGAAAGCCGACACTATTTCTTATAAAAATCCAACACATTATGAAATTCTTACCTCATTTAACAATGCATGCATACCAAATTTCTTGATTAAATTTTTCAAAATTTAGTATGTCACATTGAGCTAATTATTAACATTTCCTTGTTTGATAACATGAATGGATTTGGGTACAGATTGTAAACAACCAAGCATATGCAAGTATTGTGCTGATAACAATAGTGATGACGGCAATCACTGCACCTGCCATTGAGATGATCTTCAGGGCTAGCAAGCATTTCACTTCCCACAAACGGAGAACTATTCAGAAGTTAAAGATGGATAAAGAACTAAAGATGGTGGTTTGCGTCTACACTTGTCGGAATGTACCAACAATGATTAATCTATTGGAGGTTTCCCATGCCACCCTCAAGTCTCCTATTCACATTTGCGCACTTCACCTAGTAGAACTCACTAGTAGTGCCAGTGCCATGCTCATTAAGCATACTGCTCGTATGGCTAGTCACGGTTCTAAAAATAACTCAAAAACTCAAACTGAGCAGATTTTTGATACCTTCGAAAACTATGCACAACATACTAGATATGTTACCATTCAACCTCTCACTGCCATATCTCCATATTCTACTATGCATGAGGACATCTGCAACATTGCAGAGAACAATCAAACAACCTTGGTCATCGTGCCTTTCCACAAACAACAAACTGTTGATGGTGGAATGGAGTTGACAAACCCATCCATGCGCAGTATAAACCAAAATGTCTTGGCTAATGCACCATGCTCCGTCGGCATTCTCATTGACAGAGGATTTGGTGGTTCTGTCAGCCATATTTCCCACCATGTTCTCGTCATCTTTATTGGAGGTTCGGACGACAGAGAAGCGTTAGCATATGGCTGGAGGATGGTTGAGCACCCTGGTGTCAGCTTGATGGTTATGCGATTTATTGAAAGGAACACCATCAATGAGCAAAAAGTACAACCACCCCAGGAGGAAAAGTTCATCACCACTATCATTGACAACCAAAGGGAAAAACAGATTGATGATGAATACATAGGTGATTTCAGACTTAAAACTGTGATTCAAGATAAAATTGTGTACAAAGAAAAAGTGGTCAATAATGCAGTGGAGACTTTGGCAGCCATCCGGTCCATGGATAATATCCATGATCTTTACATAGTTGGGAGACGCCAAAGCATTGAATCTCCCATCACAGCTGGCCTCAATGACTTCAGTGAATGTCCAGAGTTAGGAGCAATAGGAGACTTTTTAGCGTCATCAGACTTTGCACGAACAGTTTCAGTTTTGGTTGTGCAACAATATACTGGCGAGCGAATACATGGGAATGACAGTACAACAACTACAAGTCCTATAGAATCTATCAACCAATATGATAATGTCCAAACCAACCAAAACGATAATGTCCGAACAAACAATCAGATGATTCAACAAACTTTGTAGTATTTGGGTTTTTGTAATTTATTTTTACTTTTTCCATCTAGTATTGTTGTCATTTTAACATTTTGTTCTAAACATGTTGACTTAGTAGTAGTCACGAAATGGATACAACTATGAACAACTTTTGATGTCTAAGTTATATACTCCTAACTAATGGTGATGAAAAGTTCATTTATCGTGCAATTGATTCAAAATTAGCAGTGTACTAAGTATGGAACCATGCCATCACATCCAATGACAAACTTTCCATAACACATTAAAAAAACATTTCTTAAAGCATCCACAATGCTTCAAAAGAAACAAATCGAACAATGATATAAAGCCTAGGTTGACTAAAAATAAATAATATGGAGGGCCCTATTTTTAAATTATTTTTAACACAGAAGACCCGTTTCGTTTCTCTTTCACAATCTGATTCTTTTCGCTCTAGTTGAAAACTTCAATAAGTTTACACCGTTGAAAATTAAACTTGATATTATTAAGACAGTTTTCGACCAAAATTTGAAGGGATACATTTATCCGAATTTAACTTATAATATATCAAATGAAAGCTATGTCTGTCTAGTTTCCAAAGCTTCAAACAGTGCATCAATTGGGTTTACATTGAGTGAGTTATGGCCAATTCACTACTGATTGTTTAGTGGTAACTAGGGCTGGGCAAGTACGGGTAACCGGCCCAAAATGTAAAAATTGAAAATCGGCCCAAAAAATTCGGGCCTGTGTTTACGAGAACCGAAACCGGACCGGATTGACCGGTTAACCGAGGTCCCGATTAACCGAAATACGGGCCAGTTTCTGGCCGGTCTCGGTCCTAAAAGCAACTTAAAATGATCATTTGTCATTTAAAACTTAAAACTTTATACTATCGTATCAATTATCATGTATAAACTTAAAATGTCCAGATCTCAGATCTGATCAATCTGAGATCAGATCTGATCTGATCAAGATCTGAGATCAGATCTGATCGATATCTGAGATCAGATATGATCAAGATCTGAGATCAGATCTGATCAAGGGAAAGGCGGGAAGGGAGGGGAGAGGGAGGCAGTCGATCTCGTGAGGAGAGGGAGGCGGTCCCTTTGCTGTGAAGAGAGGGAGGTCGTCGATGCGAGAGAGGGGAGAGGGAGGCGGTCCCTTCGCTGTGTAGGAGAGGGAGGCGGTCGATGCGAGAGAGGGGAGAGGGAGGCGGTCCCTTCGCTGTGAGCAGGAAGAGCGAGGAGTCAATTTCTAATTATGGGCTTGTCAATTTCCCTTATGTAATTTATAGTTTGTTTTATATGGAGTAGAGGAGTCAGGCCGGGCCGGTTACCCGACGGGCTTCAGAAATGAAAACCGAGGCCCGGACCAGAAACTTCGGGCTGGGCCGGGCTTTTACAACCGAAATTTTTTTATTTAATTAAAACTGATCCGAACCGACCCGATCGGTTCGGTTCGGGTTTTCGGTCCTAAATGCCCACCCCTAGTGGTAACCGAAAACTGTGAAAATGTGTGTTTTGATTTGTAAAAGTGTGATTGATGAAAATGTGTCTCTAGAGTGTTTTTTTGAGTAGTATATATAGCCATGTACTCTAAGTTATGTTTTAATAAATAAAAATTCAATTGAGTTGTGAAGTCCTCTTCTATTCCTTTCTGTGTTTTGTTTCAATCTTGCTCCAACAAGTGGTATCAGAGCTTGGTGCTAGGGAATGTCTTCTAAAGGAGCCACTATTTCATTCCAATACCCACAAATCACCAAACTCAATTATGAGCATTGGGCAATTTGGATGAAGGTTATTCTTGGTTTCCAAGGACTATGGGACATTGTTGAGAAAGGTTATGTAGAACCTCAAAATGAGGAGACTTTGAATTAAAGTCCAAATGAAGCCTTGGAGAAAGAAAGGAAGAAAGATCAATGTGCGCTTTTTGTCATCCATCAAGGATAAGATGATGACATGTTCGATAAGGTTGCCAATGAAACAAACTCCAAGCAAGCATGGGACACTCTTCGGAATTCCGTCATAGGAGTTGAAAAAGTAAAGAAAATGCGTCTTCAAACTCTAAGGGCCGACTTTGAATCTCTTTTGATGAAAGAGAATGAATCCATTTCAAATTGCTTCATAAGAGTCTTGGCGGTGGTGAATCAAATGAAAAGGCTTAGAGAAAAATTAGAAGATACTCGTGTTGTTGAGAAGATTCTTCGTTCTATCAACTTCAAATTCAATCATGTGGTGGTAGCCATTGAAGAGTCCAAAGATTTGGATGTCATGTACATCGACGAATTAAATGGATTCTTACAGGCTCATAAAGAAATAATGAACCGAGGCAAGCAAGAACAAATGGAGTAAACATTGTAAGCAGAGCTTTCATTGAAAGCCAAATGAGAAACTTATGAAAATGGTGGAAGAGGCCGAGGACGCAGAAGGGGTCAAGGTCGTGGACGAGGACGTGGTCATGGAAAAGGACGAGATGATCACAATTCTTCTCACGAGGGAAGATATCAAAATTTTTCAAGAGGTCATAGAAGAGGAAGAGACAACTATGAAAGATACAATGAGGTAAAAAATGACACAAGTCAAATTGAATGTTATTCTTGTGGAAGATATGGACATTATTCTTAAGAATGTCAAACCAAGAACATAGAAGCGAAGACAAAACTCATCATACACGAGGAAGATGTAAAGGAGCACGCATTATTCCTTGCGCATAAGGAAGAAGCCCATGGTGATAAAAGTTTGTGGTACTTATACAATGGACCTAGCAACCACATGACGGGCGATAAAAGTAAATTTGTGGAACTTGACACCAAAGTGACAGGTAATGTGCGCTTTGGAGATGAGTCAATGGTGGAGATTAAAGACAAAGACACAATTTTGTTCGAGACAAAGAATGGGAGCTATATATTTCTACCTAATGTTTATAACATTCCTAAAATGGAAAAAATATTTTGAGTATTGGGCAACTTATGGAGAGTGATTGCAAAAAACGCATGGAAGATCGTTTTCTTTGGCATAGAGATAAAGAAGGGAATCTTATTGCTAAGGTTTCTATGACAAGAAATCGCATGTTCGTATTGGATATAAAGACCATAGGAGCAATGTGTTTGAAGATGTGTGTTAAAGATTCATCATTGATTTAGCACATGAGATATGGGCATCTAAATTTTGGAGGGCTTAAAGACTTGGGAGTAAAAAAGATGGTAAAAGGTATTCCAACAAATGATCACCCTGATCAATTATGTGAAGCTTGTTTAGTTGGCAAGCATTCAAGAAAGAGTTTTCCCAAGCAATCCAACTCAGGAGCCACAGAGCCACTTCAACTTATTCATGCAGATGTTTGTGGTCCAATAAAGTCTTCAACTCTTGGTAAATAATTCTTACTTCTTACTTTTTATTAATGATTATTAAAGAAAAACATGGGTTTACTTCTTGAAGTAAAAGAGTGAGGCTTTTGAGACATTCAAAAGGTTCAAAGCTCTTGTTGAAAAAGAAAGCGACTACGAAATCAAATCTTTAATAACCAATAGAGGTGGAGAGTTCACTTCCAACGAATTCAAGGCCTTTTGTTAGACGCATGGAATTCGTCGTCCCATGACCGTTCCTAGATCACCACAACAAAATGGAGTCCTCAAAAGGAAGAACCGAACAATCCTCAATATGGCAAGAACCATATTGAAAAGCAAGTCGATGCAAAAAGAGTTATGGGCCAAAGCAGTTGCATGTGCAGTTTATCTCTCTAACCGTTCACCTACCAAAAGTTTGAAGGACGTGACGCCCCAAGAAGCATGGAGTGGATGGAAACCAAATGTGTCACACTTGAGAGTCTTTGGGTCTATTGCCTATGTTAAAGTTTTGGAGCAAGAAAGATCAAAACTTGATGATAGGAGCAAAAATGTTGTGTTTATTGGCTACGATAAGAACCCGAAGAGATACAAGTTCTTCATTCCAAACAACAACAAAGTCGTGATTAGCGGAGATGTTGAATTTGAAGAAGATGCAACATGGGATTGGAGTACAGAAGATGAAGCGGCTTATGATTTTCTCCCTTACTTTGATGAAGAAGAAACTCTAATACAAGACCATAAGGCGAAATGATACCTCCAACAACAGCAACATCATCTTCTACAACAACATCATCATCCCCTCTTTCATCTAGCTCAAGTGAAGGCCCTCGGAGACATCTAAGCATCATGGATCTCTATGAAGAAATTGAAAGACTAGAAGATGAGAATTTATTTTGCTTGTTCTCTAATGATGAGATTTTGAGTTGAAGAAGCTGTGAAAGATGAAAATTTGATACAAGCCATGGAGGATGAAATTTAAACCATTGAGAATAACAACACTTGGGAGCTTGCATCGCTTCCAAGTGGTCATCAAGTATAAAGATATAAGGCGAGACTCGTTGCAAAGGGCTACAAACAAAAACAAGGCATTGACTATGATGAGTCTTTGCTGCTCCTGTTGCCCATTTGGAGACAATCTGGTTGTTACTATCGCTTACAGCACAGAACCAATGGAAGATCCATCAAATGGATGTCAAGTCCGCCTTCTTGAATGGTCGACTTGAAGAACAAGTTTATATTGAACAAACTTCAGGTTTTGTTATTGAAGGTTCTAAGGACAAGGTGTTGAGGTTAAAAAAGGCTTTATATGGATTAAAACAAGCTCCACGGGCCTAGAATAACCATCTTGATAAGTATTTTAATGGTTTCACTAGATGTGTTCACTAATATGCACTCTATGTGAAAAAAGAAAATTAAGATTTGTTATTTGTTTGTGTCTATGCGAATGATCTTATATTCACAGGAAACAATCAAATAATGTTTGAAGATTTTAAGCAGGTTGTGGCATAAGAGTTTGAGATGAGTGATATGGGACTAATGTCCTATTATTTGGGAATTTAAGTTAAGAAAATGGAGGACAAGATTTTTATCTCGCAAAAAGCTTATGGAAAAGAAGTGCTAAAGAAGCTTAACATGTTGGATTGCAATCCTGTCAACACGCCCATGGAATGTGGAGTTAAACTTTCGAGAAAGGAGGAAGGGCTAAAAAAGGTTGATCCAACATTATTCAAAAGCCTTGTGGGAAGCTTAAGGTATTAAAAGGTTGATCCAACATTATTCAAAAGCCTTGTGGGAAGCTTAAGGTATTTAACTTGTACCAGACCTGACATTTTTTTTCCGTTGGACTTGTGAGTCGTTTTATTGAAAGTCTGTCAGAATACACATGAAGGCAATCAAGGGAATTCTTCGTTATCTTAAAGGTACTATTGATTATGGAATTTTTTATTCAGCTTCAAATGAGTTCAAATTGATGGGATGTTGCGATAGTGATTATGCTGGAGACATTGATGATAGAAAGAGTACTACTGGGTTTATTTTCTTTTTGAGAAATAATGCAATTTCTGTAAGGGAAATACTGTTGTAACAATTAGTCCAAAACACCAATTGATGCAAATAATTCCAAGCACAAGGCCAAAACTTAGTTGGTGAAAGTGAATGACTGAAAATAATATGCAAGTAATAAGCAAACAACAAGCAATACGTAATATGCAGAAAAATAAAAATAACACCAGGATTTACGTTGTTCGGCTTTGCCTACTCCACGGACGACGACTCTGTAACTATCTTATTGAAATGAAAACAATTACTTGAATATTAACGTTGTCAAGCAAAGATCCTTGAGATTACCCAATCTCAAGCAAACAATACCACCAAGTAACAAGAGCCTCTCCACAATCTTCCTCCCATCACTCCTCCTTACAATGGAAGTAGAACCCAAAAGGAATCTCAAAGATTTGACGAAACTCGCAAACAAAGAACACCCGAAATCACCTGATTTCAACCCTTTTACTTGGCTATTGTTTCACGCTGCACACACACTGATTCAAGCCGAACTCGCAGCCCTTTCACGATGTATTGAAACTGCATTCACGCTGTATTGCTGATGTTTGTATGTGTTGCTTTTCACGTTGTATGTGTTGCGTCTTATCACGTCGTATGTGCTGCTATTTTAAAGAGAGAAAATGACTTGAAGTCCTTGTTTGCAAAGGACTTTAAGTCCTCTGATTCTTCCCAGAAATTGGGAGCCAACCACAAGGGACTTTGAGTCCCACTCTTCTTAGAGCCCTTATCTGTCTCACAATCTCAACCTTGGCGAACAATTTCAAGCCACCACACAAGCATCACAAACAACCACATAAGCATCTCTACCTTGGCATGAAAAACCGCTATACCCATTTCTCGATCACAAGAATCGTCGTTATGCCCATAAGGTCATGCCCCATTGGGGTGTCAACACTGAGAGAGCCTAATTAAGTTGAGACAATTTTCAAACTTGATCCCTGAAACCACTTTTGTCAACATATCAGCTGGATTGTCTTGAGTACTCACATTCTTTAAGAGAACCTCGCCATCTTCGATGACATCCCTCAGAAAATGATACCACACATCAATGTGCTTCGTCCGAGCATGATGAACTTGGTTATTCGCCAAATGGATAACACTCTGACTATCACATAACACTGTCGCATCATCTTGAGTAACACCCAAATCACTAATCAAGCCTCGAAGCCAAATGACTTCCTTCACCGCCTCTGGTAGAGCCATATACTATGCTTCAGTAGTAGACAAAGCAACTGTAGATTGTAACTGAGACTTCCAACTCACCGAACCCATTGCCAATGTAAAACAATAACCTGTAGATCGGTGCCTATCAAGATCACCAGCATAATTTGAATCAACATAACTGCGGATCATATTTGACACATCTCCTCTCTTATATACTAAACCAACATCCAGCATGCCCCGAAGATATCTCAATATCCACTTCACTGCCTTACCAATGTTGTTTTCCCGGGTTTGACATAAACCTAGTAACTAGACTGACTGCATGAGCGATATCTGGACTTGTGCAAATCAAGGCATACATAAGACTACTAACTGCACTAGCATAGGGAACCTGTGACACGAATTCCCTCTCATCCTTTGTGCTAGGAGACAACTTACCTGAAAGCTTAAAGTGAGCATCCAAAGGAGTATTTATCAGCTTAGACGTATCCATGTCAAAACGGTGAATAACCTTCTCTAAGTATTATCTCTGTGACAATGTCAATATGTCCTTCTTCCTATCTCTCACTATCTCCATCCCAAGTATCTTATTCGCTGAACCAAGATCTTTCATCTCAAACTCCATGCTAAGTTTCAAATTTAATTTATCAATTTCTTTCTTCCTCTTCGCAGCAATGAGCATGTCATCAACATAAAGTAAAAGAAACACGAGAGACTCATCCTTGAGCTTCTGTGTGACCACACAAGGATCATACTGACTCCTGGCATATCCTTGCTCAATCATAAAAGTATCAAACCTCTTGTACCACTGCCTTGAAGATTGCTTCAACCCATACAATGACTTTTTCAGTTTGCATACATTTTCTTCCTTACCAACAACAACATATCTGTCGAGCTGAGACATATATATGTCCTTCTTCAAATCTCCATGCAAGAAAGCAGTCTTGAAATCAAGTTGCTCGAGCTCTAAGTCAAACTGCGTTGTTAAAGCCAAAAGGATTCAGATAGAAGTGTGCTTTACCACCAGAGAGAATACTAAATTGTAGTCCACACCTTTTTGTTGTGTATCGTATACCACCAATATTTCCTTGTATCGTATACCTGTACAAGTACCCTTGGAATCTGGAATCCCGTCTTTCACTATGAAAACCCACTTACACCCAATCGACCTCTTCCCTTTAGGGAGTGTCACAAGCTCCCATGTATGATTCTTCTGAAGAGATAACACCTCCTCATCCAAAGCATCCTTCCACTCCTCTTTGTGAGCACTTCGCAAAGCCTGCGTATATGTAGTAGGAACATCATCATACCTATCAAGAACTGAGAATGCGCAAGCTGCACCATCCTTATAGCTAAATCTAAGTGGTGCACGTCTGACTCTAGGTTCTTTGTCTGCTGCTAAAGACAGTGTTGGTAACTGTTGAACCTGTTGTTGTATAGGATTCATGTCCCCATCAGTAGAAATTTCATTTTCTGCCACTATCTCATCAGGCATCATATCCGTATCACTCATTTCCTCAGTAGAATTAACATCATGCTCTGTATTTGATTTAGGAGATCCAAGCTCCAATTGCAGAAAATCTCCAACATCCTCATCTTCATTATAGATATCACCCCTCCAAATAAGGGAACCATCTTTGTATCTCACACTTTTTTCCTGTAACAAAGTCTCCTCATGGAACTTCACATCTTGACTGATACCATTATTGCGATGGAGTTAGCTTGAATAGTCTCACATTAAGTAAGGAGGAGTCATCACTAAGGTTTATAAGGAAGTGATCCACTCCCTAATAGCAATGAGACCTTTTGAGGAAAACCCCACACCACCTAGGCCCGGATGGAAGGCCCGGTAGGTGGTGTTTAAGTTGGGACAATCGTTGATATGTATAGTGGACCAAGGTGCGCACGAACTCACGTGCACGAACAATTGGTATCAGAGCCGATGGTTCGGCTGAAACTTGACGAGGGGGAGGTGTAGATGGCACATTGTTCAGGGGATAGGCACAGGGTAGTTCCCCCACACTTATCTTTTGCTAGTCCTCGAGCAAATCCAAGAAACAAAAATAAAAGACTCAAATGACTCGATCTATACTTTCCAACATTTGTCTCAGAGATTTTCAACGGATCATGACATGTTAAGATTCTTTGTAAACACGAGATTAAATCCACATCATTCGAAAATTAATACATGTTCATAGCAATGATATAAAAATTTACAATTAAATCAATCCAAGTGACTGTGAAACTCAAGCGCGTACCAAGAAGAATTAACCCAAAAATCTCACTAGATACACTCCTTTCTTTTTCACTGATTGTTTGGTAAAATCACTCTTCCTATTCTAGCTATATGTGAGAGGATTGATGTGAAAGGGAAACAAATAGCTCACATATGATATAACAAGAAAGAATGGCATTTTCTGATTTTTTTTTTTTTTTTTTTTTTAGATATATGATCTCATGGAAGGAATGCTACTACTTGAATGCAAGAACTAGGGACACCATATGCTCATACCTCATTCGAATCTCCACATCGTGACATTGCAAGACACACTCAATCAAAAGGTCTTAATTCAGGTTGTAATGGGGTCAGGGGTCAAGGGAAGAGAAAGAACGGATATGAAGTTTTCAAAGGGCTTGAAGAAATTGTGAAAGCATGCAATAAGATTAGAGACATTAGCAAAGAATCATATGGTTCAAGACATAAGTGGAAAAATGATGAGGTGGCTCATTGATAATGAAGAGCTTCAACAATTATTTTGTATCTATTGAAAAGAATTGAACTATCTGTATGGTACTGTAATACTGAATGGATAAAGATAAGGACTTGTATCCCTTTTGTAACTTCTTCTTTTTTTCTTTTTTCAATTTTTTTTTTTTTTTTTTTTTTTTTTTTTTTTGCAACTCTTTCTTTTTGAACTGTCTACCATAAGGGTCTTCCCCCACACTTGCTTTTCAACATACCTTGAACCACAATAAAGTATCTGCAAATCAAATTATGCTCCACTCATTTTATTAGGATAGAGAATGAGGGTAATGAAGTAAAAGGCTTAATAACATGCTCAATGGGGTTAACCTAAAGGAAAAATATTATGGATCGGGCTTATTTGGCAATGGTGGAAACTAGGTGCCTTTATCATGTCAAGCATGTCATGCAATTCAATATGATGCTTTGAACGAAATTAATACAAGTTCTAGTGTTTCATTCTTAATTTTTGAAGCAATCCAAGTGGCAACCAAAGCAAACAAAATTGAGATCATGCAACGAATTATTATTGACAAAAGAAATAAAAGATGACCTAACTAAAAACTCTCAAAATCAAAGGAACCATAGGCTCAAAACTCACATATGGGTTATAATGAGTTAAATTCAACTAAGCATGCTATGAGTACAAATTACTAAGTTGATTATATGTGAATCTGCATATGATAACCATAAATAAGCATTAACCAAAGAATAATATTAGATCTTAAATCATGTTTATAAATCACCTTAAAGTCATGCAATTAAAAATCAAATCTTATCATTGTGTTGGAAAGTATCCTAAGACTCAAAACAAATATAAATTTTATTTTTATTTTTATTTTTTATTTTTATGACACTAATACCAACAAAGAAAATAAAAACCAACATTTTTTTTTTTTTTTTTATAAAGGGACTGACACTTTTTTTTTTTTTTTTTTAATAAAACAATGTGTTATTCCCCCCACACTTAAACCTAACATTGTCCTCAATGTTAATAGATTATAGCACATGCAATGAAAGATTTAAATGCGGAAAACACAAACTATTAACAAACAAAAGCAAAATTTACGAAAATAAAATGATAAAGAAAGCAAATCTGATTGGGTTGCCTCCCAAAAAGCGTTTGTCTTAACGTCGTGCAGCCTGACGGTATCTCCAATTAATCCTCAGAATAAGTGGGAACATGGAGTGATACGTCCTCCACGTCATGTTCCACAAATGACTCATGATAGGGCTTAAGTCGATGATGTTTCACTTTAAACTCCTTCCCGGTTGTGACACTCCTAATCTGTATAGCACCATGGGGAAAAACATTAGTAACAATAAAAGGACCAACCCATTCAGAACGTAACTTACCAGTTCTAAGACATGATTGAAAAAGCAAGACTGTCATTCCAATGACAAAAGTATTTCCATGGATCATCTGATCATGAAAAACTATGGTGTTCTCCTTATAATTGCTTTTACTATCATAAGCCTCATCCTGAATCTTTTCAAGCTCATTCAACTGAAATTTCTTCCGCTTCTTTGTGTCATAGGGAACTCCATTGTTCTCATATCCAACGGCAGTAGTGATGTTGGTCTCAAGTTCATCCTCATTTTTGAGGTCCGACAATTTCTGGGCCAAATTGTCATTCACATTAATAGAAAAACAAGAATGATTTTTATCAGGATATCTCGTGGCTTCAAAGATGTTGAAGCCAATCACATCACCATCAAATTCCATGGTCAGTTTCCCCGCATGTACATCAATATTTGTCTTCGCAGTTTTCATGAAGGGGCGCCCTAAAAGAAGAGGCAAAGGTGCTGATAATTCCGAATCTTCCATCTCAAGAACATAGAAATCTGCTGGGAATATCAAATGGTTAACCTGCACTAACACATCTTCCAACAAACCTCGAGGATATGCATTAGAACGGTCAGCCAATTGAATAATAACACCATCATTTTTTAATTTGCCAAGATTCATAGATCGATAAATAGAATACGGCATAACATTAATTGAAGCACCTAAGTCTAACATTGCATTTTCAATTTTAGTATTATCGATAACACAAGGGATAGTGAAACTACCTGGATCCTTACACTTCGGTGGCAATTTCCTTTGAAGAACTGCGGAGACATTCTCACTTACCTTAACTACCTCTCCGTCTCGAAGACGTCTCTTTGTTGTGCAAAGGTCCTTCAAAAATTTTGCATACTTAGGCACTTGCTTAATAGCATCAAGAAGCGGAATATTGACTTGGACTTTTCGAAAGGTTTCCAAAATTTCCTTATCATGTTCATCTTTCCTAGATTTGGCAAACCTACCTGGAAAAGGCACAAAAGGTGGAACAAGATTAGCAGAAACTGAATTTGGAATACTCACCTTCTTACCTTGGAGTTCTGATTTTTCAATGATGGATGGATAATCCTTCTGTAACTCAGCTTTCTTATTTTGACTCTGTTTAGGGACTATTGGCTCATTCTCAATCTGCCTACCACTCCTCAATGTAATTGCTTTTGCAGTTTCAAACCTGCCCTTCGAATTTGGAGTGGTAGAACTAGGAAGTTTTCCTTGCTCACGAATTTGTCCTATAAACTCAGCTATTTGTCCCATCTGTAGCTTCAAATCTGCTATATCTTTTGCTTGATTCTGCTGAGAAATAGTTAATGATTTCAGTATCTCATCATAATTAAGCGGCATACCTGAATTGTGCTGAGGTGGTTCAGGTGGTCCTTGAAAGAAACCAGGGGGTGGTCGATTCGAAGTCTGTTGTTGAGGTTGTTCTGAATTTCTCCATCCAAAACTGGGGTGATTTCTCCAACCTTCATTGTAGGTGTTTGAATAAGGATTATTCCTATAGTGATTTTGCCCTTGAAAACCTATTGCATTGACATTCTCCCAACCGCCATTCTCAATCAGTTGAGGACATTGATCAGATGGATGTCCTGGCTTTGTACACACGCCACAAACCTGTAAAACTCCTAGCATATTCGACTTCCCTAGGGCCTGAGTCACAAGTGAGGTAAGATTAGCCATTTGAGCTTCCAAACTAGAATTAGTACTTACCTCATTGACTTGGCGTGAAGGCTCTCCAATTCCTTCATACTGCTGGGCATTTAAGGCTCGGTTTGCAATCAAAGTTTTTGCTGCTGCTGGAGTTTTATCAACCAAAGCTCCTCCTGCCGCTGCATCTAACATCTGTCGCTCAAGAGAAAGCAATCCCTCATAAAAGTATTGAATCAGGAGCTCCTCCTTCATCTGATGCTGCGGGCATGATGCTATGAGAGTTTTGAAGCGCTCATAGTAAGCCGGATATGATTCTCCTGGACCTTGCTGTATGCCACTGATTTTCTTCCTCAATAAGATAATTTTGGAAGTTGGGAAGAATTTCTCTAGAAACACCTTCTTCATGCTTTCCCAAGAATATACTGTTCCGGAAGGTAGTTCATAGAGCCAATCCTTAGCCCTATCAGTCAGAGAAAAGGGGAATGCTCTCAACTTTAGGATGTTTTCATCCACATTTATTGGCGTCATACTGAAGCATACTATTTCAAATTCCTTTAAATGTTTATTTGGATCCTCCATAGAAAGACCATGATACTTCGGAATATGATGAAGTAGGCTGGATTTCAGCTCGAATGACTCAGTCTTGCCCTGTGCGGCTAATGGATACTGAATGCACAAGGGTGCGGCATTGTCCAAGGTGGATGCCGAAAGTTCTTTAATAGATCTATTATCTCCCATGTCAAACTCTTCAGATTCAGATTCAGAGCTAGATGTTTGTGGCTCTTTTGTTTCTCTTCTTCGTCTTCTAAATGTTTTCTCAGGCTCTGAATCGTATTCTACTAAGTTTTCGCTGGATCTCCTATTGTGCATGAACTGGTACCTGAGATAAAGAAAGAACGAAAGAAAAAATCAATAAAAATAAAAATAATTAATTAAGTAATCAACAACTTTTCTAATCCCCGGCAACGGCGCCAAAAATTGATGCGCTATTTTAGTAGCACACAACTTAATACCCTGCTTTGTGATTTGTAGTATAGAATAAGTAGGGATCGTTCTAGACCGGGGATTAGAGGGCTTGTTAATTACACTAATAATAATTAAAAGACAACTAACAACCTAATTAATTAAATAAAAGGGGATTAAATTTTCTAAATTAAACTATGAAAATAACTACGAAAATTAATGTAAAGATAATAAACTAAAGAGATGGCAAAGATGAGAAATTAGCTAAGGGTTTATCTCCACACACCAAACATATGCTTATAAATTAATCTTCAATAATCACTTGCTAACTCGTGAGAGACAATGCTCAAGACTAACCGTGACCGCACTGCATTAATCTTATTATTTTCCCAAGTTCGTTGAATTAAACTAAGCGTCGCTTTCAAACTATTCTTATCATGCTATCTAAACAGGAATCGCAAGTTAAATAGCAATCTAAGATCATTAAGTTTTGTGGAAAATATGAACACTGACTAGGCAATCACAAGTATGATCAGCATCTTGTTCTTGCCTAGGTTTTGACTTAACCTTACCAACGTTCCTTGGTATTTACTACTTGTGAGTACAGAATCATAACAATTAGGTGAAACTCTCCTATACTCTAGCCCCAAATCCTAGTATGCTTACTAAGTTGGCCACCTTAACAAACATACAAAGAAAAGTTCTCTATAAAGCAGTTAAGCAAAACACAATCACTAATAGCAAGGAAGATTAAATTCAATTAATTTATAAAGCACATGTTCGGGGCTTTGAATCCACCCTTAACTAAGAGGAGTTTAGCTAGACATATTAATTATTTTCAAACAGTAATCCATAATCAATAATCAAACTAAAATTAAGAGAAAGAGATGTTTAGAGATGAAAACAAAACACTGATTCGTGGTGGTATTGAGCAGAAGTGGGGTGCGAATAACGCGAGCTTATCCTTCACCCTTCTTGCTCACTTCGCGAGCTGCTCCTTCCTCTTGAATCTGTTTCTTCAACTCCTGATCCAGTGAGAAGGGGATGTGAGTGAGGGGACGACGAAGTTGGGTTGCTGGCAGAGAACGGGAAGAAGGGACGAAGAGGGAAGGACGAGGGACGACGAAGGCTGTCGAGAGGAGAAGGGGTCTGCGATAATGAGGGTTCGATTGGGTTTGATGGAGTCTGTTTCTGGATGTGATGAGGAGGATGTAGATCGGTGGATGATGAACTGAGGACGACAGTTGAGGTGAAGGAGGACGGTGAAGATGGGCTTGCTGCGGCGCTGGATGTGGAGGCTGTGGATGGATGAACTGAGGACGACAGTTAGGGTTTGTGACTGTGGATGGATGATGGAAGTCGTGGATCGATGGTGGGTTAGGTTTTGGCGATGGATCAATGCTGTTGCTCGATGGGTGGTTCCTCCCTCAAAGCCAGGTATGGCCCCTTTTTATTCTTGTTTTCTTCTTTCTGTGATTTCCTTGTTGGTGTGGTTTCCTTGCTTGTGTGAAGTCCTTGTGCAATTAGTATTCCTAATTTGCTAATTTGCTTCTATTTTAAAGTATTGTAATTGGAAACCTACACAAACATGAAAATAGCAATTAGTACCATAATTAACAAATAATAGCTAATAATACATATAGAAATATGGTACTAAAAATAGCATAATTATGCCCCTATCAACAGGGTAGCTAGCTCTGTGGAGCATCACAAGTGCGTGGTCTGCCAAATGAATAATCTAGATTAGGCTTCAGATCCTTGCCGGGGTGGTGTTCGGAGGTATCCTACAAGTTCGGACGAGGTGGAGTTAGTGCGGTGGTTGTGACTTGGTGAAGCCAACAATGTCGGGAATAGTCGAGCCCGTACAACGAGTGCTACCCACAGCATCGTGGCTGCGCATGATACTCGAGGAGGAGATGTACTTCGAGATGTTGCAGACAGGGTTGATGGATTGTAGGATGTGAAACGATTTGCGCCAAGGTGGAGATTGTTGGGATGGAGTTGGCTTGAATAGTCCCACATCAAGTAAGGAGGAGTTGTCACTAAGGTTTATAAGGAAATGGTCCACTTCCTAATAGCAACGAGGCATTTTGGAAAAAAAACCCACACCACCTAGGCCTAGATGGAAAGCCCGATAGTTGGTGTTTAAGTTGGGAACAGTATCGTTGCTATGTATAGTGGACCAAGGTGCGCGTAAGAACCCACGCGCACCAACAATTTATTGGTGTTTTAAAAAGCAACCCATAGTCACTCTTTCAACATATGAAGCTGAGTATGTTGTTGTTACTGCTTGTGTTTGTCATGCAATTTGGTTGAAGATATTGTTGAAGGAACTTTATTTTGAGCAAAGTGAAGCTACCAAGATCATGATGGACAACAAATGAGCCATTGCGTTAACAGAGAACCTGATATTTCATGATCGAAACATCCATATTGACACAATATCATTTTATTCGACAATGAATTGAAAGCATGCACGTAAAGGTGGAGTATGTGAAATCTTGTGTGTTTTGTTTCAATCTTGTTCCAACATACACATATCTCCCTCCCGCTACCAAATTACTTAACTCACTTCAAAACTTCAAATCAACCTCATTTCTCCACCATTTTCCTTTTTTTTGTGAATTAAAATTATTTAAACAATGGGCCAAACGAGTGTATCATGAAGAGTTACAGTTCAACGAAGAAGAATAAGAGGTAGAAGACAACAACCACCTTCGTATAGCGTTAATGAGATGGAATCCCTTTTAGGAATGAACACCAACATGTTTAACAAAAATCCACAAACTCATGGAGATCTAATATTATTCCAATAGTTAAAAATTGGTTATCTAATATATGAACAATCCAACTTAGGTTGGCTTGCAGTGTTATGCTTAGGCCAAGTTCGAGTTTGGCAAGCTATGAGTTGACCTATCAACACTTCGAGTTGGGCTTGGGCTAAGCTCCTAGTCCGCCCAAGTTGAATCCCTACTAGATATAGTAGATGAATTGCTAGGACCTATGGCTCATGTGGTGTAGACACCAATATACAATAAGCCTTAACCTGATTGGATTGGTAGAATTCCCTTACCAACAAGTTATAAGATTCTCTCTTTTTCCATAATTTTTTGGTGACGATATATATAATCCACATTATAACATGTTACTAGATTACCTAGTCAATGATATACATAACCCACAATGAGAAACCTTAGAGGAACAAGATGATAATTTTTTGGTCTCATAGATTGTTTGTATAAAGATCGTGTTCTATGTATCTACATGGGCATTAAGTTTTAAACCACTTTATCTTCTAATTTTAGGAATATGCATGTACATGAATCTTTAAAACCCTTATATCTTCTTACTTTTAACGTTCATTGAAAAGTTTGACTACTACATGCACATATTTCCTTTTGGAAACACAAAATTCTTTATAAATTAATAAAATATTCATTTATCAATAAATTAATTTATCGATAAATAAATAATCCCGCTTAGATAATAATTTTCTATGGTCTCGAGGTTATTCATTTATCGAGGTTTTACTTTAATATCACTATATGTCATATCGCAAATACTGTTGTGGGCTTTTATGTGTAGAAGAACATTAAATTGCCTTCCTAAAGTGAACTTCTGGTTGCTAAATAGAAGTTTAGGCCTTTGCATGGTTGAATAGGTTTAAATCTTTTCTACCACACCTGGAGCACCAGAGAACTGTGAATGTCATTAGTATAGGGTATGTCACGAGTTCACAAATTCATAAGTGTAAAAGATCATGTTGATAAAGGCAATCTTGAAATTTCATTTGTTAGGTTGATTTTTTCATTGTTTCAGTTTGAAACAATAACCTCCTTACTGCAAAATCAAGAGGTTGTAGCCGTCAAGAGGATGCAGGAGAAAATAAATGCATTGGATAAATTCGTATTTCTCAATAATATCGTGGGGTCAATACGTACAAGCTGCTGAAATTGGTGAATGATCATTAAAACCACAAAGAAGTTCTAGAAATAGTACAACTGCAAGCAACTTACTCACGAAGATGTTTAGTTGCACCTGCATCTACATCTACACCATTATGTTATTGGATTTAGAGTAAGACATGACTGACTTTGAAGATGATGAAAATTATGATGATCAAGAATTGGGTTATAAAGAGGAGGATAAATGAAACTATGAGAACTGAGAAGTTGGTGTACTAGTTTAAATTATTCTTTGATGTTGTTACTGATTTTTTTTTTAATGATTTGCGAGTTACTTGACATTTATGTGGTGCATCGTTTTGCAGTGCTATGCAAATTTATTATGTTTCCATTTCAATTCCAGATAAATGTGTGATTTTTTTTACATATTTGCTTATGATACTTATCAAAATGATGATGTATACTACTATATTGATATGATTCAATTTATTAAAAAATGTTAAGATTGCCTCGCGTCACTGAAGTGTACTCATCGCATTACGACTCACACCTCACATTTTCAGGCGTGCACCTTACCATCGCCTCAACGCCTTAACTACAATGGTTTCAACTTTCAATTTTAAACTTGCCAAGTAAATCCATTCTAAAGTAAAACAAGAAAGAAGCGAAATATAAACTTCACCTGAAAATCTCAAAATTTGACATTGTCAAAATGAGCTGTTTGGACTATCACTACCTATCTACATAATGTTAACCATCAAAAACATAATGTGAAAGTCACCTATCCATGACTGCTCACTTATAAGTTTCTTGGCTCTTTTTTCAATACCAAGGAATTTGATTTCTCGAAACATGTTGAAATTTTACAAAATATTTTTTTTTTCTTTTCGAGTTACCGAATTTTCTTTCGAAATCCAAAATATTCATTTCTTTTGTTAGGCCAATCTCAATTTCCCTACATTTTAGCCCGTTTCACCTTTGTTTAGTGTCAAAAAATTGTTATATAAGATTCTTATGCAATATTTTATATATAACATTACGAGTCTGGTGGTGCTCTTTATATAGTATATAAGGAGTTTAAAATGCTTTAATTATATTGATAACTTCAAAATTACAACCGAAATTTTTCCATTTTCCCTAGACAACAAAATATTTCTTATAATCAACTTAATGAAATTACCTTGAAAAACGAAATCACAATCCTTGCTCAATACATATATAAGTTCAAGGGCTTTCCCTACATTCTAGGTACAAGCAAAAAAGACCTTTGATGTCGTATTTCTCGAGGATTATTAACACCCTCCAATTTCCATACTGAAACGAACAATAAAAACAACAAAAGCTGGTAATATTCTTAAAAAAAGAAGGAAATTCAATAGATTGTACCTCAAGCTTGTCTATTGCTCGCTTAAACCAAACCTTTTATTACCCTATTTTATTCAGTCTTTTCCTTTTGTTTAATATTCACTACAACTCTTCCAGCTGACCCATTCTCACAAACAAACTTCGCTAAACTCCGATTAGTTGCTCCATTTCCATTAAAAACCACCCCCACAAATCATTAGAGCTTTCAAATGACCCATTACTAGAGCTCACTACAACAATTAAGACATTTTTCAAGAAAAGACTTCTTTAAAAAATCAAAATTTTGTTGAAAAATACATTTAACAAGGAAAAAATTTGTAACCAGGTTCGTGGCGGACCCTAGCTAAAGGTTTTTACCAAGGAATTAAATTTTTTATTGGTAAAACGGATGATAAGTCAAGAAAACATGGTGCTAGTAATACTAACATTTACCAAGGAAATTCGTTGGTGAAAATCAAATATTTTTACTAGCAAATTGTTTTGTTGCAAGAAAACTTTTATTTACCTTTGAATTTTTCACGAAAAAAACTTAAATCATCAAGGAAAATTGTCATGGGAAAAGATAATTATCTTTATCATAGAACTTTTTCTTTGTAGCCGACCCCGAAAATCTCGGGAATGGGCTTTGATGATGATGATGATAGAACTTTTTCTTTGGTAAAATGCATGCATATCAACAAAAGTTGCCATAGGTACCATTAACCAAGGAAATTATTTCCAACTAAAAACCATCCATATACTAAAACTAGTAAAAATTTGTTGCAATCTTTACCATTTGAGTTATTTGAATAATTGTGTTGTGTCAAGTAACCTTATAGCTTATTAAATTAAATTACTATTCTTTTGCAATAAAAAAAAAATCATCGCTACGTATATAATAGGACCAATAAATAATATTTCGTCACTATAAATTAGAACTAAATATTTTAACTACTATAAGTTTTTACCACTTTTAGCAATGAAAAGAATCCAGAATAACATCATTATAACTAGCAACAAAATACTAATAGCATTTCATTTCGAGATATGTTATTGAAATTGGTTATATCCCCAATAAAATAAAATAAAATAAAATTGTTGTAAATAAGAAAACCATCCTTAAAAAGATAAAAAAAGGAAATTTTTTTATCAATCTTTAGCAATGAAATAAATTGTTACCCATAATATTATAATTAATAATAAAATATTATTTTATTGTTAAAGAAATGTTATTCGATTTTTCAGATGACATAATATCATTGCTACTAATAAAAAAATTTCAATGTAATAATATTGGCTACTGTAAAGAAATTAAAAGCTTTAAATATAAACAAATTGCATAAAAAAAATTTCATTATAAGTAACCAATAAATCGTTTTCTCATTCTTCTCTCTTTTTCCCAAGAGATCATTCTTCTACTAAACTTAACTAAAAAGTGTTCTGTCAAAAGTATCATAACTTTTTTCTATCGGTAGTTGACTATCATCACTCAAGCTTGTTTCAAAAATCCAATTGGGTGTTTTCACAAGAGACTTTTTACCTCACATGTAACGCATATGACTCGAAAGCATAACTAATTATTAGTCTTTTTTTATCTTATAAAAGAATTAATTTAGTACAATTAGTGGTTGAACTTAAAGCCCCCAATCAAACAACATTACTACAGTAAAGGCTTTTGTCAGCGAAATTTTCTTCGTTTGAAAAAAAAGTACACTATTAGTTGGGAAAAACTTGTACCAACAAAACATTCGTCCCCGGATTCCCTTAATTATCCTTGTACAATATTTTGCAACGAAATAAAAATAACTGCCAATATATAAATTTGTTGTCATATAGTTAAACAATTTCCAAATAAACAATAAGGAATTAATTAGCTTTATTGAGAAAATATATTTATGGGTTTTAAGGAAATTTTTTGCCAAAATAAAAATAAGGAAATTTCACAAAATATATTTTATTGGAAAAAATAACAAGTTTATGATTTTTTAAGGAAATTTTTTTTTCATTGACAATGATACCATATTAACAAGGAATTTAATTTTCATAGAAATTTTTTTATTGATAAATGATAGATTTCTTATAGTGGCTACCACATTTGTTACCATTCTCTTGATAACAAATGATTATAATGTTCATTTATTTCTCCAATTTGCTTCATTTTAGTAAGTGATTCCCTTCAGATCATTTTAGCATCCATCAAATAATTTTGATCGTCTGTAGACTGAATGAGTTCATTAAGGTGTATGTTTATCTTCAAATCATGAGTTTAGGCATCTGAATTTCTATGTTTTATGTGCTAATTCTATTCAACTAATATTGACAACTCTCTTGAAAAAACAAGAGATTACGTAGACGCAACGTAAATAATACCAAATCAAAATCAAGAAAGCATTAAATCAAAGATCTAAGCATTCAAGTAAACAAAATTTTCCAGCTTAATTGAGAAAATCCAGATTTTAACAAATTGAATATTGCTATTGGCATTGTAGGTAAAATACTTTAGATTTGCACAAGAAAGATCAAGCTAAATTGGAATCAAAATCAGACCTAAAGAGGTTCTCGATTTTCCACAGATGGTAGTGGAAATGATGTGATAAGTGAACATATCAACAATTCCCTACAAATTTCACGCAGATTCCAAGCATTTGAATTTCAAACAACATCAGACCACCAAAATGACAAACTAATTCACATTAACAACCCTAAAAATGAAGATATTCAAATAAACTAAAAAAAAAAAATGAAGACATTACACAATTTAATACTCATAATAAAGAGGCAAAACTCAAAACATAAGAGATTTGAAAAAACATGAAACCTAAAATCTTAGTTATGGTGTTCAACAAAGCAGGGAGAGACGAAAGATGATACCTGTAAGCTACAATGGTGAGCCACTGAGAATGTAAGAAGGGAGATATCACCTTCATCAATAAAAACACGAGCTGAACTTGGAGAATTTCGGTTTTGCCGTTAAGCAGAGGATTCAACCGCGATTGAGAGATTTTGCAAGTTGAACTGTCGAGGGAGATTCGAGAGTTGATTGAAAGAGGGAGAGGTCATATTCCACATTCGATCGGGGGTTCAGCCAGAGACCTTCGATTAGAGGATTCAATGGCTAGTGATGAGTGATCACTAGTTCACGAGTTGAAATCGAAAATAATCAAAAGAGAATTCAATCTAGTGTAATCTAGAGAGAATGCTCAAAACCCTAACGCACAAAGCGAGCTCGATGAGGGAATGGAAATTTTGAAAGAGTATTTTGGTTTGCTCAAGTGAAAGAAATGGGGGTTAAATGGTCACCTTTAGTAACGAAAATTGGATTCCTTACCAAATTTATTTACTACCGAAACTTGATTTGTTGCTAAAGTTGTACAATATTTACCAACAAAAACTATTTTAATTGACAAATCTAGTGTATTGGTAACCAAATTAATTTCTTGGAAAAACTCTTGTTGGTGAATACCATTTGTTCAACGAAATTATTTATTCCTTAGAAAATGTCATTTATTAGCAAAGAAATTTATTTTGTTGCAAAAACTTCCTTGCAAGTCCATCAGAAAATGAGTAGCGAAGAAGGATGCATGCTTATGAAATTGTTTACGTTTTTTTTTAACAGATTGAAACAACATGCCAAATATGAAACGGATAAGACCATTTGGGGGATCCTTGCCCCAGAGTGTATACTTCCACCAGAAAAATCACGGTGTGATGGAATTTGTTTATTGCGTACATCAAAACTAACTCAAATTCTAATCGGAAGTTCCTCGCATGTTAATATGGTCACCAGGATTGAATCAACTAGAGAATGTCAATCGTGTCAAAACAAAACATCGCCTGTTGTTTCTAAATGTGGCGGTGAGGATCATTGGATGTCAGAATGCCCATGGGATGATTTTCCGTCCACCTGACCTCAAAATGAAACTACTTTTGAGAGGTTGAATGACGCAAAATAAATAAATAAGAAAAAAAAAGAGCCAGGTGTTGGATGTCAAACTGTGTCGAAATGGGAGGGATGTAGATGTAGTTTGCTAGGGGAGACATGAAGTTGATGAAACTTCTTGTATTTTTACTTAATTTTACTTAAACTGGTATTGAATTTTATGTAAGGTCATCTCCAATGGTAAGGGATCAGAGTTGTCCATCTCTATTTTAATGCATGCAAAATGGCCCAACGCACAATTGCAAGAAAATGGTTAAGTATTTTGGCGAACGGCTTTTCAAAGACCGCATTGAATAAAATCATAGATTTCATTTGGCTTGATGGTAACAACAACCCATTTTTTAACCTTTTTTTTTATACCAAATTTTTATATTTATTTAATTTTGAGTTATACAATGTTAATTGATGTTTTACTTTTATTATATGAGATTAATAAGTCAAAATTCTAATTTTGGGGTTAATTACTATTATATACATGATTAATTACTCAAAATTAATTAATTTATAGTTTAATATATAATTAGTTAATGTAATATTTATTTAGATTGGGATTAATTAAATTATTCATAGTTTACAATTTTTATAAAAAATAATATAGAAATTATGGCAAATGAGATTTGAACAACCTCAACCCACATACAACTTAACTATGGGTGGTTTAGGACCAAACCAACAAAGATCCATGTGGCTTTTGAAAGCCGGACAACTTTTCAAAAGTTGCACGCTTCTTGCTATAGATAGCAAGATGGATAGATTTATCAATTTGGGGAAATGGATTGGGGATTCATAGGAGTTATCCAGGTGGTGGGTGGCCAAAACAGATTAAAATGTAAATTTTTATCCATTTTGGCCTCATATCCATCTCCATTGGAGATGGTCTAAGGGACTTGTTCGTAATGTTTTGTGAAAGTCAATGTATGATGTGTACGATGGTCTTGTTTTTTGTTGACGTAATGGAGTCCATTTTAAATGGGTTAACTGTGCACTTATTATTGTCGAATTAGTACAACTGTTTAATCTTCACCACAAAATGCATGAAATTTAATTCAACAAATACACCGCGAATTGTTTAATCATAAAATTTAGGGTTGTCTACATGAGGCATAAATTTCGATAACTTCCCTCTAGCGGAGATTAAAGTTAATAATGATGCTTCGAAGATGATCAAATAATTGATAAAGTTTAGAATTTGGCTGATTAATAACTCGATATGGAAGAGGTCGATAATGGCTTGAAGACCAGCTTGTTTGATGAGAATTGGAGTGGCACTGGCATATCCATGCCTAGCTCGTCTGTTGGGGTTTGTCCTTAATGTTTTGATTGTGTTCATAATGGTTTTGGTCAGCCTAAAAAGGGAATGCGGGAAAAGGCTATTGAAGACTTCAACAATTGTTACAAAGAAACGGGCAGTGGGGGAAATAATCAAATTCGGAAACATACTCAAGATGGTAAGTTTTCAACCAAAACAGCTTAGATCCTTCGTAGCCCTAAGGAGTGGGACAAAAGTTTCGATTTTATTTGGGCCCCGTCCATGCCTTCTAAGATTTCAGTTTTTGTTTGAAAAGTGCTTCGAGGTGCCATTCAAATAGATGGGAATTTCATAAGGATAGGTTTTTAGCCTTGCTTCTTGATATAGCTGCTAACACCCCTGCTTTTGAATCATATAAGCATGTCTTCATCGAAAGTGATTTGGCAGCCATAGTATGAAGGCATTTTGATCCAATTTTTCACATTCATTGCTGACGCCCAGTGGAAGTTTATGCTTTATAGGAAGAGAACGTCCAAGCATTCACATATTCGTATTCTCTATAACCTCACACCTATGTTTATTCTGTGGGAGATATGGTTGCAAAGGAATAAAATGTTCTTTGAACACAAAAGTTGGAATGCAAACTATGTAATCATTAAGGTTCCGTGTTGGTTGAAGCTTGTCTCTAAAGTGTTCACTCCTAAGGCTCAATCCACAGACACGTATATTATTGTTGTTGCATTAATCTGGAACAAATCCCTGTAAAGGAGAAAAAAACTCGTTGTTTACTCGCATAACTGGGTTGCTATAAACATTGATGGATTGGCCAGGGAAATGTGATGGTTAGGGGAGCTGTCATGCATGATGGAATAAAAAGAAGTTGTGTGTTGGCGAAACAATTGTTCTTTGGGCTGGGGACTAACAACATGGCTGAATTGTTTGCCCTCTTAGAAGGTTTAAAGCTTTATATAAATGCCAAGTGTGTTGATATTTTTAAGATCCCATGGTATTGAAGTCGATTTGGCAGAGGATTAAAATTCTTTATCAACAAATGTGTTTCGTGAGGTGAAATCAGTTGCGGATGAGCTTGCTAATTTTGCTCAAGTTGAAAAGAGAAGCAGATTGTTTGATGCAAACACACTACCTAGATGTCCCAAAGCATTGTTGAAGCTGGATCAATCCCATGTTGCGTATATTAGATTTCCAAAGTAAAACATTTGTTAGTCTTACACAGATAAAGTCGTAATGTACCCCACTATATTTCATTCTTTTGATTAATAATAAAGGTCTAGCACCCACAGTTGCCCCATTGTCCGAGCGATTTCATCGAAGAAGAAAAAAAGTGAAAAAAATTCGACAAGAGCAAAATCACCAGCGAGAAGATCTTTACCTACCCTTGCTTGCTCCCTATGATTAATTAAAGGTCCTACAACTCAAGGTTTGGTTTCGTTCAATACAGAATGATTAAGTAAGTCCTTGTGGTATAGGCCGCAGAGTGCTGAAAATTCTCTTCAATCAACAATTAGTCAGGCTTTTCGATTTGGTGCATATCGATTAATCAACAAACTATTAATAAATCATGCTCGGATTATTGGCTTCATTTAGTTTTATCCTGTTTATGGTTCTAATCCTTTCAATCTATCTTATACTTGTTCCTAAAAGAAAGATTGTTGGTAGTGTGTGGGAGCAGATGTTGGATTTCAGGTAGGGATGGCAACAGGGCGGATTGGGGCGGATTTGAGCAAATCCATCCCCGATCCGTCAGTAATATCGGATCCCCAATCCGCCCCGCAAATCCGTTTGCAATTTTAAATCAAAATCCATAACCGCCCCGTGCGGATGCGCAGATATCCGCCCCGCCCCGCCAATCCGCACAAAATTATAACAAAAAATTAAAAAATCAATATCTGAATTCGTACAAAAAAAATTACAAAAAATTCTGAATTACAATTTACAAAGAATTCGTACAAAAAAAAATTTTAAAATACAAAAAAAAAAAATTAATCTCTGGATCTGATTTCAGATCTGATGAGATCTGATATCAGATCTGAGATCGTATCAGATCAGATTTCAGATGAGATCTCGGATCAGATCTAAGATCAAATTTGATCAGATCCAAGATAAAATTTGATCAGATCTTAGATCTTAGATCTGGATCTAAGCTAAGATCAGAGAAGGAGATTCGGAGAAGGAGAAGGGGCGATCTCCAACCTTCAAGATCTCTGTGAGAGGGAGATCTCTCTGCGAGGGAGCAGTGACGCGGCGTGAGGGAGCAGTGAGGCAGATCTCTCGCGGTCGACGCGGTGTGAGGGATCTCTCGCGGTCGACGCGGTGTGAGGGAGCAGGGTCCAGGGAGGCAAATCTCGCGGCCGCGCGATGTGAGGGAGGGCGAGGTGGTGTGCGGTGTGAGGGAGGGAGATCGCTGCTCTGTGAGAGGGAGAGCTTGTGCTCTGTGAGACAGTGAGAGGGAGAGTTTGGTGAGGGTGAGGGTGAGGGAGCGATTGGTGTGAGGGAGCGAATGAGCGATTGTGATTTGTGAAAAAAAGTTAATCCTTTATATAGGCGAAGGGCACTTTTGTAAATTTGTTGGTTAAACAGATATCCGCGGGGCTTGCGGGGCGGATATGGCCAAATCCGTATCCGCCCCGAATAGTGAACGGATATTTTTTGGATACCCGAAACCACCCGAAAACCCATTCAGCCATATCCAAAACCGCCCCAAACGGATTGGGTGGGGCGGATATCCGTGAAAATCCGCCCCACTGCCATCCCTAATTTCAGGGAAATACCACGTGCCGAGGTATGATGAAGATTGATCCTTTGGCACCCACACAACAATTGTACCGACTCCAGCTCACTCATGATTAGCTCACCCATTTTTTTTGCAGTAATACACGTCTTTTTCATGCAACCAGGCAAGTTGGTATGCAAAGTTTGTTGTAAAGCATGCAAAACACGGCAATTACTTGTGTTGCCTTGCAAGTAAATATCAGCTATTGAGCTTAGACTGTTAAGAAATCCTATCAAAACATGCGAGGGAAAACTTTTTAGTAAACACTATATTTTTTCTTAATAGAGTTAGAAGTTAAGAAGTCAATCACAAAATAAATGTTCTGAATGGGTCAAAGTTGTAATTAGCACTACATCAAATTGACATTTTTGTAACAATTCAAAAAATCAGTAACACTTTTGAGCTATAACAACTTACAAAGCAATTTTACACATTTTCGCAAACAAAATGATTCAATAATTGTATCACCACAAATAGTATAGGCTTACAAGTAATGTTATTCATGGTGATATAATAAATTATATCACTTTTTTTATTTAGCTATTTTTTATTTTGTTGACTAAATTTAGTTTTGACTTCAAATAGTTTGGTGTAGTGGAATAGCTCAAAAGTATTATTATTTTTTAAGTTGTTACAAATATCCCAATTTGGTGTAGTGTAGAAGCAAAAACAACACCCTCTTATTGCACATCAAAACATGCCACAACAAAACTCTAAAGATCACCCAAGGGATAAAAATAGGATATTCACCTCAAAACACGCATGACAAGAGAAATTGTAGATCTACAAATGAAAAAAAAAAAAAGGTTTTGAAAACCTAAACGTTGCCAAATTCGTAACTAGAACTAACTGGCAAATTGAGTGTTTTACATGGAGATTGACTGGAGAATCAGTGAGAGGAGATAAATGAAGAACTGTTTAGGAGAGAAAGAGGTGGGAGAAGGAATCGGAGGAAAACGAACCTTTGGAGAGTAGAATTGACAAGGCTGTCTTCATGAATGAGCCAAGTTCGCTTTTTCTCTCTCTATCGTTCGCTCTGCTGCACTCTTCGTTGATAAGCCTAAGCCAAACATTGGGCGACATCGAAGTCGAACAAGTTTTCTCACATAAATAGGGACAATGCACAAGGGAGGAGTGAAAGAGTGAAAAATCGAGCAAAGAATCGAGAACAATTTTTCTCTCATGAAGAGAACCAGAGATGAAAACGAGAGATGCAAGAAGAGAGAGAGTCCATCCATCGATGACTTTTACACATCGACCCGAAATTTTACTGTATTATTTGGACAATCGCTTAGAATCGGGCGAGCATCTCGAGGGGATGGAGGGTCCCGTTTTTTCGCTAATAAGAAAGGCTCTTGGACAATTGAATAGAGTCCTCCACCGTGTATCCCACCTCCAATTAAAAATAGAGAGTCGCTACTATGTACCCAACTTTTTACCTCAATGCCCCCAATTTTATTTCTTAGATTTGGGCTTTAAAAATGAGTTTGTTCAGGTAGCCACGCTTTAAAACTATTTGGTTGTTAGTTTTGGGTTTTTTTTACACTTCTATCTCTTCTTTTTAAAACACAATCACTAACATTATTTATAGAATCAGTAAAAATGTAAAAAAGTCCAAAACTTGACAAAAAAAGTGACTATAAATTCTGGCTACCTAGAATTGGGGTTTAAAAATTTTTTGGTGTACCCAAGGTGTTTGTACCCCTAAAACAAAACTAGTCTATTACCCGCTAAAGAAGATTATTGGTGGTATGCAAAATACCTATTCTAAATTTTTTTATGCATGATTTTTTTTTTTAAATGCAAAATTTTTATGTGAGTATATATGTAGCAAACAAATAGTCTTTTGATGTGTATTTCTTGTTACACAAACTATCATAGTATTAAGGTTCAAGGACCCTTTAAAACCATGTTTGCTCTTAAAAAATTAAAAATAAATAAAAAGTACCATAATATTTACTATTTATTATGGAACTTGAGACGATGGTGTTGTACAAAGATTTGAAATTTAACGACTGTGTGAATAGATTTTTGTTTCACAAATAATATATTTTTTATTTTATCCCTTAACCCCTCCCACCCCAGATTTGGCCGGCTTGGTTCGACCCTGTGACTTAGTGATACTATCCGCCACTGCTCAACCACTGAGTCATCACAACTTTGACCACAAATAATAGTTATTGTTGTCTTTCTTTCAAGAGCCAGGAAAAATTCACATTAAAATGGTTTTAATTGATAGAAAAAAATGATAAGTTAGTGGTACATATTTTAGGTTGTTGCAACAAAGTCGAAACCCCAAAATGTCGGTGCAACAAAGAGTTAGTGCAACCGAACCAAATAGTCGGGTACACGTAGCAACATCCTTCAAAATATTATTTGAAAATTGCTAGGGAACATAATTGTGCAACCAAGGTTATGTGGCATGATTATTATAGATTTTTATAACATTGAGATATGCATAAACATATGGAGGATTCATTCATCATTACAAGATCATGCCACGTCACTCTGGTTGCAGAACCTGGTTGCAAAATCTTGGTTACCAAGTATTTTTTATATTATTTTAGTAAGATACACAACACTTTATAACATACCATCGAGTGGCAAGTCTTGCCATTTTCGCATGTGCTACAAAATTAAAGCCTTACACGGTACAAATCATGCATATTGTTGTAGTGAGCTTGATTGGCTCTAAATCTGTTAATTCCTTAATGGAAAAGAAAACACGCACCATGAGATTGTTTTATTATATTCTATGCAAACCATATTGTTTTATTGTATTATATGCAAACCATAGTACAAGACTTACTCTAACAAGAGTTCCTCTCTCAAAACTATAATCTAGAACCTCGCAAGGCAAATCGAAACTCACAATGGAGTTCGAACCCACAAATGAGTAAAGTTGAGTTAAGACAAACTTAAATTCAGATTTATTTCTTCTAGTGACAATATATGTTGAATATAAAGACTAAGCTTTTTACAATCAATCTCTTGCTCACTGGGTGATTGAAAACTTTGATTTCAATGTAAGGTGTAGTAGTTCAAGGGTAAACAACTCTCCAATAAAGGCATATACCAGATATGAAAACCTTACTTCAACCTTTTTTTTTTTTTAAATCTCTTCGATAACTCTTGAAAGCATGTGAATGGTGTTTCTTCCTTGTGGTTAATTGTGAACACCTTGTGAAGAATGAAGGCTTCAAGTCCTTTAATAAGCATTTTTCGGACATCATGAGAAGCCTTGGTTGACTAGGATGACATCCCCAACAACCTTATTTAAAATGAATAGTTGACTAATGTTGACAAGTCAATAGTAGCCTGGTCGACTAGGATTGTTTTGGAGAAAAACTAGGTCGACAAGACCATGGTGAAATTCAAGTTTTGAATTCTTTTCCCACACCCAATCACTTGGTCTTTAAATGATTTGGAAATTTATTTAGCTTTGATAGATCATTGGTTTACTTGATTTTATTTAGCACCCCACTTTTTTATACTAACTGAATTTTTATAATAATCTTTTGTGTGTTTGTCTTCATGAAGGTATGTTTATGTACATGTGCTACTTGCTCGTTATTGATGTGTATGATTTGTTTCTTAAAGAGTGTTAGTAGAAATTTAATTATGATTGGTGCGCTCCATCTTGAGACTCTAGTGATGATTCATTTGATAAGTGGTAGTTTTTATGTAGAATTATTTCCTCTATCGAATCTCGGGACGAAATTCCTTTGAGGTGTAAATATTGTAACACCCACATTTTTCTAATTGTATAAATATACTTTATAGATAAATTATTTTATTTTCCTAATTTATGATAATTGATTCATTATTTCCTACATTATAGTTTATATAAAGAATGGGGTTAGTTTTATAAACTTGTGATATTTTTCTTTTGGGCTTGGGCTCATTTATAGATTTTAGATTTTGGTCATGTTTTCATTAGTTTTGATATTGAGAAGGGTTTTTGTTAAATAAAGAGAGGGGCGAGAATAATGAAAGAAGAGGAGAAGAAAAAGAGAATTGGTTTATTTCATCTTTGTACGTTAGGGAGAAGAGAAGAAGAAAAACCGTGAGTTCTTTATTATCTTGTATATTTTCGTTTAGATTAATCTATGGTTTAGGGTTAGATTTTAATACGTAAATAACTCAAAAAATTTATGTTTAGATAAAGGATTTAATTGTATCCTTCTTGGGAATTTGTTGGGTTAAAGAGAAAAATCAAAATCAAGTTTTTGTTTAATCCCTAAAGACAGCTTTGTGCAGCCTTAGGTCTTCCAATGGTTAAAATTCTTTCAAATTAAATCTATAGGTTCACAACACATGTTATGAGAAATATAACACTGGTTTGGAGTCCATCCAATGGTTAGATTTACGCCGAGGCAAGCAAAAAGTCACTGGTCAGCAGGGGCGAAGCCAGGATTGCTGACAAAGGGGGGCAAAAAAAGTTTGAAAAGACCAATTTACCCCTGAACGTGGTTTTTCGAACCGAACGAAGATTTTTTTTCTTTTTTAACTCCTAGCAAATCCATCCTCACCAACCCTCTCACTCTCTCCTCTTATCCTTCGCCTTCTCTTATATTTTCTCTCCCTCACAAACCCTCTCTCACTCTGTAATCTCTCAACTCCGCCTCTCATCTCACTCCCAATTCGCTCAACTTCATAGCAGCTGACTATATCGAACTCTAAAACGCGAACATATCGGTAGCAAAGATTTGTATAGAAATAGGGGACCTAAACTTTAAAAATAACCCATAATATAATTTTTAGTGGAGTTCGGAGCCAAGATTGTATACAAAATGGGGCAACCTAAACTTTTAAAAGGGGGGCAATATAAAAAAAATTGAGTAATTTAGTGAAATTTTTCATAAAGATAAGGGGGGCAACTGACCCCCTTAGCCTAAGGGTAGATCCGCCCATGCTGGTCAGATTGTAGAAATCCTATGATTTTTGCAAAGTTGGTTTCGCGGTGTTATTTGACTTATGCATATGACATAAGATTTGTAAAAGAACTTTTATACTACGCTTTATTCAAAATATATTTGTGAATAATATGTATAAATTGTGAATTATAGAAAAATTAGTGGGTATATCCTTGGTATTGAAATTTAAAAATTTTATTGTATACATGTGAAGTGAATAATATGTTTGGAACTAAAATAATTATTCTGAGAATTTTGTAAATTTTCTCACTTTTTATATGATATTTTATTATAATTAGTAAAATCTATTTTTTAAGTAGTTAGATATTAATGAAAGTGGGTATTTCTTGCTCTCTTGTGTCTTACAAAAATAAAATATATGCATGATTGAGAGTGATTGATATTTATATGTCAGAGGTTATTGTTAGATTATTTTTAGTAAATGCTTGATTTCAAATTAATTAGGTGGTTCGTATAGGTGCTAAATGTCTCTAAACGTGTATGAACGTTTGCAAATTGATTTTAGTTTTAATGTAAATGTTGTCATTAGTTAAGCATGTTGTTGGTGTATGTGATTACCAATTTGCTTAATATTAGTCTTTTTTTAATAGATATAACTTTATTATTTATTGTTTATTGCTAAAGTTTAATTATTTATAGCAATTTATGTACGGTTATTGCAAACACATTCTAAATTTGATCTTTATTTGACGTGTGATATTAGTGACTTGTGCTTGTTGTGAAGTTTATATTGTTAGATTTGTAAGGTGACTGTGAAACCTCAATAAGTATCCTAAGGCCCTGTTTGGTTCCACATTGTAATGGGAATGGTAATGGGAGTAGTAATGGGAGTGGTAATTAGAATGTAATGGGAGTGGTAATGGGAGTGTTTGGTTTACCTATGAATGTAATGGGAGTGGGGATGTGTCTTTAAGAATATGCCCTCACTACAAAGCATCAAAACTTCAACACAACAACAAAAACCCACCCACCCCCTTTCTGATTAAATTCCAACCCCCCTTCCTTTCTATCTCTCTTCTTTCTCGTTTTCTCCATCTTACTTCTCTACAATAATAAGGACATGGTGGACGAGGCGGGAGGTTTGGTGTTGATGGTTGTTGCTTTGGTGGCTGGTGTGGTTGTAGAGGGAGCTTTGGTGGTGGGCGAGGAGGACTTGGAGGTGGAGGGAGGTTTTGGAGGGGGAGGACTATGTGGTGGAAGGAGAGGGGTTTGGAAATGTGGGGGTGTAGTTGAATGTTGTGGTGTTGAAGGTGGGGTTTGGATTCAGTTGATGCTGTATTATGCAAATTGACTCGCTAAGATGCATTTGAGATATTGTTGATTTTTATACTCTTTTCCACAACCACAAAAAAATGTGAACAAAAAAAAAGTGGATTGGAAGGAAAATGTATGATTTTAGTATACACCCTTGCTTGTATTACTTGGTATATGATTTAGTATGCAGACTTGTTTGCATACCGGGTACATTGTTCCATATGTGTTCGGATGTACGTATAATGATACACTTGCCATGGAACAAATTTCAGGTAAGATGACACGACCCTCGAGGTGACACCCCACTTGGGACATGCATGTTTCAAGTGGTTTCGAAGGCAAGGGAGACACATTGGGGTGAGGTGTGTTCGACACAAGAGGAGTGTGAGATTGTGAAAAAGAAGCGAAGTTTTTGTGCAATAACGAAAATATAAATTTTACCCTAACATGAAATCTGTATTAATTACTCTATTAGTATATATGCATTATTGTCTTGAAGTAATAAACTAAATGCTCATTCGACCAGTGAATGAAAACTATATGTCTTCCTTAAGGTAAAATGTGTATTTGTTAATATTTCAATAATGATATATTATAACTATGGTTCGTATTTTATTGAAAGTGAATTGCTCATACCAGTATTGAAATACCGACTAAAATTGTATCCATGATGAACCTCGATAAATTTTAGACATTACATCCATTTGTTTCTAACTATTTCGTATAAGATGGCAAGTCTATTGACGTTTCTGCATGTTAAACTTGTCATGGTCAACCTCACAGCATAAGTATAAGTAAAATATATATTTTCTACAAATACGATAGGAATTTATTAGAAATACACGTTTGCCTCATTGAAGAACTACATTTTGCTAAGTTGTTTTCTCATGTACGTGATTTCATGTCATTGCATATAATTTATTTTACTTTATTAGAGACGAAAATTTCATACTAGTTACATTACTAACCCAAGTAAGTTTATGCTTATTGGCTACGTTCTTATTGGAACATAGCCAATTAGACATTTTTCAGGTTTTTTTTTTTTTTTTTTTTTTTTTTATCCCTTCTCACCCAAATGCCGCCGGCTGGATTCGACCATGTGACCTAGTGATACCATCCGCCACTACTCAACCACTGAGCCATCACACCTTTGGCGACTTTTTTCAGGTTAGAGAGTCTTTGGGGCAACAATGTTGGAGTTTTCTTTGTGGGGTGATCATCATCAGAAAGCTTCCTAGATAAGAGTGTTTGTTTACTTCAAATTTGTAATAAATGTTATATTTTTATATTAGAATTTTGATATCTTTTTGTTT
Organism: Berberis vulgaris; assembly: GCA_963556465.1. Classification (NCBI taxonomy): domain Eukaryota; kingdom Viridiplantae; phylum Streptophyta; class Magnoliopsida; order Ranunculales; family Berberidaceae; genus Berberis; species Berberis vulgaris. The sequence goes on from OY747128.1 coordinate 61,180,957, forward strand.
CATTGGTTTTTAAGAAATGTTAATTTCTAAGAAAATCAGAGCGTGACAGTTTACTTGCTTTGACATTTTGGTTCGATTTGGGCTTTAATCATCACAGTTTCAATGCGGTTTTCATAAGTTGAGTTTAGTTTTCTTGTCATTGACTTTGGTATTTTAACATTTGACTTCAGTTGTCATGAGTTGGATATGACCTTTGAATGATTTCAAAGCTTATGACAAAATTTCCGAAACTCTCAATTCAAAGTTTATAAATACACCGTGTATTTTTAGAATAAATCCTTCAAATTTTCACACAATTCACAGATACATTATCAATTATGATACATTATCAATTATTCTCTAAATAATTCAAAATTAACCTCCAAAACACTATAGTAAACACTATAGAGATCGACCAAACCTAGGGAAAATTGTTGAGACAACTCAAAAATCAAACTTAAAATTCAGGGCATGAGAAGGGAAATTATGAAAACATTGTGATATAATGAACTACAAATTAGGGTTTTGAAAGAATTAAGGAAGACAAGTTTTCAAGGCAAAACAATCCACAATCATATTTCTCTTACAATTAAACCATACTACTCAAGGCAAACCCAAAGATTCCACCAAATTATATGTATGTAATTCGAACCTAGAAGGAAATATGTCTAGATTCACACAGACATAAACTACACTGCCCGAATCTCGAACTAATCAAGAGACAATAATTATTAGACGATCAAAGAATTTTCAAAAAAATAATATAATAAATAAATAGAGAAGAATTAAGGATATTCATATAGTACAACCATGGTAGTTTATATCTAGAACGAGAGATTTTGCTTAACATAAGTAAGGGGTGAAAAGATAATTAAATTGCATTGATCAAAGAACTTACAACCCTTCCTCCTAAATAATTGATAAAACAAAAAAATTACAATCGAGCTTCATCAATTGAACCAATGTCCTGCAGAAGAGAAGAAAACCTTTATCTTCTACATATTGTCGTTGTTTTTAAGACAATTGAAAAAAAAACCTTGATTTTCCAAGGAAACTCTATTTTGTACCGAACTTGAGAAGCTTGAAAGTGTAAGTTACTGAGTACCGATTAAGTAGATCTACTTGATGTCTGGAACAACACAAGGGCTAAGGCGCACGTCACGTTTTCTTTAAGGTGATAAGGTCGTCACTGATACTCAGTTCCAGAAAAGATGAATTACACTTCCAGGATACAACATTAACAAGAGAACTATATTTCCTATTGATCTGCAGTCAAATAGGAACACTGATAGCGACACCAACAACAAGGTTTAATCAAATTATTTTGCCCAATGAATCAAACTGCATATAGAAAGGTTGAGAAGATAAATTAAAATAGCTTCAAATGATCTGAAATGTGTTTTGCAAAATTGTTTTAGGGTTTTGGTCAAAAGAAAAGTCCAATGGTCAAAACAATTTTGTTTAAAAAGATAAGGGGCACGTGTCTTGGACAAGCCCAAGCTTGACCCAGCTCCGTGCGAGGCGATGGTGCGCACATGTGTGTGTTTGTAAGCCCAATTGGGTCTTCTCTCTTCCAAAAAAAGTGTGGTACCCATTGGGGTCCAAGCATTTCACCAAAACATCTCTTTAAGAGTTCTTCAAATGAGCTTTCTACATTAGATGTGAAACTATTCAAGTATCATTCCTCAAAGTGAGGTAGAGGTCATGGGAATCTCCACAGACATGGTACCTATCGGGCTCAAAGGCTGACATGCTACCATGTGTGGGCGGGCTCATGGGAATCTACCTTGGTGTTATAGTCCCATATCGCCTAGGCGATGGAAAAGGATATGTTATATATATGTGAGGTTGGATCCCCTTGGTATGACGTGTTTTAAAACCGTAAGGGTGGTTAAGCTCGAAGCGGACAATATCATACCATGTGGATCGGGTCGTTACACAGAATGGTCGGACTCAAAGGCTGACAGGCTATCTAGGTGTTATAGTCTCACATGTCCTAGGTGAGGGAAGCAGATGTGCTATATATGTACAAGGTTAGATCCCCTTGGTACGACACATATGAAAGTCGTGAGGGCAGGATGAGGGAAAGGCCCTATAGGAGGTGGAGCCCAAAAGGCCCGTGGAACCCAAATCGGACAGTATTGTACTATGAGTATAGCCGATGTGCCACTCTGATACAACGCGTATGAAAACCATAAGGGGGAGGGTGAGGGAGAGGCCCTAGAAAAGGTAGAGCCTAATAGGCCCGTGGATCCCTTAGCGGACAATATTTACCATGAGCATAACCGCTATGCCACTATGAGACAACACATTTTAAAGTCGTACAGGCCTTTGGCCCAAAGCGAACAATTAACAACCTTGTGTAGGCAGACTCTAAGGCTGACAGACTACCATGTGTGGGCGGGCTTTGATGTTGGCAACTCCATGTGTGGGTAGCATCAGAGGCTGACAGACTACCTTGGTGTTATAGTCCCACATCGCCTGGATGAAAGATGAGGATGTGCTATATATGTGCAAGGTTGGATCCCCTTGGTATGACGCGTTTTAAAGCCGTGACGGTGGTTAAGCCCAAAACAGACAATATCATACAATGTGAATCGGGTCGTTATACTATCTTTCTACAGTCCCCCACTTATATAATAAAGAAAATAGCAAACAATCAAAGGGTAGTGCGACTAGATTCATTAAGTCATGCACAAGTGAAGGTGTATAAAGACTTGAACCTACACGTGGTATTTGTATCTCAAGGTACAAGAACATTAAGTGACTAAGTTTTAAACTTAGGGTGTGTTAGATTTTCAGAAAAGTTTTCATGGAAAACAAGGTTTTCAATGGAAAAAAAAAACTATAAATGTTTCAACATAATTTTTTCCCCACCGTTTGATTTTTCTAAGTTTTCCACATAAGTTTTTTCCACTGTTAGTTTTTTCAAAGAAAAAAACTTTTCCTATTTTTCCACTATTTGATTGCCAAATTTTTTTCAATGATGAATTTATTTTAGGCGTATAAAAAAATACTTGGGGACCAGGATTTTGCAACCAGGTTTGTAACCATGGTAATATTTAACAATTTGGGATGATGATGTATTTCTCGAGATATGTATAAACATCCACCAATTGTGACGTGTCACCCTAATTGCAAAACCTGGTTGCAACATTCTGGCTCAAATTTGTCTGTTTATCTTGCCATAATCTTCATTAATATGTGAACCATATTGGATAATTAAAAAACAAATTCGTGCGCAACTTTTGATGAAAATTTACGTTTGAACTGTAAAATTTATGGTGAAAGTTAGGGTATCAAACGAGACGGATACAACTCAGACATAAAAAAATGCATTTAGATCTGAATTACTACACAAAGATCCGAATTACTACACAAATATACAAATTCAAATTTGATTTACCATTTCATACCATATTTCACACAATGCTATAGAACTTGGCTTCATCCAACATTACAAGTACAAACTCCTCATTCAAAAGATTAAAAAGATGGCTAAAGGAGCTATCTCTACAAGTGCAAACTTTGTTGGCATAGTTTTTGTAGCGCTCTTGCTAGTGTCAATCCCAGGTTTAAACTTTAAAGCACGAACTCAACCCAACCCAGCCTAAGTGATCACCAATAAAGCCCGATCCAAGAAGTTCAACCTAATACCAAGCTTAGAAATGGACTACAATCAAAGCTCATGTAATGGGAAGCCAATCACGTCTCTGGAATGCAAGGGCAGCAGCAGTTCACAATTCATACATTTGGTTTTCTAAAACAGTGCTATAAAACTTGATATACTGATGACGTTCAGCATCAGTTGCCGTAAGTAGCGTGCTGGTGGCTGGCCCTTGAATTGTCTTCAGAGAACCACTATCGTTTTCTAGCTAGAAGGCAATGGAGAGACTTATCAGACTCCTCTTTAGGTGTTGCAATCAAATACAAACAAATAATAACATAAGATAAATTTCCAATAATACTTGTTCATGATTGACTCTATCCTCATCTGCTTGAGCAAATGGATGGACAGGCGAATTCACCTTTCATGATTGCTGGCCCTGAGAGCTCCCCAAGCTTGGTGGGAGAAAACCTAAACCTGTTTCAGGATTAACTATTTTTCTTCATAGTTTGCAGCAAGCCGCCTGTTGAACCTGATTTATAGGTTTCTTTTGGACCAAATGATCAGAATATTCCACCAGTGGTTTCCATCAGTCCATGTGCCCACAATATTAGAGGTTAACATTAGTAAAAAGTGAAAAGAATAACTAGTGCCTATCAACATGGGTATATCAACACTATATATCCATTTATTCGTCAGTACCATTGTTACATTAGCGAGTGCTTGTGATTGTGGAGTGATTTGTAAAGCTAGTGTTTTTCATATGTCAGGTTTTTGTTGTTACTCCACACAAAACCTCCAAAGACCTCAAGACATACTTTGATTCATATGATCCATGCCATGATGGATCAGGCTACAACAGTAGAAATTTCACTTCATTCAAAAGAGTATTGTTCCAATATACCTTTCTTCTTTGTCTTTGTCCGCATAGTTGGCAAGGCCTTGATTTCAGGATTATCAATCATATGTGAGGGTTGCAATTAGTGCAGTGCATGGATTGTAATCCAATCTGATCCATTAGACAACAACAAACTATTTAAGTGAAACTGAAGAACAATAACCCTAACTTGAATTCTTTCAATAAATATACCATACAATAAATTTAAAAGGATGAATAGTTCAGTAATTTTGAGAATTACTCACCATCAATGTTTTGTAATGGTACAATATATATAAAAGCAATAGGCTAAGAAGGATTACATGAACAACGTAGTAAATAACAATACTAGAAACAAAGCTAAAAGTGAACAACATATTAAAATCAGACGAGGTATTTAGAATCATGATGCAGGAGGGTTTTTAGGGTTTCTAATTTGGGTCTCTAGGATTCCTAATTTAGGCTTTTAGGGTTCCTAATTTGCTCTTTCAATTTAATTAAGAGTCTTTTTAGTTTCCTTTTAGGATTATGCTTTACCTTTTCTTTTAGGAATAAACTGCTTGTTATTTTAGTATTTGATTCTAATTTTTCTTTTAGGAATAGGCAATTTCCTTTTAGGATTAGACTTTACTCTTTCTTTTAGGAATAGACTACTTATTTTTATTTGATTCTAATTTTTTCTTTTAGGAATAAGCTGCTTATTATTCAAATTATTTGAGCACTATAAATAGAGTTGTTCCTCAATATTGTAAGAGACCTTTGATTTGAGTAATTTGATTAAACATTAGAGTTATTTATCTGTGTTTTGGGCTATTCTTTTGTGTTCTTCCCTGTCAATTATCTGTTGCTATTAGCCTATAGAATAATTGCTATTTTGCCCGGCGTCAGTTGGTATCAGAGCTTCAGCATCTTCTTGGGGTGAGATTTCATCAATTTCTATGGCCGGTGGTCATGGTCGTGGTCGTCGCAGGCAGGTTCCAAACGAGGAAGCCCCAAACCGTGATCTTAACGTTTAGGATGTGATGATTGAGGATTTATAGAGGCAAGTTGCAGAGTTAACCCGGCGTCTAACGATGCGGGATTTCGGTAATCGTGGGATGGAAGATCACGATTCTGATTCCAGTTTTGAAAACTCGTATCACAATCGTGCTCGATTATGGGAGCACCGTGGTCGGGAGGATCGTCATGGAGACCTAGGATTCATAGTGGATCTACCCGAGTTTTTTGGCATGTTACAGGCCGAAGGATTCATCGATTGGTTGCATAAAGTAGAGCGTATTTTTTAGTTTAAGGAAGTCCCAGACCGTGTCAGGGTGAAATTGGTCGCCATCAAACTCAAAGGCAGAGCATCTGCGTGGTGGGAGCAGCTGAAGCGAGCACGAGACAGGCAGGGCAAGGCCAAAATCACTGATTAGGAGAAGATGAAGGGTCACTTTCTTCCTTTCTTCCTTTCGACTACACTCAACCCTTATTTCAGTGACTTCACTTGTTGAGGACCGTTTCTTAAGCATACCAGCGTGCACTTGCTATGAAAAAACAACAGAGCAGGAGGCCAATAATCAGCAGTGATCAAAGCGGTTGGCCAGTTCGCCCTCAAAAATTGCGTCCTGCCCAGCAGCCACCACAGAGTAATTCTAACTCAAATATTAGATGTTTTAGATGTGGTGAACAGGGACATAGAGCGACTCTGAGTGCAGGAAGACTGCTATTCAAAAGGGTAACAATCTCCTAATTGAGGAAAACGTGGTAGACGAAATTGAAGAGCTTGGAGAGCTTGTGTATGACATTGATGAAGAGTTGGATATTGTTGATGCAGATGGTTTGCAGAATGGGGATGTTGGAGTTGTTATTGAAGACGGTGAAGTGCACGAAGAAACTGATGGGGAAGGAGGTTGGGACCTTGAGGACTTTGAGATGCCCAACCAGGATCAAAATCCCATAGAAACCAATATAGAGCTCCCAGTTCTCGATGCAAGATCTCTAGAAGAAGCTTTGAGGCAGGTGGGGACAGATTTAAAGTATTATTATGCTCATACATGGTTCAGGCAGATGGATAAGTTCATTCCTTATGTCAATATGGATGGGCGCGTGAATGCCCTTTACTCCACCCCATCGATATATATTGATGCCAAGCATGCAATAAATGAGACATGTCCATTTCACACTGATGACTTCTTCCCATATGCAGCCCATACAAATGCGTACTGGCCAGGTTATTTCACCAATAGGCTAGCCATCAAGCGATATGTTAGGAAGATGAGTGGTTACTATTTGGCAGTAGACGTGAATCCAGATTTGCCAGCGGAGGTGCATCAGCTAGCAGAGTTTTCTGACTTGATACCAGAGGATTTTCTTCCTGGGCTGCCGCCAGAGGATTCCGATGAAGTTGTTGTGAACTTGAGGACGAGTTCTTTCCAACCTGGGGCGACTGATGCAGGAGGGTTTCTAGGGTTCCTAATTTGAGTTTCTAGGGTTTCTAATTTGGATTTCTAGAGTTCCTAATTTATGTTTCTAGGGTTCCTAATTTTCTATTTCAATTTAATTAGGAGTCTTTTTAGTTTCCTTTTAAGATTAGGCTTTACCTTTTCTTTTAGGAATAAACTGTTTGTTATTTTAGTATTTGATTCTAATTTTTATTTTAGGGATATGTAGTTTCCTTTTAGGATTAGACATTACATTTTCTTTTAGGAATAGTCTGCTTGTTATTTGTATTTGATTCTAATTTTTTCTTTTAGGAATATGCTGCTTATTATTCAAGTTATTTGAGTACTATAAATAGAGCTCTTCCTCAATATTCTAAGAGACCTTTGATTTGAGTAATTTGATTAAACATTAGAATTATTTATTTGTGTTTTGGGCTATTCGCTTGCGTTCTTCCCTGTCAATTATCTGTTGCTATTAGCCTGAAGAATAATCGTTATTCTGTCCGGCGTTAAATCACCAAATCGAAACCTTGGAGCCTCAACAACTTCAAAGCTGATCATATCTTGGGTTTGACACGGTTCTTTGATAACCAAGGATTTTGATTTCGTTTTTCAAGTTAATTTAGGTATTCAGATTTTAAGAAAGATTTCGTGAAATATTTCGGTGTGTAAAGAAAAAACGTAAAAATTTCGTTGACACATGAAATATATATTGAATTTTGAGGGTATATTAAATATGTGAAAAAAATAATATGCAAGTAAATAAATGTATTAAACACATTAAATGAAACCAAAATACCTATATTGAGAAAATCAATGGGTAGTTTAAAAAATCAATATATAAGTAGAAAAAGTGATAATTAGGAAATAAGTAGTGGTTTCAAAAATCAATAAATAATTACAAAAAAACACTCGAAATTTATGAAAAAATCTCGAAATGTTTTGAAAAAATCTTCGAAAAAATGTAACTTTTAGTAGCTGGTTTTGGTATTTTACCGAAAAATGAAATTTAAGAAAAAACCACGTAATTTACAAAAAAAAAACCTTGAAATTTTTAGAAAAAAAAACCCTAAAAAAATGTAATTTTTTCTTTCGCCCTTTTTCTTTTCATAATTTAAAAAAAAACGAAAGTTTAGGAGAAATTTCGTATAATTTCGCGAAATAACAATCCTTGCTGATAATTCTAAATCTCACACTAGGTCTAATCAATCCGACATACTTGATTCTTAACAACAATTGTGTGTAAAATTTTTTTTACGGGTAGGGACATAACAATTGAGTACTCAAAGCAAGTTGGGAAGCTGGGAGTTGTGTTATTTGAGTTACCATCAACACATGTATGGCCTTATCAAGGAGTTACTATCAGAATAACATCATCCTCTTCACAGGGAAACCACAATGAGAGATTATATTTTGCACTATGATTCAAAAGGTCTTGATGGAAAATCTTCTCTTGCATATTTCAAGCTGTGAGTTTGAGGATGATGATGTTATCATTAACTGACTGTTTGATAATGGAACTATTGTGTCAAACAATACAAGAACTAGAGGGTTATGGTTGTGTGAAAACAAAATTTGTAAGCCATTTTCAGTGCATTTCCTTTATGTATCTATCATAATGCAATACTATTGTATGAAAACAGACATGAAATTAAACTAGCACTACATACAAATGTGTTGATTGAATGATAGTCCTAGTGTCTAACACAAACAACTGTAGATGCTCGCTATAGTTTTGCAAAAAAGCATAGTGTCCTAGTGGCAAATCATACATTGATGTTATACTCGAGAAACATACTATAATAACAGTGATAGGACAAGAAATAAACACAAATTCAGGGCTAGAAATTTATTGATATAAATGCTTCAAAGCACCATAAAAAATACTGAAATTAAAATGGATAGATCGAAAGTTTTGCGATTACCTCTATAATGCCATATTAAAATCAACCAAGTTGAGCACAAAGTATGAAAAACTATGTCTGGTAATATGTTTTATATACCAACTTTTCAGAAAAACAATTGGAATGTAGATCTGGGTCCTTGATGATACCTGATGCTGTCGTTTTTCGCTCTCTGCTCTGACCTAGTTTTTGCTGACCTGTTGACCTGCAAAAGTAACACACGTGAGCCACGGACCACCGTTGTGGTAGCCGATGACACTCAGATGCTAAAGTCAGACAAAGCCCTAGGAAGGTGTAATGATGTAACAGGGAATTTCTAGCGTACCTTAGCTTATTAACCTCATGTCTTATTTCTAGTGCAAGGAGTCCTGGTTTATCCAAGCCATCGTAGGCGTAAATTAGGGAATAAATCTTCGTGGATATCCCTATCTAATTAGGAGTCGTTATGTAGGAGTGAAGTTCTCTGTTAGCTCTGCAGTTCTAGATACGTGGGAGACAGTTCCCAATCCAAGAGCAATCCGTAAAAGGGTGTTTCCCTGTGTGGAAGATACTCTGGTGTTAGCTTCCTAGTTGGAAGCAGAGAGCAGCTGTAGTTGTCCGTCCGAAGTTGATCATCAAGATACTTGCCTATGGAGGGCTTACGAGTATTGAGGACAACTGTGAGACGTGTGGGTCTAGCATGTAGTGAGAGTCCGTGTCCACCTGGTGGACTGAAGTCGAGCATGCTTAAACCACTTGGGCCTGATCAGTGTTGGGCTGATGTTGGGGCCTGTAGTTCCTCCAGATCATCATGACATGTGTACGGCTCAAGGGTGTGACCATTTTTATGTATCATCAACTACTCCTCTCGAGTTAATGAGCCATCACATCGGTTCACTAAGTCATCTCTTGAAGGGATGCGTCGCTCATGATGATTGAGTCTGAATCGTTGCTTGAGCCGCACACTGCATTAATAGCACGTGCGTTGGTTCGGCGAAAAAGAAGTGGGAAACCATTATCTATTTAGGTCATTCTCACTGCAGAGTGTGGTTCTTCTACTTTGTTTGCTTTCAAAGATATTGTTCTGAAAAGATTGTTCATCTTCTTCATGGCTCAAGAAAATCTTCTTGATGACGCTGTCCTGGCCGAGGGCCTAGAGTTTTTTGAAGACATGTTGTTGTTCGAGCCTGGTTTTGCCGAAATCCGTACAAAGTTTGGAGTCTCTGGGGACCTGCCGTTGTATCTCCTAACGGTCGACCAAACGTCAGTGTCACCTCCTGCCGGTTTCATCTGTTTACATCATGGGATGTTTCAAACTGGAGTGCGCTTTTTGGTTCTGAACGTGATTTGGGAGTTCTTGGATCTCTTAGGGATTCCTCCGCCTCAGTTGGGGCCCAATGGATATAGGATCATCCTCATGATTCTGCTCAATGCTAAGAAGGCCGGTGTTGGCGTGACTCTGCAGGTGATCCAATTGATGACCTCTCATCATTTGAAGAGTAATGTTGTCTGTAAGATGAAGTCGCCGAATTACTTCAGTAAACTACCTGATGATTTCAAGTTCTGGTAGAAGTACTACTTTTTGGCTCCTGCAGATTCGAAGTATTCCAATGCAAGGGTTGTCTGCTTGAGTGACAGTTCAGGCCACTTCGTAAGTTCAACCCTTTTCTTGCGACTTTGATGTGCTTGATAGTGGGCTGACTGATCATTACTTGTGTTCCCTTGCAGGAAGGTTTCTTACTACTCCTCTTACTCTGGAGAAGCGAAATACCATGGAGACGTTCCGTGTCTTGCCGAAAAGGAAGGTGGTAGATGTCATAAGAGTTTCCAACTTCATCCGTAGTGGGATGTGGGACAACTAGCACGTTGCCCCCACTCTGTATCGAGAGTCGCATATTAAGTTGGAAGATGAGGCCCCTTCCAGGAAGAGGAATGCTGCTGAGCCAAAGTTCCCGTTCTCTTCGATGAGGAAGAGTCGTCCGAGACGTTTGCTTCATTTGTGAGGAAGATGTCTCGCATTAGAGTTGGTCCGTCTTTGGCACGAGCTGCTCCAGTGAGAGAGGAGCGCGAGTCTGCTGAGCCTATTGAGGCAAAGATTGATGTTTTCGTCTTGGAAAAAGATTACCTGCGGTTGGCAAGAGTCATGGATAGGTTGAACCTTAGTGACACGCAGGTCGAGGCTCTAAATGACTGTCTGGTGCTGGTTCTAATGGAAGTTTCCGCTGGTGCTAATTTGCGTGGGACCATTGATGTAGGAGGCTCCTGTGAAGATTCGCCTGAGGTGGTGGAATCTGATTGCCCTACTGTTGATTTTTTTTTAAGGTGGCCGCGGTACCGACCATGTCTCTTGTAGTCCGCATTGCTTACCATCTCATTCTAGGCCACAACTAGAAGTGTTGGAGGGTCATTTGGATAATTCGCTCCCTCATCTTCTTCCGAATCCCATTGAGCCACTTCGTAATAAAGGGTCGATTGTTGATGACAAAGGGAAGGCCACATAGGAGAGTCTGAGGACGGTGGCGACCGTGAAGGGCAGCGTTGGCATAATCCCTGATCCGGGGAAGCTTCAACCAGGTGCACTAATAAACTTGTTCGCACCTGACTTGGTAAATATGAGCTCACAAGTCTGGCACCAAGAGGTAGACATATAGTATGCTTCGATGAAGCATATAAGCAGGCGTCACAGCTGGTTGATAGATCATGCTCCTAAACCTGAAGAGGATATGTTGGAAGGATGTATGGGTAAGGGTTTGAAGTACCTTATGCTGGGTATGTCTCTCATGAGCCACACGGCTGTTGCTGGAACGGAAGCCAAGGCGGCTCGTGAGATAGTATATACCTTGAAGCGTGTCTTCTCGGACACGCAACTGCTATATTCTGATGCACTCCGTGAAATTGAGTGGCTTAAGAAACAGACCGAGGAAAAACGGTTGGATCAGTCAACCGTGGCCGCTGAGGCTTAAGAGCTCGTTTGGAAAACCTCAAGCGTAATCTGACAGAGGTGGTGTCCGAAAGGGACGGACTCAGGCAAGAGTTAAGCCAACTGAGTATTTTGAGCTGCGGCTAAGGAGTATTTTGAGCTGCAGTTTTTTGCTAAAAAGAGCGTTTCGAAGGAAGCCGACTGAGTTGCTGAGAAGCAACAGTTGGAATTCGATGTGGAGTTCTACGCCCGTGATGCGAGAAAGGCTGAAGACCGGCTTAAATTGGGGTTGCATGAGCTTAGTGTTGTGAATAGCAATCTCAGGTCAACACGCTAACTGGCAAGTTGGAGCTGCTGGAGCGTGAACTTGTTGACGCAAAGGTGCGAGAGGAAGAGCTTCTCCAAGAGCAAGGCAAGTGTGAGTTCCGTTGGGTTGTACATGACTGGCTGGAGCTGTTGGCACTGATGAAGGAAGAACATCTAGAGTGGGATCTTGGCTAGTAAAAGAAGATGTCATATGTTGATTTGTCTGTTGCCATCGCATCGTCGGATGAGGAAGACAACGTGGGCCCTGATACACAGGCCACGACGCGTGTGGACGCTATCCCTGCTCCATCTTCCAATAGGCTTAGCTCTTATGTTTCTATACCTTCTCTCGATAAGGAGTAACCTTGTTGTGATTGTACCCCTTTTAGGTTTGACCGTTAATGAAAACAGTTTTATCAGTATTGTGTTTGTTGTCTCTATTGTATGTTTTTCCTTTTGCCTTGTCGTCAAGCTTAGGCTGGTTGAGTCAATAGGACACTTAACTGGTCTGTCTGCGATAAAGAGCTTGATCACTTTGTATTGTGAACGACTTGGGGTCGTTGTTGCGTAGCCATGTCTGATAGTGGGCATATTGCGTATAGTTTAGCTGGGGGTTGTCCGCACTGTGTCTTGTTCCCGAGGTAAGCTGTTTGAAGCTTATCTTGTTTGCCGACCAGTCAGCCGCAGTTGCTGCTAAGAGCGAGTTGCAATGGTCGAGCGCATGCGACAGAACGTTCTTGCCGAGTCAGGCACCGTAAGCTCGGGCTGACATCCTAAATAGCTTTTATTTAGGCAATGGCCATACGACCTTTGTATCGGCGCAAATGGCCTTCGCGAATATGAGAATGTTAGTCAATTTGAGCGTGAAGACAATGATTCAGCTAGATTCATGTTTGGTGACCAGGCTGAAGAGCAGTGGTCCCGTGGCAAGCCGTCGGGATTAGTGCAGGACTGACTAGGCTCCCACTTTCCGAATTGTGTATGACCAAGTAAAGTGGGCTTCGAATTCAGGGAGTAAAATTTTGGCGACTAGGCTGAAGAGCAATGGTCTCGTGCCAAGCCGTCGGAATCAGTTCAAGACTGATTAAGCACCCACCTTCCGAATCGTGTATGACCCAGTAAAGTGGGCTACAGATTTGGGGCGTAAAAGTTTGGCGACCCGACTGAAGAGCAGTGGTCTCGTGGCAAGACACCGAAATCAGTTCAAGGCTGACTAGGCTCCCACCTTTCAAACCATCTACACCCTCCCCGTGGGGTGGATCCTACGAATTCGAGTGGAGTTTGGCAACCAAGTTGAAAAGTAGTGGTCCCATGGCAAACCATCGGAATAGTTCGAAACTGACTAGGCTCCCACCTTCCGAATTAGCTACAGATGTGCGGATCCGGCTACAAATTTGGGGGGGTTCGGCGGCCACACTGAAAAGCAGTGGTCCCGTGGCAAACCGTCGGAATCAGGTCATGGCTAACTGGGTTCCCACCTTCTATACTATCTACACCCTCGCAGCGCGGGCTACAAGTCCAGGTTTGGTGATTTGGCGGCCACGCTAAAAAACAGTGGTCCCGTGGCGAGCCATCAAAATCAGTTCGGGACTGACTAGGCTCCCACCTTCTAGATTATCTACACCCTCGCAGTGGAGGCTACAACTCAAGGTTTGATGATTTGGAAGCCACGCTGAAAAGCAGTGGGCTCGTTGCGAGCCATCGAAATCAGTTTGGGACTGACTAGGCTCCCACCTTCTAGACTATCTACACTCTCGCAGTGGGGGTTACAAGTCTAGGTTTTGATTAGAAGTTTTCGTTGCTAGTTGTCACCAGCTAGGCTTACCTAATTAGGTTAGGTGATCATTGGCCGCGATGGGGGGCAATGATCCCTGGCGAGTCGTCGTTACCAGGCATGATAGCGCCGATTAGACTCACACTTCCTAAACCGTCGATGCCCGCGCTAAGCGGACTAGGTGTCCAGTTGAACCAGAAGTTGTTGTCATTAGTTTTTGCTGACTAAGCTTGCATGGTTTGAAAAAAAAATTCGCATGTTCAGGGCCGTGTGCATTTAGTGGTGCATTGTGTGGATGAAGTTACCTCGAATCAGCAAGTGATGTAGGTACAATCTGTATGTCAGGATCGCTTAGGATCTCTTAGTGCTCGTGCCAAGCATGTGACAAAGTGTTGTGTGAATAATGGGCCGAGCCCATGGGCTTGCAGATAAAGGGCTAGGGCGCAGCGCACTGCATGTATGGCGTAAATTGCATGGTAACACGTGTACGACACGAGCTGTGTGACGGTTGACTACCGGTTACTCCCCCTTAATTGATGGGGTTGCGTGCAATGCCATTAATTTGAATGACCTGGTTTACGCAGTTTCCTTGGGAACCGTCGTCTCCTCATTTCCCATACCGTATTCAATGCTTGATAGTTAATGCTGGAGTGCCAGCTTGATGAACCATCATGTCTATATAATGGTGTTTTCCAATCGTTGTAGGCACTATCTTTTGCATAGCTTATCTCCTGTAATGTTCTTGCTTGAAGAAAATGTTTTGGGTTTTCCAAATGCTGAAGAAAATGCTTTGGGCTTTCCAAAGGCTGAGGGTGTATCTCCGTCTCCGAATGTTCTGACATTTACAAATATCAGGATCCTTAATAGTTATCGTTATCCGTGGTCACCTACTATGGGTGAGCGTGTAGTTGATCATCTGAGATCTTGTAATTTATTTTCATTTCGCAGAGAAGTAGTATTGATTTCATTAGACGTTGTACGTAGCAAAATTGTCTAACTTTTACTTCAATTTGCATTATATTCAGATGTTCTAGTGCCCAGTCTTTTGTATCCGCCTCAAGGCGTTCGTAATATGTAGTCTTTTGTATCTTCCCAAAGGTGTTTGCTGTTACATCTTTCCAATAATCAATAGAATTTGTTTTTTGTAATTCTTCCTTTATTCCTTAAATGACACTACACCAAAAGGCCTTTTTAGCTACACGGAGGTGGCCACGGCTCTAAGCCGTTGGTTTATTTGCCACGGCCAAAAACCGTGGCTATAATGGCCAATAGCCTAAAACCGTGGCTAAAAAAAAGGCTTGGCCACGGTTCTAAACCGTTGGTGTGTTTGCCACGGTTCAAAACCGTGGCTATAGTGCCCAACGGCTTAAAACCGTTGCTAAACGGCACGTGTGTTGCATGTGGAAGTGTGGAGAAGTGGAGTCGATTTCTCGCGGGCGATTCCCGCTCCAAATTTTGCGTTCCCGCTCCAAAAATTTTGCGTTCCCACTTTTGTTTATAATCCTAAAATTTGTTCCATCTCCCCACAGATCTCCCGAAACCCTAAAGAATTTTTTGCGTCCCTTCTCCGATTTTTGAAGGAGAGTTCGTCGAAGAAGAAGAATGTTTGAACACTGTTTTTGCTGCACGAAGAAGAAGGAGATAGAGATAGAGAGATTGTTGTGAGTGAGTTCGCAAGGAAAGAGATTGTCGTGAGTGGGTATATGGAATTGCTTTGATTTCTTTTCTTGATTGGGTTTCTATTTGAGAAATTGCTAATGTTGTTCTCCTTTTTTCATGATTTTGAACCGGTTTGCTTTTGAAGAAGAGGTTTTGATTCGGTGATGTCGACATTGTGGGAAACAATTGAGTTTGTATGTTCATTACAATTTTGGAGAATGTCTCTCTTATGGACATTCTCTCTTCTCTATTCGTACTTCCAGCTATGGTTTTCGCCTTGCAAATCCCACTCATACCGTCGTTGCTTCCCTTCGAACACCACTGCAACAACTCGTCCTGTATGCATTATCACTGGGGTAAGATTAAAATTGCTCCTTTCGAAAAATTGGACAATTTCTCCATACCATTTTGCATAATTTCATTGTATTGTTACAGGCAACATCAGGGTTAGGTGCAGCAGCTGCATGTGAACTCTCCAGTCTAGGCTTCTATGTTGTTCTAGGTATTCAGTTCTTCAAAATTTTGTTATCATTTTTTCGTCAAATGCTGTGTAGAGATTTGGCTATACATGTTTTAATGATGTGTCCGAATGGAGAACGCCATTTGATGGAAGCCGAATGTTTCTTTGAGACCATAATGGATAGGTTTTCTTTGAAGAGATGACTATTTCTTATCCATTTATCAGTATAGATGTCAACTAATTTATAGAGGAACAAACTATCCCAACTTTGGGGATTATTGGATGGAAATGGCATCAAGATAACTTTTTATCTAGTTGGACATGTATTGTTAGGGACCTGTCTTTCGTAGTGTTTTTGAGGCAGCTATGTTTTTAACAAGAAATAAATTAAAAGGGGAGAAAAAGAAGCACAAACCATATTAAAATGAGATTTAAGTGCTATATCTAGAGACTGAGCACCAGCCATAAAAAATTCATGTCAAGGAATCCTAAATCTTAATTTTAAAGACTGAAATGAACTTGCTTAGAAGGTATTGGTAACACTTGTCTGAAATTACACATATGGCAGTAATCATTATTTGTGTTGTTTTGTGTAGTCGTGTTTCTAACACACTTTACCTCGGGTTATTTTCTTGGGTTCTGGTTGTATGGGGGAGTTTGCTTAAAGCGCTGGTCCCTTATGGTGTTAGTTTTTTGCTAAACTGATTGATAGGAAATAGAAGTGTCTAGGTTAGGCTTTCAAAATGCTTGTTTTCCTTCTTTTCAAGCTTTATGAACTGAACATTGTTTTGGTGTCCACTGACAAAAATACCATGAAAGAAATTGATGTTTTATTCTTGTTTTCTCTGTGTCTGTTGATTCTTGTTGTCTGTAGACAATTTATTTAACTTAACATTGTGTGAATTGTGTTTCATGATACTTTTAGAGGAAGAGTGTGTGAATGCCCTATTGTGCAAGGCGTAAAGTTTGTAGGCAATGGTTATACCCACTGTGAAGGTGAGTCTGGTTTGTGGTTCGATTCCAGTAAAAATCATGCAATAGTAGGCAACACCTCTTAGATATGTTTCAGTTGATATTGAGATTTATTATTATTATACTCATTTGCTATATTAGAAAGTAATTGTAGTTTTAGAATGACTTGTACACTTGCAAACATGAAATAGTGTGCATTTTCGTGATAAATGATAATAAATGTGTTAATATTACAGTTGTAATGAGTTTTAAGAGCTCTTGCAAAAACTTCCTGTTGCTCCATTCTAAATCTTGTCGTCATCATCCTTGAAAATAATTGTGTTATACCAAATGATTGATATTAGTCAGTTGTGTTAACAAACTTATTACTGACAAAGGTCCAGTCCTCTATCCTAAAAACTTGAATTCTGAATACCTATAAATTTTGAAGGTTATAATCCTTGCACCACATCTACAAACAATGGCTCCAGTCTGCTATCCTAAAAACTTGATTCTGAGAACTTATAAATTTTGAAGGTTATAATCCTTGTACTATATCTACTAACAATGAATGCAGGGATATAAACTAATTTCCTTCATGCAAAACTTTGCATTATTGGCTTACCAAGTCAGCTGTTTGCCTTGATTCAACAGCATCAGGAGCTCTACGATGTGAAATTAACAATGGAGGTTGTTGGAGACGAACACAAGAAGGCAGGACCTACTCTGCTTGCATAGTAAGTGCTTCAAGAGCACAAATAACTTATCTTTTAATGGTTTTGTTCAACTATTAAACATTGTCACTTGAGTTGAATGCCCTTCATGGTAGTTTAACTTTATTGTGGGTTCTTCAGGACCCCTGCCCGTGCGCGCATCTATTATAAAATTATATGACATCATGTTCTCAACAGGTTTTTGCTTGCGCATGGAGTCCAGTGGGTTCACTTTTAGCATCAGGGTAAGTAGAAGTTCACTTGAGCAATGTGCTCAAAGGACACATCTGTTGATTGTTGTATGTGAATTGGAATTCTAGTTATGGCCTATGGGGCTTGAAATCTCTTGGGTATTTTTTTTTTTTTTGTAATTCTCTGAAGCTGCCTGTCTGACTCCCTTGCTTTGTTTATATTTCACTGCCTCTTGTGATTCTGGAGAAACAAAAATAAGTTGTTATTAGTGGCCTAGGATTATGTTGCAAATTGCAATGAATAAGAGTGCTCTTTGGATCATCCCTGTGAGCAACTCAATTATTTTAATGCCTGTTTAGACAACAGCTCCAAGAAGCAAAGAAGCAAAGAAAAGTTTTTCCCTGCCAACGGTTTAGTCTACTGCGAACTCTGCAATGAATAATCCCTGGCGAACTCTGCAATGAATAATTGAGTTGCAAGGAAGACCAGTAAGGAGGTTAGAGACTGACGTTTAAAAGACAAAGGTAATAATTTCATTTACTTAGTCTACTGCGAGTCTTTAAGTAGCAATCTCAGAGTGTGTTCTTTTTAGTTAAGGTTGGAGAGGTGAGTAGCTTGAAGACAGGTAAAAACCCATTGGAATTGTTTATTGCAATTTCGTGATTTTGTTGTGAGTAGTGAGGAGAAACACTGATTTCGGGTTCTTATATTTTGCAAGATTTAACATGGTAGTTGTAGTTGCTATATATATGCATTTGAGTCTACACAATTTCTTCTGAATTAGAGATCATAACAATGATATGTTTTTTCAAATGCAGCTCTTCAATGCATGAACAAGGAGATAAGATTCCATCTGGAGGCATGATTGCAGAAAATCTGAAACAGAAGACAGAGATGGAGACAAAGAACCTGGATGAGGAACAGAAACGAGTTGGCCGTGAGTTCAAGGAGATTCCTCCTTGGACGAAGCAGATCACAGTGAGAGGACTTGTTGCAAGTCTTGTCATTGGGGTCCTTTATAGTGTTGTTATTATGAAGCTTAACCTCACAACTGGGATCACTCCTAACCTCAATGTCTCTGCAGCTCTTGTTGCATTTGTGTTCATCCGGTCCTGGACGATGCTGCTTAAGAAGGCTGGATATCTGTCGACTGCATTCACTGAGCAGGAAAATACTGTAATTCAAACATGTACAGTCGCGTGTTATGCCGTTTCACTTGGAGGTTAGAGTCTATAAATCTATAAATACGTGGTGTTTTCAGAGAAATTTATCTTAAGTTTAATATGCTCCAAACATTTTGTGATTTGTTGCTCAGCAGGTGGATTTGGTTCCTACCTTTTGGGTCTCAATAAGAAGACATATGAACAAGCAGGGGTTGATACAGAGGGGAATGCCCCGGGAAGCTACAAGGAACCTGCTGTTGGTTGGATGACTGGTTTTCTTTTTGTGACATGCTTTGTTGGCCTGTTTGCCCTGGTTCCTCTCCGAAAGGTATGGTTTTCATTTGATTACCATTGAACGTTTTTTCTTTTTCGGGGGATTACAAATGCTTATTTGAATATTTCTTTATTCTGTACAGCAACAGGTTTTTGTCTCTTTTTGCAAATTGTTTCTAATTGATGCATTTTTTTTATTTTTTTAAATGGGGTTATGCCTTATTCAATCCTACGAAATGTGGTATACTCGACTTTAGTGATCAGTGGCTTTTGTCATGGATGTGGATGAAAGAGATTAGTAGTTTTCTTAATTTGTGGAGGTTATTTTAGCATTTCAACAGGTTATACAAAACCATTAAATGAGATTAGTAGTTTTCTTAATTTGTTCCACAGATCATGATAGTAGACTACAAATTAACTTACCCAAGCGGCACCGCAAGTAGGGTTCTCATTAATGGCTTCCACAGTCCTCAGCATGATAAGAATGCCAAGTACTTATCTCCTCAATACTACCCTTGCTTACAATCTAGTTCTGCATTAAAACCGGCTTTTAGTAAAATCTTGTTTTTATTGTAGAAAGTTGGTCCGTGGCTTCATTTTTGGATTGAAAGCCTGGAAGCAGACGTGTGTAACATTGTCTTTCTTTTCCATCCAATTCAAATTGCATTGTCATGGTTACCATTTAACTATTGACTTTAAGAACACTTTTGTTACAAGCAACGAAACTTAAAATCCTGACACTGAATTTGCATCCTGAAAAATGAAATAAAGTCTAAACAAGAGAAGGTATTCATTTCTGCAGATTTTACTTCAATTTCAGCACGACTTATGTTGGAGCAGGGATGATCTGTTCTCACTTAGTGAACTTTTCTTTGCTTCTTGGAGCTGTTGTCTAAACTGTGAGCAACTCAATTATTCATTGCAGAGTTCGCCAGGGATGATCTGTTCGCCAGGGATGATTTGCTCTTTTAATGCCCGTGAGCACCTCAATTATGTTGCAGAGTATGCAATCTGCATTCTACTCCAGTGCCTTGGTTGCAAAATCCAACTTGGCCACGCACGTTTACTCTTGCCAACACTGATGCAAAATCAAACTCTACATGACAACTCCCCTTTGAAATAACTAGCATGGAGTCATGGACTGTTATTTCAAGGTTCCCACTATTCTTTGCCATGATGTAGATTATGCATATGTTTGACAGTATTTGCTTACTCCTCTGTAGGCACTTGAGTTGAATGGTGAAGATCTTGCAGGACGTCCAGTGAGGCTTGATTTTGCACGTGAAAGGGGTGCATATACTCCTAATACAGGGTATTGTTTTGATAACATAAATTATTCAAATATTTGTTTCAAACCAACCATTAGAACTGATTGAAAGTTTATGTTGTCTTTTGTAGCAAAGAGTCTTATCAGAAAGGTGGTAAAAGCCAGGGACAGACTATATTTGTTAAAGGTTTTGATACCTCCCTTGGCCATGATGAGGTAAAAATCCATACAGAGTTGATTTTATATTAAAAATCCATACAGAGTTGACTCATGAAACTCTTTTCTTGATTTTGAATCATTTACAACTGATATTTTATATAAATAACAGTTAATAAAAGCTTAAAAAATAATGATATGTTTATTGCAAACAAAGTCAAAGTGGCCTCTTTTCCTGAGCTCATGAACTTCAGCATTGGAGGTGTACACGTACTTAAAAATACGGCTTTATGGGAAGATCTGTTTTGTCTATGCCTTGATTAGTCCTTTCAGACATTGTCTTGTTACATTCATTTAGCAAAAAAATTTGTCTTTTTTTTATATTGGATTTTTTTTTTCAGTCACATTTGAATTTTCCCACCATGTCTTCCTGTGTTTCTATAAGTTATATTCCCCCATAAAAGCTGATCATAAAGTTCCAGAGTTTGAAGTCGTGTTGATTAGTCGCCTGTATGTATATTCACTACTCCATTGCATAACTTTTAGATGTTATGCACTTCTATTTGTTTAAGGGATTTTAAACAAACAATATTGAAATGTTTATTGTTGGGATATCATGATTATAAGATAAATTCTACAAATTTTAGAAAAAAATTGGGGTATCCTAGCATATATCCAACATAACTCTATATTGAAAAGTTTTCCACATTTAAAAATTTAATATCAACTCTTGAAGAGAATTTTCATTAAACATAGAGTTAACTCTTGTTTTCAATTTCCTTTCCCACCATAAATTAGATTATACAACTTTTTTGACTTCTACAAAGTGTCCACCCAATTGTTCAAAGTCCCAACTTTTCATCTCATTTGTCATCACACTTTCCTTATTGGCATAAAATCAGTTTTGTTCTCTTAGAGAATTCAAAAACTATATACATTAAATTGCTGCAAGGTGAAGAAGAAACACAGTGGTTGTAAACTCACTTTCATGGCTCCACAGACCATCTCAGCCTTCATTTTCATCTTGGTATTCATACCCTTCTCTGCTGCTCTGCCCTTCATCGTTTTGCATGGTGAGCTTCTCTTTAATTTCTCTTTTATATTGATTGAATTTAACATTTACAAAAGATGTTCTGGATTGATTATAGATTGTATCTGTGTGATACTATATTGAAGGTTGATATATTGAAAGAAACAGTGAAGAAGAAGAAGAATTTTATTAATGGTAAACAACTGTTATGTGTGGTAGCAATAAATGGTTTTGATGTTGAAGTCCGCAGGGTGAAGATACCATTTTACCCTTAATATAACGAATGGGAGGGAGACAAACATGGGATCGTTTTGGTTGATTTTTAGGTGAAACTGATTTGGTCCCAATTTTTAATTAGGGTTTAATCTCATTTTTATTTTCATTTGGAGTTAATATGGTATTGTATATGGTTATTGCTGTCTTTCTATATTTATGTTACACTTTCAGAATAATTTAAAGTTGCATCATGGACCTTCTCGAGTCGTATTTTAAGCTATACTGTGACAGGCATTAGTGGTTCCACTACCAAGCTTCGTTTAACAAGAATATAACGAATACGGAATACTACAGTCCTGCACAAGGTCTTTTATAAAAGCCCCTACATAACTGCTCAAATGAATCGTGCTGTGCATTATGATGTTTTTCTGCTTTTATCTTTTCACGTATTAGGACTAATCCTGATTATGTTGTAAGCCATCCAATCATCCCCTTGCAGTCTCAGTATATGAAACAGAGATGTACACCCTGTTTTTTGCTGTTTTTATATTACTTTGGAAATTGAGTAATGGTATATTGAGTACATAGTTCGACACAAATATGCATAAACATGCATTTGTGTGTGTATATGGTAGTAACACTCTGAAGCAAGAGCTGCAAGATTATCATTAATAGGTTTGTCTTCTGGAACTTTTCATTTCCTTGATGTCAGAGCTAGCTAGATTATAGTTTAGATAAATGGGGCTGATTAAATGCGACGAGGTATTATTGTTTTCATTCTTGGGTTTGTTTGAGAGAGATGTTTTGATTTCTGGGTTGGTTTGTTTGATGAATTTGATTTGGTTTGTGTAGGTTTCAGGTTATATTTGATAGGAAAAGTGCAATAAAGATGAGTGGGATGTCGGAGAAGGCGTATAATCGGTCGTTTAGTGGGTTTCCAGGGTTATGGTTTTGTATGGAGTTTTTGGCTCACATGGAGGTATGGGGATTTTTATAAAGGGAAGTCCAAAGTGTTCTCAAAGCTGGTACCATATGCAGTAGCAATAGCAATAGCAAATACAAGTTAAAGTAATGTATTTGCTTGGAATCCAAGACCTGCGGCAGGAATGAGTGCAAGCAGTGAAATGCAGCACCCAGATTGCATTCAAAAATCCGCAGATCATAACTGCCAGGACAGTGGGTACTCTGCAGTGAAACAGAGCGCACTCTGGTTTGCGACCAGCAGCAAGCTCGCATCAGTGCGTCCCTCGCAGAGCAGCAGTTCGTCCCTCACAGCTGCAGCAGCAGTGCGTACCTCGCATCATCAGCATATCGTCCCTTGCAGTAAGTCCCAAAATCTGCTATTGTTTACTTTTTTTTTGCAGTTATATTTAGTTTTTTCTTTGTTTTGGAAACTTGGTTATTAGATGTATGAACTCCTTATATGGTTTTATTTGCTTTCAACTTTCAAGAATCTAGATTAGAGTTCTTTGTTTACTATCTGTATACATTAGTTTTTTATGCTCTTTGGTATTTTACAGTTTGTTGTTGCCATTACATCATAATGATTCCTAAACCTTAAATTTGTTTTTCTAAAAATATACCACATTGATTAATACACGGTTAGTATTTACTAAGTTTTGGCGGATTAATGAGGGCTATCTTATTTCGGGAGAATATGTTATTCTTGTTCACTACGATAATTTTGAATATTTTAGATAATAGGAGAAATCTATTGAGGTAGGTGACCTTATCGGGTCTCTCTTTGTGACATTAATTTAGTTTGGCAACCGTTTCAGCTTCTCATGCATTCCTAGTTTTTCTGTATAGTTTTGTCTTATTACACTAGTAACTTTCTGTGACAGGTTTTGAATATTTTGCCAAAGGACATAGCTGCATCGACTTCCCGAGCTATAAAATACTTGTGTAAGGTAATTTTCAATTTTTTTTTTTATTTTTTTCTGTACCTTTCCATGTTCTGAGCATGCTATCCAAGAGTACAGTTTCCTCAGTTTGGAAGATTAAAGGCTTTTATCTAGTAGCTCAGTCAAGCAGTTTGGAATATTGCATTGTATATAATGATTTTTGCATCCCATGTTGTCTTGTGCATTTTGGTATTTAATGTTGGTAACCTATAAGTGAAGATATAATAGTACAGACTTCACTTACTGTATTTGCTGTTACAACATGACGTCTTTCTTGTATGCATTCACGAGGTTAGGTGAGATTCCTTGGACCTATTGTGCAATTATTCAATGTAGTGAAAAATCATGGAAGAGACAAATATATCTTCTCTTAGGAAACTTCCATGTCTAGCAGTGTCAAATTGAAGTCTTGAACGGTGATGTTGATATTGCTTGCCTTCTTATTTCTTTTTTATGTTCGTCATAATCATCATTGGAGTAAATGATGCTAAATTGGGGGAGGTTTCCATACTTATTCCCGATAATACTGCTAGTGCATTTAAGAATTTCTATAGTTTACAGGGGTTGGAAGGCTGTATCTGTACATGGAGACAAATCTCAAACTGATCGCACAAAGTCACTTTCATTGTTCAAAGATGGAACATGCCCTTTAATGGTAATCAGCCACTTCAAAACTTTAGACATATTACTGTTTTAAGAACAATGACAACAGCTGTAATGCATCCATGTGGGTTACCTTCTTTCACCCCTAATGTTTCCATGTAATTGAATGATGCTGTCAAGACCAAAGTATGGTGTTAGATGCTTTGACTTGAATCTTGTTTCCCTTGAGTATAAGTGAAGTCCTTGTGTTCTCTAGCATAGTTAAACAAACTATTTCCTAGTAGCAGCTATTCATAGTTACATGTTTTTTATTCTTAATGCTTACTAGATGTCACATGTTTGTGGCTCTATTGCCTGTTCATTTGCAATTCGAGTAACTAATTTTGTTTCGTCATGACTTGATTCTTGTAGGATTGGATGCTGAGGAGTCATGTGAGGCAAGAGATGTGGAGAAACAAAAGGCGGCTGCAGCTGTTAACATCTTTTCCTTGCTTACACACTATAGTGAGCTAACAGGCAGATTGGTGTGTGGGAAGAGATGTGGCTCAGTTGGGATGGGTACTCTTGGTTCATCCAACCTCTGGACGAGCCAACCTCTGGACTTGACGCTAGAGCAGCAGCAATTGTGATGAGAACAGTGAGAAACACAGTGGACACAGAACGAACTGTAGTGTGCACCATTCACCAGTCTAGCATTGACATATTTGAAGCTTTCAATGAGCTAAGCAAACTTCAAGAGTAGATAACCAATGATGTTGTTCCACTTTCTTTGTATTTGAGATATTTAAGTTTGTGTGTGTGTCATTGTATTTGAGATATTATTTGATAGATTTTGTGACTCAATGTAATACATTATCTTATTAATTACATTACTTTGCCTCCATTCATGGAAATGTTTAAGTTTGGCACATTAAAATTTTTATTTTCTAGAAATAAAACTTATAAAGTCATTTGATAGCAAAAAAAAAAAAAAAAAAAAAAAAAAAATTGCCACGGCTTAAAATCGTGGCTAATTATTGCAACGGCTAAAAACCGTGGCTGCCTTGCCACGGCTTATAACTGTGGCTAGTACTGGCCACGGCTTAAAACCGTTGCTAAAACTATTGCAACGGCTTAGAACCGTGGCCATAACTTGCAACGGTTTTAAGCCGTGGCTACTCCTGGTGTCACGCCCCGATTTTCGAGAAAAACGAAATCCTAAAATCCACGTAGGATTATCCGTTTCCCCAAAACTCGGGACGTGAAATTCAATAACAACAGAAACATTTAGCAGCAATGACAAAATATAATTTAGAAAATAGGAACAAACTAAAATTTTTAACAAAACTCTAACCAGGAAAACGGATGTTGCTAGCCCCACTAGCGAAACTCCCGTATCACTGCTCAAAAGTCTCTGAACCTGAAAAGCTAATCGGCTACATTCCCAAAGGAATGTACCCAAGAAGCAAAAGCTCACTTGGGTCAGCAATAAAGCTGGTGTGAGAAATCTTCACTCCAAAATCAATAAAAATCGCACGTGATAAACATCAAGCGAAACACAAACAACAAACCATCACACCAATAGGTAGTTCCTCAACGAGGCAAAGGTGTGATGCAAGAAAACACAGTTCCAAGAATTTAGTTCCTCAACGAGGCAATCATATCATCTTAATATGTAAATATGCATTTACCTGTACTTACCCTATAGGAGTTGACTATGGCAAGTCGGACCTGCAGAAATATTAGTGGACTTGCCATCCTGCATAAAAAGAATTAGAAACAATGCAACGTCATTTATTCTTTTTATTTGAATTAGGTTCATCTTTTTAACGGATTGATCACTTAGACGATACCACATTCGCACCACCTCCGTGCCGAACATACATGCCCGTATGCCTCTCTCATATAAAGGAGGACTACTCCGTCATCCATGCCTAAGTGGGGACATCACATACAGGCATGCATCGCGGATACCCCTAACTATATGAGTACCAAAAGCCACTCTTGGGCTATCAATGCGCATAACTCACGTCACATTTTTGACGGATAAATATCAAAGCCTATTTTAGGCATACAAACTCACCACATTTCCGCAAGACTAACCCGAAGGTTATTTTAGTTTCTCTAGTAAGAAATGGGTGCCCCAACTCCGCAAGACGACCCACTGGTCATTTAGTTTCTCTAGTAAGAGAGGGGAAATCATAAACAAAAGAGATGTGGTAGTTCTAAGTGATACAAGCCCAAGTGATTTATATTTTCCATAAATCCAGGTTTACCAATATCATTTATTTTTCATAATTCAGAATTCTTCCACAATGACATTTTGTCATTCGTAAATTTATTCACAATCTATTCACCCACATTTTTGGGGAAAACATAGCATATTCATTAATCATGCTATGTAACAATATGGCAATCAAGTCACTCCTTGATTCAAATATCAAAAATCTTCATAATGCATAAACAAGTCAATATGCATACAAATCTCCAAATTTATCACAACGCATTAATATTCATCAACCATTCAAACAACAATCCAACAAAGTCACACCCAATCAATAAAATGGTAAACATGGGTGACCCCAAACATAAACAAAATGAACAAAGAAAGCAAACCCATTCTCACAGACAAAACCCATTCTATTTTGTAAATTGGGAATATTCTATTTTCAAGAACAACATGAACCAGCCACCCAATCAACAAATCAAACAATCCAACAACAGATTATCTAAAAAGGGTACTATTTAATATATACTCTACTCATCAAAAGACAACAAGTGGAACAATAAACAAGTAGGCAAACTGATAGAAAAGAATGACTCAAAGTAGAAGAGAACGAAATGAAGAAACTCACTGAAATTGCAAATCGCAAAGGATTTCGCAGCCAACGCTATCGTCCCATCAAAAGCATCACAACTCAACCCAACCTTAACAATCTCCGCGTGCACTTGGCGACCGAACCCCACACCCAAACACGGAATCACAGTCGCATAAGTGAACCCATCAGGCCGAGTTGAGCTACAACGCATTTTCACAAAATAGGTAATGACATCTTCCCTTCTCCCCTTAGTATTTTATAATTGATCTCCAAGGGGAAGCCCAAGATAAGTGCAGAAAAGAACTCAATCTAATCTGCTGTCCAAGTGTTTATTTGAGGTGTGCTTCCAATAGTATTTTCAACATCAAAGCCAAACCCTTGGGCTTAGGCAGATCAGGCCCACAACCATGTGTCCCCATCCACCAATACCACTACCACCATTGCTGGTATTCTTTCAAGAAACCAGCACTACCCTTTTCCACTTAAACCCCCACCGTCACTCATCATGAACATAATATGGAAATTTGGATTAGAGTATTCCATTTTAATTAGTATTAGGGAGTACATGTGTTGGTATCAAAAGTAAGAATACTGCAATAGGTTCCAAACCCTAAGAATACTGCAATAGGTTCCAAACCCATTTTTTGAAATCCATTTCAACACTACAGAACCGAAGCATTCGCCAAACATCAATTTCGACTTAATATTATTGTGTTTTAACTAACCCAATCAACTCAACTACTAATTCAATCAAAGCAGCATAACATTAATCCAATTAATAGTGCTCAGTGCAGAAACACTAGAATTAAACAAAACATTGCTTAAACAATATCAAGAAAGGTTGAACTCACAGTAAAAAAAGAAAGAAAAGAAGAAAACTCACCGATTTTAAATCTTATAGCGTCCACACCATTCAACACCTCCTCCATATGTTGCACGCTTCCCAGCAACTTTGCATCGGAGTTCTGCATTTGATATAACAAATCAGTAGGACCAACACCACTCCCACTAGTACCATCATGTCGCCTTATTTGATCATTCGCAAAGAACCCCATTATGAATCAATCATCAAAAACACACACAAAAATTTAGATTGAGGAAGGCGAAAACTCACAGGTCAAAATCGCAACGATCCACGCAACAACCCTTCATAATCAACGCCATCATCCCATTCCTCTTGCTCGTCAAGCCATCACCACCATTCAGACAACATTAACACACCACCTCCACCATCGTTTCTCTCCTCTCCTCTCTTTTCTCTAAAACACTCATCATCTATGGCCGAATCAGGCCATTGCAAGGCAGTCTCACGTCGAGAAACCCATCGTTGCCATTGAAGAAGAAATTGTGAAGAAGAGAGGGAGAAAAACAAAGAGAATAGGGTTTTGCAAAAGAGAAGAAAGAAAGAAATGTATTGTTTTTATACTATGGGTGGTTATTCGCCCCCACTAAAATTCTGAGAACACCCACCCTTTAACTCACCAAATAAAACCCTAATTTCGAAATTCACATTAATTAAATGTAACTCTATTTTATTTAATTAAAAATAAAATAAATTATCTTTATGAAATTTAGGGGTGTTACATTATACACACGTTAAATGGAATCTCGTCCCGAGATTCGGAAGGTAAGAAAGTTAGCTGAATTTCGAAAACTACTAGTTGTCAAACAAAAGAAGATTTTGAAACACAATTTCAATTGAATTTTAGAAATATACATTATTTATTGTTATTGGAAAAGTAGGGGTGTTACACCTGGCCACGCCTTAGAACCGTGGCTAAGATTGTGGCAACGGTTTATAACCGTGGCTAAATCATCAACCGTCCTCGAGATAAAACCGTTGCTAATATTTTAGCCACGGTTTTTAGCCGTTACTAGGGATTTAGCGACGCCTCTACAGCCCACGGCTCTAAGCCGTGACAATGGGTTACCCCCACGGTTTAAAACCGTTGCTAATGGGTATTTTTGGTGTAGTGTGATTGCAAGTCACATAAGCCTTTTACGAACTAAAACTCAATATTGACCAAGGAAAGGGAAACAAACAACTTTAAAGCAAACTAACTGTTGACGGAGAGAAACTGATCCTGGCTTTGAAGTGAATTCGGGTTGCTCTCGCGGATCGTCTAGCGGACTGTCGAGGTGTTACATAGGTCACTGAAGAGTAAACCTTGTAGAGGGGCGGATCTCCACGCCAACGGAATGTCTAGGGAATGTGTTCCCACTTGCCATTTCCTTTACGACTCGATGGGCGGGAGAGCCGATTGCTCCTGTACCGCTCGAAAATGGTGTCTTTTCCTTCTTTTGGCCTTGCACTGGGTAGGCTACTCTGCATGATGTAGCTGAATCTGGGAGGACTCTATCTATTTCAGTGCGGCGTAGTGGCAGCCTCGTGCCGTAGGTTGGTCTCCACTTATTGTTCCTTTCGAGTGGTTAGCTGTATACTTAACACACTGGTGAAGGGTGGAAACCATTGATTCCATCTGGTGGAGCCATGGTCTTCCCAAGATGAGATTGTAGGATGATGGTGCCACTACCACCATGAAGTCTAGAAATAAGACCTTCTTGAGCTGCGGTTCTCCTGCTATCGAAACTAACCTTATCTTTCCAATGAGGAAACACTTCTCCTCGCTAAGTCCAATCAACGGGTGTTCTAAAGACGTTAGGTTTTTCTCCTTGAGGTCAATGTTGCAGAACGCGTTGTAGAACAAAACGTTAAGTAAACTTCCTGTGTCAACCAGATCTCTCTTTACTTCCCACCTTGCTATGAAGACCGAGATGACTAAGGCGTCGTTATGTGGAGCTCGGACTCCTTCGAGGTCCTTGTCCGTAAAAGTCAAGGTGGGAATGGGGCTCTGAACCCTTGAGTGGCAGATGTGCCTGTCTTCATCCGCGAATTGTGTTCGCATATCCAGGAGTGTCTGCTTGTGGGACCTGGATGACTGACCTTCATTTGGTCCGACTCCATGAAGGACGTATATTATCCTTGGAGTCTAATTCTCTATTTCTTTAACTCACTCCCCCTGTCCTTTGTCTGTTCTGTTGGTTTATCAGAGTGCAGGAACTCTTTCAGTTTGCCTTTGCGAATCCAATACTCAACTTCGTACCTCAGACTCTTGCAGTCATTGGTGTTGTAGCCGCTTTCCTTGCGATACACGCAATACTTGCCGTAGTCGCGCTTGGTGGGGTCTCTGCTTGTCTTTGGGGGCCACTTCAGTTCCTCCCAATTTTTCATTGATTTTAGTACGTCCGATAAGTTAGGGTTTAGGGGTGTCACTGCTATGGATCCAACGTAGTTGAATGATTCCTCTGGCCTGAATCATAGGGTCTGGCCTGTGGTAACCGCGCTTCCTCTTGCTTCGTTCCTCATCCGTGGGTCTCTTTCCCTCCTTCTTGTCTTTGGGCGCGGAGTGCCTTTTGTCCCCTTCGATTTCCCTCTTTACAATCCTCGACTCTTCCAAGGTGATGTGTTTTTGGACGCTCTTGAGGAGCTCTGCCAAGTCCAGAGGGGGCTCCAAGGTATGGTCTTCGTAGAGCTTTCCCTCTTTAAGGCCTGCAGTGAAGGCCGTCACGGCTGTTTCATCGTTGCACCCATCGATGAGGGTCAGCTCGTTGTTGAAGCGCATGACATACTCTCGGAGTGTCTCGCCGGACCTCTACCTCAGGGAGAGTATGCAGTGCGGGCCTTTTCAGAAGCGTTGGCTTCCGACGAAACAGGTCAGAAATTCTTTTGCCAGCGTTTTGAAGGAGTCGATGGACTTTGGCGGAAGGCTATGGAATCACATCAATGCGAAGCTTTTCAGACTAATGGCAAAGGTTTTGCACATGACAGATTCAGATCCTTCTTTAATGGTCATTACGTGCTGGTAATGGCGCAGGTGATTGAAGGGATCGATGTTTCTGTCGTAGGAGTCGAGCTTTGGTGGAGTGAACTTCCTTAGTAGAGCCTAGTTCATTATTCGATCCATAAATGGTGGGACGGAGAGGCAGTACAGTACGTCTGGGTCATGCGCTCATCTGCGGAGGGGGTTCCCAAGGTCGAGCCTCTCTGTCTTTGCGTTAAACTCAGTTTTAGCCGCGCAGCCTCCTTTAGTCCAATAAGAATTTGCGAGTGCTTGGCTTTCCTGCGCTTGCTCCCTATCATCTGCCCGAGGTGGAGGTCCAAGCTGTTCCTGGTCTCCATTAGCGGGTGGTGGATTCTATCGCGTGAGAGCCTTCACGCTTTGGTGATCCGCTGTATTTGGGACGCCAGCGTATCGATTTTGGAATCTGTTGCTACTGTCGTCGATACGGGAGCATTAGTTGGCTGCGTGTGCAAGATAAGAGTTGCTGAAGGAGGCCGTATAGGGACAGTCGGAACGTTCGACGTGTCCCCTGGTTTTCTGTTGTTACGTGACCTAGTGGTCACCATCTCTTTGTGTTTTGAAAGGAGACGACGCTTAGTGTAAAGTTACGAGATATGTCGTCCCCAAAGACGGCGCCAAACTAATGCATTCATTTTTTCGCTCCCTGCTCTGACCTGGTTCCTGCTGACCTATTGACCTGCACAAGTAGCACACGTGAGCCACGGACCACCATTGTGGTGGCCGATGGCACTCCGATGCTAAAGTCAGACAGGGCTATGAGGAATGTGTAATGTTGTAATAAGGAATTTGTAGCGTACCTTAGCTTACCAACCTCGTGTCTTATTTATAGTGCGAGGAGTCTCGGTTTAACCAGGTCATCGTAGGCATTGTTTAGGGAGAAGATCTTAATGGAGATCCCTCTCTAATAAGGAGTCGTGCTGTAAGATGGAAGTTCCCTGTTAGCTTTGCACTCTTAGATACGCGAGAGATAGTTCCCATTCCAAGAGCAATCCGTAGAAAGGAGATTCCCTGTGTGGAAGATACTCTGGTGTTTGCTTCCTAGTTGGAAGCAGAAAGCAACTGTAGTTGCCCGTTCTCAGCTGATACTCGAGATACTTGCCTATGGAGAGCTTACAGGTATTGAGGACAGTTGTGAGACGTGTGGGCCTAGCGTGCTGATGCTCTGGACTGAAGTCGAACGGGCTTAAACCGCTTGGGCCGAATTAGTGTTGGGCTGATGCTGGGGCCTGTAGTTCCTCTAGATCATCATAACACGTGTACGACTCAGGGGTGTGACTGTTTTTATGTATCATCAATACCTAATTTAAGAATGACACTCATATCAATTGGATCCATGAAACTAATGCAAGAAAGGCAACATATATATGCATTATGAAAAAATTCATTAAACTTAAATCACAAAACAATGTCACAAATCACAAACAAATCCAAATTGTGGAAACCCATGTCAATTATGCAATAAAAATGCCAATGAACACTAAGATCAACAAAATCAGAAAACAACCCATGATGGAAATAAGAAATTGAGGAACCCCATGACTAAAATTCAATAATAGGGTTGTATGATTATCGAAAATAGATCATGGGGTTGTAAAACATTGTAGTTTAAAGATAACAAAAAAAGACCATTGGAGGAAATAAAGAGCAGAAAAATGGGTTTTCCTTTATAGGACTTACCTTAACTGTACTGCTAAGAACCCATTATCAGTGTTTGTGATGAAGCTTGTGTTGGATGAAAGAACAATTCCAGATAAAGAAAAGATTGTGAAATGTGTTTGATTTGGTTGGGGTTGAAAAAGGTAAAGGTTTGAGGTTTGAGAGAGGGTAAAGGTTTGAGGTTTGAGAGAAATGAATAGAGAAGAGAGAGACAGACAAATCACATAGACGAGAACAGAGAGAAAGGAGATCGAAGAAAAAAGAGATCGCAGAGACGAGTGGAGTGATGAGGTCGAGTGGAGATCGCAGAACAGAGTCATGAATTAATTTTAACCTAAAGCTAACAATCTACCAACAATAAAAAATAATGTCGAATTATTTCACCTTGCACTCGACCATTCGAGCCTGGCATAAGAAAATATAAAAATAGAATAAATTTCTTCCTCACTAAAAGTTCAAATAAGAAAAGAAGAAAAAAAATTGTCTTCAAGCAAGTCCTGGGCTATTCGGCAGCTTTCGTTCAAATAAAAAAAAATGTCTTCAAGCGAGTCCTAGGCATTTTGATTACTTTCACACACACTTGTCCAAGTAAATTCGTTCAGCAAGGAAATGACCTAAAAATCACGCTAAAATTACACTCATCACAGAATTTACAGTAAAAATTTCAAGTTGAACTTGCACTATTTGATCTGTCTGCTACTTGGTACTTTTCGTTGCGCTGAAAAATCAACCCAAAAAATGCGTGAAGAGAAAATAATAATAATAAAACAAAATCATGAAAATAATGATGGGAAAGAATTTTTTTTTTTTGTCCTATTGGAACTCAAGAAGCCTTCCTTCCATCATCGGTAGGGTAACGATGCCATTTGACGAGATAATAAAATATCATGTTTAAATCATCTCATCAAAATTTTCCTCAAAACTTGCAAAAATTGAGGTAGATTTGTAAATCAAGTTGCTATCTATCTTAAAGTTTGCAGATTTATGGAAAATTTTAATGAGGTGATTAAGACCATATGACTTCTTGACCAAGACTAGTAAACTATCTTTGCATTTATAATTTAGACACCCACTTAAGTAAAAAAGAAGAAGGTAAGGTTGGTTTCTTTGTGACACTAACTCTTTTTTTGTAGTGTATAACTATTGGTGTTGTGGGGGAGACAACAATTTGCTTGAACCAAGGAGAATTAGCTCTCAAAGAACTTTTATTTCTACCCCATGGTGGAGACCTTATGTCCAAGCTCACAAGTTAGTAAGTATCCATTTTAGCCACAATGTTGTAATGGCTTAGGTGCTGAGTGAAATTTGATTGGACATTGTTTGGTGTTTTGTTAACGTTTCCACATCTTAACGAACTACATGGTTGCTTACGTTAATAAACTACCATAAACAGAAAAGGCGGACATAGACCAATTTAT
The DNA here is from genome assembly GCA_963556465.1 of Berberis vulgaris. Lineage (NCBI taxonomy): Eukaryota > Viridiplantae > Streptophyta > Magnoliopsida > Ranunculales > Berberidaceae > Berberis > Berberis vulgaris. The sequence continues at coordinate 61,215,048 of OY747128.1, forward strand.
GAAACTGGTGGGATTTCATCACCCACCTCATCATTCCAACAGTGTGAAACTGAGGCACTTAATAAAATCAACCAAGATTAGAGCTAATTAAAATAATATTCATAGGATAACCAAGACCAAGGTGAATCTGCTGAATTTCATGTTGACCAAAGCTAAATGTGATGTTGGGTTTAATCATTCAATCAGTTCCTAGAGGCCGCTGCCACATGGGTAACTCTCTCAGTATGCCAAGTCACAAATAAGTTGCGGACCACAACAAGACGTGGTGCAACTAATAGTTTTAAGTTAGGAACACACAACCTAAGTGTGTATTTTACAATGCATCTTTCTCATATAATTCAGTCTACACAGCAATAGCACAAGTATAGTTTTTTTATTAGACCACGTGATTTATTGTCACTTGTGCCACAATCCAGCATCTTGTAAGCATAAGTCTGACCTCTTATTTTTGACTTCGTACTGTTGGATATAAAATTTTAGGATCATCCTTTGGCACCCTATCTAATAAGGCAATAATAGATAACAACGTGACACCCGCTGGTTTCAATCATTTTTGTCCCTCACAGATTAACAAGAAAAAAATCCCTTTAAAAGTGTTGTTAGCTTTGATTACGTATTTGTGAGGTCAAACGGTGATTGTTGTTTGAGTATGCCTTCATAGCAATCGTTTAAGGATACTTGATTTGTGCGTTTTGTCTATGTCATCCTTCCAACTCACCCTTCTAAAGATTGGGAACTATCCAACAAACATTTCAGGATTAGTCCACTTCGTAGGTAAACTCTGTCCTTATCAATTCCATCACATCATGGGAGGATTTAGTCAGAAAGGTTTTATAGAAATACTTCCCATGCAGACCGTAGAAATTAGAAGTGAAATTGAAGAGTATTCTCAATCACATGATAAACTTTTTTAGGAAGCATGAGACCACTTTCAAGATTTACTAATCAAGTGTCCCACCATGGCTTATAAAGTCGAGTGTTATGCAGAGTTTCTACAATGGATTGACTATCGAGTTTGGAAATATGACGAGCCCATGCACCAAGGGAATTTCATGCATCAGACTGGTACTGTTGTTTGTACATTTCTAAGTGAGCTTTGCTGATAATTTTAGACAATGGACTGCCCATAGAGACTTGAAACCTAGTACTTCTAGAAAATCACGTCTGTTTTGAAACAAAAGAAGATTCAGAACTAGACATCAAAACCATCATCGAAGACTTTGCTAAGACAATTAATTTATTGTTATGAAGTTCGTCTCCTAGGCCAAAGAACATACTTATGAGCCTTATACCTTTTTCCATAAGGTAAATCATATAGATTCTGATTGTCCTTTAAGCTCGGGTGGTAATGAACCTCAAAAGGTGTGTGTGGTTAATAGTGAACACAAAACCAACACATTCGGTCAAATCTTCACATCTGCAAATTGAAACCACTCTAACATTTCCTATGGTAGTGACTTTTATGAGCAACCACCCAAGAGTTAAGCGAATCCTCCTAGTTTCCAACACCTTAGGCAACCAAGTGAACAAGCGCACAACTCATGCAACTATCCTAGGCAGAATCAATATGGATCTCAATGTAACTAGTGGCAACAAAATCAGTATCCACCTCAAGGATGACAACTTCTATATCAACAAAATCAACATCCACCATAGGGAGGATACCTTCCATATCAGTAAAACCAACCTATGAACCTTTCTATGGTTCTTGTCCCTCCGAATTCTTATGGTCAACATCAGCTTAGCAACTAGAGTGACTTGGTACCTCCAACTCAATATGGAGCTCCTTTGCCACCTCCAAAACTATCACAGGAGGATACGATGCACCAATTAATGGCAACTAATGCTGATATTTCCAATCCATCCAAAAACTTCAGCAATAGTTGAGCGTGGGAAGGCGAAAATGAACATTCCCAATCCAACCTATCCCTAATTCAAAGTGTGTTTCGGAAGCCCATGTTAATGAAATTGGAAGTAGTTTTGACTCACATGTAGAAGTTAAGGCGCTTACCACCTTTCATTCTGGGCGAGCAATTGATAATGGGGTAAAGCTACTAATGATACACAAAAATGGTCACATCCCTAAGCCATACACGTGTCATGATGATCTCGAGAAATTAAAGGCCCCAGCGTCAGCTCAACACTGATCCGGCCCAAGTGGTTCCAAGCCCGCCTAATTCAGTTCGCCAGACGAACCCGAACTCTTACAGCGTGCTAGGCCCACACGTCTCACAACTATCCTCAATATTGTAAGTCCTACTAAGGCACTTATCTCGAGGGTCAGCTTCAGACAAGCAATTACAACAGTTCTCTGCTTCCAACTAGGAAGCAAATACCAGAGTACATTCCACACAGGGAAACTTTCTTCTACTGATTGCTCTTGAATTGGGAACTATCTCTCGTGTATCTAGGAACACAGGGCTAATAGGGAACTTCCCTCTTACAGCACGACTCCTAATTAGATAAGGATCTCCACGAAGATCTCCTTCGTAAACTACTACTTCGATGGCCTGGTAGAACCAGGACTCATGCACTATAAATAAGACATGAGGTTGATAAGCTAAGGGACGCTATAAATTCCTTGTTTACGACATTACACCTTCCTCAGATCCCTTTTTAACTTTAGCATCGGAGTGCCATCAGCCACCACAATGATGGTCTGTGACTCAAGTGTGTTACTTGTGTCGGTCAGCAGGTTAGTGGGACTAGACCAAAGCAGGGAGCGGAAAACGACTGCATCAGTTTGGCATCGTCCGTGGGAATGATAAAGTTCATAACTTTTCACTAGCATCGTCTCCCTTTAAAACACAAAGAAATGGTAACCTTTAGATCACGCAACAAGATAACAAGGGGACACGTCAAACACTCAGGCTAGCACTGTACCGTCACTTCTAGCGGTTTCGGTCATGCACGGACAGTAGACTCACGCCCCCGCGCCGACAGCAGCAACGACAGATCCCAAAATAGATATGCTATCATCTCAAATACAGCAGATCGCCAAAGCGGTGGAGGCTCCCATGCGACAAAATCCACTACTTGCTAATGGAGACCACGAGCAGCACGGGCCTCCATTTCTGGAGGATGGCAGAGAGCAAGCACAAGAGAACCCCTCTGCAGAGATGCACACAACCCGAACATGTTGTACTGTCTTTTATTCCCAACATTTGTGGACCGAATCAAGAATGAGGCCCTTCCAAGACGTTCACTTCCCGGTTATCGACTTCTACGACAGATTCGACCACCATTACCAGCTCGTAATGGCTCTTTAAGAAGGATCCGAGTCGGTGATGTGTAGAACTTTTCCTACTAGCCTGAAGAAGTTAGCACTAACGTGGTTCCATAGCCTTCCGCCAAGATCGATCGACTGCTTCAAGATGCTGGCAAAGGAGTTCCTGACACGTTTCATTGGGAGCCAGCATTTTCGAAAAGACCCATACTACATACCATCTTTAAAGTAAAATTCCAATGAGACACTCAGATAGTATGTCACGCGTTTCAACAAAGAGCTAACTCTCATTGACGGATGCCGCGACAGCACAGCCGTGACAGCCTTCATTGCGGGCCTCAAGGAGGGAAAAATCTATGAAGACCTCACCTTGGAGCCCCCTCTGGACATGACAGACCTCATCAAGAGCTTCCAAAAATACATTACCTTAGAGGAGTTGAGAACCGTGAAAAGGGAAATCAAAGGCAAGAAGAAGCCCTCCGCTCCTAAGGACAAGAAGGAGGGAAATAGGTGCGAGGATCAAGAAAGGAGCAAGACACTACAACACAAATGCTCATTGATAGCATTTGCCGATAGCGTTTTTTATAAATGTGCTATGAAAAGTCAATTTTGAATGACTTAGAAAATAAAAAACGCTATGTAAAATGGCGGGCGTTTTGGCGCTCCCAAATTTTTTTGTATTTCACGACTTTATCTCTCCTCCCCCCCCCCCCCCCCCCATTTAGTACACTAAACCTAATACAGAACAACTCTTGCTCGCCTCTCTCTGCTCGATCTCTTGCTCGCCTCTCATCTCCTTCTTGCTCGCCCTTTTTATGCTTGCCCTTTCTTCTTCTCTCGACCGCATTCTCTTCATGTCGCCAGCCACAATTCCATCTCGCAACCACAAATAGATCCATCACACCACTTCAGATCTCTGCGCGAGGTACTCTCTTTTCTCTCTTTAATATCAATTTCTTTGGGGAATCTGCCCTGCTCTAGCAGCAGAAGAAGATGAGAGAAACCCTGGAGAGCAAAGACATATAGAGGAATGGCATCTGTTGGTGAACTCTCCTCCATCTTCATCTTCTACCTCATCTTCATTTATCTCATCTCATTCAGAGAGATGTAACTAAATCAGGGGCGGAGAAGAAGCAAGGTCTTCACGCTGCAGCTTCGCAACCAGAGATCTCAACAACGACACTCCTCCAAGAGTTTGTTTCTTCCTTTCATCCAATTCATTCCTTATTTCTGAATCTTTCTATGATTTCAATTTTGTAAAGATAATGGGGTTTCTGTGTTTGATCTTGTAAATTATGCAAATGGGTGTTTTATTTATTTCTTCTGGTAGCATTATAAGTTAGTTGGTTGTAATTTGGGATTCTGGTAGACTGATCAGTATGAAGATATCGTTCAAACAGTAGAGTACATGAAAAATTGAGGCTTCTTATTTATTCATTTCACTCTTTCTCATGGTAATGGAAGGAAGCAAATGTTGTAAATCTTAGTTTTCATATGATTCTTATTTCAAATGGATGCCAATGGAATTGCTTCCTAACACAATTTAGTGATTTTGTGAGCAATTTCAATGTTCTTCTTGCTGTTAGGGTTCTTACAAGAGATGAAGATTGGTGCTTGAGTCTAACATGGATATTTGTATGTGAGAAACCAAGAGAGGGTGTTGGAAAGTAAATATCTTAGGGGGCATGTCATTTTGTACATTTATTATTTCTTACTCCTTTAATGCCAGGTCACTAGTTTTAGTCGAATATGTTTCTAAACAGGTTGTTTTCTATGTATTCAACTCACCTCTTATAGCAACCAACTTGGCTAAGACAGTAACCTTGGAGAGCACGATTAAGTTGTAAGTTCCGCTCTGCGGTTTAGAATGTATTACTATCTTCAATATTCTCTGAACTTTTGTTTAACGTATAGGTGGTTTATGCCAGTGAATATCCTTATAACATTCACCATTGGTTCAGCGTTTGGTTGGATTGTTATTCAAATCACAAAAGCTCCTTCACATCTGAGAGGCCTCGTCTTAGGTTGTCGTGCTGCAGGTAAAGATGTAAATTCTTAATAACAAACCAAAAGGCTTGTATATTCTCGATGAGACACATTTTGTTGATTCAATGTAAAGTTTTCCATATTGATCCAAGCTTGCATTAAAAAAAGAGATCCGGAACATCTAAAACAATAACTACACTTAGTTGCAGGCAGTGCTGGTTTTCCATATTTATTTAGCAGAAAGAATGTTGACTATAGCTCTGAATTCTCCATCGAGGTTCATAGAAAAATTGCGACACCTTTGGGGTCTTTTTTTTGCTATAGATGATGCAAAAGATAAAAGTAAATGAAATTCAATAAGATCAAGAAAGTAAATCACAACCACTACATATTGAACTTAGATGGTTCATCATATAGCCTACATCCAGTGCACTAAGAGTGTTGGAAGCTCTGGTTTTCCTGTGAGTTTGTAGCGTACAATTACTACAAAGAACAACAACACTCTGTGCCATAGATCTCAACTGTCAAGGCAAAGTGTGATTGATCAATTCCTAAAAGAAGTATCTGCATAATCTATCAAATTGTCATTGATAGAGAGAGTGAGAGACTCGCCTCTTAGCTTTCTGTTGTTTTTGGCTGTACTGTCAATTAAGTTGTTGATCATGTTTCATTTTCATCAGTCACCACTTATTGTTATGAGTTACCATCAACATTCCAAACCTTTGGCTCCTTTTTATATACCTTGTGTTACATCATACAAAATTAATTAAATGTATCTCACTACTATTATCAATGATGTGAACAAGAAATTTAGGGAATATGCTTCTCATTATCATCCCAGCAGTTTGTAAAGAGAAAGCCAGCCCATTTGGATCTCCAGAGAAATGTTATACATTTGGAATGGGTTATGCTTCACTGTCAATGGCGGTATGATCTAAATTACCTTCTTCAGATTTACATACATTCGAATTAAACTGTTAAAAGTTAAACCTAGTTTATCACTGATCACAATTCTAAATTCTCTATTTTATGAACTCTGTTAAACAAGTTTGGCTATGTAATATTTGTAAAACAATAGATGTTTGTAGCACATGGTTAAGGCAATATCATATTGGCTTCTGATTCAGCCATCAGGTGGCTGCTCACTTTGATAGTTTATTTCAATATCTTAGTAGGCCTCATGCACATGTGTGGATTATATCTGTTATTCATTTATTTTCTACAGCTTTTTCTACTTGATCATGGAGGATTCAGCTAAACTTTTTTATTATGACTTATTCAGATTGGAGCCATCTATTTGTGGTGTTATGTGTTCAATATAGTGCAGATTTATTCAAGTAAGAAGACTAAAGAAATCGAAGCAAGTGTATCCAAAGATAGTTTGGACTTTGCTGGAGAAACCTCAAAACAGTTCCAAGATAGCTACAAAGAAGCACTACTTTCGTCAAAAGATGACATGGCTACTCAGGAATATGCAGAATATGCACTACCTTACAGTAGAGCTGATGCAAATTCAAAGGTTAGTCCTGTTTTCTGTGAACCCTATGCTCCAAACATGTTTTATTTTGATATAGAAAAATGTCCCCTTCACAAATTCTAAACCAGATTGCTAGTTCCATCTCAATTATATTAGTCTTGGACTATTCATCCATAGCATATTAAAACTTAAAAGCTTCCCGAAATTTTATGGGAGGAGGCATGGTAATTTGCTTCACTTGATCTGTAATGGTAGAAGTATTATTCTTCAAGGTATCACTATTTTTTTCTCATTGAATTTCTTTTTTTGTTAAAGAATATGTTGGGTTCTCTTTTTACAACAAGAACACCAAATAAATCGTATTTCTTCAAGTTATATAATCTAATGTCAGACTTCTGTTTCTGACTGTGTATCAAAGACACTATTTATACCAAAAAATAAAAAAAGTGTATAAGAAATGTATTGTTTCGGATACACGTGTTGACACTCATAGATACTCCCATCAAAAACTCCATGCATGAATCATCAACGCGTCCACATTTCCATCACTCTTATGTATGATGCATGTTATTTATAAAGCAACATTCATGACAATGTTGTGGTACATTATGACATGTGACATTTACAATTAAAGTTAGTTTGGGATGCATCAACCCACAAAATGTCGGACTATACAGTTGTTAATTTCTTTTAGTTCTCTGCAGGTGTCAGTTTTTGTCAAGTTCAGACAACATTTAGGGATGATTGCGGAGAAGTTAAATTTGAAGAGGTTGTTTGCACCTTCAACTCTCGGAGCAGTATGTTCTCTCTCTCTCTTTTTGAGCTTAATACCATTTGTGTGATGGCATTCATCTCAACTATGATCTGCTGGATTAAAGCTCTCTCATTTCAATGACCATAGCAATCCAGCCAATTCAAGCATGTTGTACAGTTGTACCATTGAAGTTAAGTACCATGGAAATTTGTTTGTGAAGATGTTGATATATCTTCGCCTCTGAGAAGAGGCAGATCATTGTGTTCCATCCCATCTGTGCACAATGTATGACATGTTGGAAGCAAAAACTCATTTGTTTATTTCAGGAGTACCTGACCATGGTTATAACAACAAAATCCATTTTTGCTTTGTTGACATTGTACTTTTTGTAATTGCTCCTGATGATCAATATTATAGCTTTTACCACCCCTGCACACAAACACACAAAATATAAATAAATTATAATAATTAAAAATGGTACCAACCGACTGGACTCTCAACGTCAAGATTAGTTTCTAGCTCAAAAAGTTACCTCAAAATGGTGGTTTTTATATTAATGAGTGGTGTGGCTTGTTGTCCAACCTATTAATATTAATTGGTGAGTGATATCATAACGAATTGCTCTTTTGTGTAGATTGTTGGATTTGTAATTGGAGTTGTCCCTCAACTCAGAGCATTATTGATTAGTGAAAGTGCTCCTCTTCGCGTGATCCAAGATTCTGCTTCTTTGCTTGCGTAAGATTTCCACAATGATTACTGTTAGCTCTTTCATGAAACTATATTATCTGCTTGTCTGTACTTGGGTTGTGAAAGTCCCTTTTAGAATTTACGTACTTTTGCAATTTCTTGAACACTATATGTTGCTTCCTCATGCTTTCTATATGCATTTCAGGATATATATATATATATATATATATACTAGGAAGAGAGAAACAAAAGCTTAGGTGAACCCCCACCTCATTGTTTTTCGGATCAGCATATCCCATTTGGCCTGGCTCGGGACCTGCAACACATTAGTTTTCTAGCTTCCAATTTTAAGCATCTCATTTATCTGTTAAATGAGGTATCCAGTGCTTTGCCTGAAACGTCAACACCTTCAGCACCTTAAAGTTCATAGGATGAAGAAAATAGATTTTAGGCCTTTTTATCCTCTCCAGTCAAGAATTTGGCACCCCTCTACCAAATCTATACATATAGAATGGTGAAATAACCCATTTATAGAGAGTTGTAAAGCGAGGTTTCTATGATCGCCTGATCAGTGATATGAATGGAATTGTGATATGGATGGACTATAATGAAATAAAACTACTTTTGACATTCCCAGTGAAATGAGCCACAAAACGGGAACTCCTTAAAGAACACTACACCAAAAGGGCTAATTAGCTACACAGGGGTGGCCACGGTTTTAAGCCGTTGGTGTGTTTGCCACGGCTAAAAACCGTGGCTATAGTGCCCAACGGTTTAAAACCGTGGCTAAAAAAGGCTTGGCCACGGTTCTAAACCGTTGGTGTGTTTGCCACGGCTAAAAACCGTGGCTATAGTGACCCACGGCTTAAAACCGTTGCAAAAGTGCACGTGTGTTGCACTTGAACATGTGGAGAATTAGGTCGATTTCTGGCGGGCGAAATTTTGCGAAAAAAAATTGCTTCCCGCGTTCCCGCTCCATCTCCCCCCAACTCTGCAATTTTCAGCCCTTAATTTGCTTCAAACCCTAAAATTTCAAGGAGAGGGAAAGAGAGAAGGAGAAGGAGAAGGAGAAGGAAAGAGAGAGGGAGAAGTCGAGGAGGAGCAGTAGTCGATCGAGAAGGCAATACGAAGAGTGTAGAAGGCGAGACAGAGAGAGCTTCTTCTTCTAGGGATCGGTTCTTCAATCTGTGACCCTAGACTTCGTAAGTTTTCTTTGAAAGATCGCTATCTGCTTGTTTAGATCTTCCTTCTTAAGCTCTCTAATGTGTGTGATTTTTAGCTTCGATTAAGTGAATGTAGTTTAATCAATGCTCTGAACGATCAATCGTTGAGTTCTCTCTCTGCTTTTTTGTACTAATTTTTAGTTAGCTTGAATGAAATGAAGACACAACTTAGGTTTGCTTAACTAACACCTTCTTCATTCTTGTTTTGTTACATTTTCTAGTTTCAATCTCTGCAATTTCGGTGTTTGTTTCGATGGATTGATTGGCATTGCTTTATGTTCTATTTGTGCAAGTTTCGGATTTCTAAAAATTTAGAGAGACTCTTTGTAATTTTAGAGCTACTTTACATTTTTGCATCTTTATGAGAAAGTCTTTGTAACGGCATATTACTTTTTTCCTCTTCCGACAGTTGGTATTTGAAGTGCTTTTGGGTTGTGACAGAATGGTTTTTGGATGAACATGTAACTGGTGTGCATGTCATGTATACAGAATCAAACTGTCTCTGAATTGAAAGACTTTGTAAGGAAGCTCAATTCATTACCAGAAATCAGTGTAAGTCTGTCCTCTGATGTATCCGTTAATTTGGTTCAAGTAGCCTCATGAATCTTATGCTGCACCTTCTGCTTAATTTGTCACAGAGGCACATAAATCTTGCTCAGCACTTATCTACATTTACATCAAAGCCTTCATTCCTTGGACGACTTGACATGGAGCACCTGGTTGTAGAGGGGGAGAGTTATGACATGTGAGTTGAATCATACTTCTAGCTGCACTTTTGGTAACATAGTATTATGTAAGATGGATTTCTTGCCTTTATAAGAAATTCCTAATGGAATGAGTGCATCATTCTTTTCATTAAATAAAGTAAGATGTTTCATTGATGCAGATGCTTTGAGTACATTGAAGAAATGATCCATAAGCAGGAACCTATTGTCAATGTGTTAAGGCTGCTGATACTGTTCTCTGTCACAAATTCAGGATTGACCAAGAAACACTTCGATTATTTGAGGTAAGATTTGCTCAATTACAAAAATCTGTGTACTGCCTTATGTTTTTTTCTCTAGTCATTTGACATAATTGCTCAAGATGTGGATTTATTTTTTATTTTATTCTTGTGGTTTAGGAGAGAACTAATTCACTGTTATGGATTTGAGCACATGGTGACATTGAATAATTTGGAAAAAGCTGGATTGTTAAAGAAGCAGGTGTGTTGTCATTGAATTTGGCTTAGCTTTCCAGTGAACAAGCTCGTCCATGTGGATCTACCAATGTTTACATCATTTATTTTTGTAACTGAATAGGCTTATTTCTCTTGATTTATTTTTCTATTGATACATTACACTAACCATAGTTTCTTGCAGGAGATCAAAGGGAACTGGCAAACCGTAAAGCGTACTTTGCAGCTTGTAGTAGAAGATACCGACACTGCCAAGTACTCATTCTTTTTAGTTAAATGTTAAATATGCAATGCTATTTATGTGATGAGGAGATCTACAATGCAGTTTGGATACAGTGGGACAATTCCACCCAGGGGCATATGCAGGGAGTGGGTTTAGCATGGGTTGTTAATGCAAAAGTACCTATTTCTAAATAAGGGGGCAGTTCAAAAGGGTCCAACCTGAGACTTATGTTGGCACTAAAAAAATCTCAGGACTGGTATTTACGAATTTAATGTAACATGGCCAAGGTTTATAATTGGAACTCAACACAGTCTCACGGAGTTTTTTTCTCACAAACATTTAAAGGATATCTTAATTCTAAAAGGAAGATGTAATTTAAAAATTAAGGATGACTCAATCTCCGTGAGAGTATGTTAACCCCTTGAAGTTTGAGTCGACTTGCATAGTTTTCAGATAATGTCTTGACATGTTTAAGGAACTCGTCAACTATTTGTGCATAGAAATGTACTTTTTAACATCACGTACTCATTATACATAGATTTACTAAAGTTCCGTGTTTGTTTGTCCACAATGCAGCCCCAATGACATCTCATATGTCTTCTCTGGATATGCACCTTTGAGCATTCGCCTAGTTCAACATGCGATAAGATCTGGATGGTGAGATTTCCTCAAAATATGAACTTTTATGGTCATTTTTTCACTGACCAAAGTTGTTTATGTGTATACATCTTTTGGCCTTCTCCATACTACATCTTAGCATCTTGAAAATGAGGATTTAAAATGTTTTCTCCTCTATGGACACCTTCATAAGTATACAGTATCAAAATTTCTACACTTTGCAGATGAACAAAATACTTATGTTTTTCTCACCTTATGATTTCATTATCATATAGTTTGCATTGATTTTTTCTTCATTGTAAGTATAACAGTAGATGTAGTCTTCAATTTAGTAATGAAATCGAATATTCATTAAATCCTCAAATACATTTTAGTATGCTACAAAAAGTAAAGATGTTTAAATTTTCTTGGGAGTGATCTGTATGGCAAGATATTGTCCTCTAAAAAAATAACAGTATTCGAATATTTATAGGAGGTTTTAAATTTCAAATTTGAGCCTGGGATTTTGCCTTAATTTTGAAATCTTGCTGACAATTCCTAGTATTAGCTTTCAGTTAAATTTTTTACCGCTTTATTTGATTCTATGGAATGTTGAATACAATTCTTATAGGTTTATATGTATGTATAATGGATTTATATGAGAGAAAAATGATTAGACATAACTGAATCATTTGTCAAGTTTGATTTCACTGACATAACTTTTTGTATCCATTCATTTTCAAATATTCTTTAAGAAGTTCATAATTTGAATCGGACACTTCAGCCTCATGTTGAGCAAAGAACCATCAACCTCGTTTAAATATTCAAGTTGATCGACTTGTGCTGCTTCATTTTCTTGGAACAGACTCCCATGTAGAAACTTCATTTTTATGTTTGTCTTTGTTTCCAAAAACACATGCTACTAAGCAAATTTGAACCCTTGACCTCTTGAGAAAGTTGTACTTTAAACCATTGTCTCGCCACTTCTCTGATATAAAACTACACCTTAGGAGGAACTTGTTTAAGTAGTTAAGGACAAGTTGGATATGGGTGACAAGTTTGATACATCATCATCGGTAGAGCTATTGAAAAATAATATACAATTAATTTTCAAACTCTTCTAGATCACATGGATCAGGACAAGTTGAACAATGGGATGTACTATATTTTCTTGTTCATATTTTTTCATATGTATATACATGTTGAATGGTTTTCTCTCTTTTGTGATCTTATGGATGTTTGTTTTGTATGTACAGATGCAAGTTTTAAAGAGACATTGCCAAGGCAAGTGCGAATGATCTTCTTGTTTGTCTGGGAGCTGCTGTTCAAAGGCAAAAGGATGCAGAACATACTAATGACATTGAACCTCTAAAAGACGTAGAAGCTGATGATCTGTCTCAGTTGTCCACTTCTAAGAGCGAAAGCCCAACAGATATGCCACTAGAAGAAGAAGAAGAAGAAGAAGAAGAAGATGTAGATGTCACTGATTTAGATTCGGATAGGTATGTTAAGACAAATGATTTACTTGAAGGCCAACGGCAATATAATTCTGTTATTCACTCAATTCAGGAAAAGGTAAACTTTGAGTCTCTACCCCTGTTGATTTTCTTTGAATTTTATCTTCCAATAACTTCAGCAGTTCATCCTTTATGCCCTATATGCATGTTTGGGTTGATTTTGCATGCATGTGACATCGAGTTAGTTGTCATATTACTGGCTTTTATGAGAATGTTACGACATGCTACTATAAGGTAACATCTACCTTCCATCATTGACAACTCTACAGGTTACTGAGCAACCGTCTATGCTTCAAGGTGGACAATTCAAACCATATCATTGATTGCATATCTCATGGAGAACAAAGGTGTAACTGGACCATACTTAATAGTTGCTCCTAAGGCTGTGCTCCCTAACTGGGTTCATGAATTTGCAACCTGGGCTCCTAGGTAGAGTGAGTTTTGGTTTTTTTTTTTTTTTTAATCTCCTATTATGCTGTCAGTATATGTTATATTCAGCATACTTGTGGATGCAGCATTGGTGCAGTTCTGTATGACATGATTTCATTGAGATGAGGTCTCTAGAGTATTTTACTCTTCTATTTCTCAAGTTTGGCTATTCTGTATATTCAATTTCTCATCAAAGACTGGTGTGGCACACTTCATGGTGAAGAAAAGGTAAGTCTGTTTTGTTAATTTTTCTACTGTGATTGTGCTGCTTTAAGTAATTATCCCACTTATCAATTTGATGGAATTCTGTCAGGTACCTGGTTTTCAGAAATTTGTACTTGAGACATTTGCGATAAACTGTTGTTTGTACAGCGTTCTTGACAGATCTTTCGAATTCCATGATGCAAACACAGTATGATTTCTGACTATCTTGCGATCAACTTTTTTTTTAATTATGCATTGTTAATATAACATGAAACCATTCTAACACTGGACAAAGTGCTGCATTTGACAGGGTTGCAATACACATACTGGACTCGGTGTTCATATCGCTGTGTCGAGAGCGAAATCTTCAGTTCGCTGTGCTGGACAGAATACTGAGTTTTTTGGTGTTACTCTGGCGATTTTTACATGCTGATTTGTGGCCCAGGTTGCTGTATGGAGAGCGAATTCTGCAGTCCATTGTGCTGGACAGAGTGCTGAATTTTTGCTGTGTGCTATTGCTGCTCTGTTACGTGCTGGTTTGTGGTCATGTCCAATGTTATAAAGAGGAAGAGCGAATCCAGTCTGGATTCTTTTAATTCTTGTAGTACATGTCATGGAGGTGCTGATGTTGCAAGTTCTATTGGTGATCTATATTGTACCGTTCTCTCAAGAATATGAGTCTCTCCTAAAGAAAGCGGCTGAGCTATTACATGAAGCAGGAAGCCTGACTGATTCTCCTAGGTAAGCTCTGCTCTTGTTTTCTGCGGTTAAAATTCCTTTTACTTTGCTAGACTTTTGTTTGGCTAAAACATGGAATTTGGTAATAGCTTTGCATAACCATATGGAATTTGGTAATAGCTTGGATATTTCAATCATAGGAAACGTTTGAAGTGGAAGTATCGGAGACTGTACTCTAGACTTCTAGAGTTTACACCTTCCAGTTAAATTAACAGCGGTTCATTGCCAAATGAATGCTTACATTCCTAAAACATCTAGTGGTCATGCTATTCTGAAAATGGGATAGCTTTAGGTGGATTTGTCCTGTAACTGTATGTATCCTCTGCAAAAGATAAACGATATTCCACACACCTGGAATAAACCGCATGCTATTACAAGATGATTTGTTCAGGTGATGACTTCAGTTTGAATGATTTATTATTATTTTCGTATCTCTGTGCGCGTGTGTTTTAAATTTTTTTAAAAGTCAAATTCATACAAAGCTATGATGGATTACAATGACCACCTAAAAAGAAAAGAACTTGCATTCAAAAGAAAATTGCTTCACAGATCATGTTACTTTGAAATGTACTTTTGAAAATGAGAACAATAGTACTCTGTATTTTTTTTAAATAAATTTTTTTTGTATTAGATCTATAAAAAATACTTTATTCAACAATTCAAACCATGATTGTTGGTTGCCTTATTGCAAAGTCCCATCTACCACCCATAATGATTGTTGGTTAGCACACTGGTTTTGAGATCACAATGCAGCTTTTAGATTATGAAAGTTCTAGCTGCTAGTGCAAACAATACTATATCAGAACATTTGTTATCATTTAGCAAGGAATTACTATTTTCTTTGTTTCAGGTGCTTCCTTCAGGTGATTGGCTTTGTTCAAATTGCTCATGCAAATTCTGTCGCGTAACTGGTCAAAATGAGGATCAAGTAAATGACATAATCACCCCAAAGCTACTCACATGCAGTCTGTGTGAGGAAAAATGTATTTGCTTCTTTCCTTGTTCCTTTTTATTGTACTTCGTTTGCTTTTTTGTCTGGGATTAGTTGTTTATGCCTTTTCTTGTTCCTGATAGTTTGACATACCCTGGAACAGCTGCAAGGAACGACTGCAGGGCCGAGACAGACCCTGGAATAGCTGCAAGGAACGACTGCAGGGACAGTCGTGGTGTCGCGAACAGGGCGAGGCGGTGTTTGCTGGCTGATGGCCTGTTGCTGCGAGGCAAGTTGCAGCCAGACGTCAACATGCTGCCTGGGTACTGCAGGGTGTGCTGCTTAGTGTGGCAGTGCGAGTGCGGGCTGGGCTAGAGCATTTGTGTGTGACAGTTGCTGCTTTGGAGGGTTTTGTTGGACAGCAGGTCCTGCGACTTAAAGGACAAATCATTAAAAGTATTATTTGAATTTTGTTCAGCTTCAACTGGAAATCCTAGACATCCAGATTCCCTGCACTACATTGATCCTTCAGGAAGATTGAATGCTTACCAGCAGGTGAAGTTTTACTTGACTTTTTTTAGTGCATTTAAATATATTAAAAGAATCTTGAGAATCGACATCTGCCGTTGAGGTTTATTAGTCTTTATGTCATAGAAGCTAAGATGTATAAATGTCATGTTAAACCATAAGGAAAGTAAGATTGATATCTAGCAACACTCCGCAAAGTCTTTGTTTAATTACGAGCTTAAAAGGATAGATAAACTGATAATTCAAATAAGCTTTTTTTTTTTAAGAAAAAAGGGGGGAAACCTATAAAAGAATTTATACACTACATAAATCCTCAAATTGAGTTGTTGGTTGGGTTCTAAGAAGACTAATGGAGTTATGGAAGTATTTTATTTTGTTGTTTTTTATTTTTTCTGGACATGAGAGCTTCATTAAGACGTAAAATGAAGATTGGTGGTGTCCTTGCAAGTGACAGGAACACAAGGCCTACAAAGAAGCAAGGACAACACAAAGATTACAAACAATGGGTGAACCTACAGAGCACTTCATGAAGAAGAGGTGAGGCCAATTATGTTGAAACAAAATGATTTTTTTTGCTGATATAATTTTTATGTTTCATGCTAGATATTATTGGTTGGATTGGATTTTAATCTTCATCTGACAACAGGATGATGATCACTTGCGTAGTTATTTTCAAAATGGTTTCTAATTGCATGTAGGTTATGAAGCCACAATCTGAAGCTAAAGCCAAAGGATATTCTGATGTTTTGTACCTTGATTCTGTTCACAAAAAATACTTGATGGTTTTGACCCCTTTCTCTTTTGTTTGTCTCAGGGCACTGGCCATCAGGAAGGTCGCGATCAGTTTGACAGAGTTCTTATGGGTCTTCTACGAAGAGTACTGGATACTAACAAGCGAGTGCAAGAAGCTGCTTGTTCAGCCTTTGCAACACTCGAAGAGGTGTCTACTATATCTAAGACATGTTAGTTACAAAAACTTTTTGTCGACAAGTTCTCAATTTTAAATTTATAAATGCCAGGAAGCTGCTGAGGAGTTGGCTCCACGGTTGGAAGTCATTTTGCAGCATCTCTTGTGTGCTTTTGGGCAATATCAGGTTTGTTTTATATAAGTGGTCTTTCACTTTACATTTTGGCTATTATGTCAAATATCTGACACTTGCTAATCCCTTTTTGTCTAAACTCCTTTAGAAACGAAACCTTCGGATTGTATATGATGCTAACGAAACCTTCAGGTATCATGTAATGTGTTTCATCTTGTTGGCTGCCAGTATTGAACAAAAATAGTAAGTTAACTTGTTCTCTATGATGATGAATTACAGCCAAGATATCTTGAGATTTTAATGCCTCCACTGATTGCAAAGTGGCAGCAGCTTTCGAATGCCAACAGAGATCTTTTTCCCTTGCTCGAGTGTTTTACATCTATAGCACAGGTATCTTTTTCCCTTGCCTGAGTCATTTAAAAAGGTTCTATTTGATTAAACAGCTGTCAGGCTCATGTCGAACTAATACTTTTAACTTATAGTTATTCCACCATAAAACTCTTTCTACACGACTTATTTTTTTTTAAACTTTTGGAAGTCTCTTCTAGACCGAATGAAACAACAGAGTTTTTATACTCTTGTTCTATCTGTTTCAGGCATTAGGTTCTGGGTTTGCTCAGTTTGCAGAACCTGTGTTTCAGATGTGCATAAATATCATCCAGACTCAGCAATTGGCCAAGGTTTCTACATACTTTTGTTGTGTATATCATTTATTTGTCAATAGTTCTGCTGTTTCTTGGTTTCACTCCTTGAGCTTCTGCAGATCTGCATTGTGTTTTAGTTCTTATCCATTTATTGGGAACTCCTGTCTCAATTGCATGAGTTCAATATCCCCTTCTGCACTCTGCCCTTTCCAGATTCTTTCATCAACAGATATTTAACAGTGACAAGTTGTCAATCTTCATAGTTGGTGTAATTTGATTATTGAATACCAATTTGATTATTGAATACAAACATTTGTTGAAGTATGGCAAAGGACAATGGCAGCTGAAATGGCATCAGCGCAAGTGGTTCGATGATTTGGCCAGTGGGTACTCTGCAGTGAAACAGAGCGCACTCTGGTTTGCGACCAGCAGCAAGCTCGCATCAGTGCGTCCCTCGCAGAGCAGCAGTTCATCCCTCGCAGCAGCAGCATCAGTGCGTACCTCGCATCATCAGCAGATCGTCCCTTGCAGTAAGTCCCAAAATCTGCTATTGTTTACTTTTTTTTTTGCAGTTATATTTAGTTTTTTCACTGTAATAAAGGTTTTTAAATTGTTTCTAATGTTTTGCAAAGATTTTCAGTAACTACACACCCACCTTGTGCCTATCAAATCAGATATGCTGGCTGTAAGGGACTTTTGGGAATTATCAAGAGCGACTTTTGGGAATGGCTCGTTTACTATCGCAGGTGTATTTTTATTTTTTATTCTTCTATAGTTTTGTTCTTCTTACATTTCTATTATAACTATCCTTAACATCTGCTAAACTCAAGCATAAAGAACATCAATTTTTTTGAATTGCATGAAGTAACAGTGCCCGGACTGCTGAAGTGGTAATGTGAAATGCTCATGTACTTCTCACTTTTCTTGCAGTAAACTATGCACTCATAATATGTTTATGGGTTGATGTTATGTCTGGAATCAGTTCTGTGATATCTATTCTTAAATACAAAAAGGCTGGCTAACATAATGTAGGGAACTCACAGGCTTCTGCTGGAAGTTCTCAAAATAGGTTCATGTTTTCTTTTTTTTGTTTTTGTTTTTGTTTTTGTCCAATCAATGGACTCCATTTCATAACTTATATAATATAGAAAAGTTGAAGCTTCTGATGAGTTCATATGAGATTTGTATTGATCATAGCCACTTCATAAAAAATTATTTATTTGTCAAGCTTCTTGTTGTCTAACTTCAATCCACAGATTCATTTATTTTGTTTCATGTGTTAAATCTGTTGTAACTATTGTTAAGCATTTCAAGTTGTTGTCTGTATAGTGTATACAGTACAGATATGCTGATTTTTTAAGTATATGCTGCCTGTAATGCTTCCATTTATCCCTTCTAGTTCCAGCTATGCTGATTTTTTAAGTAGTTTTGAATGGAAATAAGTATATGCTGCCTGGTCTTTGTTAGTTTCCTTTCAAATTTTTTTTGTTTTTTTGACAAAGTAAGTTTTGTTGTCAGGATGGTAGAAACTCCAATATTGGATACTTGTCCTAAAAAGTCGCATTTTCTTTGTGCATTCAGGTTGAAACTGTTGCCCAGTTTGGTGTTGTACTACAGAAGCTGCTCTTGCAAGGTATTGTTGGTGCTTTTTGTTCATTTGTTTAAGATTATGAACTTCGAGTATCCTAGTCCTAACAGAATTTCTCATGCAGGTCTTGATATTACGATTCTTGGATCCAATGATTTCTATTCATACCGGAATCAGGTACCTTTACATTCTCTTCAAATATTCTACCTATCATGTGGTTAGTTGAAGTGATAAATTTTGAGCATTAATCTAGCCTTTTAGTTTCTTCACTTCAGCTGTCTCATGTAAAACATGTCCTGAGGATACTGAAGTTTGATTGCTTTATCTAGAATGTGTTTTTTTCCTCTTCTTCTTACTTTTTTTTTTGTTCAGCATAATAAGAATGGAATTGAGTAACCAATTAGAATGGATACTTCAGTTAGCTCTTATGTCATGAATCAAACCAGTAAATACGATCATGCAATATTCTTCTGTCAGTTTCTAGGGCTTTATTTCATTAGTTGTATATGTCGGTGACTTAGTTGTTACCGGGGTATGTAAGAATATCCATACAAAGGGTTTGGTTCCTCTCGAGCACTTTTTGGGTATAGAAGTATGAGATTCAACCATGAGAATAAATTTCTGACTAAGAAAGTAAAGCATATACTCAAATCTATGAAAATTAGGAGGATTGCTAAAGTTGGTATGGAACTATGGAAGTAAATTGAATAAGAAACAAGCAACACTCGACTTCTTCTACTCATGCATTTAAGTTCTCCTAAGAGAACATTTTGAACTTACCTACAGGAAGTTACATCTGACACCATTCTATACTTGGGAGGACTGCACATGAATCCATTCAACGGTAATGGGATTGCAACGTAACAAGTTTGCTTGCCTATCCTCAAGTCTAATCTAGTACAAAGAAGAAACCCATAGGAAGAAGCACATCTTCTAATGTCATCGTAGCATTTTTCTTGATCAGAACTACTAACTGGATCATATTTGTTTAGTTTGTTTGGTTTTTTCATTTTTTCTGGTAGAAAAAACCCAGCACAAGGAATGCATAGATATGTTAGGCATGTCACTGAAAAATCTCAACTATATCCATAATTTTCTCAAAAAGTGACTTCACCAAAGAATAACACCCAATTCAACAAACATACTTCAGAGCAATTACCAAACAGACGTGTAACCACTGCTAAAAACAAAACCAAACAAGTTGCTGCTGAAACAGAACCTGAGAGGGCTGCTGCTGAAAACAGAGCAATTACCTACTACTGCAAACAGAAAAAAAAAAAAAAAACCAAAAGGCCCTGAAACTGCCCCTCTTTGTTCTTCGTTCCTTGAATATTTATGTCATAATGATTGTTATGAAAATTTTCACATTCTAATATTAGCTTGATATCATTAACTATTTGCTAAGTTTCATGTAAAGTGACATATCGAATAAAGTTTGATTATGAATAGGAAGAAATATGAAATATAAAAGAGAAAAAACCAAAAGGGAAAAGAAAAACAGAATTGTCGCACAGTGGTGCGTATTGTTTCTCATCAGCTTGAATCCGAATTTTTCCTTGTCAAATATGTGTTCATTCAGAACAGAATGGTTATATGGTATCTCTTTGGATATTCCTAAATCTACTATTTTTAGATTTTAGAAGCTGTGCTGTGCCATATGGTACACATATACATGCACAGGAACAGGTTGCCTTCTGGTCTATTTGCAACATGGTGCTCACTCTCTTTATCCTTCTGTATTTGCAGCAAAATAAACAGATTTTGATTGATGTTGTTGTACATGCTGTAAATGAGGACTATGCTGAGATGGCAAATGATTTCACCAGACTTGGTTTTCTTGCTAGTGGATCGGATGTAGCTCCCATAGTTCCAGCTTTAGAAGCTATCTGGCAGAACTCATCTGGAAAAGGACTAGCAGATTTTAATTTTCGCAGAGTTACTGGTAATGTTACTGGCAGAACCCACCTTTTTTGCATGATGTTAACGACAACCGTTGGATCTATTGGCATCTAGTAACCTAGGCAGCTGATTGGCCTAACATGGAGGTGTTTTGAAAGGGACATCACCCAGTTGTATTAGAATAATTATGTATTTGATTAAGTGATCATGTTGGAGGTTTGGAGCAATCACGATGACCAATTGCTTGTAATATGTTGAATTATTATTGATAATTAATTTGTTTAATTCAGGCTGAATTAGAGCTGAATTAGTTCATCCAATTCATGATTCTTTTGTCTCATTTGTGTGGACTATGTGTAAGGACTGATTTTGCAGGTGCCACGGCTATGATTTTGCTGCAACAGCAAAAAATATATATAAATTTTTTTTTCGATTATATTAATTTGTAACGGTTTGAAACCGTTGCAACAAAACAATTTTTTTTTTTTTTTTGAATTTTGTTTTAATTACCAACGGCTTACAACCGTGGTTACAGCTTGCCACGGCTAGGAACCGTGGGCGGTCTTCATCAGTTGCTACGGCTTAAAACCGTGGCCAAGGTTAGCCACGGCTTAAAACCGTTGCTATCACGTTTGCCACGGTTTATTTCTCACTGTTTAGCCACGGCTTAAAACCGTGGCCAGGGTTAGCCACGGCTAAAAACCGTTGCTACCTGGTGAGCCACGGTTTATTTCTCACTGTTTAGCCACGGCTTAAAACCGTGGCCAGGGTTAGCCACGGCTAAAAACCGTTGCTACCTTGTTAGCCACGGTTTATAACCGTTGCTAATATCTACACCTTGTCACGGCTTAAAACCGTGGCTATTTTGGCCACGGCTAAAAACCGTTGCTATTGTTCTTGCAACGGTTTATAACCGTGGCTAAATGCTGAAAATCACCTCCCCCCTCAAGCATAAAACCGTTGCTACATGTTTAGCAACGGTTTTAAGCCGTTACAAGGAATTTCGCGACGCCTCTGTAGCCCACGGCTCTTAGCCGTGACAATGGCTTACGCCCACGGTATAGAACCGTTGCTAATGGGGGTTTTTGGTGTAGTGGAATTACAGTTCGTAGACTGCAATGTGTGAAAAAACTTCTAAAATGAAGGGCAAAGTTCAGACAGATACGTTTTAACACTTCATTCATGTTACCTTGGGCTATTTCCTCTTACAAGTCAGCAAGAATAGGAAACATTGAACTTAATCTAGTAATAATCATGTGCCTGAGATACTTACATTGGGCTATATGTCTGATTGTATGATGAGTTAGTTGGGTTCCCCTCATGTGCCTGAGATACTTACACGTAATTTGACATGAAACCGAACAGAACATACCTATTAGGTTTCCTCAACTTCTATGGAAATGGGGTGAACTAAACCCAACCTTGATGTTCTAGCGGGGCTGGTATATCACCTTGATCATGATACTTTGAATTCTCATTGCTCTTCTTTTATAGTGTTCTATCTTCCTTATACTCTTGCTGTCCATAAACAGCATGGTGCCCAATCAACTGATCACCTTGACGATTAATTTGGTGAGGAGTTAAGGTTGATATTAAAAGACATTGATGCTTTAGCTTCTGGTTTCGATGATTAAAGTAAAATAGGGTTTTGAACAGGTGTTTGTAAATATATGGTCTTCCATTGCTTCGGATAGCAATGACTTTCGCTCCACCTCTAAGAGGAACAATGAACCGTGTTAGTCATTCGGTGAGTAACAAAGGTTTGGATGGATGATGAAACAAAGTAATTCAAAATGGAAAAACCTAATTGTGTTACCGATTTATAGGATTTTCCTGTCATTTACAATATGTAATGTTAAAAGTTTGATTATTTTCGTAGAACTTTTGTGTTGTAGCTACTGGCATATGGCATCCATTTGCTTTCAGGAGTTTATATTTGTCCCTGCAAATAATCGTCTTCCTTGTAGGATATGAGGGTTGAGTGGGTCGAAATCCACTTTAGTGTTAAACTTTTTATGCTATTAATTTTTGTCTCTTTACTATGAATGATTTCTTATCTGCTATACAAATGGAGTGTTTAAGTGTGATGGGATTCATTTGGATATGTATTTGTCATAGCATTGCTATATCTCTTGAAAGTTATTCGAATGGTTTACTTTTTCCAGTAATGTTTCTAACTACCATTTTCTTGCTCGATAACTTACAATATCTTGTAGTTGCTGCTCATCCTCCTGCATTTTCCTATAACAAGATAGGTGCTCTTTTGATTGGAAGAGGGGTTGTTCAGATATAGTGTCTATTACATGATGATAGGAAAGATGAAGAAGAATTACCTAGGTTAAATAAACCAAAAGGGAAACTAAGAGAGAGACCTAGAAAGAATGGGACCAAGCAAGCTTTAGAGTCTAGCCAACCAAAAAAGCCAAGAGGGAGACCCAGAAAGGACAAAAAGGACAACCACTTTTTCACTCCGCTTGCTGTTGAATTCCCCGAAGAATCATCCGAACAAAGAAGGTATGGGTTTGATTTCCAACAAGGTCGAAAGAAGCAAATGGTGAAAGATGATCCACCATCAAAGCTTATTGGCCAGTTTTTGCATAAACACAGGGTTTCAGGGGAGACGTCATTAAACATGGATTTGGAGATGGATGAGCTGAGTGATGGATGGCCAGTTTCAAGTCTTTTATCCTTGGTGTATTGGCTTGCTATGGACTGGGCGGCGTTGGCTCCTGTCGCTGAGCGCTGATTGGTATGGCGTATTGGGCAGAGTTTGTACAGGCTTTTGGGTCGATGTTTGGTATGGTGTGACCATGCTTCAACTCAAATAAATGTAGTCTGATCTTTATTATTTGATAAATTTTGTGACTCGATGTAATACATTATCTTATTAATTACATTACTTTGCCTCTGTTCATGGAAATGCTCAAGTGTTTGGCACATTTTGGTTTTTATTTTCTAGAAATAAAACTTATAAGATGTTATAAAAAAGTCATTTGATAGCACTTAATGAGTGCTATAGAAAAAAAAGGGCCTTGAGAAATGCTATAGAAATTAATACAATAGCATTTGTTAAATGCTATGTGAGAGAAGACAATAGCATTTCTGAAACGCTATTGGTAACTATACAATAGCGTTTCAGAAACGTTATTGGTAACTATACAATAGCGTTTCAGAAACGCTATAAATAAAGTTACTATAGCATTTCAGAAACGCTATAAATGCATTTACTATAGCGTTTCAGAAACGGTATAAATAGTCTACTACAATAGCGTTTCTAAAACACTATAAATAACCCTGTATCTATTATAGCTCCGGCAGACACAACATTTTTTAAAATGCTATGGTATCCTACAATAGCGTTTTTGAAACGCTATTAATGAGTATTTGTGATGTAGTGAGAGAAAGCGCAGTGACAACAGGTCAGACCCTAGTCGGTCGAGGCCAGAAAAAACCCTCCAACTACGTTGGATCCAGAGCCGTGACACCCCTCAATTCTTGCTCGTTGGACGTACTAAACTCCATGAAAAAATGGGAAGATCTGAAGTGGCCTCCAAAGCAGTGTGGAGACCCCTCCAAGTGTGATAATGACAAGTACTACACGTACCATAAGGAGGGTGGCCACGATACCAACGACTCAAGAGTCTAAGGTATGAGGTTGAGTATTGAATCCACAGGGGAAAACAAAAAGAATTCCTAAATTTTGAGAAGCGACTAGAACAAACCAGAGGCCAGGGAGAGTCAGTTAAAGAAATAGAGAAGGAGACTCCAGGGATAATCTATGTCCTTCATGGAGTCGGACCGACTGAAGACCAGTAGTATAGGTCCCACAAGCATACTCTATTGGAGATGCAGACACAACCCGCGGACAAGGACAAATGCATTTGTCACACGAGGGTTCAGAGCCCCATTCTCACCTTGACCTTTATGAACAAAGACCTCGAAAGAGTTCGAGTGCCGCACAACGACGCTTTAGTCATCTCGGTCTCCATTGCAAGGTGGGAGGTAAAATGAGCTCTGGTAGACACAAGAAGATCGCTCAATGTCCTGTTCTACAACGCATTCCACAATATGGTCCTCAAGGAGGAAAACCTGATATCTACAGATTACCCGCTGATTGGATTCAGTGGGGAGAAATGCTTCCCCATCGGAAAGACAAGGTTAGCAATAATAGCAGGAGAATCGCAGCTAACAAAGGTCTTGTTTCTAGACTTCATGGTATTAGACGCGCCATCGACGTACAACCTTATCTTGGGAAGACCATGGCTCCACCAGATGGAAGCAGTAGTTTCCACCCTTCATCAGTGCACTAAGTACATCACTAACCACTCCGTAGTGACAATACGTGGATACCAACTTACGACACGAGGCTGACATTACGCCCCACTGAAACCAATAGAATGCTGCCAGATCCAACTACATCCTACGGAGTAGCCTGAACCAGAGTCAAGTCAAATGACGATAGAGGCTAAGGCACGCGGGAACGCAACCCCCGACCTTCCGTCGATGCATAAACAAACCCCTCTACAAGGTTTACTCTTCAATAACCTCTGTAACGCCAGCAAAGCCCAACAGTCCACTAAGAACACTAATGATCCACAAGGGCCATCCAAAATTCACATCAGGGCCGTGATCAATCTCTCTCCGTCGACAGTTAGTCTTTTTCAATTGTTTATTCTCTTTCCATTGTCAATGTAGAGTTTTGGTTCTTCAAGACTTATGTGATTTGCAATCATTTAAGAAATGAAGAAAGAATTATGAAAACAAACTCTCTTGATTACTGGAAAGATGTAACAACAAGCGCCTTGAGGTGGATACAAAAGACTACATACTACAAGCATCTGAATTCAGTGCGACATGAAGTAAAGACTCTCTTAGACAATCCAACTACGTAAGGTATTTGAAGAAGACTCCACTCCTCAACTTCTCGGTGAAGACTGGAATGAGCAAGACCAGGATGAAAACATCATGTTCAACGCTTCTGTAGACATTCGCCTCAAATATGGTCTGAGGTGGTACAAAATCGGCAACCAAGAGCACCGCAAAAATTTACGGCCAACTCACACACTCAATCCGATCAACCAAATGAACTTGGGACAAATATCAGGTGGACGCGGAACGCATGCACCTTCCCACGGCAGGAAAGACTGGAACGCCTAAGAGTCGATGGCCCACTCCGACATGCCATGTCCAATTCCACCCCAACCCGGATGTCGACTTCCAGCACAAGGCGAAGCAACGGAGCTAATCGAGAAGCGGTGGAGGCAGACGCTCGGACAATGGTTGCTGGTGCTATCTCTGAAATTAAAAATTCAAGAACAACGATAGGCACCAACACATAAACGACAGACTCTTCCCTTGGAAAATAGTGTGTATTTCTTCTCCACGGTATGTAAAGAAATTACGAGATCTCAGCAAATCAACTACGTGCCCACCTAGGATAGGTGACCATGCATAACGGCGATTACGATTGTGCCTGATCGATGCAAATGTCAGGACATTCAAAGACCCCATTATTGGAAATCTCTCTCCAGCCTTTGAAAAATCTAAAACATTTTCTTCAAACAAGAACATTACAAGAGATAAGCTATGCAAAAGATAGTGCCTACAACGATTGGAGAACACCATTATATACACATGATGATTCACCAAACAGGTCTCCAACATTAACTGTCAAGCATTGAATACCGTATGAGAAATGAGGAGACGACGGTTCTTGAGGAAACTGTGCAGATCACGTTTGTCCAATTAATGGCACTTCACGCAACCCCATCAATTGAGGGGGAGTAACCGATACTCAATCATCTTGCAGCCTACCCCATACACGTGTTACCGCGTGATCTATGCTGTACACGTAGCGCAACCGTGCAGGAAATTCTATCTCTTCCTCAGCGGGTCCACAGGCTCGACCCACTATTGAAAGGATCGTACCTACAAATCACTGTTTAATTTAAGGTAATGTTGTCCACACAGTGCGCGACACTAGTGGACATGGGTTTGCCCGCCCTCAAACATGCATAACTTTTCTCCAACCGGGCAAGCTTAGTCAGCCAAGGCTGATGACTATGGCCTCTGGTACGTCCAAACAACTAGTCCACCCAACGCAAATTCTGATGGTTTAGGAAGTGGGAGTCTAATCGACGCTATCGCACCTAGTAACGACGACTCGCCAGGGATCGTTGCCCCCTTCGTGGTCAATGAACACCAAACCCGATCGGGTAAACCTAGTTGGTGACGACTAGCAACGAAAGCTTCTGATCAAAGCCCAAACCTGTAGCCCCCACTGCGCGGACGTAGATGGTTTGGAAGGTGGGAGCCTAGTCAGTCATGAACTAATTCTGTTGGCTCGCCATGGGACCACTGTTTTTTAGTGTGTCCACCGAATTGCCAACATTTGACTTGTTGCCCCACTTAGCAGATGTAGATAGTTTAGAAGGTGAGCCTAGTCAGTCAAGAACTGATTCCGACGGCTCGCCACGGGACCACTATTTTTCAACGTGGTGGCCGAATTGCCAACCCTTCAACGCGTACGCTCGACTATCGCCACTCGCCCATAGCAGCAACTGCAGCCGACTAATCAGACAAGCGAGGCAAGCCTTCAGCAGCTTGCCTCAAGGACAAGACGCAACTCGGGAAAACCAACCCCAAGCTAAATTGTCCGCAACATGCTCGCTATCGGGCATGACTATGCAACAGTGACTTTGAGTCATTCGCAACATAAAAGGTCAAGCTCCTGGCAGCAGACGACCACTTGACGTCCTAATGATTCAACCAGCTTATGTCACAGTAAGATGACAAGCACAAAATGGATAAAACTGTTTTCATTAACGGTCGAACAAAGTGGGTACAAGAATACAAAGTTCACTCCTTATCAGGAGAAGGTATAGAAACAGAAGAGCTAAGCTTAGGGGGGAAGGAGCAGAAGTCGCGTCCACATGCACTACGGCCTGGCCATCAGGGTCCAAGCTGTCCTCTTCATCCAATGACGCAAAGGCAATAGACTACATACGCCATCTTCTTAGAACGGCCGAGATCCCTCTCCGGATGCTCCTCATTCAACAACTTCAGCCGACCGTGTATGACCCAGTGGAACTCGCATTTGCCTTGTTCCTACAAAATCTCTTCCTCTCGCGCCTTCGTGTTAGCAAGTTCACGTTCCAACTGTTCAAACTTGCCTATCAGTGCGTCAACCTGAGACTGTTTTGTGGCCAGACTACCCTTCATAGTGCTGAGCTCATGCCATCTCAATTTGAGCTGGTCCTCAGCTTTCCTTGTCTCTCAGGCATTGAAATCCACATCAGATTCCAATTGTTGTTTCTGAGCAGCACAATCAGCCTCATTTGAAGCATTCTCTTCAACAAGAGACTGCAGTTCAGAACACACCTCAGCCGCAGCTTCCTGCACAGCCTCCGCATCTCGGTGGATCTAGCTCAACTCTCGGTTAAGTATGTTTCTCTCGGACATCGCCTCTGGCAGATCATGCTCAAGGGCCTCCAGACGAGCCCTCTGAGTCTCGGCGACCACGGTTGACTGCTCCAACCCCTTATTCCCAGCCTACTTTTGTAGCCGTACAATTTCATAAAGCGCATCAGAATACAGTGCCTGAATGTGCGAGAAGACACGTTCCATGGTGTATACCCTATCACGAGCGGCCTTGACTTTCATTCCAGCAACAACCACCTGGCTCAACTAAGACATACCTAGCATAAGGTACTTTAAACCTTTATCCATACACCCTTTTAGCGTATCCTCTTCAGGTTTTGGAGCGCAATCCATTAGCCAGTTGTGACGCCTGGTTATATGCTTCCTCGAAGCATACTTCACATCAACCTCTTGGTGCCAGACCTAAGTGCTCATCCTTGCCAAGTCTGGTGCAAACAGGCTTATCTGCGCATCTGGATGAAGTTTTCCCAGATCAGGAATCACTATTGCACCACCCTTCACAGTTGCCACTAATCCTAGGCTCTCCTCCGTGACCTTTCCCTTGTCACGAATATCCAACCCTTTAGTGCGAGGCGACTTGACAGTATCCGGAGGGAAAGGAGGAAGCGAATTATCCAAAGGACCCTCCAACACTTCAAGTTGTGTCTTGGAATGAGACGGTAAACAATGTGGACTACATGAAACTTGGCATGTGCCACCACGGCCACTATCAGATAGCACACCAATGAGACGCTCAGATTCCACAACGATCTTCATAGGAACCTTCAATCGGAACAATTCCGCGTGAATCATCATTGGCAGAAGCCACCATTGCAACCCGCACCAGTTGCGCATTCAAAGCTTTGGCCTGCAAATCTCTAAGATTCGACCGATATTAAACCCCTGCGAACTGCATGTAATCTTTCTCCCAGCCGGATACATCAGTCTCCGCCCTAACATGCCGATCAGACTTGCGCTATTATCTTACTGGAACGGATCGTGCTAAAGGCAACTCAGTTCTAACACGTGACCTCTTCGAACTCACGAAAGAGGCAAGCGTCTTACACGACTCATCCACGTCGGACAAAACACGAGCTTTGGCCCCGAAAACCTTTCTCTTCCTAGAAGAGGCCCCATCCTCAGGCTGAACCCATGATGTTTGGTATAGAGTAGGGGCTGCGTGCCAGTTGTCCAACAACCCACTACGGATGAAGTTGGAAGAAGAACATCTCCGTAGTATTTTGCTCCTCTAGGGTAAGGGGAGTAGTGGCAAACCTTCCTGCGAAGAAACACAAGCAATGATTAGCTAACCTGCAATCAAGCAAAACAGAGTCAAAATAAAAAGCTACACTTACGAAACAGCCTGAACTCTTGTTCGAACGAACGACCCTTGAACCAGAAGTACTTTGAATTCGTAGGGGCTAGGAAGCAATACTTTTGACAGGACTTGAAGTCGTCTAGCAAATTTGTGAAGCAGGTTGGCGACGTCATCTTAAAGACGGTGTTACCCTTCAGCTGAAGAGAAGTCAGCAACGGGATTACCAGCGGAGTCACGCAGACGCCAGCCTCCTTTTCCCTTATCGGAATGAGAAAAATAATCCTATATCCATTAGGCCCCAATTGGGCCGGAAGAATCCCAAGGAGGTCCAAGAATTCCCAAATTACGTCCAGAACGGGAAAACACACTCCAGTTTGAAGCATCCCATGATGCAAGCAGATGAACCCCGTCGGTGGCGACATTGGCGTCTGGTCAATTTGTAGGACATACCACGGTAGGTCCTCGGGAATCCCAAACTTTGTTTGGATTTCAGCGTGGCCGAGCTCAGAAAGCAACTTGTCTTCGAAAAACTCCAAGCCCCTGGCCAAGGTTGCGTCCTCAAGAAGGTTTTGTTGAGCCAAGGTTCCCTCCTCTTTTCCGCTGAACCGACAGTCGTTCAATTAATGCAGGACGCGGCTCAAGCAACGATTCAGACCCAATCATCATGAGCGGCGTATCTTTTCAAGAGAAGACTCAGTGAACCAATGTGACGGCCCACTAACTTGGGGGGAGTAGCTGATGATAAACAAAAATGGTCACATCCCTGAGCCATACACCTGTCATGATGATCTCAAAGAATTATAGGCCCCAGCATTAGCCCAACACTGATCCGACCCAAACGGTTCCAAGCCCGCCTAATTTAGTCTGCCAGACGGACCCAAACTCTTACAGCATGCTGGGCCCACACGTCTCACATCTATCCTCAATACTCGTAAGTCCTACTAAGGCAAGTATCTCGAGGATCAGCTTCGGATAGGCAATTACAACAGCTCTCTGCTTCCAACTAGGAAGCAAATACCATAATACATTCTACGTAGGGAGACTTCCTTCTACGGATTGCTCTTAGATTGGGAACTATATCCTGCGTATCTAGGAGCACAGAGCTAACATGGAATTTTCCTCATTCATCACGACTCCTAATTAGAAAAAGATCTCCATGAAGATCTCCTACCTAAACTATGTCTTCGATGGCCTGGTAGAACCAGGACTCTGGCACTATAAATAAGACATGAGGTTGGCAAGCTAGGGACGTTACAAATTCCCTATTTACACCATTACACCTTCCTTAGATCCCTGTCTGACTTAAGCATCCGAGTGTCATCGGCCACTACAACGATGGTTTGTGGCTCACGCGTGTTACTTGTGCAGGTTAACAGGTCAGCGGGACTAGATCAAAATAGGGAGCAAAAAACGGATGCATCAGCTACCTAAGAAAATTGTGGGGTTTCCAAAAAAAAATGTTCCTAAACCTATTGAGAAAGCTAACGGCTCTTCTCAAACTAGTTTAGAGCCACCCTCCCTGCTTCCCTTAGAGCTAAGAAAGTATATACCTATGGCACCTTTTTCCCAAATCCCTTTTAGGTAACAAAAAAAGAAGCAATTTCCAAAAATCCTAGAGTTTTTTAAAGGTATACATACCGATATCCCTATTTTGTTAGCCATACATCAAGTACCCATTTATGCAAATTTTTTCAAGGACATGTGCACTAAAAAAATAAAAATGGAAGTCCTGAAATTACAAGCGATGCCACTTCGCTCATTCAATAAACTGGAATGGTTAAGTACTAGGATCCATGAACCTCTACTATACCATGTTTCATTGGAAAAACTATGAAAGTCATGTCCTGATCAACTTAGGAGCTAGTACAAACCTCCTACCTTATCATATCTACTTGAATCTTGGGTTGAAGGAGATGCAATCAACAAAGGTAGTTCTTAAGCTAGCAGATTAGCCAAAACGATACCCAAGTAGAACAATTGTCAATGTGATTATTCAAGTTACAAATTTCTATTATCCAGTTGATTTCATCATCCTAGACACTAACCCAAGCCCAGATAATCAAAATCTTGTCATCTTAGGGTGACATTTCCTAGCAACTATGGAAGCCAACGTCAATTGTAAAAATGGTAGTATGTTTGTTTCCTTTGGGAGCCTTAACCTTGAGTTGAATAATTTCAAGGCCATGTGAAAGAAAAATTAACTTGATATGATTGAGGATGAAGAAGAAGAAGTGTGTATGATTTATTTTCTTGAGTCCATGACCCAATCATCAGTAAATGATGCATTGCTTCGTTGTCTGTCAATAGTATGTTGAATATTGTTCCTATACTAGATATACCTAAGTCTTAGCCATATTATCACTTTATCAATATGAGGAAGAGTTGTATTTATCATCTTCCTTCCCAGCTCAATTACTAAAGAGTGATTCATTCACAAGCTCTCCTCAATCATTGGAACTTAAGCATTTGCCAAATGAATTGAGATATGCATTTCTAGGTCTTTAAGAGAGTTATCCAGTGATTATTGCCTCATATCTCATTGAGGAGTAGAGTGACAAGTTGTTGGGAGTCCTTAAAGCTCACAAGTTAGTCATTGTTCGGAGTATTCATGACATCAAGGGTGTTGACCCTTCTGCTTGTGAACATCGTACTTATTTAGAAGATAAAACCAAAACCTCTAGAGAGCCCCAGCGACGTCTGAATCCCATTTCAAAAGATGTTGTAAAGGAAGAATTGTTGAAATTATTGGATGCAAACATCATTTTTGATATCTCTAATAGCAAATGGGTTATACCAGTCCATGTAGTTCCTAAGAAGTGAAAAATTTTAGTTGTTGAAAATGAGAATAATGAACTTGTGCCACAAATAATGAAAAAAGGGATCGAGAATATGCATTGAAAATCATAAGCTCAACTCTAATACTTGAAAGGATCACTTTACTTTTCCCTTTATTGACTAAATGCTAGAGAGGTTAGCGAGTTGATATTCACATAATTATTACATAATATATCCCTTAATTTATACATGTTAGTGTTTCGATTATTATATTTTATAGTAATTATTTCGCTTTCATGTCTTTCACTCCGCTTGCTGTTGAATTCCCCGAAGAATCATCCGAACAAAGAAGGTATGGGTTTGATTTCCAACAAGGTCGAAAGAAGCAAATGGTGAAAGATGATCCACCATCAAAGCTTATTGGCCAGTTTTTGCATAAACACAGGGTTTCAGGGGAGACGTCATTAAACATGGATTTGGAGATGGATGAGCTGAGTGATGGATGGCCAGTTTCAAGTCTTTTATCCTTGGTGTATTGGCTTGCTATGGACTGGGCGGCGTTGGCTCCTGTCGCTGAGCGCTGATTGGTATGGCGTATTGGGTAGAGTTTGTACAGGCTTTTGGGTCGATGTTTGGTATGGTGTGACCATGCTTCAACTCAAATAAATGTAGTCTGATCTTTATTATTTGATAAATTTTGTGACTCGATGTAATACATTATCTTATTAATTACATTACTTTGCCTCTGTTCATGGAAATGCTCAAGTGTTTGACACATTTTGGTTTTTATTTTCTAGAAATAAAACTTATAAGATGTTATAAAAAAGTCATTTGATAGCACTTAATGAGTGCTATAGAAAAAAAAGGGCCTTGAGAAATGCTATAGAAATTAATACAATAGCATTTGTTAAATGCTATGTGAGAGAAGACAATAGCATTTCTGAAACGCTATTGGTAACTATACAATAGCGTTTCAGAAACGTTATTGGTAACTATACAATAGCGTTTCAGAAACGCTATAAATAAAGTTACTATAGCATTTCAGAAACGCTATAAATGCATTTACTATAGCGTTTCAGAAACGGTATAAATAGTCTACTACAATAGCGTTTCTAAAACACTATAAATAACCCTGTATCTATTATAGCTCCGGCAGACACAACATTTTTTAAAATGCTATGGTATCCTACAATAGCGTTTTTGAAACGCTATTAATGAGTATTTGTGATGTAGTGAGAGAAAGCGCAGTGACAACAGGTCAGACCCTAGTCGGTCGAGGCCAGAAAAAACCCTCCAACTACGTTGGATCCAGAGCCGTGACACCCCTCAATTCTTGCTCGTTGGACGTACTAAACTCCATGAAAAAATGGGAAGATCTGAAGTGGCCTCCAAAGCAGTGTGGAGACCCCTCCAAGTGTGATAATGACAAGTACTACACGTACCATAAGGAGGGTGGCCACGATACCAACGACTCAAGAGTCTAAGGTATGAGGTTGAGTATTGAATCCACAGGGGAAAACAAAAAGAATTCCTAAATTTTGAGAAGCGACTAGAACAAACCAGAGGCCAGGGAGAGTCAGTTAAAGAAATAGAGAAGGAGACTCCAGGGATAATCTATGTCCTTCATGGAGTCGGACCGACTGAAGACCAGTAGTATAGGTCCCACAAGCATACTCTATTGGAGATGCAGACACAACCCGCGGACAAGGACAAATGCATTTGTCACACGAGGGTTCAGAGCCCCATTCTCACCTTGACCTTTATGAACAAAGACCTCGAAAGAGTTCGAGTGCCGCACAACGACGCTTTAGTCATCTCGGTCTCCATTGCAAGGTGGGAGGTAAAATGAGCTCTGGTAGACACAAGAAGATCGCTCAATGTCCTGTTCTACAACGCATTCCACAATATGGTCCTCAAGGAGGAAAACCTGATATCTACAGATTACCCGCTGATTGGATTCAGTGGGGAGAAATGCTTCCCCATCGGAAAGACAAGGTTAGCAATAATAGCAGGAGAATCGCAGCTAACAAAGGTCTTGTTTCTAGACTTCATGGTATTAGACGCGCCATCGACGTACAACCTTATCTTGGGAAGACCATGGCTCCACCAGATGGAAGCAGTAGTTTCCACCCTTCATCAGTGCACTAAGTACATCACTAACCACTCCGTAGTGACAATACGTGGATACCAACTTACGACACGAGGCTGACATTACGCCCCACTGAAACCAATAGAATGCTGCCAGATCCAACTACATCCTACGGAGTAGCCTGAACCAGAGTCAAGTCAAATGACGATAGAGGCTAAGGCACGCGGGAACGCAACCCCCGACCTTCCGTCGATGCATAAACAAACCCCTCTACAAGGTTTACTCTTCAATAACCTCTGTAACGCCAGCAAAGCCCAACAGTCCACTAAGAACACTAATGATCCACAAGGGCCATCCAAAATTCACATCAGGGCCGTGATCAATCTCTCTCCGTCGACAGTTAGTCTTTTTCAATTGTTTATTCTCTTTCCATTGTCAATGTAGAGTTTTGGTTCTTCAAGACTTATGTGATTTGCAATCATTTAAGAAATGAAGAAAGAATTATGAAAACAAACTCTCTTGATTACTGGAAAGATGTAACAACAAGCGCCTTGAGGTGGATACAAAAGACTACATACTACAAGCATCTGAATTCAGTGCGACATGAAGTAAAGACTCTCTTAGACAATCCAACTACGTAAGGTATTTGAAGAAGACTCCACTCCTCAACTTCTCGGTGAAGACTGGAATGAGCAAGACCAGGATGAAAACATCATGTTCAACGCTTCTGTAGACATTCGCCTCAAATATGGTCTGAGGTGGTACAAAATCGGCAACCAAGAGCACCGCAAAAATTTACGGCCAACTCACACACTCAATCCGATCAACCAAATGAACTTGGGACAAATATCAGGTGGACGCGGAACGCATGCACCTTCCCACGGCAGGAAAGACTGGAACGCCTAAGAGTCGATGGCCCACTCCGACATGCCATGTCCAATTCCACCCCAACCCGGATGTCGACTTCCAGCACAAGGCGAAGCAACGGAGCTAATCGAGAAGCGGTGGAGGCAGACGCTCGGACAATGGTTGCTGGTGCTATCTCTGAAATTAAAAATTCAAGAACAACGATAGGCACCAACACATAAACGACAGACTCTTCCCTTGGAAAATAGTGTGTATTTCTTCTCCACGGTATGTAAAGAAATTACGAGATCTCAGCAAATCAACTACGTGCCCACCTAGGATAGGTGACCATGCATAACGGCGATTACGATTGTGCCTGATCGATGCAAATGTCAGGACATTCAAAGACCCCATTATTGGAAATCTCTCTCCAGCCTTTGAAAAATCTAAAACATTTTCTTCAAACAAGAACATTACAAGAGATAAGCTATGCAAAAGATAGTGCCTACAACGATTGGAGAACACCATTATATACACATGATGATTCACCAAACAGGTCTCCAACATTAACTGTCAAGCATTGAATACCGTATGAGAAATGAGGAGACGACGGTTCTTGAGGAAACTGTGCAGATCACGTTTGTCCAATTAATGGCACTTCACGCAACCCCATCAATTGAGGGGGAGTAACCGATACTCAATCATCTTGCAGCCTACCCCATACACGTGTTACCGCGTGATCTATGCTGTACACGTAGCGCAACCGTGCAGGAAATTCTATCTCTTCCTCAGCGGGTCCACAGGCTCGACCCACTATTGAAAGGATCGTACCTACAAATCACTGTTTAATTTAAGGTAATGTTGTCCACACAGTGCGCGACACTAGTGGACATGGGTTTGCCCGCCCTCAAACATGCATAACTTTTCTCCAACCGGGCAAGCTTAGTCAGCCAAGGCAGATGACTATGGCCTCTGGTACGTCCAAACAACTAGTCCACCCAACGCAAATTCTGATGGTTTAGGAAGTGGGAGTCTAATCGACGCTATCGCGCCTAGTAACGACGACTCGCCAGGGATCGTTGCCCCCTTCGTGGTCAATGAACACCAAACCCGATCGGGTAAACCTAGTTGGTGACGACTAGCAACGAAAGCTTCTGATCAAAGCCCAAACCTGTAGCCCCCACTGCGCGGACGTAGATGGTTTGGAAGGTGGGAGCCTAGTCAGTCATGAACTAATTCTGTTGGCTCGCCATGGGACCACTGTTTTTTAGTGTGTCCACCGAATTGCCAACATTTGACTTGTTGCCCCACTTAGCAGATGTAGATAGTTTAGAAGGTGAGCCTAGTCAGTCAAGAACTGATTCCGACGGCTCGCCACGGGACCACTATTTTTCAACGTGGTGGCCGAATTGCCAACCCTTCAACGCGTACGCTCGACTATCGCCACTCGCCCATAGCAGCAACTGCAGCCGACTAATCAGACAAGCGAGGCAAGCCTTCAGCAGCTTGCCTCAAGGACAAGACGCAACTCGGGAAAACCAACCCCAAGCTAAATTGTCCGCAACATGCTCGCTATCGGGCATGACTATGCAACAGTGACTTTGAGTCATTCGCAACATAAAAGGTCAAGCTCCTGGCAGCAGACGACCACTTGACGTCCTAATGATTCAACCAGCTTATGTCACAGTAAGATGACAAGCACAAAATGGATAAAACTGTTTTCATTAACGGTCGAACAAAGTGGGTACAAGAATACAAAGTTCACTCCTTATCAGGAGAAGGTATAGAAACAGAAGAGCTAAGCTTAGGGGGGAAGGAGCAGAAGTCGCGTCCACATGCACTACGGCCTGGCCATCAGGGTCCAAGCTGTCCTCTTCATCCAATGACGCAAAGGCAATAGACTACATACGCCATCTTCTTAGAACGGCCGAGATCCCTCTCCGGATGCTCCTCATTCAACAACTTCAGCCTACCGTGTATGACCCAGTGGAACTCGCATTTGCCTTGTTCCTACAAAATCTCTTCCTCTCGCGCCTTCGTGTTAGCAAGTTCACGTTCCAACTGTTCAAACTTGCCTATCAGTGCGTCAACCTGAGACTGTTTTGTGGCCAGACTACTCTTCATAGTGCTGAGCTCATGCCATCTCAATTTGAGCTGGTCCTCAGCTTTCCTTGTCTCTCAGGCATTGAAATCCACATCAGATTCCAATTGTTGCTTCTGAGCAGCACAATCAGCCTCATTTGAAGCATTCTCTTCAACAAGAGACTGCAGTTCAGAACACACCTCAGCCGCAGCTTCCTGCACAGCCTCCGCATCTCGGTGGATCTAGCTCAACTCTCGGTTAAGTATGTTTCTCTCGGACATCGCCTCTGGCAGATCATGCTCAAGGGCCTCCAGACGAGCCCTCTGAGTCTCGGCGACCACGGTTGACTGCTCCAACCCCTTATTCCCAGCCTACTTTTGTAGCCGTACAATTTCATAAAGCGCATCAGAATACAGTGCCTGAATGTACGAGAAGACACGTTCCATGGTGTATACCCTATCACGAGCGACCTTGACTTTCATTCCAGCAACAACCACCTGGCTCAACTAAGACATACCTAGCATAAGGTACTTTAAACCTTTATCCATACACCCTTTTAGCGTATCCTCTTCAGGTTTTGGAGCGCAATCCATTAGCCAGTTGTGACGCCTGGTTATATGCTTCCTCGAAGCATACTTCACATCAACCTCTTGGTGCCAGACCTAAGTGCTCATCCTTGCCAAGTCTGGTGCAAACAGGCTTATCTGCGCATCTGGATGAAGTTTTCCCAGATCAGGAATCACTATTGCACCACCCTTCACAGTTGCCACTAATCCTAGGCTCTCCTCCGTGACCTTTCCCTTGTCACGAATATCCAACCCTTTAGTGCGAGGCGACTTGACAGTATCCGGAGGGAAAGGAGGAAGCGAATTATCCAAAGGACCCTCCAACACTTCAAGTTGTGTCTTGGAATGAGACGGTAAACAATGTGGACTACATGAAACTTGGCATGTGCCACCACGGCCACTATCAGATAGCACACCAATGAGACGCTCAGATTCCACAACGATCTTCATAGGAACCTTCAATCGGAACAATTCCGCGTGAATCATCATCGGCAGAAGCCACCATTGCAACCCGCACCAGTTGCGCATTCAAAGCTTTGGCCTGCAAATCTCTAAGATTCGACCGATATTAAACCCCTGCGAACTGCATGTAATCTTTCTCCCAGCCGGATACATCAGTCTCCGCCCTAACATGCCGATCAGACTTGCGCTATTATCTTACTGGAACGGATCGTGCTAAAGGCAACTCAGTTCTAACACGTGACCTCTTCGAACTCACGAAAGAGGCAAGCGTCTTACACGACTCATCCACGTCGGACAAAACACGAGCTTTGGCCCCGAAAACCTTTCTCTTCCTAGAAGAGGCCCCATCCTTAGGCTGAACCCATGATGTTTGGTATAGAGTAGGGGCTGCGTGCCAGTTGTCCAACAACCCACTACGGATGAAGTTGGAAGAAGAACATCTCCGTAGTATTTTGCTCCTCTAGGGTAAGGGGAGTAGTGGCAAACCTTCCTGCGAAGAAACACAAGCAATGATTAGCTAACCTGCAATCAAGCAAAACAGAGTCAAAATAAAAAGCTACACTTACGAAACAGCCTGAACTCTTGTTCGAACGAACGACCCTTGAACCAGAAGTACTTTGAATTCGTTGGGGCTAGGAAGCAATACTTTTGACAGGACTTGAAGTCGTCTAGCAAATTTGTGAAGCAGGTTGGCGACGTCATCTTAAAGACGGTGTTACCCTTCAGCTGAAGAGAAGTCAGCAACGGGATTACCAGCGGAGTCACGCAGACGCCAGCCTCCTTTTCCCTTATCGGAATGAGAAAAATAATCCTATATCCATTAGGCCCCAATTGGGCCGGAAGAATCCCAAGGAGGTCCAAGAATTCCCAAATTACGTCCAGAACGGGAAAACACACTCCAGTTTGAAGCATCCCATGATGCAAGCAGATGAACCCCGTCGGTGGCGACATTGGCGTCTGGTCAATTTGTAGGACATACCACGGTAGGTCCTCGGGGATCCCAAACTTTGTTTGGATTTCAGCGTGGCCGAGCTCAGAAAGCAACTTGTCTTCGAAAAACTCCAAGCCCCTGGCCAAGGTTGCGTCCTCAAGAAGGTTTTGTTGAGCCAAGGTTCCCTCCTCTTTTCCGCTGAACCGACAGTCGTTCAATTAATGCAGGACGCGGCTCAAGCAACGATTCAGACCCAATCATCATGAGCGGCGTATCTTTTCAAGAGAAGACTCAGTGAACCAATGTGACGGCCCACTAACTTGGGGGGAGTAGCTGATGATAAACAAAAATGGTCACATCCCTGAGCCATACACCTGTCATGATGATCTCAAAGAATTATAGGCCCCAGCATTAGCCCAACACTGATCCGACCCAAACGGTTCCAAGCCCGCCTAATTTAGTCTGCCAGACGGACCCAAACTCTTACAGCATGCTGGGCCCACACGTCTCACATCTATCCTCAATACTCGTAAGTCCTACTAAGGCAAGTATCTCGAGGATCAGCTTCGGATAGGCAATTACAACAGCTCTCTGCTTCCAACTAGGAAGCAAATACCATAATACATTCTACGTAGGGAGACTTCCTTCTACGGATTGCTCTTAGATTGGGAACTATATCCTGCGTATCTAGGAGCACAGAGCTAACATGGAATTTTCCTCATTCATCACGACTCCTAATTAGAAAAGGATCTCCATGAAGATCTCCTACCTAAACTATGTCTTCGATGGCCTGGTAGAACCAGGACTCTGGCACTATAAATAAGACATGAGGTTGGCAAGCTAGGGACGTTACAAATTCCCTATTTACACCATTACACCTTCCTTAGATCCCTGTCTGACTTAAGCATCCGAGTGTCATCGGCCACTACAACGATGGTTTGTGGCTCACGCGTGTTACTTGTGCAGGTTAACAGGTCAGCGGGACTAGATCAAAATAGGGAGCAAAAAACGGATGCATCAGCTACCTAAGAAAATTGTGGGGTTTCCAAAAAAAAATGTTCCTAAACCTATTGAGAAAGCTAACGGCTCTTCTCAAACTAGTTTAGAGCCACCCTCCCTGCTTCCCTTAGAGCTAAGAAAGTATATACCTATGGCACCTTTTTCCCAAATCCCTTTTAGGTAACAAAAAAAGAAGCAATTTCCAAAAATCCTAGAGTTTTTTAAAGGTATACATACCGATATCCCTATTTTGTTAGCCATACATCAAGTACCCATTTATGCAAAGTTTTTGAAGGACATGTGCACTAAAAAAATAAAAATGGAAGTCCTGAAATTACAAGCGATGCCACTTCGCTCATTCAATAAACTGGAATGGTTAAGTACTAGGATCCATGAACCTCTACTATACCATGTTTCATTGGAAAAACTATGAAAGTCATGTCCTGATCAACTTAGGAGCTAGTACAAACCTCCTACCTTATCATATCTACTTGAATCTTGGGTTGAAGGAGATGCAATCAACAAAGGTAGTTCTTAAGCTAGCAGATTAGCCAAAACGATACCCAAGTAGAACAATTGTCAATGTGATTATTCAAGTTACAAATTTCTATTATCCAGTTGATTTCATCATCCTAGACACTAACCCAAGCCCAGATAATCAAAATCTTGTCATCTTAGGGTGACATTTCCTAGCAACTATGGAAGCCAACGTCAATTGTAAAAATGGTAGTATGTTTGTTTCCTTTGGGAGCCTTAACCTTGAGTTGAATAATTTCAAGGCCATGTGAAAGAAAAATTAACTTGATATGATTGAGGATGAAGAAGAAGAAGTGTGTATGATTTATTTTCTTGAGTCCATGACCCAATCATCAGTAAATGATGCATTGCTTCGTTGTCTGTCAATAGTATGTTGAATATTGTTCCTATACTAGATATACCTAAGTCTTAGCCATATTATCACTTTATCAATATGAGGAAGAGTTGTATTTATCATCTTCCTTCCCAGCTCAATTACTAAAGAGTGATTCATTCACAAGCTCTCCTCAATCATTGGAACTTAAGCATTTGCCAAATGAATTGAGATATGCATTTCTAGGTCTTTAAGAGAGTTATCCAGTGATTATTGCCTCATATCTCATTGAGGAGTAGAGTGACAAGTTGTTGGGAGTCCTTAAAGCTCACAAGTTAGTCATTGTTCGGAGTATTCATGACATCAAGGGTGTTGACCCTTCTGCTTGTGAACATCGTACTTATTTAGAAGATAAAACCAAAACCTCTAGAGAGCCCCAGCAACGTCTGAATCCCATTTCAAAAGATGTTGTAAAGGAAGAATTGTTGAAATTATTGGATGCAAACATCATTTTTGATATCTCTAATAGCAAATGGGTTATACCAGTCCATGTAGTTCCTAAGAAGTGAAAAATTTTAGTTGTTGAAAATGAGAATAATGAACTTGTGCCACAAATAATGAAAAAAGGGATCGAGAATATGCATTGAAAATCATAAGCTCAACTCTAATACTTGAAAGGATCACTTTACTTTTCCCTTTATTGACTAAATGCTAGAGAGGTTAGCGAGTTGATATTCACATAATTATTACATAATATATCCCTTAATTTATACATATTAGTGTTTCGATTATTATATTTTATAGTAATTATTTCGTTTTCATGTCTTTGTAGGAATTTGAGCGTGAACGATGAAATCGTATTAAGGCGACAATTTAAGGAATGACAATTGGTCGATTCTAGCGGTGGTACAAAGCAGATGGTCACAAACCTAAACCCAAAACCTACCCATAAACCCAAATCCAATCCTACCCCTAGAGAATATTCTGTCATTTATACCTTGATGAATCTCCCCTTTATTTCATCCCTATTCACTTTGATCATTCTCTATAAATATAAGAGAATAGGGTGAGAAAAGGGGAGGAAAAGAAGGGAAAAGAAGGATTACACAAAAATCAAAACCTCTTCCTCACAAGTGATTCTCATCACCATCACCACTCATCCATCTCTCACTCACTCAGCAATCACCGCCACAGTCACCTCGCCACCACCATCACCCGAGCACCACCACCACCTCCGGACAACACAACCGCCACCACCACGAAACAGGGGCGTGACAACCCTGTTTCGCGTCAGCGCCACCTCCATCACCGTCCCTGTCCCTCTCCCTGTCCATCAACCAACATCATCCATCAACCACCATCACCTCCGGACACCACATCGCGAGCCACCACAACCACCGCGAAACAGAGCCGCCATCACCGCGACTCTGTTCCGCCTCGCCACAGAGCCAGAGCATCTCTCACAGCCGCCATCTCGGCCTCTCCTCATCTCGACCCCCTTCTTGTCTCCCTCCCTCACGGCCACCATCACAGAGCTGCTTGTCCACGGCGCACAACCACCGCGACAGCGGAAACAGGGGAGCCTCCTTCTCAGATCTCTCTCTGTTTTTGAGTTTTCTCGCCGTTTCCTCACCTTCTCTCTTCTTTTGCAGGTTCTGGAGACAGTTGGAGGACGAGGACCCTCGCGAGGAGCACAGAGGAAGGCGGAGTAGCGTCGCTGTCGCGCTGGAGACGAAGGACACTGTTCCTCTGGCGGGAGACTGAGTCAATTGATTTTTGGCTATTCACACCCCCAATTTTGCTGAGTACCACCACAGAGCGTTTTGAACCTTTCCTCGGGATTTGTGTTCGGACCACCTGCTAGTCTGCTGAGTACCACCACATCGAGTTTGCGACAAACCAAAGGGGTTGCATAATTCATTTTGATTTATTTTACTTAATTGTGTGCTTAATTGTTAATTACAATTTATTTCTGAATTTTTGATAAATTACTTTCACCTTTCATGTTCGAGAAATTAAACTTGATATGTTTGGTAGTTAGAATTACCCTTTATCAATATTCAAAGCATGTGCTAAAAATATTAAGCTTAAACTTTGATTAAGTGTGCCCTAAAAAGACACTTAATACTTTGTAAGAGCGTATTTGCTTCAAATAATTTGTTAATGTTTGATAGAAACATGATATAAGTTGAATTGGATTGTAACGATCACATATTCGGTGTAAGCAAGGGATTCTCATCCCTAAAGTTTCTCGTTTAAATTTTCAGTAATTTAGATTTAAATGTTTTTGCTAACTCATTGGTGAGTCCAAGCCCACAAAATCCATCTCATCTATGCTTTATTTTATTTTATTTTTCTTATTTTTAATTTATTTTTAGTTTAGTTTTAAAAACACTGGAACCCCATTTTTCTCTAAATTAGTTTAGATAAATTCTAAAATTCAATTGCACTCACTTTCCTCGTGGGATCGACCCGTACTTGCCGTTGTCTACCAGTTAGGCACCGTGCACTTGCGATTATTACAAGTGGGTTAAATTAACCTATTTATTCAGATTAGTTAAATCTGCATCAAGTTTTTGGCGTCGTTGTCGGGGACAGCGGAAACAGGGGAGCCTCCTTCTTAGATCTCTCTCTCTGTTTTTGAGTTTTCTCGCCGTTTCCTCACATTCTCTCTTCTTTTGCAGGTTCTGGAGAAAGTTGGAGGACGAGGACGCTCGCGAGGAGCACGGAGGAAGGCGGAGCAGTGCCGCTGCTCGTTGGAGACGAAGGCAGAGTCGCGGAGGCACTGTTCTGAAGGCGGGAGACCGAGTCAAATTGATTTTTGGCTATTCACACCCCCAGTTCTGCTCTGTACCACCACAGAGCGTTTTGGGAACATTTTCA
Organism: Berberis vulgaris; assembly: GCA_963556465.1. Taxonomy (NCBI): domain Eukaryota; kingdom Viridiplantae; phylum Streptophyta; class Magnoliopsida; order Ranunculales; family Berberidaceae; genus Berberis; species Berberis vulgaris. Next base: position 61,259,137 of record OY747128.1, read on the forward strand.
CGGGATTTGTGTTCGGACTACCTGCTGATCTGCTGAGTACCACCACATCGAGTTTGCGACAAACCAAAGGGATTGCATAATTCATTTTGATTTATTTTACTGAATCGTGTGCTTAATTGTTAATTACAATTTATTTCTGAATTTTTGATAAATTGCTTTCACCCTTCATTTTCGAGAAATTAATCTTGATATGTTTGGTAGTTAGAATTACCCTTTTTCAATATTCAAAGCATGTGCTAAAAATAATAAGCTCAAACTTTGATTAAGTGTGCCCTAAAAAGACACTTAATACTTAGTAAGAATGTATTTGCTTGAAATAATTTGTTAATGTTTGATAGAAACATGATATAAGTTGAATTGGATTGTAACGATCACATATTCGGTGTAAGCAAGGGATTCTCATCCCTAAAGCTTCTCGTTTAGATTTTCAGTAATTTAGATTTAAATGTTTTTGCTAACTCATTGGTGAGTCCAAGCCCACAAAATCCATCTCATCTATCTTTTATTTTATTTTATTTTATTTTTCTTATTTTTAATTTATTTTTAGTTTAGTTTTAAAAACACTGTAACCCCATTTTTCTCTAAATTAGTTTAGATAAATTCTAAAATTCAATTGCACTCACTTTCCTCGTGGGATCGACCCGTACTTGCCGTTGTCTACCAGTTAGGAACCGTGCACTTGCGGTTATTACAAGTGGGTTAAATTAACCTATTTATTTAGGTTAGTTAAATCTGCATCAAGTTTTTGGCGCTGTTGCCGGGGAAGGTAGCGGTGTAATTGAATTTAAGATTTATTTTCACTAATTTAAAAAAATAAAAAATTTAAAAATAAAATATAAAAAAATAATTTATTTTTATTAAGTTCTTTTTACACTCATTTTGTGTTTGATTTTGCATAATACACGCTTTTCGAGAAAATTGGACGATCCTGCAGACATCAAGCAAAGTTTTTTTTTATTATTTTTTTTGTGAGGAGAGTTTTAATATTATTTTCACCTCATTTTACGAGTGTGTGGTGTAATAATTTTTAAACTCTACTGTTTTTCATTTTTTTTAATCACAAAAAAAAAAAAAAATTTGAAAAACCCAAAATTTTCTAAGTCAAAAGAAATTATAGGGAAACAATTTTAATTGTTACCCAATAATTTTTTTATGATTTAGAAATCCGACTTCTACGACCAAGACCAGTAAATTTATTTGCATGTGCTTGTGTGTTGAGTGAAACGGATAAAAAGAAGTCGAATTTTTTTTGAATTGTGCTAACTTTTTGTGTAGAACAGAATGCACAGACTGTAAGTACTTTTAACTCACGCAACGTATTAGCGACGGGGTGTTTTATGTAATTGTTTGCAATTGTGTGTTGGTTGTGTAAATTCTGTAATTGTGGATGCTAAACCTTAGTAATTCATAATAAGCAGATCCAGCTTCTAAATAGAAACTGGTAGGACTTGATATCCCCACCTCATCACTCCAGCTGTGTGCAACCAATAGCCAAACATAATTAAAATCAATTAGCAAGCTAAATAGAGTCATCTTTTAGGTACGGTGTTAATAGGACAACCAAGACCAAGGTGAATTCAATAATTTTTGTGTTGACCAAAGTTAAAAGTGACGATGGGTTTAATCATTCAATGAACTCCGAGAGGCCACTGCCACAAGGGTAATTTACCAGGTACACCGAGTCATAAGTAAGCTACGATCCACAAGAAGGATTGGTGTAACTAACAGTTTTGGGTTAGGAACACAAGCCTCAAGTGTACATTTAACATCACATCGTTCTCACATCTATTGGCTCACAGAGCGGTAGGACAAGGAAGTACTTAATTGGACCATTGTGACCTCCTTCTCTTGTGCGATAATCCGGTTTCTTTGAAACAAAACTCTAGCCTACTGATTTTGAACTTTGCAGTATAAAGTGTACACTCTTAGGATCAACTTGTAGCACCCATTGCTCTATTATAAAGATTACATAAGAAATAATTGTCCCCGAAAGATAAAAAGATTATTGATCTAAAAAAAAACGTTGATTGCTTAGGGAGGCATGTTTATTGTGCATTTATTGGTTGCTGATTGCGTGTGAGTCTGTGTATATTTTTTTAGAGTTAGTGCTTTCAAAAAAAATAAAAATAAAAAATAAATAAATGAACACAAGGGATTATCCAGCCTATTTTTCCGAGCAAGTCAATTCATTTTATGACATGCGATGACCTGATTATGATCCATATTTATATTATTACAACTCAGGTTTAGCCTATCATCCTGACTTCTCATGGGCTCATGGTCAGTACAATGAAGGACCTCTAGACACTCAGACTCCTCAAGTTTTCATTCCTGATAATGAGTCTCAATTTCATCGAGTTGTTCCTCATTCTAACACATCTAGTTTAGAGGACGCCTTAACTCGTGTCATGCAGCGAACAAGAGAAATTCTTGAGCAAAATTCTCAGGATATCACAGAATTGACAGTTATTTATCGACAAAACTCTCATGCTATTAAGAAACTTGAGATGACTTTGAGTCAAATAGCTGAGTCACTTCCTGAGATAGAGTCAGAAAAATTCCCTAATCAACCTATTTTTAATCAAAAGGGTCAATTCGAAATTAGTGGCACATCTGAGCCAAATGATGAAGATGTTCAATGCATTACTACCCTTATAAATGAAAAACTGGTTGACAATCAGGTAGAAATGCCTGATATAAGTGTTACTATATCCTCACCCAATTTTTCACAGGTTGCATCCTCCTCTCATAAGAAGGTTGATAAAGCCTTATTTATTGATGAACCTGAAGAGTCTGAGACACTACATACATCTCCTTCCCATGTTGACTCATTAGACATATGCTTTCCTAATGACTCATCCATAGAATCAAATTGTGAACATTTTTTAGAGTCTCCCCTCGACTTTTTTCATGATACACATGATCATTTAGAGGCTTGTTTGACTCATTTTAGTTTAGACTTTGATGTTGATGATTCCATTAGGGAAGTCAATGATTTGCTTCACTCAGTCCCCATTGTGGATCCTAGTTATAAATGGAAGTCTAAAGTGAAGCCTCTTCCACTCTGTGAGTCAAAACTAGTCCCATCAGTTGAGCCACCTGAGCTTGACCTTAAACAATTACCTGACACCCTCAGGTATGCATTTTCAGGTGATGAGTTGTCTGGACCAATATCTCTATGTAATTCATGTGATGAGCCTGTACCACCTGATATATCCATCGTCTCATCTACTTGCATCACATTCCCATTTACTAAGGCTACTTTCACCGATCCCTTGTGCTATAGTGAGGATTTCAGTTTTCACCATCCTGTTGTGAAAATTATCCAATCTTCTGATTTGGAACCAGACATAGGATGTTCCCTTTTTGGAGCACGCAAGGATCATCTGTTGTGTATGACTACTGGTCACTTTTGGAATGTCCTAGTGTATTTGGTGCCCCATGTGATTGCTATATTTTGGTGGACTGATCCTCAACTGTTCATGTTGTTGATATACGACCATGGACTAAGTGTTTGTCATGTTCTTCCTCTCCACTTTTTGATACACCATTTTTTTAGGAAGAATATTTGTCTGGCTGATGACGTTAAACCAAGCGCTACTGGGAGGCAGCCTAGCTTTAGTTGTGTGTCTTTGCTGTTAGTCTGGATTGATTTTCGAGTACCCTATTTAGTTGTGTTTCACTCATACTCGATAGCTCCATAACAGTTTTTGACTTACAACTTGCTTTTTTTTTTAGTTTTCTTTGTTAGTGTCGAGTCTGCATTTTATCGATTTCTAATGAAAACTCCATGATTCTTATGTTTGTGAGCCTCATTGATGGATGACTTCTTGGAAATTGGTAAAATCTTCACCGCGGTAATATTGTCCTAACCTCCTCTCATGTACTTATTTCATTCATTTGTCAGAATTATTTTGTTAAACATTAAGGACATTGTTTGGATTAGGTTTGGGGGTAGGGTTCATGAGTTGGTGAATTTTTCTTATTCTTAAAAAAAAAATGTTTTTCTTTCAAGAAAACTTGTTCTTTTGCGATTATGAAAATGGATTTTAAATGTTTTATGCTCAAGAAAATGCAAAACAACTTGACATATTGGTATATTGATAAAGACTGAAAGTTTAGTAAGATCCTTGAGTCAGATCTAGTTCATGAGATTTTTCCACTCGATTATCTTGCACCATGAGCCATGTTAGCATAACTTGAAGTTGATGAGTGAAATATATACTATAAAACCTTAGAATAATAGTGGAGACTTAACCCTGAAAGTTTTGAGCCTTTCTATTTTTCTGAGGGTTATACATAAACTCTGATTTTTCTTGAGTCCACATTATCTCGTTGATGATCTCATTATTTTCATTCTTTTGATCAATTGTTTTGGGAATGACATCAAAATTGAATTATTACACTAGAACTTTTTGGCTTATTCAATTGAGATGTCATAATACTGACTCGAACTTAGGAAATGATCTAGGCATTTTTTTCTTTAGACTATTAACTAGCCTTTTAACTTACCCATAACATTAACCTTTTTTGTAGCCTTGCCTTAGAATAACTTTTATTTGTTAACCCATTAACCTTTACCCAACTTTTCGGGAAATGTGTATGGATGGATATACTTGGTGTCAAAAGGGCATGAAGAGCAAAATATGAGATATTTCATAAATCCTCTATGAAAAGAAAAAAAAAAAAAAAGGTTGAAGAAAAAAAAATGATTATTCAATGAGGATAAAGATGTGAGAATGAAGAAAAAATTGATGGTGCGCAACATTGGTTTATTCTTGACAGCCCTAATTGTTCGTTTAATGGGTGTATACATTCCTAGAAATTTTTCTTAGAATCCTTTGACATTCCTTATTAACCATTACCCAAGCCCCATTACAATCCAACAAAGTCCTAGTTGATCTTAGGTAAAGGTTGGTTCCATAGATGTGGAGATTTAATACCAAGACCTATGGTGTTTGATTCAACATTTCCAAAAGTAATTGATATTCCTGTCCATGAGATCATATTCATTCCATTCTTGAAAAATCCGTTCTTCATATTACTATATGTGAGATGATTGTTTTCCATTTTTTACCCTTTCCTCACATATAAACTGAGTGAAATACCAAATCTCTGAGTGTTTTATTGTAAGCGACATGAGAGGTTTGAAGTCAAAACAAACTTTCTACAGGAGATTTAGTCATTATTTTACTCTGAAATAAAAAGTTATGTTGATAGTGCTATCCACACACACACATTGAGTTGAGGATGATTGTGAATTTTTTCTAATCTTTGGAGAATATTAAATTATTTGGAAATTTGTTGATATACTAAAATGACACTGTTAGTTTCTTGCATATCTTGAAGTTTTAAAATGAACACTGTTTGACCAAGTTTTTTTGAGTCAGTAATGTTTGTGGGTAACATTTCTGGAAACCCTCACGAGACTATAACTCGTCCACTAGAGGTAATCTAGGGGTTCAAAGCCTTGTTGCACATTTAAGGTAAGTGCAACCGATGATTCCTGCGAAAGTGAGTTAGAATTTTATTTTTATTGTTTTGCTCGAGGACTAGCAAAATATAGGTTTGGGGGTATTTGATATTCACATAATTATTACATAATATATCCCTTAATTTATACATGTTAGTGTTTCGATTATTATATTTTATAGTAATTATTTCGCTTTCATGTCTTTGTAGGAATTTGAGCGTGAACGATGAAATCGTATTAAGGTGACAATTTAAGGAATGACAATTGGTCGATTCTAGCCGTGGTACAAAGCAGATGGTCACAAACCTAAACCCAAAACCTACCCATAAACCCAAATCCAATCCTACCCCTAGAGAATATTCTCTCATTTATACCTTGATGAATCTCCCCTTTATTTCATCCTTACTCACTTTGATCATTCTCTATAAATATAAGAGAATAGGGTGAGAAAAGGGGAGGAAGAAAAGGGAAAAGAAGAATTGCATAAAATTAAACCCTCTTTCTCTCAAAGTGATTCTCATCACCATCACCACTCATCTATCTCTCACTCACTCAGCAATCACCTCCATCCACCATCAGCCACCCGAGCACCACCACCACCTCCGGACAGTCACCTCGCCACCACCACGAAACAGGGGCGTGACAACCCTGTTTCGCGTCAACACTTCACTCCGCCACCGTCCCTGCCCCTCTCCCTGTCCATCATCCATCAACCACCATCATCCGATAACCACCACCACATCCGAACATCGCAAGCCACCACAACCACCGCGAAACAGAGCCACTTCCTTCACCGCCGACTCTGTTCCGCCTCGCGACAGAGCCAGCACCTCGTGAGCCGCCTTCACCGCCCTATCTTAGCATCGACCTCCTTCCTGTCTCCATACCTCATGGCCACCATCACAGAGCGGCTCGTCCGCGGCGCACAACCACCACGACAGTGGAAACAGGGGAGTCCCCTCCCGATTTCTCTCTGTTTTTTTCGCATCTCTCTCTCGATTGTTTCCTCACCTTCTCTCTCTTTTGCAGGTTTCAGAATCATTTGGAGGACGAGGACCCTCGCGAGGAGCACGGAGGAAGGCGGAGCAGCGACGCTGCTCGCTGGAGACGAAGGCGGAGCAGAGGCGCGCGACTGTGCGTCTGGCGGGAGACTGAGTCAAATTTCCTTGCAGCTATTGGCACCCTGATTTCTGTTCTGCACCACCACAGAGCGTTTTGGGAACATTTTCACGGGATTTGTGTTCGGACCACCTGCTGATCTGCTGAGTACCACCACATCGAGTTTGCGACAAACCAAAGGGATTGCATAATTCATTTTGATTTATTTTACTGAATTGTGTGCTTAATTGTTAATTACAATTTATTTTTGAATTTTTGATAAATTGCTTTCACCCTTCATTTTCGAAAAATTAATCTTGATATGTTTGGTAGTTAGAATTACCCTTTTTCAATATTCAAAGCATGTGCTAAAAATAATAAGCTCAAACTTTGATTAAGTGTGCCCTAAAAAGACACTTAATACTTAGTAAGAACGTATTTGCTTGAAATAATTTGTTAATGTTTGATAGAAACATGATATAAGTTGAATTGGATTGTAACGATCACATATTCGGTGTAAGCAAGGGATTCTCATCCCTAAAGCTTCTCGTTTAGATTTTCAGTAATTTAGATTTAAATGTTTTTGCTAACTCATTGGTGAGTCCAAGCCCACAAAATCCATCTCATCTATCTTTTATTTTATTTTATTTTTCTTATTTTTAATTTATTTTTAGTTTAGTTTTAAAAATACTGTAACCCCATTTTTCTCTAAATTAGTTTAGATAAATTCTAAAATTCAATTGCACTCACTTTCCTCGTGGGATCGACCCGTACTTGCCGTTGTCTACCAGTTAGGCACCGTGCACTTGCGGTTATTACAAGTGGGTTAAATTAACCTATTTATTTAGGTTAGTTAAATCTGCATCACGAGTCATCCATTCTACTATTTTATATGGATATTCTGGATACAATCAGATTCCAATTGTATATGAGGATCAAAAGTACATCGCATTCATTTGTTCCTTAGGCACCTATACTTATCATCACACACCTTTAGAGCTATGTAATGCCCCCGTGACACCTAAGGTGCATGCCTAGCATATTTAGTGATATAGTGGAAAATTTTTTGGAGATCTTTACGGATGGTTTTTTCGTATTTAGCACATCTTTTGACCAATGTCTCCATCACCTCTCACTTGTCTTAAAGCATTGTGAAGAAAAACACCTATGGGAAAGTGTCACTTCAAGGTGAAGCATGACAATGTTCTAGGGCGCATTGTTTCTTTAAAAGGCACTGAAGTGTATAAATTTTGATGCCATTTCATATCTTCCAATTCTCAAATATACTAAAAATGTGCAATCTTTCTAAGTAAATTTTCAAATAGCACGCCCTTTAAGCAGTTTCTTAGCTAAGGATGTTCCCTTTCTTGTTTACGACAGTTACAGCTTTGCATTTGAGCGTCTTAATTCTGAACTAATCTTAGCTTTTATCAATCGAGCTTTTGATTGGACACTACCTTTTTGAGATTATGTGTGATGCATCTAACTACGTTGTAGGTGTAGTTTTGGGTCAGAAGTTTAACAAACTCCCTCACGTAATCTATTATGCTAATAAGACTCTAAATGAGGCTAATAAGGACACCAAGCCTCGTTTGATCTGATGGGTCCTTTTGCTGCAAGAATTTGATTTTGAAATATGAGATAAGTCAGGTACAGAAAATGTGGTCCCCAAGCACTTGTCTAGGCTAATATCAGATCTTCAACTAGTATCTTTCCTATTCAAGGGAACTTCCGTGATGAATAACTTCTCTTGGTTGAGCAAAAGCTTCCTTGGTATGCTGACAATGTCAATTTTTTAGCAACAGAGGAACCCTTTCATACTGGTCTAAGCCAGATTGTGACAAGTTTTTGTCTAGGCTTAAGTACTATTGTTGGGATGAATTATATTTGTACAAATACTGCCCCAACCAACTTATTAAAAGATGTGTTCCAGAAGTTGAACAGTTGAGCATCCTCTCTTTTTGCCATGATCAAGCTTGTGATGGGCATTCTAGTTCTAAGAAAATCGTGTAGAAGGTTATCCAATCAGGTTTCTATTGGCCCCTTCTTTTCGAGATGCTCATGAGTATTGTAAAATTTTTCACCAATGTCGACAACTTGGTCGAATATCTCGTCGACACATGATGTTTCTGAATCTTATTCTAGTGGTTGAAGTCTTTGATATTTGGGGCATCAATTTTACGGGACTGGTCCCATCATCCCATGGGTAGCGATACATCCTTCTTGTAGTGGATTATGTCTCTAATGGATAGAAACAATTTCCACTAAGAGCGATGATCACAAAATCGTTATTCCAGTCATAAGGGAGTTTATATTTAATAAATTTGTCACCCCAAGGGTATCATTAGTGGTCGGGGTAAGCATTTCTGCAACCGCGTCTTTTAGCATCTTGAAAAAAAAAATGGGGTTACTTACAAAGGTTCCCTTTCTTACCATCTTCAAACAAGCGGTCAAGTTAAAGTCTCAAATCAAGAACATCCCCGAAAAGACTATCAATCCTGATCGAAAAGGCTAGTCTTTACACTTTTTGGATGCCTTGTGGGTATATTGAACTGCATTCAAAACTCCTTTAGGGATGTCTCTTTATAGATTGGTCTTTGATAACCCTTTCCACCATCCTGTTGAACTCAAACATAGAGCTCACTGAGCCATAAATATTCTAAATTTTAACCTCGATATGACTGGTCAACAACGAAAGCTTCAGTTCGATGAGCTAAAAAAACCGAGGTATGGTACTTATGACTTATCCAAGAAATACAAGGATAAAATGAAGTAGATATATGACAAAACATCATGAGAAAATAGTTCCATCTTGGGTAGAAAGTCCTACTCTACAACTCTCATCTTCACCTCTTTCAAATTAAATTAAGAACATGTTGGTCTGCTCCATTCATTGTTCGTGATGTTAAAGACTATGGTGTCTTCACCGTAGAAAACCATATCAATGATAGTCTATTTCAAGTAATTGCAGAAGTCGTACCATGAACTTCACAAAAGATCAGTGGAAACCATTCGGTTGATTGATCATATATATGAGGATTAGTCATGGGCACACATTCCTATTCCACTCATAGACCTGTTTGGAGGTGGTATTCACCACCCCCATTGTGTCTGGATGATGACATTAAACTTAGTGCTACTAGGAGGCAGCTTAGACAAATTGTGCATTCATTCATTAAAAAAAAAGTATCGCTGCCTGTTTTGGGGCGATGTATACATCACCCCTACCAACTCGATCTTTTTCATTGCAAAGACAATACAGATGTTCAACAAATCATCTTAGGTAATAAGTATCAATTTTCATCTCTCACTTTCCATTTCATTTTCTTAACATTGGGGACAATGTTCTATTTGTTTAGGGTGGGGAGATATATTAAAAGTCTTACCTCTTTTGAAAATCTTTTTTTTTTCTAAAAAGAGGTGGTAGTCTAGCTATGATGAGATTGGATTACTTGATCAACTACATTTACACAAAGAGATGTTCAAAGTTTATTACTAGAGTAAACATTGCATTTGAGCATTCAGGAACAAACATTTTGAAGACAAGGGCCATAGATGCAGTTTGGAATCGAGAAGTAAGTAACTTCTTAAGAATCTAGAGGAATAATAGTGGATACTTTGATCTTGTGAGCTATAAGACCTATCACTTATTCTGAGGATTTTTATACAACTCGAGTCACATGATGACTCAAATTTTATTGGATCCCGCATTAACTTGTAGTGGTATCTCATTATTCTTCTATTTAGTTGATCATTGAGGATGATATTTTTTCAAGTGAAGAGAAACATAGGTCTTGTAGTCTATTTCAGATTTATAACCATTACCAACCCTTAGGAGCTAAATTAGGCGTCTTTTGTCAGTTTAAACCTTCTAAAAACCACCTTGTTAATTGTTCCATCCAAAACCAATGTAATATTTTGTTTTGGGTTATTAGACATAATAAATAAATAAATTATTTGCCCATTTATGTTTCTGAAATGTGTTTCAAAATAAAATTTCAAGGTCGAAGGTATTTTAGATGATGAAGGAAAAAAAATGAAACAAACAAACAAAACAAGATAAAAGGGTTGTGAAGAAAAAAAATAGTGATTAATGAGTTCCCTATTAGACTACTTGAAGACCCTACCTTTCAAAAATATCATTTATTTACCATCTATCTCGTTCTTATCCCCTCTCCAAAAATAAAAATAAAAATAAAAATAAAAATCAAAGCAACTTTTTCTTCATCGAAGAAGTCTTGACAAACTCTATGGTAAGGTATGGTAAGAAGTGGAGAGTACATGAGAAGGTGCTATGGTGGGTAACTCGACATCCTTGCACGTGATTAATATTCCTTCCATGAGACTATTATATTCTTTTTTCATGTTCGTTCGGTCTTATGTGCTTGTGAGCTGTTTGAATTTTACACAAAAGCTTTTCCTCACAAGCAAAAGAGAAAATAAAACACAAATCTCAAAGTGGTCATTTCAGAGAATCAACTATTGAGTTTTGAAGTCAAGACAAATTTTTTTTTAATTTCCAATGGTGAATTAGAATGCAGCTTACTTTGACAAGAAATACTGCATGTTGTTGGCTATTCACACACACCTTGATCCAAAGTTGCATAGTTGTAAAATGCATTTTAGTAGCTAATTACATATGCTTTTTAACTCAATATGAATGGATAACAAGGATTTTCTCTGAGAAAATAGGGGAAACACCAATTTATTGTGTCCTCATTAAGAAAAAAACATTTTTGTGGGTGTTCATCCTGGATAAAAACTCATCATTTAGTGGCATGCTAAAGGTTTAAGGCATATATTTCTTTGTTAATGCAATCGACCTATACCAGCGAAAGTGGCCTTTATTTCTTCGTGAAATTAGGAAGAATAAAAATTGTTTTGTGAGCATATCTTTCTTTTTGCTTCCCACAAGCAAAAGGTTGTTTAGGGGTGGTATAATAAACACCCTAAATCTTGATTTTACGCTCCATTTAACCCTTAATTAGTCTATAGATCTGCTTAGAATTCATTAAAATACTTTGATTTATCTCGAATTTGATTAATATCATAATTTTGCCAGTAAGTCAAGAAAAATGTGAAATTTGAGATGATTCTATTATAATGCACAAGATTCGAGGAGCAATTAGAAAAACTCAATGAAGAGATTGAAAATGAGCAACCCCCCCCCCCCCCAAAAAAAAAAAAAAAAAACCTCAAAGTCCAAACTTAAAAACCAACCCAATTATTTTCAGCGACCCATCCAATGTTCGAAGCAAAAAAACCACTATTTTTTTAACCTACCCTCATCAACTTTTTATTTCCACTTGATAACCAAATGTTTGATGCACTATTTTACTAGCACACAACTTAATACCATGTTTTGTAATTGTAGTAAAGAATAAGTTGGAATCGTTCTAAACAAGGGATTAAAGGGCTCACAACTAACACTTAGGGTAACTAAAAGACAACTAACAAACTAAATAAGGAAATGTTGGGGGATTTGATTTTTCTAACCTTAAACTAAGGAAATTACTAAGAAGATTATTGTAAGAATAATAAAAACTAAAGGGAAGTAAATGATGAGAAATTAGCTAAGGGTTTTATCTCCACACACCAAACATATGCTCATGAGCTAAACTCCAATAAATTCTTTACTAACTCGTGAATGACAATGCTCAAGATTCACTATGATCGCACTGCATTAACTTTATTATTTTCCTAAATTCATTGAATTAAAAGCAGCGTCGCTTTCAAACTATTCTTTTCATGCTATCGAATTAGGAATCACAAGTTAGATAAACAATCCAAGATTATTAAGTTCTATGGATAATCTGAACATTGACTAGGCTATTACAAGTATGAACAACATCTTGTTCTTAACCTAGGTTCTTACTTAACCTTACCAACGTTCCTTGGTATTTACTACTTGTGAATATAGGATTATAACTGTTAGGTAAAACTCTTTTATACTCTAGTACCAAATCCTAGCATGCTTACTCAGTTAGCCACATTAACAAACATACAAAGATAAGTTCTCTATAAAGCAATTAAGCAAAACACATTCATAATAGCAAGGAAAGATTAAATCTAACTATTCCATAAATACATGTTCGGGGCTTCAAATTCACCCCTAGCTAAAAAAAGTATAGCTAGACCTAATAATCTAGATCAAATAATAATCCATAATTCAATGTTAAACTATAAATAATGGATAGTAAGAGCAAATGTTGTCGCCGACGCGGTGGTGGTGGAGAGAAACTCTGCATCTAAATAGTGCGTGAAAGGGATGAAATACTCTTCTATTGTTCTTTTGATCTCTGATCTGTGAGAGAAAAAACTAGACAAGGAAAGAGATGGTCGGAGCGAAATGCTGGTGACGGGAGATTGCCCGTCAACCTGATGCTGGCGACGGTGCGATCGTGCGGTGTATTGCACACTGCTAGCTATTATGGCTGGCTACGAGAAGGGTCTGGGTTGTGCAATCGAGTGTGAAGAGAAAAAGGGGATGTGGTCAGACAACGGTGAGAAGGTCAAGCAATGCTGATAGGCTCTCTGATAGGCGGTGAATAGATAAAGAGAAAAGGGTTTGATGGAGGCTGAAAAGGGTTATGATGGTGGTGATGGCTATGTGAAAACAATATGGATGAATTGTGAAGGGTGAATTGCAGCGACTAGAGATTGCGAGCTAGGGTGATTTCTCGAGAGTCAGGTATTGTTCCCATTATAGATGTTTTCTGTAGGTTTCCTTGTTTGTGCAGTTTCCTTTCACCACAAGTTTTCCTAATTTAATCCAATATGCACCTTTTAGCTTCTATTTTAGAATTCTGGTATCACAACTTACACAAACACAAAAACATAAATTACTACAAAATATAACACATACTATCTAAAAAAGTATGGATAAATACAACAATAAAATTGCAAAAATATATGTTCTTATCAAATTCTCCCACACTTAGCTTTTGCAAGTCCTCGAGCAAATCAAAGAAAAAGAAAATAAAAGACTTAATGACTCAACCTAAACTTTCCAACATTTGTCTAAGAGATTTTCACCGGATCATGACATGATAAGATTCCTTATAAACACAAGGTAAAGTCCACATCATTCGAAATCTAATACATGTTCATAGCAATGCTATGAAAATTAACAATTAAATCAATCCATGCAACAGGTGAAACTCAAACACATTCCAAAAGGAATTAATCCAAAATTTTCACTGGTTACATTTTTTTTTATCACTGATTACTTGGTTAAATCACTCTTTATATTCTAGTTATATGTGAGATGGTTGATGTAAAAGGGAAACAAATAACTCACATATGATATAACAAGAAAGAAATTCATTTTCTGACATTTTTTTTTTCCAGATATATGATCTCATGGAAGGAATGTTACTACTTGAATGCAAGAACTAGTGACACCATATGCTCATACCTCATTGGAATCTCAACATCGTGACATTGCACAACATACTTAATCAAAAGGTCTTAATTCAGGTTTTAATGGGGCCAAAGGATTAAGGAAAATAAAGAACGGATACAGAAATTACAAATGGCTTAAGGACATGGTGAAAACATGCAATAAAGTTAGAAACATTAGCAAGGAATCACATGGAGCAAGACATGCATGTATAATACATAAACTCATGCAAGAAACAGAAGAGGTGGCCTATAGATAATGAAGAGTTTTCAGCCATTATTTTGTATCTACTGAAAATGAAAAGAATTGGACTATCTGTATAGTATTGAAACACTGAATGAGTGTAGACAAGGGCTTGTATCCCTTCTGTGTCTTTGTAACAATCTTTGCAAACCATATCTTATTTGGCAATTATTTTCTTCTTGAATTGTCTACCTCGGGGCTTTTCACCACACTTACTTTTCAACATGCCTTGAACCACAATAAAGTCTACAAATCAAATTATGCTTCACTTTTCTGATTAGGTTAGGTATGGAAAATGAGGGTAACGAAACAAAAAGGCTTAATGACATGCTCAATGGGGGTTAAATTAAATAAAATTGATTATGGACATAGGCTTATTGGGCAATTGTGAAAACTAGGTGCCTTTATCATGTCAAACATGTAATGCAATTCAATAAATGCTTTGAAAACATTAGTATAAGTTCTAGTGTTTAGTTTTTAATTACAAAAGCAATCCAAGTAGCAACCAAAGCAAACAAAAATGAAATCATGCAACGAATTATCATAGAAAAAAAATTGAAAGATGAACTGACTAAAAACCCTCAGAATCAATGAACAATTGGCACAAAAGTCACACAAGGGTTATATTGAGTTAAATTTCATTCAGAATGCTTTGAGTACCAATTAATAAGTTGATTATATGTGAAATCGCATATGATAACCATGAATAACCATTAACCAAAAACTAATGTTAGACCTTGAATCATGCTTATAAATAACTTTAAAGTCATGCAATTAAAAACCAAGTTTCATCATTGTGTTGGAAATTATCCTAAGACTCAAAATAACTACGAATATTTTTTTTAACTGACATCAAAATCATTAAAAAAAAAAATCAACATTTTTATTTAATTTTTTATGGACTGGCACTTTTTTTCAGAACAAAAACAACGTTGTTCCCCCCACACTTAAACCTAACACCGTCCTCAGTGTTGACAGATGAGAACACATGTAATGAAAATTTTAAAAGAAGAAAAACAAACAAAAGAAAAAATAACAAAAATGAAATAAGGTGATAGATAAAGAAAATTCGATTGGGTTGCCTCCCAAAAAGCATTTGTTTTAACGTCGTGCAGCTTGACGATATCTCCAATTAATTCTCAGAATAAGCAGGAACATGGAGTGATACGTCCTCCATGTCATACTCCAAAAATGACTCATAATAGAGCTTAAGTTGATGTCCATTCACTTTTAACTCCTTACCGGTTGTGAAACTCTTAACCTATATAACACATGGGGAAAACATTAGTAACAATGAAAATACCAACTCGTCTAGAACGTAACTTACTAGGAAAGAGTCTAGGATGTGATTGAAAAATCAAGACTTTTTGTCCAACAACAAAAGTTTATGCACATATCATCTGATCCTGAAAGGTTGTGGTTGTCTCATTGTAAATGTTTTTACTCTCATATCCTTCATTCTGAATCTCTTCGAGCTCATTCAACTGTAATTTCTGACACTTCTTTGTGTTATACGAAACTCTATTGCTCAATATCCGATGACAGTAGTAATGGTGGTCTCAAGTTCATCATCATTCCTATCGTTTAACAATTTCTAGGCCAAATTATCAATCGCGTTAATAGATAAACAATAATGATTATCAGTAGGATACCTCGCGACTACAAAAATGTTGAAGTCAATCACATCACCATCAAACTGCATGGTCAATTTCCCTGCAGACACATCAATCTTTGTCCTTGCCTTTTCATGAAAGGACGACCTAAACTTACAAGCAAAGGTACTGAAAATGTTGAATCATCCATCTCAAGAACATAGAAATTTTCCAGAAAGATCAAATGGTTAACCTGCACTAAAACGTCTTCTAACAAACCTGGAAATATGTATTAGAATGGTCAGCTAATTGAATAATAACACCATCATTTTTAAGCTTACCAAGATTCATAGAGCGATAGAAGGAATATGGCATAACATTAATGGAAGCACCTACGTCTAACATCGCATGTTCAATTTTAGTCTTACTAATTACAAAAGGGAAAGTGAAATTACTCGGATCCTTACACTTAACCGGCAATTTCTTCTGAAGAACTGCAGAAACATTCTCACTCACCTTTACCAATTCTCCATCTTGAAGTCGTCCTTTTGTGGTGCAAAGCTCCTTAAAATTTTTTCATACTTAGGCTTTTGCTTAATAGCATCAAGAAGCAAAATGTTAACCTGGACTTTCCGAAAGGTTTGCAAGATTTCCTTCTCTTGTTCATATTTCTTAGACTTGGCAAACCTGCACGGGAAATGCAGAAAAGACAAAGAAAGACCAATAGAAACCGAATTTTAAATGCTAACCATCTGACCTTGGGGTTTTGGTGTTTCAATTGTGTGGGAATGACTGATGGGATTCAGCTTTGGTTGGATCTGATTGGCTGATGCTGTACTTGGATCCTCATTATTAACTCAGCCATTAGCTCTGTTTCCATGTTCTGATTCTGCTTGGGGGTTGTCTGTTCTCTCTCGATTTTCTTACAACTTCTCAATGTAATGGCTTTTGCAGTTTCAAACATTCCTTTAGTATTTTGAATATTAGAACTAGGAAGTTTGCCTTGCTCAAGAATTTGTTCCATAAATTCAACTATTTGTCTCATCTGTAACTTCAAATCCGCCATGTCCTTTGCTTGCTTTGTTGACTCTGAACCAAAGAAGCATTGGAAATAATTAATTGTTGAACAATCTCATCATAATTAAGGGACGTGCTTGAACCTTGCTGAGGTGGTTTTTGTGACCTCTGGAAAAAACAAAGGGCTGACCTAGTTTATGGTTGTTGCTGAGGCTGTTCTGAATTCTTCCATCCAAAGCTGGGATGATTTTGCCAACCTTCATATAAGTATTAGAAAAAGTGTTATCCACATGTTGATTATGTCCCTAAAAACCCACAAAATTGACATTCTCCCAACCGCCATTCTCAATCAGCTGAAGACATTGATCATATGCATGTCCTGACATAGTGCACACGCCACAAACTTGTGTAGTTTCTAGCACTTTTGGCTTTCCTAGAGCCCAAGACACAAGTAATGTAAGGTTAGCAATTTGAGCTTCAAATTAGAAGTGGTACTTACTTCATGGACTTGGTGTGTGCCTTCATATTGTTGGGCATTCAAGGCTTGGTTTGCAATCAAGGTCTTTGCTGTTGCTGGGGTTTTATCAACTAAAGCTCTTCCTGGATCTGCATCCAACAACTATCATTCAAAAGAAAACAATCCTTCACAAAATTACTGAATCAAGATTTCCTCCTTCATCTGGTGTTGTTGACATAATGATATGAGAGTTTTGAAACACTCATAATGTGTTGTATATGATTATCTTGGACCCTGCTGAATACTACTGATTTTCTTCCTCCCCAAAGTGATTTTTGCAGTCGGGAAGAATTTTTCTAGAAACACTTTCTTCATGCTATCCCATGAGTATATCGTTTTGGAAGGTAGTTCATAAAGCCAATCATTAGCATTGTTAGCCATAGAAAAGGGAAATGTTTTTAGCTTCAGGATGTTATCATCCACAGTGATTGGTGTCATACTGAAACATACAACCTTAAATTCCTTGAAATGCTTATTTGGATCCTTTATAGAAAGGCCATGGTACTTCGGAATATAGTGAAATAGTCTGGATTTTAGCTCGAATGATTTTGCCTTGCCCAGTGTTATTATTGGATACTGAATGCACAAAGGTATGACATTGTCTAAGATGGATGCCGAAAGTTCCTTAATAGACATGTTTTCTGTCATGTCTAGCTCTTTTGATTCAGAGCTAGACGTTTAAGATTCTTCTGTTTTTTCCACAATCTCCTAAAGGCTTTCTCAGGCTCCAGATCGTACTCTAATAGGTTCTCACCAGATCTCCTATTGTGCATGAATTAGTACTTGAGAATAAGATAGAAAGGAAAAAAACTAATAAAAAAAATATAATAATAAAATAAAACAAAAAAACCAATGAAGTAATTAGCAATTTTACTAATCTCCGACAACGTCGCCAAAAATTGATGCACTATTTTACTAGCACACAACATAATACCCTGTTTTGTAATCATAGTAAAAAAATAAGTAAGGATTCTAGACCGGGGATTAGAGGGCTCGCTAACTAAGGAAATTACTAAGAAGATTTTGTAAGGAAAAAAAACTAAAGGAAAGAAGATGATGAGAAATTAGTTGTGGGCTTTATTTCCATACACCAAATATATGCTCATGAACAAAACTCCAATAATTCCTATACTAACTCATGAATGACAATACTCAGGATTAACCGTGATCACATTGCATTAACCTTATTATTTTCTCAAATCCGTTGAGTTAAACTCTGAGTCACTTTCAAACTATTCTTTTCATGCTATCTAATCAGGAATCACAAGTTAGATAAACAATCCAAGATCATTAAGTTCTATGGAAAATATGAACACTCACTAGGCAATTACAAGTATGAACAACATCTTGTACTTAACCTAGCTTGTTGCTTAACCTTACCAACATTCGTTGGTATTTACTACTTGTGAATATAGTAGTATAACTGATGATACATAAAAACGGTCACACTCTTGAGCCGAACACGTGTCATGATGATCTCGAGGAACTACGAGCCAAGCATTGGTCAAACACATATCCAACCCAAGCAGATCGAAACCCGTTCAACTTCAATTCGTTAAGCGGACCCGGACTCTCACAGCATGCTAGGCTCACACGTCTCACAACCATTTTCAATACCCATAAGCCCTTTTTAGGAAAATATCTCGAGGATCAGTTTCGGACGGGCAACTACAACTGCTATTTGCTTCCAACTAGGAAGCAAACACCAGAGTATCTTCCACACAGGGAAACTCCCTTCTACGGATTGCTCTTGGATTGGGAACTATCTCCTGCGTATCTAGGAGTGTAGAGCTAACAAGGAACTTCCCTCCTACATGACAACTCTTAATTAGATAATGATCTCCACAAAGATCTCCTCCCTAAACTATGCTTACGATGGCCTGGTTGAACCAAAACTCCTTGCACTATAAATAAGACATGAGATTGGTAAGCTAAGGTACGCTACAAATTCTCTGTTACAACATTACACCTTCCTAAGATCCATGTCTGACTTTAGCATCGGAGTGTCATCGGCCACCCCACGGTGGTCTGTGGCTCACGTGTGTTACTTTTACAGGTCAGCAGAAACATGGTTGAAACAGGGAGCAAAATCGACTGCATTAGCGTCGTCCGTGGGGAGCGACATAGTTCTTAACTTTACATTAAGCGTCGTGTCTTACCAAATCCCAGAGAGATGGTGACCACCAGGTCACGCAAGAATGAAGCAGGAGACAAGTCTAACGCTCTAGCTGTCCCTATACCAATTCTTGCCATGCAAGACCAGCCTACTTACGCCCCTGCACAAACGGTAATAACAACGAACCCCAGAATCGAGGTGCTGACATTTCAAATACAACAAGTTATCAAGGCAGTGGAGACGCTCACACGACATAATCCACTCGTTGCTAATGGATACCAAAAATAGTGCGGACCTCCACCTCTAGTAGACAATAGGGAGCAAACGCAGGAGAGCCAAGCCCCCGCTAGTTCCCATTGTACTAAGGGAGGCTGCGCGGCAAACGCCGATCTCGCCGCCAGGATAAAAAGGCTCAGTCTCAGGAACCCTCTCTGCAGGACATACTATATCATCTCTCCGTCCCACCTTTTCTAGACCGGATCATGAGTAAAGCACTTCTGAAAAAGTTCACTCCCCCGAAGCTCGATTCCTATGACGGGACCACTGATCCTTTTGATCATCTATGCCATTACCAGCATGTAATGGCGCTCAAGGAAGGATCTGAATCAGTCAAGTGCAAAACCTTTCTCACCAGTCTTAAAGGCCCTGCATTGACGTGGTTCCACAGCCTTCTACCAAAGTCAATCGACTCCTTCAAAACATTAGCAAAGGAATTCTTGACACGTTTCGTCAAAAACCAGCGTTTCAGAAATTGCCCATA
The DNA here is from genome assembly GCA_963556465.1 of Berberis vulgaris. Taxonomy (NCBI): domain Eukaryota; kingdom Viridiplantae; phylum Streptophyta; class Magnoliopsida; order Ranunculales; family Berberidaceae; genus Berberis; species Berberis vulgaris. Next base: position 61,279,355 of record OY747128.1, read on the forward strand.
CTACATACTCTCTCTAAGGCAGAGATCCAGTGAGATGCTCCGAGAGTATGTCACACGCTTCAACAATGAGTTGACCCTCGTCGACAGGTGCAGCGGTGACACAACTGTGACAACATTCACTGCGGGCCTTAAAGAGGGAAAGCTCTTCGAGGACCTTACCTTGGTGCCCCCTCTAGACATGGCAGAGCTCCTTAAGAACGTCCAGAGACACATCACCCTGGAGGTGTCAAGGGCCACCAAGAGGGAGACCAAAGGCAACAGGAAGCCCTTAGCTTATAAGGACAAGAATGAGGGAAATAAACACGAGGATGAGGAGCGGAGCAAGAGGAAGGGGAAGCACACTTACAAGAGACTTGATCCTGATCGTCCCAAGCCAGAAAAATCATCCAACTACATTGGATCCAGAGCCATGACACCTCTAAATGCTAGTCTGCAAGATGTTCTCAACACCATGAAAAATCAGGAGGAATTGAAGTGGCCCCCGAAAACACAAGGAGACCCTGCCAAACAGGACAACCGAAAATACTGTTCATACCACAAGGAGGGCGGCCACAACACCAAAGACTGCAAAAGTCTGAGGTGTGAAGTAGAGCACTGGATCCACAAGGGCAAATTGAAAGACTTCCTGAAGTTTGAGAAGTAGTCGGAACAGACCAAGGACAGGGGGAGCCAGTCAAAGAGATAGAAAAAGATACTCCTGGGATAATATACGTCCTTCATGGAGTCAAACCGAATGAACACCAGTAGCACAGGTCTCACAAGCAGACTTTGCTGGATATGCAAACACAACCCGCGGATGAAGACAGACGCGTTTGCTATTCGAAAATTCAGAACCCCATTCCCACTTTGACTTTCACAGACAAGGACCTCGATGGAGTCCGAGCGCCGCACAACGACGCCTTGGTCATTTATGTTTCCTTCGCAGAGTGGAAAGTGAAGAGAGCTCTCGTTAACATAGGAAGCTAGCTCAACGTTCTGTTCTACAATGTTTTCCGCAGCATGGACCTCAAGGAAGAAAACCTAATGCCATGAGAACACCTGTTGATCGGAATCAGCGGGGAGAAATGCTTTCCCAACTGAAAGATAAGATTAGCCACGGTAGTTGGAGAATCGCGGCTGAAGAAGGTCATGTTTCTAGACTTCATGGTGGTAAACACATCGTCATCCTACAACCTCATCATGGGAAGACTGTGGCTACACCAAATGGAAGCAGCGGTCTCCACCCTCCATCAGTGTGTTAAGTAAATTGTAAACCACTCTGAATGGACAATACGTGGCGACCAACCTACGACACGAGGCTGCCACTACGCCACACTAAAACATATAGAGTGTTCCCAGATTCAGCTACATCATGTGGACCAGCCTGACCCAGTGCAAGGCCAAAAGACAAAAGAGATACCATTTTTGAGAGGTACAATAACAGTCCGCTCTCTCGCCCAGCGAGTCGTAATGGAAATGGCAAGCGGGAACACATCCCCCCGACATTCCGTCGACGCGGAGATCCGCCCCTCTACAAGGTATACTCTTCAGTGACCTATGTAACGCCTCGACAGTCCGCTAAACAATCTGCGAGAACAACCCAAATTCAATTCAAGGCCACGATCAGTTTATTTCCATCAACAGTTAGTTTGCTTTAAGTTGTTTGTTTCCCTTTCCGTAGTTAATATTGAGTTCAGAGTTATTAAGATATTTATGTGAATCACAATCATTTAATAAATAAACAAGAATTTCAAAAACAAACTCTATTGATTATTGGAAAGATATAACAACAAGCACCTTGAGGCGGATACAAAAGGCTATATACTACGAACGCCCTGAGGCGAATACAAAAGGCTACATACTACAAATGCCTTGAGGCGGATACAAAATACTACATACTGCAAGCATCTGATCAGCATGGAGTGAGGACTTGCTCAGACTGTCTGGTACCGTAAGCGACAAAAACAGTCCAGGCCGAGCTACCTGCAAGCGAAAGAACGCTCCATGGAACGCTGCCATCAAATATGGTATGCGGGGATACAAAATTGACAACCAGGAGTACCTATGAAAACTCAGACCCAATTCCTACACTTCGCGAACTTGGGACAAGTATCAGGTAAACTCGGAATGCATACACATTTCCATGTAAGAGGGAATAAATTATTTGGGAATCAATGGCCCACTCCAACAGGCCATGCCTGAGTCCACTTTCAACCCGAATGTCGACTTTCAGCACAAGTAGGCGACGGTGTTAATCAAGAAGTGGTGGAGGCAGCCACCACGAAGTGGGACGCAGATGTTATCTCTGAGATCAAACATTCAGGAACAACGATAAGGAATTTGCACATAAAAGACAAACCCTTCCCTTGGGAGAGTAACCACCCTACTTTTCCGTGATAAGAGAAGAGATTACGAGACTTGTGATACCCTTGTGTGGGAAGACCTGAGGGGGAGGGTGAGGGAGAAGCCCAAGAGCCCATGGATTCTAATAGGGTTGGCAAGCTACAAAGGGGGGATCATAGTCCCACATTGCCTAGGTGAGGGATGGTGATGTGCTATATATGTACAAGATTGGATCTACAAAGTACTAAGAATTTTGAGGTCGTGCGGGCTTCGGTCCCAAAGCGGACAATATAGTACTCTATGGATCAAGTCGTGACAGAATGGTATCAGAGCTTGACCCAGCCAGAAGTATGCCAATGAGGACGTTGGGCCTCAAGGGGCGTGGACTGTGATACCCTTGTGTGGGCGGACCAAAGAGAGAGGGTGAGGGAGAAGCCCAAGAGCCCATGGATCCTAAGAGGGTTGGGAAGCTACAAATGAGAGATCATAGTCCCACATCGCACGGGTGAGGGATGGTGATGTGGTATATATGTACGAGGTTGGATCTATAAAGTAGTACACATTTTAAAGTCGTGCAGGCCTTGGGCCCAAAGCGGACAATATAGTACTATGTGGATTGGGTCATGACAAGACCTCAACGGATTAACTACATGCCCACCCATAATAGGTGACCACGCATAAAGCAACTATCATCATTCCAAGTCGATGTAAACATCAGAACTTTCGAAAACTCCAGTGATGGAGATCGAACTTCAGCCTTTGGAAAGTCCAAAGCATTTTCCTTAGCCTTTGGAAAACCCAAAGCATATTCTCCAAACAAGAACATTACAGGAAATAAACTCAGCAAAAGATGGTGCCTAAAACGTTTGGAAAACACCATTATATAGACATAGTGGTTCACCAAACAGGCACTCCAGCATTAACCGCAAAGCATTGAATGGCGTATGGGAAAATGGAAGACGACGGTTCCCAAGGATACTGCGCAGACCACGTCAATCAATTAATGGTGTTGCACGCAACCCCATCAATTGAGCGGGAGTAATCGATATACTCAAACGTCACACAGCCTACACCATACGCATGTCACCGCGCGATCTACGCCATACACACAACACACCACACGGGAAACCCTAGCACTTCCTCTGCGGGCCCATGGGCTCAGCCTGTTATTCGAACAACACCCTAACGCATGCTTGGCACGAGCACTCAGGAATCCTAGTCAACTTTTACGTACGGATTTTACCACTCGCTGAGTTAAGGTAACTTCGTCCACGCCATCAACCACTAGGTTCACACGCCCCTCAGTAGGCGGAACCTTTGGTCAAACAGGGCAAGCTTAGTCAACCAACACCGATGACAATAGCTTCTGGTTCACCCCGACACCTAGTCTGCTTAGCGCAGGCATCGACGGTTTATGAAGTGGGAGTCTAATCAGTGCTACCACGCCTGGTGACGACGATTTGCCAAGGATTACTGCCCCATTCGCGGTCAGTGTTCGCCGAACCTAATCATGTAAGCCTAGCTGATAACGACCATCAACGAAAGCTTCTGATCAAAACTTGGACTTGTAGCCCCTACGGCGAGGGTGTAGATAGTACGGAAGGTGGGAGCCTAGTTATTCCCGAACTGATTCGATGGCTCGCCAAGGGACCACTTCTTTTCAGCGTGGCCGCCAAATCACCAAACCTAGACTTGTAGCCCGTGTTGCGAGGGTGTAAATAGTCTAGAAAGTGGGAACCCAGTCAGCCATGACCTGATTCAACGTGGCCTCCGAACCCTCCCAAATTTGTAGCTTGATGCACTCAGGCGTAGATAGTTTGGATGGTGGGAGCCCAGTCAATCCCGAACTGATTTTGATGGTTTGCCATGGGACCACTGCTCTTCAGCCTGGTCGCCAAACCTCTCTTAAATTCATAGCCCCCGCCTCACGGGGAGGATGTAGATAGTTCGAAAGGTGGGAGCCCAGTCAGCCTCGAACATATTTCGACGGCTTGCCATGGGACCACTACTCTTCAGTCCGGTCGCCAAACATTTACTCCCCGAATTTTTCAACTGCTTTGCTAGGTCATAAATAATTCGGAAAGTGGAAGCCTAGTCAGTCCCGAACTGATTCCGACGGCTTGTCGCGTGACCACTGCTCTTCATCCTGATTGCCAAACTTTTATCCCTTGAATTTGTCGACCGCTCTACTCAGTCATAAACGATTCCGAAGGTGGGAATCTCAAACACCTCTCCACATGACCTCCGTTTTCCCCAAGACAGTAGACGCAAATATGAGCTTAGCTGAGTAAGCGCCTTCACGCTCAAACGGATTGACATTCTAACATTAGAAAAAGGCCACTCGTGCTGATACAAGGATAGTAAAATCGGTGCCCAGATGAAAGCTAATTAGGACGCCAACCCAAGCTTACGGTGCCTAACTCAGTGCGAATGCTCTGACACGTACTTTCGCCCACCCAGCTTGCCCGCGGCAACAACTACAGCTAACCAGTCAAACAAACAAGAAAAAGCTCAAGCAACTTACCTATGGGACAAGATACAACTCGAGTGACTCAACCCCAAGTTAAATTATTCGCAACATGCCCACTATCGGACATAACTATGCAGAAATTACCCTGAGTCATTCACAATACAAAGCGGTCAAGCTCTCTTTCGCAGACAGACCAGACAACGTTTTATTGATTCAACCAGCCTATGCCAAAGTAAGACGACAAGGAAAAATGAAAAACATGCAATAGAGATGCCAATTATGAAACGAAGATTACTGTTTTCATTAATGGACAAGACAAAAATTGTACAATCACACAAAGTTTGTTCCTAATCAGGAGAAGGTACATAAATGAAATAGCTAAGCCTAGGAGGAACAAGGGCAGAAGTTGCATCTATACGCGCTTCAACCTAGACGTTAGGGATCAAGCTGTCCACCTCGCCGGATGACTCGAAGGTAACAAACATGTCCACATATGACATCATCTTCTTGTAACGGCTAAGATCCCACTCTGAATGCTCTTCCTTCATCAACGCCAACAGCTCAAGCCGGCCATGAACAACCCTAACTCACATTTGTTTTGTTCCTGGAGAAGATCTTCCTCTCGCACCTTTGCATCAATAAGGTCACGTTCCAGTAACTCCAACTTTCCAGTTAGCATATCGACTTGAGACTGTTTTGTGGCTAGACTGCTCTTCACAACATTAAGTTCATGCCATCCCAATTCGAGTTGGTCCTCGGCCTTCCTCGCCTATCGAGTATAGAACTCCATATCGGATTCCAGTCGTTGCTTCTCAGCGGCCCAGTCAGCTTCCTTCAAAGCATTTTTTTATGCAAAAGACTGCAGCTCAAAATGCGCCTTAGCCGCAACTTCCTGCACAACCTTGACCTCTAGGCGGAGTCGGTTCAACTCCTGCTTAAGTCTGTCCCTCTTGGATACCGCCTCGGTTAGATTACGCTCAAGGTCCTCCAAACGAGCCCTGTGAGCCTCAGCGGCCACGGTTGATTGATCCAACCACATCTCTTCGGCCTGCTTTTTAAGCCGTTCAATTTCATGGAGCGCGTCATAATACAACGTTTGCACGTGCGAGAAGACACGCTCCAAAGAATATACTCTCTCGCGAGCAACCTCTACTTCCCCAGCAACAGTCGCGTGGCTCATATGAGACATACCCATCATTAGATACTTCAAACCCTTGTCCACACGCTCTTCCAGCGTATCCTTCTGTGCATCAGGATGAAGCTTCCTCTGATCAGGAACTATGCCAGCGCCACCCTTTACGGTCACCATCGTCCTCAGACTCTCCTCGGTGGCTTTTCCCTTGTCAAGAATGACTGGCCCTTTATTGCGAGATGGCTCAACAGGATCTGGAGGTAGAGGAGGTACCAAAGTATCCAAAGGACCTTCCAATAGTTCTAGCTGTGGCCTAGAACGAGAAGGTGAGCAATGCGAACTACAAGAGACACGGTCAGTGCCACAACAACTTTCAAGCGAGTCAACAGTGGGGTGATCAGATTCCACCACCTCAGGCGAATCTTCAACAGAGCCCTCTACCAGAGCGGCCCCATGCAAATTAGCGCTAGCAAAAGCTGTTATTGCAACCCGTACCAAATGGTCATTCAGAGCCTTAACCGTAGCCCCCTTTAGGTCCTGCTAGAGAACCATCCGAATTTACTTTGAACCATCCTTGTTCAGGCCACTACCATACATGCAGAGTACTAGTGTGCATATGGAACTGAACTCCAATTCTCCATTTGTCAAAGAGCAATCTATTGTCAACATTATCTTCTACCTTAAGGTCCAGGACTGAAGCACGTAACCGAACATCTTCAATAACCTTGGGAACTATTTCAACTGCTGCTTTGAACTTGGACTGAAACAGTCTGCAATTTCTCTCAATCCAGAGATGGTAAACAGTTGCATTCAAGGCTAGTTTTTTTAAAACAGTACTGGGTGATGTACTAGAGAACTTCACCTCACACCATTTCCACTCTGCTGCCCAATCCAAAGGTTGGTGTCTGTAGCCCAAATGAAAAAGGATACGTGACCATACAAATAAGGAGTACCTGCATTTGAAGAATAGGCGCTCTTCGCTCTCTAGTTCATCACTACATAGTGAGCATAATGAGCATTCAATGACTCCAATTTTTCAGTTTATCTTGGGTCTTGAGAGCTTTATGCAGTGCTAGCCATGTGATTAAACTCTATTTGGGTATCCTTCCTGTAAACCACACTAATTTGGACCAAGAGACTGCTTGTGATCTCTGTCTCATTGAGTGATATGCACTCTTGTTAGAGAACTCCCCATCATGACCCCCCATCAAAATGATTTCATCTTTGTATTCACTGTCTATCTCAACCGAGCCAAGTTCTTCATAAATATCATCAATAGCTATTCTAACATGCATTCTTGTATCCCATTTGTTGTCCTTGATAAGCACACTAACTTTGGCATTACGGTGAAGTAGAGAGTGATATGTAAGGTGCTGAGGAAACCTGTTGAGTAGAATACCCAACGGGTGCCATGGGTCTTTCCACAATAATGTTTCGTTTCCATCTCCAATAGAATGTACAATAAGCAAGCTGGCCTGAGATCTGCACTTGAGTATATTATGCCAACACCAAGATGAATCACTAGGAGTCTCCATGATCCAAAAGTTTTTGTCTTTGATTATGTTTCCTCTTGTCCACTGTACCCACAAATTATTTTTCTTAGAAACAATATTCCACACATGCCTCATCATTGCAGCTTTGTTTGATGTTTCAATGCACCTTACACTCAAGCCTCCCTCATTATAAGGACTGCAGATTCGTTTCCAGCTCACCATGGGTTTCTTTGTGTAGTTATCAGAGGCTAACCACAAGAAGTTCCTCATTATTATTGTAATATCATCTCGAACACTCGTACGCAATATAAAGCAAGAAGTCTAGTAAACATGGAGACTATTCATAACCGCTTTAATGAGAGTGACTGTACCTGCATATGAAAGAGTCCTATTCTTCCGAGACTGAACTCTTTTACGAATTCTATCTACCAAGAGTAAGCATTGATTATAATCTAGCCGAGAAGAGATCAAGGGAAGTCCCAAATACTTTACTGGGAGCGCATCCATGTTGAACTCAAGGCATCTAGTAATCAAATGAAGTTCCTCACTAGGAACACCAATAGCAAACAGATTGCTCTTTGAACAATTTATAGCAAGCCCCGTGCATGATTTGAATAGAATCAAGGCACTAGATAGCGTCGATGCAGACTTGATATCCCCTTGAAAAAAGGCAATTAAGTCATCAGCAAAGAATAGATGGATTATTTGTGGATTACTGCACTTAGGATGCAAACCGTACTCTCCTTCTTCCACTTTCTTTTTAAGTAGCAAGTGTAAATAAGCATATCAAATTTTATAAGTCGTAATTTAAAAAATAGAATTATTTATAAGTCGAATTTTATAAGTCGTATTTTAAAAAATAGAGTTATTTACCTATTAATTCAGGTGTAAATTTATATGGGTGCCATTAATTCTATTTAATCCGTCTAACCCCCATTTTAAGTGTTGACTATTAAGTCAATACCTTTGACTACCAGAAATCATTAGTTATTTTTTAATTGTCTGAAATACCCTTACGTGTCAAACACATGATGTGTACCAAACAGGAATTGCTAGAACAATTTGGATGCAAAACAACAAAATTTAGCTTCTAATTTGTTTGTTTTGAGAATTGCTTCTTACATAATAGATTTTCACATAATACCCCATTAACAAATCACTTCAAATGTTATTTCAGTTGATAAGCATCTATGGAGAAGCACTTAAAGCTACGGAAAAACGTGTGAAAAAATTCAAGTCTCAGCGAAAGCATAAATGAAGTTTGATAAATCTCGATTTTTAAATAGAGTTCAACTTGGCTTTCCATGCACAATTCCTTAGAATTTAGAATAATGCTATTGAAAAATCATGTAAAGTGAGATACAAGTTATTCCAATGCAACCAAGTGAACTCACATACAAAGCTACTCCACATTAAACCCCATCTGACTCGGGCCTTCTCCACCTCCAACCATCTTTGTCCCACAAGCTCTTTCGAGCAACCCAGTGCATTTCTTTCCAACTATGTTCACTCCACAATTCAATCAGCACTTTGTGTTCAGCAATGGTGCAATTTTAGCTCTAACAGTTAACCCCCAAAAATTGCTTATCTTGACCATATTACCCCAAAACATTGCTTATCTGGACCATATTGCACCGAGTAGTACATGCCTAAGCATTAGATCAACAAAATACTGATAACTAATATCACCATCCCTCCATTTTAACTTGGCTTGTGTTCTCCCATAATGGACCCCATCATTGCATCAATTGTCATAGTGCCATGGGAGTGTCATGTCAAAGTTATCGATTACTTCAGATAATATTCCATCATTTCTCAGTTTATCCAACATTACAACATTGTACACCTCCATTTTAATTGGATTGAATGCTATACTTCTTGCATACCCGGGGTCACTATTGTTGCTCTATATATTAATCTGGGTATTTGAACGCCCCTTGCCTTCACTTATTCGAAGACTTCCTTCCAAAACCTTGTATCATACTCTACACCACTGGCTATAATGGATATTGAAACCTGACAAAAATAAATTCTGAACTGACTTGCACAAGAAGGTTGTAAATATTTTCAACCTTCTCAATAAGACCAAGAACACCAGATTTGGAAGAGCTAGAACATTTTCCCTAGTTTGTATAATGTCAGCCCATTCCTGTCAAGTAATTCCGCTAGCTTGATCTGTTGTTAATTTAGATATAACATTTAAATCAAACGACTGGTAACAAGATGGAGAAATGAATTCTTCGTAGTGATGATAAACTAACCTGATCTCGGAGGCTTAGTGTATGTGGCACAATAACAAAGAGTACAATAGAAGGTAGTATCCTCCTTGTATCCCTTGATAGGTTTAATATCTGAAAAATAAATTTAGATAGAATGGTAATATATCAAAAAAATAAAATATTTAAGAAGCTAAAAACAACTTATAAATCAACAAATTAGAAGTTCCATTTGAAATTGTTTCAGCATAAGTTTTTGTATATATAGATTTTACAAAACTTTTGGAATTGCAATAAGTAAGAATTTATATCTAATCACGAATATAGAAATGGAAAACATATCAGCTTACAACCATCTATAAAATTGCCAGTAGTGGTGTGTGATGGTGGTGGTTCGATTTGTGTGGGTGTGGGTCTGAATGTATGTTTGCATGTGGGTAGGTGGAAGATTTTCTAGTGGTCGTGGTGACAGTTAAGGAAACCAAATTTATGAGAACTGCAAGTGACCAACATTATTTTCTCATTCTTGCCAAGCCTATTCCACCTACCTGACCACCCCTTACTCATTGGCAATTCTGATAACTAAGCTAAGCTTTTGTTGAACTTGATTCGAACATTACGAAGGTCTTTAAAATAAACGAATCTTTCAGGCGTAAACCTCAGTCCCTCATAATGCCGAAATATAAGGACTATCGTCATGTTATACTCAAAGTAATCTCCACCGAGACAACCCCGATTCTCCAGATCATCTGAAGCCTGAATAACAAAACTAATAGCTTAGAAGACCAAATATACAATCTTTTCATCAAAGAAACCCAATTTACCTAAGATCCAAACTTGTGAGTGGTTTGGGCATCCGGACGGGGGAATGAGAATAGCACGACCAGGCCATCTCTCATTCACCTTATATAGAGTGGCATAATCCTCTGCAATCACAAGCACCTTTTCTTGATGCCCACTGCCTCGAGATACTGATCAACCAATTGCTCAAGAACAGCAAGTACGACTGGCTTACTACACACACTATGACTACATTGTTGGCCACGAACGACGCTGCTTCAGCCAAGGTGTAGTCACTCCACTTGGCAAGATTAATGGAAGAGTTAGATCGGAATGAGAAGAGAACGGAGGATGTGTTGATCCGGGGGAGGACAAAACCTAAGAGGATAACAAGATATCGATCTTCTCGATCGATCTCCCACCCTCCAGCGATCTTCCTATTTCCCTCCCTCAAGCGACCTCCCTCTCTCCTTTTGTCTAGCAACCTCCTTCTCTCCCTTATGTGAAAATCTATTTAGTAAGAAACAATTCTCAAAACAGACAAATTAGATGCCAAATTTTACCATTTGGCACCCAAATTATTCTAGCAATTCCTGTTTGGTACCTGATGATACATAAAAACGATCACACTCTTGAGTCGTACACGTGTCACGATGATCTTGAGGAACCACAGGTTCAAGCAATAGCCCGAGCGGTTCTCTACTCGCTCAACCTCAGCTCACCAGACAGGTCCGGACTCTCACAACACGCTAGGCTCACATGTCTCACAGCTATCCACGATACCCGTAAGCCCTTTTCAGGCAAGTATCTCGAGGATCTGCTTCGGACGGGCAACCACAGTTGCTCTTTGCTTCTAACTAGGAAGCAAACACCAGAGTATCTTCCACACTGGGAAACTCCCTTACACAGAATGCTCTTGGATTGTGAACTATCTCTCGCGTATCTAGGAGCACGGAGTTAACATGGAACTTTCCTTTTACGCCACGACTTCTAATTAGAGAGGGGTCTCCACAAAGATCTCCTCCCTAATCTACGCCTACGATGGGCTGGTTAACCCAGGACTCCTTGCACTATAAATAAGACATGAGGTTGGTAAGCTAAGGTACGGTAACCTTCCTCAGATCCTTGTCTGATTTTAGCATCGAAGTGTCATGGGCCACCCCACGGTGGTATGTGGCTCACGTGTGCTACTTGTGCAGGTCAAACAGGTCAGTGGGACTAGGTCAGAGCAGGGAGCGAAAAACAACTGCATCAGTTTGGCGCCGTCCGTGGGGACAACATAGTTTTTAATTCTATACTAAGCGTTGTCTCCTACCAAAATCCAGATAGATGATGACTACCAGGTCACGCGACGGAGAACCAGGGAACACATCCAACGCTTGGGCGGTCCCTATACCATCTTTCCCAGCAATTCCCGCCGCGCACGGTCATGCAACTCAGGCCTCTGTGACAACGGCAGTCACGATGGACCCTCCGGCAAACATGTAAGGTCCGACGAATGAGGCTCAAAACTCCCTCACTCTAGGAAAAGAGCCAGCGAGAACTGGATACGAGGCGTCACCACTCGACAAAATACATGTGCTTCATGGAACATATTCTTAGTCCGAACTATCCAATAGGTCCAAAGAAAAGGCTTTGCGTAGATCACGATGGCGGGGGAAGTGGGAGACTAGTTAGCTCTTGTCCACTGATGGCGATGACTCGCCAAGGGATTATTGTTCTCACTGTAGACAATGATCGCCGAACTTGCCAGGTAAGCGTAGTCAGTTCACAACTGATGACGATGGCTTCTGGTGCCCAAAGCCTAATCCGCCCTGCGCGGATCACGATGGCGGAAGAAGTGGGAGTCTAGTCAGCTTGTTCGCTAATGACGATGACTCACAAATGGATCATTGCTCTCATTGCAGACAATGATCGCCGAACTTGCCAGGTAAGCTTAGTTAGTTCGTGACTAATGATGATGGCTTCTGGTGCCCAAAGCCTAATCACTTTACACAGATCACGATGGCGGAGGAAGTGGAAGTCTAGTAATCACTTGTCCGCTGATGACGACGATTTGCCAAGGATCATTGCTCTCACTGCAAACATAGATCGCCGAACTTGTCAGGTAAGCTTAATCACTTCGCGACTGATGATGATGGCTTATGGTGCCCAAAGTTTAACCCACTCTGTGCGGATCATGATGGCGGAGGAAGTGGGAGTCTAGTCAGCGTTTGTCTGCTGATGACGACGTCACGCCAAAGGATCATTGCTCTCACTGCAGACACTGATCGTTGAACTTTCCAGGTAAAATTAGTCAGTTCGCGACTTATGATGATGAATTTTGGTGCCCAAAACCTACTCCGTTTTGCACGGATCACGATGGCATAGAAAGTGGGAGTCTAGTCAGTGTTTGTCCACTGATGACGATGACTCGCCAAGGGATCATTGCTCTCACTGCAGGCAATGATCACCGAACTTGCCAGGTAAGCTTAGTCAGTTCACAACTGATAATGATGGCTTCTGGGGCCCAAACCTAATCAGCTTTGCGTAGATCACGATGGCAGAAGAAGTGGGAGTCTACTCAGCGCTTGTCCGCTGATGACGATGATTCGCCAAGGGATCATTGCTCTCACTGCAGACAATGATCGCCGAACTTGCCAGGTAAGCTTAGTCACTTCGTGACTGATGACGATGGCTTATGGTGCCAAAAGCCTAATCCGCTCTGCGCGAATCACGATGGCGAAAGAAGTGGGAGTCTGGTCAGCGCTTGTCCGCTGATGACGACGCCTCGCCAAGGGATCATTGTTCTCATTATAGACAATGATCGTCGAACTTACCAGGTAAGTTTAGTCAGTTCGCAACTGATGACGATGGCTTCTGGTGCCCAAAGCATAATCCGCTTTGCATGGATCACGATGGCGGAAAAACTGGGAGTCTAGTCAGTTTTGTCCACTGATGACGACGGCTCGCCAAGGGATCATTGCTCTCACTACAAATAATGATCGTTGAAATTGCCAGGTAAGCTTAGTTAGTTCGGGATTGATGACGATGGCTTCTAGTGCCCAAACCCTAATTCGCTTTGTGCGGATCACGATGGCGGAGGAAGTGGGAGTCTAGCTAGCGCTTGTCCACTGATGATGATGACTCGCCAAGGGATCATTGCTCTCACTGCAAGCAATGATCGTCGGACTTGTCAGGTAAGCTTAGTCAGTTCGCGACTGATGACGATGGCTTTTGGTGCCTAAAGCCTAATCCATTTTGCACGGATCACGATGGCGGAGGAAGTGGGCGTCTAGTCAGCGCTTGTCCACTGATGACAACGACTCGCCAAGGGATCATTGCTCTCACTGCATACAATGATCGCTGAACTTGCCAGGCAGAACCTAAACCGTTCCGTGCGGGTCACAACGGCCACAGGAATGGAAGAGAAAGCCAGTGCTAGTCCACCAATCCTGAAGAGTTGTTACATACGATGGCTCTACGGACCAAAATGAAACCACAACAAAAGCAGACACTACTATGCAGTGCATAATAGTACTTTCACTAAAAAAAAACATGTTTACATAATATCCGACCAAAAAGGAACATTACAGCAGATCTAAGGAAAAACATATTTCTCGTCTGTCAGCCTCGCAGCACCAGAACCCTTCCCTTTGTTGATCGACCCAAAAGTAGCCCTCCTATAATGGGCGAAGTCAAGATCAATATCAGGGTGCTCTCCCCTGATCAGTTTAAGAAGCTCCAATTTGCCACGAATGACTTCAGACGAGATTTGCGGCCTCTTACCCGACACATCTAAATCCACTGTGCTCAGCAAAGCCTCATAGTGCGAGCGCTCTTCCGCCAACAATCTCTCCCCCTCAAGGGCACGGCTAAGCCCCTCGTCAACCGCGACCTCTAGTTGTTGCCTCTCAACGGCCCATATCGCTTTCGCCCGCTTCCTCTCAGCCTCTTGAGCCTCTCATTCGGAAGACCACCTGTCCATAGTAGTATCCAAACGCTCTAGTTCGGCCTTGGTCCGCAACAACTCAGCACGGATTGACGTCAAGTCAGACTCGGTAACCCTCAGCCGAGCCCTCATACCTTCAACGGTTGAGTCAGAAATAAAGGTTGTGGCCTCTGCACCTTCGCGGCCCGTGATAGTACCAGAACCTTTCGCTCGATAAAGAGCGTTCGAGTACAACAAATGCAGGTCAACAAAGGCCTTTTACACGGGCCTTAGGGTGCACCGAGACAGGCCCGTGTAGCACTACGGCACGGGCACTGAAAGGAGAGGTCGCCATGACAGAAGCCTGCCTCTTCCTCGGGACAACAAAATGAGGCACATTTGCCTCCAACTCAGCAAGCCTAGAAGGGTTGGGTGGCGCTAAACTTCTCTTCCTCGCACGACAAGCAATCACCCCTTCAACCGGGAAACCAGACGCTAGGAGTGTCCCATAAAAGCACCGCAGCAGCCCGCTGCGCACGACAATTCCAGGCATCACAACTTCTTCAGTAGAAATCAAAGGTAGCCCAATAAACTTCTTCTCTATTCAGTTCTCTTCCTCGCAGAGGGGCGGAATAATGAACTTCCCTAAGAAAAATAAACAACATCAGAACACTCAGAGACTCCAAGCACGAAGATACAGCTTCAGCCTTTGGAAAACCCAAAGCATCTTCTCAGCCTTTGAAAAATCCAAAAAGTCTTTTTCAAACAAAATCATTATAGGAGATAAACTCTGCGAAAGATACCGACTACAACTATTGGGAAACTCCATTATATAGACGTAATAGCTCACCAAATGGGCACTCATACGTTAATTGCCAAGCATTAAATAGCGTCTGGAAAATAGGAAGATGACGTTCCCAAGGAAACTACGCAGAACACGTCAATCAATTAATGGTGTTGCACGCAACCCCATCAATTGAAGGGGAGTAACTGATACTCAACCGTCATGCAACTTGCACTGTACTCATGTCACTGCACGATCTACACTGTACACACAATGCACCGTGCAGAAAACCCTAGCCCTTTCTCTGCGGACCCATGGACCCAACCTGATAATCGAACAACACCCCGTTTCATGCATGGCACGAGCACCAAAAAATCCTAGTAGGCCCTGGCATACGAATCGTACGTACAAATCACTAGTCGGTTTAATGTAACTTCTTCCACACCATGTGCCACGCGGATGGATCAGGTTCACACGCCTCTTAGTAGACGGAACCTCCTTTCAAACTAGGCAAGCTTAGTCAGCTATGACTAATAACGATAGCTTTTGATTCATCCCATCACCTAGTCCGTCTAGTGTGGGCATCGACGGTTTAGGAAATGGGAGTCTAATCAGCACTATCACGCCTGGTGATGATGACTTGTCAGGGATCATTGCCCCCTTCGCGGACATTGATCGTCAAACCTAATCAGGTAAGCCTAGTTGGTGACGACTAGCAACGAAAGCTTCTGATCAAACCTTGGACTTCTAGCCCCCAATGCGAGGGTGTAGATAATTCAGAAGGTGGGAACCAATTCAGTCCCTAATTGATTTCGACAGCTCGCCACGAGACCACCGCTCTTCAGCATGGCCGCCGAATCACCCACCCTACACTTATAGCCTCAGCGCAAGGGTGTAGATAGTCTAGAAGGAGGGAGCTCAGTCAGTTCCGAACTAATCTCGACGGGTTGCCACGGGACCGTATCTTTTCAGCGCGACCGCCAAGACAATCCCAAACTTGTTGCCTGTTGCACTCAGGTGTAGATAATTTGGATGGTCGGACCCTAGTCAGTCCCGAACGAATTCCGACGGCTAGCCACGAGACCACGACTTTTTAGCGTGATCGCCAAACCCTCTCGAATTCGTAGCCCCCACCGCGCAAGGAGGTCGTCAACTATTTGAAAGATGGAAGCCTAGTCAGTTTCGTACTAATTCCGACGGCTTGCCACGAAACCACTACCTTCTGCCTGGTCGCTAAACCCTTACTCCCTGAATCTGTCGTCCGCCTTGATCAGTCATAAATGATTCGGATGGTGGAAGCCTAGTCAGTCCAAAACTGATTTCGACAGCTTTTCACGGGACCACTGCTCTTCAGCCTAGCTGCCAAACCCTTACTCCTCGAATCTGTCGTCTGCCTTGATCCGTCATAAATGATTCGGATGGTGGGAGTCTCAAGCAGCTCGCCACACGGCCTTCACTATCCCTCTCAACCAGCAGACGAAAATATGAATCTAGCCAAGTCAGCACCTTCACGCTCAAACGGATTGGCATCCTAACATTGGAAAAGGCCACTCATGCCCATACAAAGATAATATAGCCAGTGCCCGCATAAAAATTGATTAGGACGATGACTTGAGCATACGGCGCTTAACTCAGCACGAACAATCTGACACAAACACTTGGCCACCACAGCTCGCCCAAGGCGACAGCTGCAGTCGACAAGTCAGACGAACAAGCAATAACCCAGGTCATTCACAATACAAAGCGATCAAGCCCTCTACTGCAGACAAACCATCAACGTCTTATTGATTCAACTAGCTTATGCCAAAGTAAGACGATAAGGCAAAACGGAAATGCATGCAAAAGAGACATAAGAAGTAAAACGGATAACACTATTTTCATTAATGGTTAAGACAAAAAGAGTACAAGCACACAAAATCGCTCCTAATCAGGAGAAGGCACGTAAACGAAAGAGTTAAACCTAGTATAAACAGGGGCGGAAGTTGCATCAATATGTTCTTCAACCCGGACGTAAGGTCAGACTCGGTAACCCTCAGCTGAGCCTTCATACCATCAACGGCTGAGTCAGAAATAAGGGTTGTGGCTTTCGCACCTTCAGGCCCGTGACAGTACCGAAACCCTCCGCTAGATAAAGAGCGTCCGATTACGACAATCGCAAGTCAGTAAAGGCCTTCTCCAAATCGAAAACCCTCCTTCGGGCCTCAGGGTGCACTGAGACATGCCCGTGCAGCACTACGTCATGAGCGTTGAAATGAAAGGTCGCCATGATTGAAGCCTGCCTCTTCTTCTGGACAACAAAAGGAGGCATGTTCGCTTCCAACTCGGCAAGCCTGGAAGGGTTGGGTGGTGCTAAACTTCTCTTCCTCGCGCAACGACAAATCACCCATTCAGTTGAGGAACCATAAGAGCACCGCAGCAGCCTGCTGCGCTTGACATTGCCAGGCATCACAACTCATTCAGTAGAAACAAAGGTAGCCAAGTAAACTTCTTTTCTATTCGCTTATCTTCCTCGCTAAGGGACGGAATAACAAACTTCCCTAAGACAAAGAAACAACATCAGAGCACTCGGAGACTCCAAACATGGAGATACAGCTTTAGCTTTTGGAAAACCCAAAGTATCTTCTCAACCTTTGAAAAATCTTAAACGTCTTCTTCAAACAAAAGCATTACAGGAGATAAACTCTGTGAAAGATACTGCCTACAATGATTGGGAAACTCCATTATATAGATGTAATGGTTCACCAAACGGGCACTCAAGCATTGAATAGCGCTTGGAAAACAGGAAGATGACGGTTCCCAAGGAAACTACGCAGAACACGTCAATCAATTAATGGTGTTGCACGCAACCCCATCAATTGAGGGTGAGTAACCGATACTCAACCATCACGCAACCTGCGACGTACAAGTGTCACTGCACGATCTATATTGTACACACAAAGCACTGTACACCCATGGGCCCAACCGGATATACAAACAACACCCTGTTTCATGCATGGCACGAGCACTAGAAGATCCTAGTCGTCCCTGGCATACAGATCGTACCTATAGATCACTAGTCTGTTTAAGGTAACACTCCCAATTAGTAGACGGAACCTCCTTTCATACCAGGCAAGCTTAGTCAGCTATGACTGATGACGATAGCTTCTTATTCATCCCGACACCTAGTCTGCCTAGCGCGGGCATCTATAATTTAGGAACTTGGAGTCTAATCAACACTATCATGCCTGGTGACGATGACTTGCCAGGGATCATTGCCCCCTTCCCGGATATTGATCGCCGAACCTAATCAGGTAAGCCTAGCTGGTGACGACTAGCAACGAAAGGTTATGATCAAACCCTAGACTTGTAGCCCCCAATGCGAGGGTGTAGATATTCCAGAAGGTGGGAGCCAAGTCAGTCTCGAACTGATTCCGACAGCTTGCCACAGGACCACCGCTTTTACGCATGGTTGCCGAATCACAAACCCTAGACTTGAAGCCTAAGCGCAAGGGTGTAGATAGTCTAGAAGGTGGGAGCCCAGTCAGTCCCGAATTGATCTTGACTGTTTGCCATGGGACCGTTACTTTTCAGCACGGCTGCCGAAAGACTCTCAATTTGTTGCCTGGTGCACTCAGGTGTATATAAGTTTGATGGAGGGAGCCTAGTAATTCCTGAACTTATTCTGACGGCTAGCCATGAGACCACTGTTTTTCAGCGTGATCCCAAAACCCTCTCGAATTCGTAGCACCCACCGCGCAGGGAGGGCGTCAATGGTTCGAAAGGTGAAAGCCTAGTCAGTTCTGTACTGATTCTGACAGCTTACCACGGGACCACTGCTCTTCAGCCTGGTCGCCGAACCTTACTCCCCGAATCTGTCATCCGCCTTGATCGTTCATAAATGATTCGAATGGTGGAAGTCTAGTAAGTCCAAAACAGATTCCGACCACTTACCACGGGACCACTGCTCTTCAGCCTGGCCGCCAAACTCTTACTCCTTGAATCTGTCGTCCGCTTTGATCGGTCATAAATGATTCAGATTGTGGGAGTCTCAAGCAGCTCGCCACATGACATCCGCTGTCCCTTTCAACAAGCACACGAAAATATGAATCTAGCCAAGTCAGCACCTTCACGCTCAAATGGATTATCATCCTAACACTGGAAAAGGCCACTCGTGCCAATACAAAGATTGTATAAAAGCTGATTAGGATGCCGACTCGAGCTTACGACGCCTAACTAAGCAAGAACACTCGGCCACCACAGCTCGCCCAAGGCAACAGCTGCAGTCGACTAGTCAGACAAACAAGCAATGACCCAGGTCATTCACAATACAAAGCGGTCAAGCCCTCTACTGCTGACAGACTAATCAACGTCCCATTGATTCATTAATGGTGTAAAATGGATAACACTATTTTCATTAATGGTCAAGACAAAACGAGTACAATCACACAAAATCATTCCTAATCAGGAGAAGGCACGGAAACGAAAGAGTTAAACCTAGTAGAAACAGGGGCAGAAGTTGCATCCATATGCGCTTCAACCTAGACGTCAAGTCAGACTCGGTAACCCTCTGTTGATCCCTCATACCTTCAATGGCTGAGTTAGAAATAAGGGTTGTGGCCTACGCACCTTCGCAGCCCATGACAGTACCGGAACCCTCCGCCCGATAAATGGCATCCAAGTTCGACATCCGCAGGTAAGCAAAGGCCTTCTCCAAAGCGACAACCCTCCCACAGACCTCAGGGTGCATCAAGACAGGCACGTGCAGCACTATGGCACGGGCACTGAAAAGGAGAAGTCGCCATAACAGAAGCCTGCCTCTTCCTCTGGACAACAAAAGGAGGCACGTTCGCATCCAACTCGGCAAGCCTGGAAAGGTTGGGCGGCGCTAAACTTATCTTCCTCGCGCGTCGACCAATCACCCCTTCAGCTGGGGAACTAGACTTTAGGTGAGTCCCATAAGAGCACCACAGCAACCCACTGCGCACGACATTGCAAGGCATCACAACTTCCTCAGTAGAAATCAAAGGTAGCCCAATAAACTTCTTCTATATTCGCTTTTCTTCCTCGCTGAGGGACGGAATACCGAACTTCCCTGAGGCAAAGAAACAACATCAGAACACTTGGAGACTCCAGACACGAAGATACAGCTTCAGCCTTAGGAAAACCCAAAGCATCTTCTCAACATTTGAAAAATCCAAAACGTCTTCTTCAAACAAAAGCATTACAGGAGATAAACTCTGCGAATGATACTGCCTGCAACGATTGGGAAACTCCATTACGTAGACGTAATGGTTCACAAAACAGGCACTCAAGCAATAAATGCCAAGTATTGAATAGCATCTGGAAAACAGGAAGACGACGGTTCCCAAGGAAACTACGCAGAACACGTCAATCAATTAAAGGCGTTGCACACAACCCCATCAATTGAAGGGGAGTAACCGTTACTCAACCATCACACAACTTGTGTCGTACACGTGTCATTACACGATCTACACTGTACACACAACGCACAGTGTAGGAAACCCTAGCCCTTCCTCCGCGGGCCCATTGGCCCAGCCTGTTAATCGAATAGCATCCTGTTTCATGCATGGCACGAGCACCAGAAGATCCTAGTCGACCCTAGCATACAGATCGTACCTACAGATCACTAGTTTGTTTAAGGTAACTTCCTCCACACCATGTGCCACGCGGATGGATCAGATTCACACGCCCCTTAGTAGACGGAACCTCATTTCAAACCAAGCAAGCTTAGTCAGCTATGACTGATGACGATAGCTTATGATTCATCCCGACACCTAGTCCGCCTAGCGCGAGAATCTATGGTTTAGGAACTGGAAGTCTAATCAGCACTATCACGCCTGGTGACGATGACTTGCCAAGGATCATTGCCCCTACGCGGACATTGATCGCCGAACCTAATCAGGTAAGCCTAGCTAGCGACGACTAACGACGAAAGGTTCTGATCAAACCCTGAACTTGTAGCCCTCAATGCGATGGTGTAGATAATCTAGAAGGTGTGAGCCAAGTCAGTCCCGAATTGATTCTGATGGCTCGCCACGGACCACCGCTCTTCAGCATGGTCGCCGAATCTTCAACCCTAGACTTGTAGCCTCAGCGCATGGGTGTAGATAGTCTAGAAAGTGGGAGCCCAGTCATTCTTGAACTGATCTCTACGGTTTTCCACGTGACCGTTGCTTTTCAGCGCGGCCGCCAAAACACTCCCAAATTTGTTGCCTGGTGCACTCAGGTGAGATAATTTGGATGGTAGGAGCCTAGTCAGTCCTGAACTGATTTCGACGGCTAGCCACATGACCACTGCTTTTCTGCGTGATTGCCAAACCCTCTTGAATTCGTAGCCACCACAGCGCATGGAGGGCGTCAACTGTTAGAAAGGTGGAAGCCTAGTAAGTTTTGAACTGATTTAGACGACTTTCCACGAGACCACTACTCTTCAGCCTGGTCGCCGAACCCTTACTCCCCGAATCTGTCGTTCGCCTTCATCGGTCATAAATGATTCGGATGGTGGAAGCCTAGTTAGTCCCAAACTGATTTCGACGACTTACCATGGGACCACTGCTCTTCAGCCTAGCCGCCAAACCCTTACTCCCCGAATCCGTCGTCCGCCTTGATCGGTCATAAATGAATCGGATGGTGGGAGTCTCAAGCAGCTCGCCACACGGCCTCCGTTGTCCCTCTCTACCAAGAGACGCAAATATAAATATAGCCAAGTCAGCACATTCACGCTCAAACGGATTGGCATCCTAACATTGGAAAAGGCCACTCGTGCCAATACAAAGATAGTATAGCCGGTGCCCGCGTAAAAGCTGATTAGGATGTCGACCCGAGCTTACGACGCCTAACTTAGCACGAACGCTCTGACACAAACACTTGGCCACCACAACTCGCCCAAGGCAACGGCTATAGCCGACTAGTTAGAAAAACAAGCAATGACCCATGTCATTCACAATACAAAGCGGTCCAGCCCTCTACTGCAGACAGACCAGTCAACATCATATTGATTCAACTAGCCTATGCCAAAGCAAGACGATAAGGCAAAACGGAAAAGCATGCAATAGAGACAAAAGGCGTAAAACGGATAATACTATTTTCATTAATGGTCAAGACAAAAATAGTACAAGCACACAAAATCGTTCCTAATCAAAAGAAGGCACGGAAATGGAAGAGTTAAGCCTAGTAGAAACAAGGGCGGAAGTTGCATCCATATGCGCTTCAACCTGAACGTCAGGAACCTAATCATCCTCCTCATCTGACAACGGAGAAGAGACCGACAAGTCTAGATATGACATCTTCTTATAACGATCAAGGTCCCACTCCAGATGCTTCTTCTTCATCAGCGACAGCAGCTCCAGCCGGCCATGTATGACCCAGCGAAACTCATATTTGTCTTGTTCCTGGAGAAACTCTTCCTCTCGCACCTTTGCATCAATAAGTTCGCGCTCCAGTAGCTCTAACTTACCAGTCAGCGCATCAACCTGAGACTGCTCTGTGGCTAGATCACTCTCCACAACACTGAGTTCATGACACCCCAACTTCAGCTGGTCTTTGGCCTTTCTAGCTTCTCGAGTATAGAAATCCACATTGGATTCCAATTGTTGCTTCTCAGCGGCCCAGCCAGCTTCTTTTGAAGCACTATCTTCAGCAAAGGATTGCAGCTCAGAACACGCTTTATCCGCAGCCTCCTGCACAACCTCGACTTCTCGACGTATCCGAATCAACTCCTGCTTGAGTTCGTCCCTCATGGACACTACCTCTACCAGTTTGTGTTCAAGGTCCTCCAGACAAGCCCTCTGAGCCTCAGCGGCCACAGTTGATTAATCCAACCACATTTTTTCAGCCTGCTTGTTAAGCCACTCAATTTCATGAAGTGCATCAGAGTACAGGTTCTGCACATGCGAGAAGACACGCTCCAAGGTGTACACTCTCTCACGAGCCGCCTCGACTTTCATTCCAACAACGGTCACGTGGCTCATATGAGACATACCCAACATAAGATACTTCAAACCCTTATCTATACACCCTTCAAGCGAATCCTCCTCTGGTTTCGAAGCGTGGTCCATCAGCCAGCTGTGATGCTTACTTATATGCTTCCTCGAAGCATACTCTATATCCACCTCTCAATGCCAGACCTGCGAGCTCATCTTCACCAAGTTCGGGGCAAATAGGCTTATCCGTGCATCAGGATGAAGTGTCCCCTGATCTGGAGCTACGCCAGCACCACCCTTCACGGTCACCACTGTCGTCAGACTCTCCTCTATGGTTTTTCCTTTATCAAGAGCAGCCGACCCTTTATTGCGAGACAACTCAATAGGATCCGGAGGCAAATGAGGAAGCAAAGTATCCAAAGGGCTCTCCAACACTTCTAACTGTGGCTCTCGACGAGACGGTGAACCGCAAGGGCTATTTAGGAAACATGACCGGTACCACGACCACTCTCATGCAAATCATCAGTGGGGCGATCAGATTCCACTACCTCGAGTGAATCTTCAAAAGGGCCTTCTATCGAAACGGCTCCACACGAATTAGCACTAGCAGAAGTCGCCATTGCAACCCGCACCAGACGGTCAATCAGAGCCTCAACCTGCGTGTCACTAAGTTTCGACCTATATGTGATTCTCGCCAAGCGCAGATAATCTCCCTCCAAACCGGGAACGTTAGACTCCGTCTCAACAAGCTTAGCAGACTCGCTCTCCTTTCTTGGTGGAGCGGGTGGTGCCGAAGGCAAACTAGTTCTAACACGGGGCTTCTTCTTCATAAAGGAAGCAAGCGTCTCAGACGGCTCCTCCACATCAAATAGGACATGAGCCAATGGCCCTAGCAGCATTCCACTTTCTGGAAAAGCCCCATATTCCAACTTGATGCGCGCCTCTCGGTACAACGTGGGAGCTTCGTGCCAATTGTCCCACAGCCCACTGTTGATGAAGTTGGAAACTCTGATTACATCAGTCACCTCCTTTGAGGCAAGTCGCGGAATTTATCCATGGTGGTTCGCTCCTCCAAAGTAAGAGGAGTAATGGGGAACCTCCCTGCAGAAGAGCATGAGCAACGGTTAGTCAATCTATCATCAAGCACATAAAAGTTGCAAGAAAAGAGTCGAAATTACGAAGCGGTCTTAACTATCGTTCAAACAACCCTTGCATCGGAAATACTTCGAATCTGCAGGGGCCAATAAACAGAACTTGAAGTCATCAGGCAGTCTACCAAAGCACTTCAGCATCCTCAGCTTATAGACAACATTGCTCTGCAGCCGATGAGCAGTAAGCAACTGGATCACCCAAGGTATCATGCTAACGCCGGCCTCCTTAGCGGAGCAAAATCATGAGGATAACCCTGTATATGTTGGGTCCCAACTGAGCCGGGGGAATCCCTAGCAGATTCAAGAATTCCCAGGTCACGTCTGGTATCGGGAAACACACTCAGTTTGAAGCATCCCCCGGTATAAACAGATAAGACCATCAGGAGGCGACATTGGCGTCTGGTCGCCCGTTAGAAGGTACAGTGGCAGATCCTCCGGGACTCCAAACCTAGTACGGATTTTGGCAAGACTAAGTTCAGACAACAACCTGTCTTCAAAAAACTCTAGGCCCTCGGCCAAGACAACATCATCAAGAAGATCTTCTCGGGCCATGGGGAAGACAAACAAACTCTTCTAATCAGAATGATATCTTCGAAAGCAATAAAAGTAGAAAAATCAGACGCTGCACTGCGAATGACCTATATAGGCGATGGGTTTCCGCCTCACTTCCATCGAACCAACGCACATTCAATTAATGCAGCACGCGACTCAAGCAACGATTCAGATTCAGTCATCATGAGCAACACATCCCTTCCAGATATGACTTAGGAAACCGATGTGACAGCCTACTAACTTGGGGGAGTAGCTGATGATACATAAAAATGGTCAAACTCTGAGTCGTATACGTGTCATGATGATCTCGAGGAACCACGGGTTCAAGCAACAACACAATACGGATCCAGCTCGAGCGGTTCTCAGCCCGCTCAACCTTAGCCAACCAAACAGGCCCAGACTCTAACGGCACGCTAGGCCCACATGTCTCACAGCTATCCACGATACTCGTAAGCCCTTTTCAGGTAAGTATCTCGAGGATCTGCTTCGGATGGGCAACCACAGCTGTTATTTGTTTCCAACTAGGAAGCAAACACAAGAGTATTTTCCACACAAGGAAACTCCCTTCCACAGAATGCTCTCGGATTGGGAACTATCTCCCGCGTATCTAGGAACACGGAGCTAACAGGGAATTTTCCTCCTACGACACGACTCCTAATTAGATAGGGGTCTCCACGAAGATCTCCTCCCTAATCTACGCCTACGATGGCCAGGTTAACCTGGAACTCCTTGCACTATAAATAAAACATGAGGTTGGTACGCTAAGGTACGCTACAAATTCCCTATTACAGCATTACACATTCCTCAAATTCTTGTCTGACTTTAGCATCAGAGTGTCATCGGCCACTCCATGGTGACCTATGGCTCACATGTGCTACTTGTGCAGGTCAAACAGGTTAGCGGGACTAGGTCAGAGTAGGGAGCGAAAAACGACTACATCAGTACCCATAAGCACGTGAGGGTATTTCGGACATTTAAAAATAATTAATGGTTTCTAGTAGTCAAAGGCATTGACTTATCAGTCAACACTTAAATTAAGAATTAGATGAAATAAACATAATTAATGGCACCCATCTAGAATTACACCTAAATTAATGGGGGTTAAAAGGTAAATAAGCTTTAAAATAACTTCATAAGAAAATCATTTTCTTATTTGAAAAACTAATCCTCCAATCTTCTTCTAGCCTTGTTCATTACACTTCGGATTCATCTAGATATCCATTTCCAAAAACTTCCATCATAGCGATACAAAAGTTTGCAAGACAATCAAAAGTTGTTGTCTCAAGAACATTTTAAATATTCATCAACACTGTTATCATTGGACGTTTCATTTTCCAAGCGTGCATACCATACAAGTGATCTTCTGAAGAGGAGATAGACGTGCACTTAACCATTGTATAAAAAATGTGGTTCAACAAGCGATCACTGAAGGCGTTTCAAATGTATCGTATCTGTAATTCTTTTGTTGAACCACTTGTACCACAAATCAGTTGGGGTTATCGCTGAAGAATTATTGTACAAAATTGAGCAACTAATAATTTTCTCTTGTTCTTATTTGGTGGCTGATAACACTTTTACCAATAAGAATCTTTAAGATAATATACATTATCAAAAACAAATTTTACATTTGAATCAAGCCTGGTGCAAATTGCTTAATCTGTTATATGTTTACAAATAACTTTTGGACAAAATACGTAGTTATTAAAGAATTTGAATAGCATAAATAAACTTGGAGTACATATGGATATGGATGGAATGCGACTTGCATAAATAAACCCATCAGAAATGGTTTCTCTCTCTCTCTCTTTTGCCCACCTTTGGCATTTGATTTAGTCCCAGGAAACAGTAAAAGCGACACCTAGGGAGAAAGGTAAATGCTGCCTTGCCTGCCCCTTTCAGGCATCATCATTATTGTGAAACCCAGAGATGATGAGATGAGATGCTGCTGCACACTTATACCAGATTGATTTTCTTTCATATTCCACACACACAAGGGCATCCTCCATTCACTCTTTAATTACCTCTCTTTCTTTTCTTTTTTTCTTCTCCTTGTCACTTTTTCACCTTTTTCCACCTGCCCTTGCTTCCATCTTCCACTCCCTCCCACCTCCCATGCCTCCTTTCTCAAGTTTTCTTTTATTCCCTCCTCAAGTACCCCACATAACTCAACCCAATACATACACACACACACAACATACTCTTCTTTCCTCTTTCCCTCTCTTTCTCTTCAAGCAAAGAAACCTCTGATTCTTCCAGTTATAAATTTAATAATGAAGAGAACATAGATACATAATCCCTCTTTTCCAACATCATTAATGCTTCTCTTCTCCTCCTTGTCTCTAGTTTTGAGATCTTATTATTAGCTCAATTGAACCTCTCTATTTCTCTCTCTTTCAAACTCATAGTGAAGAGAAGAAGAACAAGTTTTTTTTTTTTTTTTTTTGCAGGGAAGGGGAAATATTATGGGTAGAAAGATTGTGCAGTGTTTCATCTTCTTCATCTTGGGTCTATGCCTTTGTGCAGGTATGTTACAGTAGCAGTGCTTTCTATTGGCTCTTCTTTAAAAAATTTAAGTCATTATCTTAGCTTTGGTTGTTTTTTAAATGTGACGACTACTACTAGCACTATTTCTACTAACCACTTTCTCTCTTTGTAATCATAATGTCTAGATAGTTGAGTGTGTAATCATAAGTTTCTTTTTATTATATTATCTTCAAGGCTTCATAATTATTTATCATCAGCCTTGTGAATTCAAGTTCTTACTTACAGTTCTCAGTCACCGGAGTATGCATAAACATGAATTTCGTCACATCACATACTTATTTTATGGTTTTTTGGGCAAAATAATCTTCATTGTCATCCAATGGATTTAATATGAATTACAGGATTAAATGTTACAGAAAAGCCATTGGTTGAATCAGTTGAAAACAAACAACTACTCGCTTCTTCTCGTGGGGAACTTGTAAGTGAAGATGAACGAGATGTCACCACTCCAATAACAACAGTTCCCATTGTCAACCCAGTGGATCCAACTACAACAACTCCTGTTGTGAATCCACTTGCAAGCCCAGATGCCCCAACAATGACAACCCCCTTAACAAGTCCAATGGTGCCATCTCCAACAGTGACAACCCCCATAACAAATCCAATGGTACCATCCCCTGTATCCTCAGGTGGTGGAAGTGGTAGCTGGTGTGTTGCAAGCCAAAGTGCTTCTCAAACAGCTTTGCAGGTTGCCCTTGATTACGCTTGTGGATATGGCGGTGCGGATTGTTCACCAATTCAACCAAATGGAAATTGTTACAATCCCAATACTTTGCGTGATCATGCATCCTACGCATTCAATAATTACTACCAGAAGAACCCAGTACCTACTAGCTGCAATTTTGGAGGGGCGGCTATTATCACCAATGTCGATCCAAGTAAGATTTGCTTGCATCAATTTACAGTTAAATACCCACGTAATTGTTTGGAAGAAAAGATTCCTTTCTTTCTTATGACCAGAGTCATGGTTAAAAAGCATTCCCAAATCTAGAAAAATCAATAGATTAATTTATAACGTAAGTTGCAATTGCTTCATTTGGTCATCGAATTGAATTTGATTGAATTGTAGTTTCAAAATGTAGGTTCTGGAGGATGTCAGTATCCAACAACAAGGTACAGCTTTTCTCATTCATTTGTATTCCTATTATCCGGCCTACCTCTACATGTGTTATGTTAGCATTGAATAAACTTGTTAATTACTGAAGGTATGTTGCAATTGCAGTACTAGTTCATCAGTTCTGAATACTACCAACCCACCCGGACCAACAGTTTTTGGGTCACAACCTACTGGATCGACCGACTCAGCAGCATCTACGTCACGCCGCTCACCCATCCTTTTGACCTCAACATGTAGTCTTCTTCTAATTTCGTTATTAGCTGTAAGTCTCTAGAATAAATTGATTGTTGCTGCAGTTAGCACTACTACACCTCTTTCGGAGAAATGAATGAAAGGGCTATCTACTCAATGGTGCGCGCACCAACGAATTCAAGGATCGATGGATCAACATAGTTGATCTAAGATGAGCTTTGCTTTTCTTTTGGCATCTAAGGAAGGGAGGGTATGAAATTAGGCAACATGGGATACTTCCGTTGGTTACTGCAGCGATAAGCACAAAATAAATAGTTATTATTATGAAACCTTTTTTTGTAGTGTTACATCAATAAGTTTTTAAGAAAATCAATCAAGTTGGCTTTTTAGACCTTTTATTGTGGTATGGATCATGAAGTAAAGAAATATAGTTACACATACATTCTGTAAAACTGAAGATTTAGTTTTCACCTATCTCTAATAAATTACACTGATGTTGATTTTACCTCTAATATATCTGTGCGTGTGTACAGATTGTTCTCTTGCTTGTCTACATTATCTCAGTAAACTTGCTTTGGCTCGTACACCTTGGTCAAGTGAATCATGTTATGCTCAATGTAACCTTGATCATAACTACAAATATGTAAAGTTTATCACACATTGTCATGAATAAAAATAAGTTATAGTCCCTTTCACCGTGACTTAACATCATAGGGATTTTTCATGCATTGAATATGTTATACCTCTTGCGCAATGAGATCTTAAAAAAAAAAAGAAAAAAAAAAAAAGAATGCAAAGAATATGAGTTAAGTGGAATAGCCATTGTATCATTGCTATGAAGCATTGAAGTTTTTCATCAAAGAATATGTTCGGACGAGAATGAATTTAGGAGGGATTTCCACCTTATTTCTAAGGTGGGTGTATTCAATTAAGAAGTGTGAAGGATTGTAAAATGAGGGAGAATCTCTGAGGGAGAGGGAGGTCAGATCTGATTTCTTTTGCAACTCAGATCTGGGAAGGGAATCTAGAGTTTTTGGAGAAGAAGATCCAAGTAAGCCTTGCAGAGGAGATCTAAGAAAGTTGTGCAGAGGAAAAGATCTAATTTTTCCGATCTCTCTAGCTCTTGGCTCTGCTACACTCCAATGACTTTCATTGCCCAGAAGCATCCGTTTTAGACTCTCATGGCCTCCACCGGTCCGGACGAAGAAGAGGTTGTCTGCAGAGATGGTCTAAGTGGAGATGGAGAAGATTTTTTCAAGAGCCAATCTCAGATGAAATGGGCTCACTTATTCGGTGGAAGCAGGAATTGGGATGGGTTGGGTTGGAAGTTCCAATCTACTACTCAAATCTCATGTTTGAGGAAGGTGTGTTACTATGCCATCCAGGTATTCGAGAAAAGGCCAAACAAATATGGTTAGACCAGCTGGTGGGGATGTACCTTGAGAAACCTCCTTCATTCAGCCAAGTCAAGATAGTTGTGGAGAGGAAGTGGAAACCAAAAGGAGATCTTGAGGTTACATCGAACGGAAAAAATTTCTTCTTCAAGTTCACGAATGAAGAGATCGAGCCAAAGCACTTGAAGAAGCGCCTTTCAAAGTTAGGGACAAACTCATGGTGACTAAGCCATGGAAGGAAGACCTTGGGAGTCTAAGGAAGGAGATCAATATAATTCCAGTATGGGTACATCTTTACAATGTTCCCACTTGCATGTGGTCCAATGAGGGGCTGAGCTACATTGCTAGCTTGATTGGGAAACCTATTAGGTTTGATCGAGCCACCTCAGCTAGAGCTCGCCTCACATATGCAGCAATTTGTGTGGGAGTGAAGCTAGATAAGGAGCTTCCAACCATCATTAAATTAGATGTGGGTAGGGAAGGAGGTGATTTGGATGAAATTGCAATCGACTATCCTTGGAAGTCATTGATGTGTTTTGAGTGTTGTGTCTTTGGGCATGACAAGGGCCAGTGTATGATGAATGGACATGATAAAATGATGGAACAAAAGGAGAAGATAGCATCTAGAAGAAAGAACTTTGAAAGGAAGACTCAATTGAACAATGACAAAGGAACTAGAGAATGTGCCGCAGAATGGGTTGAGGTAAGGCGAAAGTCGAGACTCGCGAAAAACGATATTAGGGATGAGAACCATAGGCCGAAAAATAATTCATTCAATGTTCTACAAGGTATTGATGAGAATAATAATATGAAAAGGACAAACAATACAGAGCCTCTATGTGCAGCTACAGAGATGACAGTGCAGGATGTTGATGAAGGTAGAGAGACAACTCCCAATGATGAAGTGTTACCAGTGACAACTACTACAGAAACATAAATGACTCCGAAAGTCGGGCAAACCGGGATCAATGAAAATGAGTTGGAGGATGGTAATGCGAATGAAGAACAATTCCCATGATTCCAATAATGGTGAAATATTTGGATACCGCAATGTGAAACTACTCACCATCACAAAACTGAACGAAGCGAAAAACCTTAGCTCTCTACCTGAGATTGAATATGTCTTAATGATGACAAATGAATACGACAAGGGAAACGAAGTTCCTGATGAAATACGACTAGAAATTACAAAACGTGGCATGGAAGACTTTAAGAAAAACTACATGTGGTTAAAAGAAGTATGGGAAGAACACAAGAACCGCACATACAATAGGTTGAGACAAGAAAATTGTCAGGATTCTGAAGAAGAACATGAGCCAAACCCCTCTAGTGATGATGTGATTATAGAATCGGTTGCAATCGCCTACACCAAAGACTTTAGTCTTTGCCCCCGGAAATCCAAAAGAACTAAGAAAGCAAACAAAAGGTACAAAAATTGACTTTGTACACTGTTTAGGTTTGTAATGGTGAATCCTCTCTCCCATGAGAGATTGTTTCTGTATTTGTTTTTGTTTCATTAATATAAAGGTTAAGGGGTCCTTAAAACCCTATTTGCTTTTCAAAAAAAAAAAAAATCTGAAAAAAACTTGCCACCACATGTTCTTGGAAACAATGTGCCATCGTGCTCTAAAAATCAATTCTTATCAGACACACACAGACTCCTTTAATAGATTCCAAGTCCTGTAAAAACCAAGCCGTTTGAGCTACTTTAGATTTAGCAATTAGTTGCATAACAGACTCCAAGTCCATATCACTCCAGCACTCCATTCTGTTCCTGTGTTGTGCACGGCGTGTGCCACGAGACAATGTGTTGGACATTAGACTTTGAAATAAGTTAAACTCCTAGAAATGAGAATGAAAGTACATTAAGAAAATCGGCAGTGCCATCTCTTAGATTTCATAGGCCTTGTGTAAAGACTAAAATTGGGTTCTCCATTTTTACATTAAAAAAATTAAGTAATAGTTTTATGCAGGGTAATTTGCACTTTGCCCCCTAAAACATATAGCCAATTCAACTTTGCCCCCAATTAACATTCATATTGCAGTTTCCCCCTTAGACTAACAGTCAACGTGCCTTGACTGTCAAACACCTAAAGTGCCACCATTATTCCTATTTTGCATGACGAAAATGCCTTTCTCGTGGTTATCACGCTTGATGTGATAACATGTCAATCCCAACCGTTTATTACCTGAACAAGCACGTGGACGGCTAGGGTTTACTCTCTGTTAGCCCGTAGCATTAAAGAGACGGAGAGTGGAGGGAAAACTCCCTTCGTTTTCATTATCTCTGTTTTGTTTCTCTTCTCTCCCCATGTTCTCTCTGATTTCTCACCGAAATGAAGAAGCGTAATACTGAAACGAAGAAGAGGAAACCCAAAACGAAGAAGGGGAGGAAGGTTGTTTTCGGTGTCAAAATCATGATCAGTAGCAGCGATGATGGGAGCACCGCTTCTAGCATACACTGGGACGATTGCAGTTCATTCAGTGATTAGTGATTTTTTCAGTTAGATGCCAAGCGATGAGGAGCCAAATCTGAGGCAAGATTTCACTTCTTCAGACACTGAAGAGGACGTGAAACCACATCCTGTTCATTGGCGTGATGTATTGTAAGTCTTCTTTGCTATTTTAGGGTTTTCATTTTGGTGCTTCTATATGTAATGCGTGTTTGAATGGATGGTGTGAATGGTATGATTTTGTTAGTATTTTGTTCATTTGCACAAATTCATGTTTCTCCACTGTTTATTTGGTGGTTGTTGTTTGCAATAGTGAAAATGTTGTTTTTGAAAGTGATTTAGTTTGGTTTAGTGTTGCTAGTGGTTGGTGATTCCATGAATTAGTAACAGTGTTCATTTAGTGTGGTTTAGTATTGCTAGTGGTTTAGTGTTGTACTTGTCTTCTTTTTTTTCAGTTTACTATTCACATTTGATTGCATGATTTAGCGTGGTTTAATTTAGTTTTGTTTGGTTGTTTTGTTTGCATCAGTGAAAATGGTCTAATTTTGCTATGTTTGTCTGTTTTCAATCTTTTGTTTGCATCAGTGAAAATGGTATGATTTTGTTTTATTTGTGTGTTTGCAACAATGGTAAGTAGGGACAAGAACTGGAAGTCTGAAACTTAGTGATCCATTACAATGGAAAGTGGAGTAAGATTGCAGAGATCCCTAGTCTGTGGAAGGTCAATGATTATAAAGATGAGATACATATAGAGTTTGTACAAGTGCATCGGGATTACCTGAATTAGGATAAGTTAATTAAGAGTATCCTTGAAGTTATCCCCAACCCACATAAGCATGCCTTAATCCTTGGAACAACACATACCTATCTGGAGAATGGGGTGAGGATGGATATTAGAAGTGATAAAGACTTGATGTATTTTTGGACCCATGCAGACATTGATGACAATGATGTTTTGCATGTGTTTGTTGAGGTTAAAGTGGCAGTACAAGTACATGGAACGAACACTCCTGGGATTAGTGTAATGGAGCCGGAACCAATTTCAACCCCAGCTATAGTTGATGTAGACCCTGCCCCTGTAACACAACCCACCCCTACTAAAAAAATTCATTTTAGGCCTAAATGCAGGGCCAAAAGGCTTTGAACCAGAAGGAAGGTTCCAACCTCAAGGAAGAGTAAACCTAGTGATTGGTACTCTCCAAGGAAATAAGGTAGTAAGAAAGGGATAAAGTCAAGTAAGACAAGAATGAACTTATATGATGAGTTGAGTGAAGAAGAATTAGATGAAGACCTACCAGATGTAGTACCACAGGGACCTGTTGAGGAAGCAATTCCATCTAAAGCATGTCCATTCGAATTAGGTCCATCTGAAGCATGTCCATCTGAACCAGGTCCATCTAAAGCATGTCCATCTAAACCTAGGCCATCTGAAGCAGGTCCATCTGAGTTTGCTGAGTTGGATGATCTTCCAGTAGAGGCCATAGCACTGAAGATGAGGCACCTCCAAGTGTGCATGCTGGTTTTGTGGCTGAGACTGAGAATGTTTATGGTGATGAGAGTGATCATGAGGCTCACCATGAGGATGAGGACTGGGTCTTGGAGGTTGGGAAGGAATGACCCACAGTAGATGATGTTAGGTTTTGGTTGAGGAAATATGCAGTAAGAAAGAAGTTTCTGATGACATTTAAGAAGAATGATCCTGACAGGCTTTTAGTAAAGTGTACAGATGAAGAATGCAAATGGAATTGTTGTGCAGCAAGAAACAAAAATGGGCACACCATCAGTGTTAGGACCATGGGGCAACAACACACATGTGTGGGGATGGGAAGTACCCAATGGTTAATGCTAGGTTTGTTGCTAAGGAGTGTGAGGCCATGTTTAATATCCACTTCTAGTCTATCACACCTAACTCACTTGTGAAACAGACATAGAAGAATAACACTGTTGAAGTCAGCTACCATGTAGGGTGGAGGGCAAAACATAAATTAATGGCCAAAATAGTTGGTAGCTATGAGGACAATTACAAGATGGCCCCTTCTTGTTGCATGGAGTTGTTGACAGCAAACCCAAGAAGCATTGTTACATGCTCAAAAAGTAATGAAGATCAAAGGTTCACGGGCCTGTGTTTGGCTTTTCATGCTAGTCTACTTGGTTGGCAGCATGGGTGTAGACCCTTGGTGGGTTTGGATGGGTGCTTTTTGAAGACAAAATATGGGGGTTGTTGTTTGTCAGTCACAACTTTGAATGGCAACAATGGTCTCTTTCAATTGGCCATCTACATTTGCCAGTCAAAATGCTACCATACTTGGTACACCTTCTTGAGCATAATTGAGATGCAGTTGAAGATGCATGAAGGGAAGCTGACATTTATCTCTGACCAGCAAAAAGGTTCGATTGAAGCAGTGAAGTAGCTCTTTTCAGATTCAGATCATAGATTATGTTTTAGGCATACGTACAAGAACTTTAAGAAGGCAGGATTTGGTGGGACTTTCTTGATGAGACTAAGTTGGAAGGCTGCGAGGGCATACAAGGAGGTTGAGTGTGTTTCCCACTTGAAAGAGATTAAGGAAGCTAATCCAAGGGCTTATCAGTGGCTGGTTGATAGGGATGTGAAGAGTTGGTGCAAGACCTATTTTGACACTAGGCTATGCTCATAGCATATCACTAACAATTTTAGTGAAAGCTTCAATAACTGGATCATTC
The DNA here is from genome assembly GCA_963556465.1 of Berberis vulgaris. Classification (NCBI taxonomy): domain Eukaryota; kingdom Viridiplantae; phylum Streptophyta; class Magnoliopsida; order Ranunculales; family Berberidaceae; genus Berberis; species Berberis vulgaris. The sequence continues at coordinate 61,314,490 of OY747128.1, forward strand.
ACCTAAGGGACAAACCAATCTGCAAGTTTATTGATGATTATCACATGCTTTTCATGAGGCTTATGTATGACAGAATGATGAAAAGTAGCACTTGAGACATGAATGGGTTAGTATCTAAAGCTCAAAAGCTAATTGACAAGAACTGTGAAATGAAGAACCAATTCACGATGTTTGGGTCCAGTGATGGCTTCATCACAGTGCAACATAATGACACTGGTGATAGGTTTAAAGTGAAGACATCTATTAGATATTGTGACTGTAGACAGTGGGAACTCTCAGGTCTCATATGTGTGCATGGAGTCTTGACTCTAGTCAATCAAAGACCTCAGTGAGCAGAGTAAATAGTTTTCTCATTGCTTAGATGATTGCTTATATGTCATTGGTTATATAATCATTGCTTATATAATCACTACTTATATATCATTGCTTATATACATATTTCCATTTAATACAGGTACTGCAGCCCCTATCATTCTGTGAAGGCCTATGTGGAAGCATACTCTAGGGGCTTAGTGAGCATAAGAAATATATGTGAATGGGATGAAGTTAGTTTTATCTTCATTGCTTGTGTATAGTATTTCAATGTCTGATTAGTATTTCCATGTCTGATTAGGGTTTTTATGTGGTAGCCAAGATACCTAGTATTTCCTCCTCTAATGAAAAGAGGTCCAGGGGGACCTAAGAAACAGAGAATAATAGATGAAGATGAAGATGAGGTTCACAAGGAACACATGATTTGCTGAAAAGTGTGGAATGGGGGGTCACAATAGTAGAACTTGTAGAAACCCCCGTAGGGAGCAGACTGTTGAGGATGGACAGACATCTAAGAGGCCTAAATGCACGAGGGCAATGAACAACAAACCAAGGGGTGCAAGGACTGCTAGTGGAAGAGGAAACAATGAACCTCCAAAGGAAATGCCCACATGTCCTCCACAACAACCAAACTTCCAGCCTGAGATGCCTACAGCTCCAATTTTACAAAACAGTTGGAGTACCATGTTCACAAGTTAGCCCTTTGCATGCACAAGGAGTTTGGCCCTCACCAATGAGGCCACCATTTTATCTAGTGTTTCAATGTGGGAATGGTAGGGGCATGAGGGGACAAACTCTATTTGCAAGGGGACAAAGCAGTTGGAGACCTAGGGGGCCTTGGAGATGACCTTAGACAATTGGTGACTCGTTTTGGTGACTCATTCTCATTTTGGTGAAAGCAGTTAGTGAAAAACAATTAGACAGTTGGTGAAAGTAGTTACTTAAAGACAATTTTTTTTGTTTATTGACATTGTCATTATGTGTTTTTTGATGGTATTGAATGCTTGTGTTGGTATGGTACACTAACTGATGCACATGTGTTATGTCAAGACTTGTGTTGGTATGGTACTCTAAATATACAGTTGTGTTGGTTGCAGGTTTTGTTAAATGGTAATGAATGTTTGTTGGTATGGTATACTTCAAGTTTTAAATTCAGGTGTTGAATGTTATTGAAAGTGCTATTTAGGTTGCTATGTCAGGTGTTATGTCAGGTTGCTATGTTAGGTTGTTAGGTACTGAATGTTAAAGTTGTTAAGTAGTGGTCAGTTACTGAATGCTATTGAAAGTGCTATGTCAAGTTGCTAGTGCTATGTTAGGTTGCTATGTCAGGTTGTTAGGTACTGAATGCTAAGCTTGTTAGGTACTGAATGTTATTGAAAGTATTATGTCAGGTTTTGAATTGCAATGATGTTGCGTCAATTGAATTACATTGATGTTAAGGCATTTGATTACAATGTGCTATTAACATCCAATGAACATCAAATCTATTTACATTGTGCTTTAACATCCAATGTACATGTACTCCTTCAAAAACTTGCCTAGTTCAAACCTCATATTCACTTGTTTGATTGTGTTTGTGACACCATGGGATCTGCAAGAAAATCAAGTACGAGTTGTTAATTAACAGTAACCTAACCCTTTAAAATAAATTTGAATTTAATTTTGCCCATTGCAACAAAACTAACCTAACAGATGATGAAGATGAGCTGCAAGTCAAGCTTGCCATCAAAACTTGACAAACTTTTTCCACTTATTGATGCTTGAATATTGAATCTACAGTGAAATAACATGTAGATGTAGTAGTACAAGCAGATGTGAGAGTAATTGGTGGTGAAGTGGAGACGGTGGTGGTGAAGGAGGAGTTGGCCGATTATCCTAACGTCTTAGTGGAAGTTTGAATCTCAGCCTTCGATTTTAATTGCATCAACTTTTAATCTCATCGTTCAGATAAGTAAAAGGTATTTTGGACAGTAAAATATGATCATTTTGAATCTAGCACGTGCTTTGACAGTTAAGGCACGTTGACTGTTAGTCTGAGGGGAAAAGTGCAATATAAATGTTAATTTGAGGCAAAGCTGAATTGACTATATATTTTAGAAGGCAAAGTGCAAATTACACTTTTATATATTAATATTATATAAGATTCGAACCCAAGACACTCCATGAGGTTGGTAAAATGAACATAGTTAGTTAAACAACGGAGAAAGTGAATTCAAAGTAATTTTAGCATTAAATTTTATCCCTAATAAAAAAATATATATAAAATAAAATAAAATTGGGGGGCCCTCTGATCCCGAGGCCCAGTGTGGTTACATTGCTTGCACCTAGCCAGAGTCGCGCTTGATAGTCGGGGACCATTAGCTTGATAGCTTCTTTTGCTCTTAATTTGTCCTAATAATCAATCTACTTAGAATTTGGTGGGTGGGGTGGGATGGCAAACTCCATGTATCATCTAATTAAAGGACCACTTGGGCAGGCCATCATCAATGGTGAGCATTTATTTAATTTGTCAACAGGTTTTTTTTTTTTTTTTAATTACATTTATCAATACTCATGGAGAGTGGTAAACCCTTGGAGGCAAGCTAGAAAGAGGTGGAGTTGATGCTTGCTGCATGGAGATTAGGGGTGGGCATCTCATCCCGCAATTTCGATCTCGTTTAGGTCTTGTTCCATCTCGATTATTTTTGGGTCTTTTAGGGATTGATCAAACCCTTCCCGATCTAGAGTGGGATGGGATTGAGATGAAGATTTTCAATCTCGCCCATCCCGTCCTATACCAACTTATTTAATTAATATTTACTATTATTAATTTTAATAGAACTGGTCTTTTAAAGGAAAATTTAGGATGTGTTAAAATTAAATCAAAACATCTACTATTTGAAATTTTACTTGCTTGATTTGACATTTTTTCACATTTTAGATTGGTTATAAGATAATTATTCTTGTAAAAAAATAAAGGCAAATAATGGTTTGAATTAGTTTTGCATATGAGTTATATGTACAACAATTGATTAGTATCGAGGATGCTTAAAGTAAAAATTAAACTGTAAGTTCATTGGAACATAAATTTTGTATGTCATTTAATATTGTAACGATGAAAGTTATATGTACATAAATTTGGCATTATCGGTGTGTGAGTAATGTGATATGTAATTCTTTTGTTTTTATTTATTTGAGGACTATTTGTACATGTTTATCACGTCTCATCCTAAACTCTTTTAGAATGAGGTCTATCACATCCTGGTCCCGAACGAACAAGATGAGATAGAGATGAGGTCCATCTCATCCCGTGCCCATCCCTAATGGAGTGTGGAGTCACTTTTGTATGTGTGATATTTGTGGAAAAGATTGGGCTTGAAGTTGAACTTTTGGCTTACAAAAGAAGGCTTATTTGGCCCAATTATATAAAAATATATATAAACTACATGATGATTGCTCCACTTAGGAACAGTGATTTGTGTTTTCAACTCTAATTTTTTTTTTTTTTTTTTTTCCGTTTTTCCTTCGCAACTTTATAGTATTTACAAAAAAATTAAAAAAAATTGATAAAAAGTCAAAAACACTATTTATTACACATTTTACCTATCCAAAGTTAAACTATTTACAATCAAAATCAGCTCATTTAAATATTATTAATTATAAATAAGTTTCTAAAATAATTTATTTAAAGTCCGTCAATTATCTATAAATTATAAAAGAGTCCTTACTTTTAACTTTTGGATTTTTTATTAAAATTATGTATAATTATTTTGTTTAAAAATTTAATAATAATTTTTCTTATTCTTGAATTATTGCAAGAGTGCGTGAACACCCTGGTATATATACAAAATGGGGTAGGGGCGCAATTTACTGATGTAGTGTGGGAACCCAAATTCGAGGAGTTTCTCTAATTATTACGAGGTCAAGCCTGCCTATTCTTGGGTGCAGGACTTTCAACTTTTACACCTAAAAATTAATTGTAGATGTCGTCATGTATTTTACGTATTTTCAAATTAACCCTTAAAACATGACATTCTCTTTTCTTAGGTCGTAAAGTTCAAATCCCTACATGAAGCATCTGAACTTTGTAATGTTATTATCTTGCTTCCCCACCATTACCATATACAAAAGAATGGTGTGCTTTCAATTAGTCACTCAAAAGTTGAGAAATGTATCTATAGTATCATTTAATATTCAATATTATACATAGCGAGAAGAGTTATAGACTAACAGGCTATTACTTAAATATCATCATCATTCAAACATATACAATAAAATAATACCATTTTAGCACTCCACACATGTATCTATAGTATCATTTAATATTCAATATTATACATAGCGAGAAGAGTTATAGACTAACAGGCTATTACTTAAATATCATCATCATTCAAACATATACAATAAAATAATACCATTTTAGCACTCCACACATCATCATTCTCTTCTTTTTAATCTTTTTGACTTGAGAAACAATGATCATTTAGCCTGACATTCAAATTCAAACTACGCCTTTTCTAAATGCAGAGGGAGTGGGCGAGGGAAAGAGAGCAAGGGAAGGGTGCACCCATTCTTCTCGAGATATGTGTTATTGCTAATCTCAAGGGGATGGGTGGCGTTCTTTTTTCTCGCCCACTCCCTCGACATTAACGACTCTTCAAACTATAACAACATGCTATATGTGTTTACGAGTGTATTATCTGTGTTGTTGGTACAGTAACAAACTTTACATGTAACATACTGGTTCTTCAACATGCCACTATTGTTCGTGCTTTTGGCATAGTTATCGTGACATGCCTTCGTCATGCAACTTGGCTTTTATTGGGATGTATGTAACAGAAGCAATAATATGATAACATTTTGAGAGAGTTCACTTTATTTTTTCAAAGTTTATATCACTTGAAAAATCTTTTTTAACTTAATATTTACTTTTGGTTGTTGTGGATCATTAGATTGTCTTGTCTTATTTTCATATGAATATTGGTCTATTTGTTGATGTGAAAAATTGAGAAAAATATAACTATGTTGATGATACATCGAAACGTCATCTCTTCTACACCGTACATATGTCATGATATCTCAAGGAATAATAGGTTCAAGCATCAGCCAAACACTGATCCAGCCCAAGCAGTTTCAAGCCCGCACAGCGCAGTCCATCAAACAGAACCAAATCATTATAGCCTGCTAAACCCACACGTTTCACAACCATCACCAATACCCGTAAGACTTATTAAGGCAAGTATCTCAAGATCAGCTTCGGACAAGCAAACCAGCAACACCTTGTTTCCAACAAGCAAATACCAGAATATACGTTGTACATGGAAGCTTTCATCTATGGATAACACTCTGATTTGGAACTATCTTTCGTGTATCTAGGAACACAAGTCTAACAAAGAAACTTCCCTCTACAGAACAACTCTTAATTAGAGAATGATCTCCACGAAGATCTTCCTCCCTAAGCTATGCCATCGATGGCCTGATCGAACCAGGACTCAAGCACTATAAATAAGACATGATGCTGGTAAGCTAAGGTACGCTATAAATTCCCTGTTCACAGCGTTAAGCCTTGCTCATATCCATGTCTGACTTTAGCATCCGAGTGCCATCGGCCACCACAACGGTGGTCCATGGCTCACGTGCGTTCTTTGTGCAGGTCAGCAGGTCAAGGTCAAGCAGGGAGCAAAAATCAACTGCATCAGTTTGGCTCCGTCCGTGAGGACGACAAAGTTCCTAACCAATTACTAGCATCATCTCTCTTCAGAATTCAAGAAGATGTTGACCACCAGATCCCGCAACAATGGAGAACACTGGATACGTCAAATGCTCAAACTAGCGCTATACAACCGCTTCCAGCGGCACCAGTGACGCAAAGGAAGCATGCTCACACCCCCGCGCCAACAGCAGCAGCGAAAGACCCCATGATGGATTTGCTATCGTCACAAATATAGCAGATCGCTAAAGTAGTGGAGATTCTCATTCAGCAGAACCATCCACCCGTCGATGGAGATCAGGAGCATCACAAAGCACAATCTTTGGAGGCAACAGAGAACAGACACAAGAGAGTCAAGCCCATAGTAGTTCTCTCTAGACTAAAGTTGGCGGTGCGATCAACGCGGATCCAACTTCAGGGTAGACAGACTCGCCCCGCAGAACCCCCTCTGCCGAGGGGCGCACGACCCAGACATGTTGTATTACCTCTCTATTCCCCCGTTCATGGACCACATCATGAACGAGGCTCTGCCAAATAAGTTCAGCTCTCAAAAGCTTTAATTCTATGATGGGACCAGCGACTCGTTTGACCATTTGCGTCATTATCAACATGTAATGACACTCAAAGAAGGTTCCAAATTGGTGATGTGCAGAACGTTCCCTACTAGCCTGAAGAAGTCAGCACTGACATGGTTCCACAAACTCCCGCCAAAGTCAATCGACTCATTCAAGACATTGCCCAAAGAATTTCTGACACGCTTTGTCGGAAGCTAGTGGAATAGGAAAGGCACACACTATATACTCTCCCTTAGGCAGAAGTCAAACGAAATGCTAAGGGAATACGTCATGCGCTTCAATGATGAGCTGATGTTCATTGACGGTTGCAACGACAATACTGCCCTAACAACTTTTACTGCGAGAATAAGAGAGAGAAAGTTGTACGACTTCCTCACCTTGGAACCCCCTGGATATGGCAGAACTATTAAACGACGCTCATAAGTATATCACCCTGGAGGAAATGAGAACAACAAATAAGGAAACTGAAGTAGAGAAGAAACCCTCTGTTTCTAGAAACAGAAATGAGGGAAACTGCGAGAAGACGAATAAAGAACAAGCGAAAACGAAACGACAATAGGTTGGACTCTGGTCGTGCCCAGCCAGAGAAATCTTCCAATTATGTTGGGTCCAGATACATGACTCCCCACAATTCTAGCTTATCGGACGTCCTTAATTCCATAAAAAACTGAGAAGATCTGAAGTGGCTCCCAAAGCAGCGCGGAGATCCATCCAAACATGACAACAACAGGTATTGCTCATACCACAAGGAGAGTGGCCAGTAAACCAACAACCGCAAGAGTCTAAGGTACGAAATCGGGTATTGAATTCGCAAGGGAAAGCTAAAGGAATTCATGGGTTCATAGAAACGGCAAGACCGAACCAGGAAAAGGGGAAAACGGCAGGACCGACAGGACGTCAAGCCCAGCGGAGAGGTTATTGCAAACGGGAGCATGACCATACGACTGTTAGTGGGTGCGGAAGGACCCTCCCATGCAAGGTTTACTCTTCAGTAACCTCAACAGCGTCAGCGAAACTTGGCAATTCGTTGAAGGTCCTCAAGATCCAAGCTGGGGTCATGCGAATTCACTTCAGGGCCAGATTAACCTCTCTCCGCCAACATTCAATCTATTCAGTTGTTTAGTTATCTTTCATTAGTCAATGCAGAGTTTTAATTCTTAGGAGCTTATATGATTTGTAATCATTTAAGAAATAAAAAAGAATTACGCAAACACACTCTACTGATAACTGAAAAGATGTAACAACGATCGCCTAGAGGCGGGTACAAAAGATGATAAACTACAAGCATCCGAATCCGATGCAACGTACAGTAAATATTCACTTAAACAGTCCGACTCCAGAAGAGGACTCAAAAGTGACAGTAAAGGTATCCCAGGTAATTTACGGAGCCCTCTAAGAGTTCTGTTAAGCGACTTCACCGAAGAAGATGACCCACCTCGCAAGGATGACTTGAGGTGGTACAAAATCAACAACCAGAGGCCCCGAGACATGCCAGCCGAAGCTACAACCAATTCACACGCTCGATGCGCCCAACCAGACGAACTTGGGACAAGTATCATATTGAAACAGATCGAGTGCACCCTCCCATTGAGGGATGAGAGGGGCGTCTAGGAGTCAATGGCTCACTCCGATAGGCCATGTCCAACTCCACCCCACCACGCAATCCCGAGTTCCAGGACAGCACAACGCATTAAGGCTAGCTGAGAAGGGAGGAAAGTAACCGCTCCAAGGTTGGCTGCTAGTGTTATTTTAGAAATTAAGCAGTTTGAAGCGGCAATAGGGCACCAACACGTAAACGTTAGACTCATCCCTTGAAGGAAAGTACATACTTCTTCTACAAAAAATGAGAAGAAATTACAAGGTCTCAGCGAACCAACCAGGTGCTCACCCAGAGCAGGTGACAACGCATAATAGCAAGTCTTATCAAGAATCATCGGCGCAGATGTCAGAATATTCGAAGACTCCAGCATTGGAGATCTTCCTTCAGCTTTAGGAAAACCCAAAGCATATTCTTTGAGTAAGAACATCTGAATAAGTGCACTCTGTAGAAGATAATGTCTACAACGATGAAGAAACACCATTATATAGACATAGTGGTTAACCGAACATGTACGTCAACATTAAATATCAGCATTGAATACCGTATGGGAAACGAGAAGGCGACAATTCCCAAGGAAACTGCACAGGACACCAATTAATGATGTTCCCATTAATTGGGGAAGTAACCGATATTCAATTATCTCGCGATCTACGTTGTACGTATGACACCATGCAATCTATGTTGTACACGTGGCACCACGATCCTACGACAAAACCGAGTCCTTCTTCTAGGGGCCCATCAGCTTAGCCCACCATCTGCGCGACACTCCACCACGTGCGTTGACGCATGTAGTAGAGGCCCTAGTCACTTTTGACACACGGAGCGCACTTACATATCACCAGCTGATTTAAGGTGTTTTTTTCTTTTTGAAAAAACTAATCCGCATGATGCAATCCATCTGCGAAAATAGGCTCGCACGCCCGTATTAGGTGGAGCCCCAACCTAGCTAGGCACCTTAGTCAATTTCAATTGATGACGACAACTTCTAGTTCACCTCGACGCCTAGTTTGCCACGCGTGAATATCAATGTCTTAGGAAGTGGGAGTCTAATCAGCGCTCTTACGCCTGATGACGATGACTCGCCTGGGACCGTCGCCTCCTTCATGGACGACGGTCGCCGAAACCCGATCAGGTAAGCCTAGTCAGTGATGACTGACAACGACAACTTCTAATCAAAACCCAAACCTTTAGCTCGCTCCATGTGGGTGTAGATGGTTTGGAAGGTGGGAGCCTAGTCAGTTCCGACTGATATCAACGGTTCGCCACAACACCATTGCTCTTCTACTGACCATGTTGCTGAAAACTTCCAAATTTATAGCTCGATGCACACGGGTATAGATGATTAGGAAGGTGAGAGCCTAGTCAAATCCAACTGATGCCAACGGTTTGCGATGCGACCACTGCTCTTCTACATACCATGGTTCCCAAATTTTCTCATCCCAAACCTATAGCCCGCTCCGCGCGGGTGTAGAAGGTTTGGAAGGTGGGAGTGATAGGAGCATAATTAGGATATTTTAGTACCATATTTATATATACATTTTTGGCTATTATTTGTTAATTATGGTACTAATTGTTATTTTCGTGTTTTTGTAGGTTTTCAATTACAATATTCCAAAATAGAAGCTAAGTAAAGCAAATTGTCAATTTAGAAATACTGATTGCAAAAAGAAACCACGCAAAGAAGGAAACCGAGAAAAAAAACAATTACAAAAGGGACGATACCATGCTTTGGATAAATCATCCATCCACAACCTCCTCATCCTCGCAGCAACAAGCATCCATCAACAACACCACAACCCCCACTTCAATCCATCCACAACCTCCTCATCGACCCATCCACAACCACACATCCTCGCATTCACAATCCACAGTCGCAACCTCCCGTTCCTCGCAAACCCATCCACAACCACGATCCCTAATCGCAGTTGCAAGCCTCCATCTCTGCCTATGTTCGTACCCACACCACCATCATCCTCTTTGCATCCATCAACCAACATCTCCGTTTACCCTCACGCAGCCACACAACCATCCGCCCTGATCCTTCTCATTCTCCCTCAAAGACAATGAACACACAACACAAAACCCAACCATCGATCAACCCTTCACCGTCCTCTCTCCAAATCACAACACCCAAGTTGTAGCACCGCCATCATCCTCTTCGCCTCCTTGCAATTTCAGAACTCTTCTCATCCTCTCGCTTGCTCGCTAGCTCCGTTCCGCCTCACATATTGTTTCTTCTTCAATTTACTATCAAGAAGAAGCAACACTGACAGAGGGAAGATCGTGAGGAAGGAGGAGGAAGAGTTTTATTTCTCTTTCTATCTACTATCCGCACCCTGCAGTCCATTCTGTACCACCACAGATCAAGCGACAATGTTTTTCATCTCTAAACTCTCTTTTACTTATTTTAGTTTGATATTTGATTATGGATTACTGTTCGAACATGATTAATATGTCTAGCTAAACTCCTCTTAGTTAGGGGTTGATTCGAAACCCTGAACATGTATTTTATGAATTAATTGAATTTAATCTTCCTTGCTATCAGTGATTGTGTTTTGCTTAACTGTTTTATAGAAACCTTTCTTTATATGTTTGTTAAGGTGGCCAACTTAGTAAGCATGCTAAGATCTTGGGCTAAAGTATAGGAGAGTTTCATCTAATTGTTATAATCTTGTACTCACAAGTAGTAAATACCAAGGAACGTTGGTAAGGTTAAGTAAAATCCTAGGTAAGAACAAGATGTTGATCATACTTGTAATTGCCTAGTCAGTGTTCATATTTTCCACAAAATTTTATGATCTTGGATTGTTTATCTAACTTGCGATTCTTGATTAGATAGCATGATAAGAATAATTTGAAAGCGACTCTAAGTTTAATTCAACGAATTTGGGAAAATAATAAGATTAATGCAGTGCTGATCACGGTTAATCTTGAGCATTGTATCTCACGAGTTAGCAAGTGATTATTGAAAATTGATTTATGAGCATATGTTTGGTGTGTGGAGATAAACCCTTAGCGAATTTCTCATCTTTTCCATCCCTTTAGTTTTATGATCTTTATAGTAATTTTCGTAGTTATTTTCATAGTTTAACTTAGAAAATCCAATCCCCCATTATTTACTTAATTAGGTTGTTAGTTGTCTTTTAACTATTCTTAGTGTTAATTGGCAAGCCTTCTAATCCCCGGTCCAGAACGATCCCTACTTATTCTATACTACAATCACAAAGCAGGGTATTAAGTTGTGTGCTACAAAAAAATTTTGGCGCTGTTGCCGGGGATTAGTAAAATTGCTAATTACTTCATTATTTGTTTATTTATTTATTTTTCTTTTTATTGATTTTTTATTTTTTCTGTCTTTATCATAGGTACCAGTTCATGTGCAATAGGAGTTCCATCGAAAACTTATTAGAGTACGATTTAGAGTCTGAGAAAACATTTAGAAGACGAATGAGAGAAACAAAATAGTCATAAACGTCTAGCTTTGAATCTTAATCTGAAGAGTTCGACATGGGAGACAATAGATTTATTAAAGAACTTTTGGCATTCACCTTAGACAATGTCGCACCCCTATGCATTCAGTATCCAATAGCAGCGCAGGGCAAGACATAGTCATTCGAGCTGAAATCCAGCCTACTTCATCATATTGCCTTTCACGGTCTTTCTATGGAGGATCCAAATAAACATTTAAAGGAATTTGAAGTTGTATGCAACAGTATGATGCCAATGATTGTGGATGAGAACATCCTGAAACTGAGAGCATTTCCATTTTCTCTGACTGATCGGGCTAAGGATTGGCTCTATGAACTACCTTCCAGAGCAGTATATTCTTGGGATAGCATGATGAAGGTGTTTCTAGAGAAATTCTTCCAAACTTCCAAAATTATCTTGTTGATAAAGAAAATCAGTGGTATACAACAAGGTCCAGGAGAATCATATCCAGCTTACTATGAGCGCTTCAAAACTCTCATAGCATCATGTCCGCAGCATCAGATGAAGGAGGAGCTCCTGATTCAATATAGTTATGAGGGATTGCTTCCTCTTGAGCGACAGATATTAGATGCAGCGGCAAGAAGAGCTTTGGTTGATAAAACTCCAGCAGCAGCAAAGACTTTGATTTCAAACCAATCCTTAAACACCCAACATTATGAAGGAAATGGAGAGCCTTCACGCCAAGTCAATGAGGTAAGTACTAATTCTAGTTTGGAAGCGCAAATGGCTAATCTTACTTCACTTGTGACTCAAGCTCTAGGAAAAACAAATATGCTAGGAGTTGCACAAGTTTGTGGCCTGTGCACTAAGCCAAGACATCCATCTGATCAATCTCCTCAACTGATTGAGAATGGTGGTTGGGAGAATGTTGATGCAGTAGGTTTTTAGGGGCAAAATCACTATAGGAATAACCCTTATTCGAACACTTATAATGAAGGTTGGAGAAATCACCCAAACTTTAGATGGAAAAATCCAGAACAACCTCAACAACAAACTTCGAATCGGCCACCCCCTGGTTTCTTTCAAGACCACCAAAATCACCTCAGCACAATTCAGGTATGCCCCTTAATTATGATGAGATTTTGAATTCGTTAACTATTTCTCAACAGAACCAATCAAAAGATATAGCAGATTTGAAACTACAAATGGGACAGAAAGCTGAGTTTATTGGACAAATTCGCGAGCAAGGAAAACTTCCTAGTTCTACCATTCCAAATTTGAAAGGCCGGTTTGAAACTGCAAAAAGCAATTACATTGAGTAGTAGGCAAATTGAGAATGAGCCAATAGTCCCTAAACATAGCCGAAATAGAGAAGATGAGTTACAGACGGATGATCCAGCCATCGTTGAGACACCAAAGTCCCCAGTTAAGAAAGTGAGCATTCCAAATTCAGTTTCTGCTAATCTTTCACCACTTTTTGTTCCTTTTCCAGGTAGGTTTGCCAAATCTAAAAAAGATGAACAGGATAAGGAAATTTTGGAAACCTTCCGTAAAGTCCAAGTCAATATTCCGCTTCTTGATTCTATTAAGCAAGTTCCTAAGTATGCAAAATTTTTTAAGAAGCTTTAAACAACAAAGAGACGACTTCGAGAAGGAGAAGTAGTTAAGGTGAGTTAGAATGTTTCCGCAGTTCTTCAAATAAAATTGCCGCTAAAGTGTAAGGATCCTGGTAGTTTCATTATCCCTTGTGTTATCGGTAATACTAAAATTGAAAATGCAATGCTAGACTTAGGTGCTTCAATTAATGTTATGTCGTATTTTATTTATCGATCTATGAATCTCGGAAAGCTAAAAAATGATGGTGTTATTATTCAATTGGCTGACTGTTCTAATGCATATCCTCGAGGTTTGTTGGAAGATGTCCTTGTGTAGGTTAACCATTTGATATTCCCAAGAGATTTCTATGTGCTTGAAGTGGAAGATTCGGAATTTTCAACACCTTTGCCTCTTCTTTTAGGGCGCCCCTTCATGAAAACTGCAAAGACAAATATTGATGTGCATGCGGGGAAACTGACCATGGAATTTGATGGTGATGTGATTGGCTTCAACATCTTTGAAGCCATGAGATACCCTACTAAAAATTATTTTTGTTTTTCTATTAATGTGAATGACAATTTGGCCTATAAATTGTCAGACATCAGAAACGATGATGAACTTGAGACCACCATCACTACTGCCGTTGGATATGAGGGCAATAGAGTTCCCTATGACACAAAGAAGCGGAAGAAATTTCAGTTGAATGAGCTCGAAAAGATTCAGGATAAGGCCTATGATAGTAAAAGCAATTATAAGGAGAACACCATAGTTTTTCATGATCAAATGATCCATGGAAATACTTTTGTCATTTGAATGAAAGTCTTGCATTTCCAATCATGTCTTAGAACTGGTAAGTTACGTTCTAAATGGGTTGGTTCTTTTATTATTACTAATGTTTTTCCCCATGGTGTTATACAGATTAAGAGTGTCACAACTGGGAAGGAGTTTAAAGTGAAACAACATCGACTTAAGCTCTATTATGAGTCATTTGTGGAGAATGACGTGGAGGATGTATCACTCCATATTCCCACTTATTCTGAGGATTAATTGGAGATATCGTCAGGCTGCATGACGTTAAAACAAACGCTTCTTGGGAGGCAACCCAATCAGATTTGCTTTCTCTATCCATTTATTTTCTTTTCGTTATTTGTGCTTTTGTTTGTTAGTAGTTTGTTTTTCCTCTTTAAAATTTTTTCATTGCATGTGCTAATTTATTAACATTGAGGACAATGTTAGGTTTAAGTGTGGGGGAAAAACGTTGTTTTTATTTTGAGAAAAAAAAGTTCTAAAAATAAAGTGTCAGTCCATTAAAAAAAATTATAGTTATTTTGAGTCTTAAGATACTTTCCAACACAATGATGAGATTTGGTTTTTAATTGCACGACTTTAAGGTGATTTATAAGCATGAGTTAAGATCTAATATTATTCTTTAGTTAATGTTTTTTTCATGTGTATCATATGTAATCAACTGAGTAATTAATATTCGTAGCATGATTAATTGAATTTAACTCATTATAACCCATATGTGAGTTTTGAGCCTATTGTTCTTTTGATTTTGAGAGTTTTTAGTTAGGTAATCTTTCATTTCTTTTGTCAATAATAATTCGTTGAATGATCTCAAATTTGTTTGTTTTGGTTGCTACTTGGATTGCTTTCATAATTAAGGATTAAACACTAGAACTTGTATTAATTTTGTTCAAAGCATTATATTGAATTGCATAACATGCTTGACATGATAAAGACACCTAGTTTTCACCATTGCCAAATATGCCCGATCCATGATATATTTCCTTTAGGTTAACCCTGTTGAGCCTGTTATTAAGCATTTTGTTTCATACCCTCATTTTCTATCCCTGACTTAATCAAAAGAATGGAGCATAATTTGATTTGCAGAGACTTTATTGTGGTTCAAGGTATGTTGAAAAGCAAGTGTGGGGGAAGACCCTTATGGTAGACAGTTTAAGAAGAAAGAGTTGCAAAAAAAAATAAAAAAAAAATGGTGCAAAAAGTTACAAAAGGGATTCAAGTCCTTATCTATGTTCATTCAGTATTTTAGTACCATATAGATAGTCTAGTTCTTTTCATTCAGTAGACACAAAATAATGGCTGGAACTCTTCATTATCAGTAGGACACTTCTTCCTTTTCCTACTTATGTCTTAAACCGTGTGATTCCTTATTAATGTCTCTAATCGTATTGCATGCTTTCATCATTTCTTTAAGCCCTTTGTAATTTTCTTATCCGTTCTTTTTCTTCCCTTGACCATTTGGCCCCATTAGAACCTGAATTAAGACATTTTGATTGAGTGTGTCTTGCAATGTCACGATGTGGAGATTCGAATGAGGTGTGAGCATATGGTGTCACTAATTCTTGCATTCAAGTAGTAGCATTCCTTCCATGAGATCATATATCTGAAAAAGAAAAAAAAATGTCAGAAAAAGCCTTTCATTTTTGTTATATCATATGTGTGCTATTTGTTTACTTTTTACATCAATCCTCTCACATATAACTAGAATAAGCAGAGTGACTTTACAAAAAAATCAATGAAAAAGAAAAAAGTGGACCCAATGAGATTTTTGGGTTAATTCTTCTTGGCATGCGATTGAGTTTCACAATCACTTGGATTTATTTAATTGTGAATTTTTATATCATTGCTATGAACATGTATTAATTTTCGAATGATGTGGATTTAATCTTGTGTTTACAAAGAATCTTAACATGTCATGATCCGTTGAAAATCTCTATGACAAATGTTGGAAAGTATAGATTGAGTCATTTAAGTTTTTTATTTTTGTTTCTTGGATTTGCTCGAGGACTAGCAAAAGATAAATGTGGGGGAATTTGATTGGAGCATATTTAGGCTATTTCTCTATATATTTTTTGCTATTATTTGTTAATTATGGTACTAATTGTTATTTTTGTGTTTGTGTAGGTGACAACGTTTTTCATCTATAAACCTCTCTTTTACTTATTTTAGTTTGATATTTGATTATGGATTACTGTTTGAACATGCTTAATATGTCTAGCTAAACCTCTTAGTTAGGGGTTGATTCAAAACCCTGAACATGTGTTTTATGAATTAATTGAATTTAATCTTCCTTGCTATTAGTTATTGTGTTTTGCTTAACTGTTTTATAGAGAACTTTTATTTGTATGTTTGTTAAGGTGACCAACTTAGTAAACATGTTAGGATCTAGGGTTAGAGTATAAGAGAGTTTCACCTAATTGTTATAATTTTGTACTCACAAGTAGTAAATACCAAGGAACGTTGGTAAGGTTAAGTAAAATCCTAGGTAAGAACAAGATGTTGATCATACTTGTAATTGCCTAGTTAGTGTTCATATTTTCCACAAACTTAATGATCTTGGATTGTTTATCTAACTTGTGATTCCTGATTAGATAGCATGATAATAATAGTTTGAAAGCGACGCTAAGTTTAATTCAACGAATTTGGGAAAATAATAAGATTAATGAAGTGTTGATCACGGTTAATCTTGAGCATTGTCTCTCACGAGTTAGCAAGTGATTATTAAAGATTGATTTATGAGCATATGTTTGGTGTGTGGAGATAAACCCTTAGCTAATTTCTCATCTTTGCCATCCCTTTAGTTTTATTATCTTTATAGTAATTTTCGTAGTTATTTTCATAGTTTGACTTAGAAAATCCAATCCTCCATTATTTACTTAATTAGGTTGTTAGTTGTCTTTTAGCTATTCTTAGTGTTAATTGGCAAGCCCTATAATCCCCGGTCCAGAACGATCCCTACTTATTCTATACTACAATCACAAAGCAGCGTATTAAGTTGTGTGCTACTAAAATAGCGCATCAGGGAGTCTAGTAAGCTCTAATCGATGTTGACGATTCGCCACGGGATTACTCTCTCCTACATACCATGATCGCCAAACTCTCTCAACCCTAACCTGTAGCCCGCTCCACTCGGGTATAGATGATTCGGAAGGTGGGAGAGCAGTCAGCTCCGAATGATGTCAACAACTTGCCACAAAACCACTGCTCTTTCTCAAGACAACTGTCGCCAAATCCGATTACAGCTCAAACAACGTTTTTATGCTCACACGGACTGACATTCCGTTATCAGCAATGGCCACTTCAGCCGACTAAAAAATCAACCCGTTAATGCGCGAACGAATGTTGCATGGGATACTAGCTCGACCTTACAAAACCTGACTCGGGCTAAACGCTCTCACTCGACTACCACGCATGTGCTCGGTTGCAACAGTTCACTCATGCCAACGATCGCAACCGACAGTCAGATACCTAACTTGAGTTTCCAATGACTTACTTCTAGGATGAGCTGCAGCTTGGGTAGTGTAACCCGCTGCCAAACCATCCGTAGAATGTCCACTATTGGACGTAACCACGCAATAGCAACTCTGAGACCTCACAGGAAAACAGTTCAGACTTATTCGCAACATAAACGGTTGAACTCTCAATAGCAGATAGACTATTCGGCTCCCTACTAACCTAGTTGGACCTACGTCAAAATAAAATGACAGGGAAAAATGGAAAGTGCGCAACAGGGAAACCGAATAGAATACGGGTACAAAGCATACTCAAAATAAACATGTTTTCATTAACAATTGAAACAAAAGGTACAGATGTACAAAATTTACTCCTCATCAGGAGGATGTACAATTACAGGGGAATTAAGCATAGCAGGAGTTGCGTCCGTGCGTGCCTCAGCTTGAGAGTCATGATCCGGATTGCCCTATTCCTGTGACGACTCAGAGACCGCTCTGAAGTCTGCACAGGACATCTTCTTGTAATAAGCAAAGTCCCATTCCGGATGTTCTTCCTTCATTAGCGCCAATAGTTTTAACCTCTCATGCACGGCCCAACGAAATTCACACATGCCTTTTGCCTTGAGAATCTCTTCCTCGCGTGCCTTTGCTTCAGCAAGTTCACGCTCCAGCAGCTCCAGCTTATCTGTCAGCACATCAACTTGAGACTGCTCAGTAATCAGGCTACTTTTAACTGCGCTAAGTTCATGTTGCTCCAGGAGAAGTTGGTCCCTAGCTTTCCTCGCTTCCCGAGCGTTGAATTCCACATCGGCTTCTAGTTGATGTCTCTGGTTAACCCATTCGGATTCCTTCACGATATTTTCCTCAACAAGAGACTGTAACTCAAAACGCATCTTAGCCGCAGCTTCCTGCACAACTTCCAAATTGTGGCGGACCAGGTTCAGCTCTTCTTTGGATCTGTCCCTTGTGGACATCGCCTCTGCTAAATTAGACTCGAGAGCTTCAAGATGCACCCTCCGAGTCTCGGCATTAACAGCTGACTGTTCCAGCCTCCTCTCCTCAATCTGCTTTCTCAGTAACTCAATCTCAAAAAGTGCATCAGAATACAACTTTTGCATAGTTGAGAAGACACGCTCCATGGTGTATATTCTCTTACGAGCCGCCACAACTTTCGTCCCATCGACGACCACCTGGCTCAATTGGGACATCCCCGGCTTAAGGTGTTTCAACCCCTTATCCATGTGCTCCTTTAGGGCATTATCCTCAGGCTTCGGAGCACAGTTCGCTAGCCAGCTATGACATTCGATATATGCTTCCTCGAAACATAATCAACATCAATCCAGGCCTAGTTGCTCATTTTCACCACGGCCGAAGCAAACAAACTCATTCGTGTATCTGGATGAAGCTCTCCCGGATGCGAGATCACGCCAGCACTGCCCTTTGTAGTCTCCACCTCACCTAGGCCCACATCTACAACCTTCCCCTTGTTACTAGCAGTTGATCCTTTGTTGCGAGCCGGCTTAACGAAATTCGAAGGGAGAAAAGGAAGCAAATTGTCTAGCAGACACTCTATTGCCTTGATGTATGGTCTGCAGCGAGATGGAAGGCAATGCAGACTACAATAGGGACGGTCCACATTGCAGCGACCACTATCAGGCGATCCACCGGCTAAACAGTTGATCTCCGGGACCACAGGAAAATCTTATTCAAGCCTTCCATAAAAAAGGTCTAGATTGGTCAACACCACTAGAAGTCGCCACAACAACCAACATAAGCTTTTCATTCAAAGCTTCAGCATGCTCGGTACTCAGCTGCAATGCATCATCTACCCCTGCTAATCACAAGTGGTCCTTCTCCAAGCTAGATGCTACAAGCACAAGACCTCTTCGAGCTTATCAAGGAGGCAAACATTTTAGAAAGCCCCTCTGTGTCTGGCAGGGCGGGAGCCTTAACTTTGGAGGTCTTCCTCTTCTTAGAAGGGGCTCCACCTTCAGACTTAACCTTTGGCACTCTTTAGAGAGTGTGAGCCACGTGCCAGTAGGCCCACAACCCACTACAATTGAAATTGGTATGGCAGATAACTTCTTCCACACTCATTTTAGGCATGCCACATAATGCCTCCATAGCAGCCTCTTCCTCCAGAGAAAAACAAGTAGTTGGGAACCTCCCTACAAAGAACACATGCGATGATCAACATACAACCAACACAACGGAATCAAATAGCGAAACGTACTTACGAAGTGACGTGAACTCCCACTCAAGCGGACAACCTTTGAACTTGAAGTACTTCGAATCCAAAGGAGCCAATAAGCAGAATTTCTTCCAGAATTTAAAGTCATCAGACAATTTCCCGAAGCAAGCCGGCGATGTCCTTTTACACACGGTGTGATCGTTCAGCCAAAAGGAAGTCAGCAACTGGATCACTCTCGGAGTCTCGCGAACACCAGCATCCTTTGCCTTGATCAACATAAGAAGATTTATCTTGTACCCATTCGGTACCAACTCGGCAGGGGGATTCCAAGAAATTCCAGAAAACCCCAGATTTTGTCAAGCACATGAAAGCAGACACCGGTTTGAAGCATCCCGCGGTGCAAACAGACGAATCCTTTCGGAGGAAACATTGGTGTCTAATCATCATTCAAAGTATAGAGTGGCAGGTCTTCAGGGACCCCGTACGTCTTCGAATCTCAGCCAGGCTCAATTCAACCGCCGGCCTATCTTCAAAAAACCGGATGCCCTTGGCAAGAAGCTCATCGTCAATGTGATTTTGGCGAGCCATTGAAAAAGTAAATAAACTTTTAATCAAAAGATGAACAGAACGAAGTCTTTAAAAATGAAGTAATGGAAGAGTCAATCTCTGCAGAAAGGGAGATCTAAATAGGGATTGATTTCATACATTTTTTTCTTCCACTGAACCGATGCATGCTTAATTGATGAAGCGCATCGCTCAAGTAACTGTTTAGACTCATTCTTCATGAATGGTGTATCTTTTCGAGAAGTGACTTAGTGAACCGATACGATGGGTCACTAACTCAGGGGGAGCAACTGATGATACATCGAAACGTCTTCCCTTTTTTCACCGTACACATATCATGATGATCTTAAGGAATAACATGCCCAAGCGTCAGCCCAACACTGATCCGGCTCAACGGTTTGAAGCCCGCACAATGTAGTTCGACGGACCCATATTACTACAGCCTGCTAAGCCCACACATCTCGTAGTCATCCCCAATACGCATAAGACCTATTAAGGCAAGTATCTCGGGGATCAGTTTTGGACAGGCAAGCCAGCAACACTTTGTTTCCAACTAGGAAGCAAATACCATAGTATATGTCGTACATGATAGCTTTTGTCTATGGAAAACACTTTGATTGGGAACTATCTCCCGTGTATCTAGGAGCACAAGTCTAACAGAAAAATTTCCCTCCATAATACAACTCCTAATTAGAAAAGGATATTCACGAAGCTCTCCTTCCCTAGACTACGCCATCGATGGCCTGGTTGAACTAGGACTCTAGTAGTATAAATAAGACATGAATTTGGTAAGCTCTCCTTCCCTAGACTACGCCATCCCTGTTTACAACATTAAGCCTTTCTCAGATGCTTGTCTGACTTTAGCATCGGAGTGCCATCAGACACCACAACGGTGATTCGTGGCTCACGTGCATTCCTTGTGCAGGTCAACAAGTCAAGGTCTATCAGAGAGCGAAAATTGACTACATCACATATTAAATGCGATAAATCAAATACACTATGTATATTGAAAAAAGAAGAAGATAATATTAGCTCCCATTCCTCGCGTTTTAGGGGTTTAAGGAAAGGGGGGAGGGGAATTTTTTTTAAATATGATAATAATATTATTAATTCTACCTAAGGACCAATTGATAACTTAATGTTTAGAGAGCCCATTCCACCACCGCCACAGAAGGAACCTCCTCAGACCCCCGCGTCGGTGGTAGCCGTAGAAGACCCAAGGGTGAATCTACTATCAGCCCAGATGCAACAAATCATACAGATAATGAAGAGACTCAAATCCCTCAAGCAGAAGTCGGATGAGACGTTGAGAGAGTATGTCGCGCCCTTAAACCACGAGTTGAGCCTCATCGTCGGGTGCAGCGATAAAACTGCCATCACAACCTTCACTGAAGGTCTGAGGAATGACAAGTTTTATAACTTCCTTACTTTGGACCCCTCGTCAAATATGGCAGACCAGCTGAAGGAAACACAAAATTACATCGTTCTAGATGAGAAACTAACAGCAAAGAAAAAGGAAAAATCTGAGAAGAAGCCCTTTGTCCCTAGGGACAAAAAAAGGAGAAAAGCAAGGAGCACTACAATGAAGTGTGTATCCTACACGAAGTATACTCAGAGCCGAACAATCCAACCGGTCCTAAAAAAGGTTGCTCTGCAAAGTACGAACCAAGTCAGCTACAATAACCAACAGATGCAGCGCATTCACTCTCAGAGCTCGATCCTGCCCCTAACTTTCACAGCAGGGACATCAAAGGCGTCCTTACTCCGCATAATGATGCTCCGGTGATATCGGTCTCCATAGCAAACTGAGAAGTGAGAATGTCTTTAGTAGACACTGGAAGCTATACGAATGTGTTGTTCTTGAACACGTTCTGCAACATGCAATTGTAGGAAGAAAACCTAAGCCCCCTCGTCAAATCCCCTGGTTGGGCTCAGCGAGGAGAAGTTTTCCCTATGGAGATGATCAAATTAACATTAGTGGCAATTGAACCACGACTCCAAAAAATAATCCTTTAGCTGTTCATGATGGTCGATGCGTCGTCCACCTACAACATCATCCTAGGGAAACCCTGGCTTCACTAGATGTAGGCCGCGGTCTCAACTTTACACCAGTGCATCAAGTACCCTGTCAATCAGACAGTAGGCACAATACGAGGAAATCATCCAGCTGCTAAAGACTGCTACTACACAGCAATGAAGTGGCTTGACAGCTATCAACTGCATATTAAGACCACGATTGATGCGCCCCTAAGCTCGGGTCCGAAGTTGAGCAATGACTCTCCCCACCTAGACGAGGAGGCCCCTGACAGCCTGAGGGGAATACCCAACGCTGGTCAACCCGGAGAGGAACCGGTGACTATGTATCTGAATAACCCTAGTAATAGCAGAGCCATCCAAACAGGCTCCCGCTTAAGCAAAGAATTCGCGGAACAACTGACAACACTGTTGCGATAGAATCAATACGTCTTCGCATGGACACTACAAGAAAAATTGTGATTAATAGCGTTTAAAAACCGCTATGGTAGGCTACCATAGCGGTTTAGTAACCGCTATGACAGCCGGCGCTATAATAGACCCAGGGGATATTATAGCGGTTTTAAAACGCTATGGTAAGTTTGGCTTTTATAGCGTTTCAAAACCGCTATGGTAGCCTCTTCCATAAAACGCTATAGTAGACTCTAAAACCGCTATGGTAGCCTCTTCCATAGCGTTTTAAAAACGCTATAGTAGACTCTAAAACCGCTATGGTAGACTCTACCATAGCGTTTTAAAAACGCTATGGTAAGTATACATAGCAAATTTTTTTTTTTTTATTTATTTTTTTTTTTTTACTATCAAATGACTTTTTATTACACATCTCATAAGTTTTATGTCTAGAAAATAAAAATTTAAATGTGCCAAAGTTAAACATTTCCATGAATGGAGGCAAAGTAATGTAATTAATTAATAAACGGTATTACATCGAGTCACAAAATCTATCAAATAATAAAAATAATGTATTACAATTATGGTACTTGGGATAACAAACTGAAAATTAAGCGATGGTTTTGCCCATTGGATCAATGAGAATCATGCCAATAACACCACCCGCTTCTCTAACAAAATGGCTTTTTTGCTTCTAAGGTCTGGGAGTTCAAAATTCTGTTTATGACACTTGGACCTATCAAAATTATCAATCACTCCAAGGATCATTTTCTGCCCTCACTTCTGAAGGCTCAACGACTTCTGTTTCAGAGGCTTCGGCAGTTGAAGCAGCTTCAGATTCTTCAGTGGCATCAGACTCTTCTGATCTTCCCCATCTCCCGCCAAGGGCAATTGCCATCATTTCATATATCTTGTTACCCAAATCAGCTGGACTATCAGGCTGCAAATATTATCAAGATAGAGTTAAGTAATTATCAAACAGGTTTGGTTCAGAAACAAGTTTCAGAGGGAGTCCTTACTGAGTATCCACTGGAGATCAAAGCTGTATCATACAGCAAATCAACTGCTCTTTTAGCTTCACCACTCTCGGGAGCATTCTTGCATGCAGCCTACAGGGTAAAAGATCATCAAAAACTGACCAATGAAGCCACTGAATGATGACATTCATTCAATATTGACACTTGGAAGAGCTGGGTGCTTCTCCTAGCTGATGGTATGGTATGTTTATGAATCAAGGCACAGATCCATGAGATTTCTTAAAAGTTGCAATACTTGAAAAGGAAGTAATAACAATGTTATGCCAAAACAACAGAACAAGGACAATGGATACCACAGATTTCTCAAAAAATTGCAACACTTATAAAGGAAGCAACAACAATGGTTGCAAATAGCACAAGTTGATTTGTCATTATAGTGAGGCAACATAACAGTGAACACTAGAAGTCCCAAACATTGATTACTACGTTTACCTCAACTAAAAAGTTAGCAAATGACCTAAAGATGGATTTTCTTTTCCAAAGAAAAAAGGTGTCAGACAAAAGTACAAACAATTTGAGTAAGATAATGCCTCTTTAAGTTAGTAGATACTGTCTAATGTTTTTCATTTAGTGCTAACTGCTAAGCACTAGCAGACATGTACACGCCCTACAGATTTGATCAAGAGTGAAATCACTGGCAACAACACCTAGTAAGTGCATTACATAACTATAGTTTCCTTCTCCAGGGATGAATAATGCTTTGACACTTGAGATATAAACTTAACAACTAAAAGATTATGAAAGAAAAACACAAGATAACCAAGACTGCCAGTGAGAGTAGGCATGCTTCATTCATTTGTTGTCTGATATCAGAAATGTATGCATTTGACAAAAATCAAACGGCATTTAAAAGCGTTATCTTACACTCAGCAGCAAGCAATGATTGCAACGACAGCAGCAATAGCAGCAGCAGCAGCAGCAGCAAGCAACCTCTCTTCTTGACAGCTCCTTCAACATCTCTGCAAATGATCAAAATTTGAAATTTTTTTATGTTCTGGCCTAAAACTAACACATACTTTCAGTACCACGATTATATCGGTGTTCTAGTGCATTTGGATGAAATCATAAACTTTTTGAATCTTAGCCATGTGCATCAATTGAAAATTTTCTTGACTTGCCATATTGAGTCCCGACACCTTGACATCTAGCAGAGAAATCCAAGGTTTCCCTCACTGTCATTTCTCCAATGTCAAGATCATTCTGACTAATATAAGCAGAAGTTTTCCTCGGAACAAATTCATGCATTTCATGCCCATTATAGGTAATTTTTCCAGAAACCTATAGTTATTAGAGAAATCAAATTAATACCATCATATATGAAGATGAAATTAATAGCTAGTATTGAGTAGGCTTTCAATGACGAAACTCAGAAAAGTCGACGAGAAGGTCTCCATATATACCTCTAGCTTTGAATCAAGCTTCCCTGCCAAAGCTAGCAGTAAGGAGGTCTTCCCAGAGCCTGGAGGACCTAATATCAAACTCATCCTGTATATAGGCAAACAAATTAGTCTTTTAGGCGTATAACGGAATGAAAATTCCATATGAAACCCAACATACTAAGTGTCCAAGTTGTATCATTCATTACAGTCCTTTATAGAACATACTAACCACAACATATTCTTCTATGACAATCCAAAAGAACTTTGAGCTGTTCCCTTTTCTTAATCTGAGAAGAATGGAATTGATTCATCCACTAACCAGACACGAAAGAAGTTGAGGAATATGATAAAGCTTTTAATCCTATCCTAATACAGTGTAAAAGAAAATCGCCAAAGTTGTCATTATTTTAACAAATGTATTACAAATTGCCTTCTAAAACAGCTAACTGTCATGCAGAACTCTGACATGAATGAAGTTCAGAATTGACAACTTACAGTGATAATATTTTCCAGTAGAGCGAGCATCGATCATGACATTTCCTATCATTTCTGCATATATCTGCAAAACATAAGTCTAATCCATTAAAGTCTACTTCACACTGCATTTCTTAAGCATACGACATACTAATTGAAATACTATGCATTCTCACACTAGAAGAAACACAAAGTGTTATCAACAATAATTGTTATATCACTAAACATTAAGAATAATGTCATTCAGGAATATATCAGACTAAAGTTAAAGAGCCAGTAACTGTCAACAGCTAATAAAAACTGAACAAACTATAAACAATAAAAACTGAAAACAGACAAATCATCAAATAATAAAAACTGAACAAACAAGATTCGAGTCAATAAGATGATCACCTTGCATGCTGTATCAAATCTAAAACTTGTTGGAACCTCCTTGCATTTCAGGTTACCATCAATGGTCTTTGGGCATCCAATGACTCGAGTTCTCAAATTTTTACTCCTATTAATCCAACAAATGTACATCATATCAGTGACATAACAGAGAAAGTAAAAAACCAAGTCTAGCTCATGATGACTGAAATAAACAGAAGCAATAAATGGATAATGGACACAGGTGACTAAAAAACTCACCAATACAAATTTTCTTGAGGGATTCAGATATTATCAAACATTGAAAAACAAAAACTCCTTAGTCAAAGAACACGCAAAAACTCCTACTTTCAACTCTAGATAATTTAAGGGAAGGACATCTTGCACAGTCAAAACAAATCTCAAGCTATTGAAACCAACTGCCAAACATTCCAAATATTCATGTTTGAAAAAAAACATGAATAACCAAACCTGCCAGTCGGTTCATTATTCCCTGCATTCAGCTTAGCAAGAAAACTGGCCTACACCACAACTATGACCTGCGGCGTGATTGCACTGCTCCACTCTGCACCCATCCCCAAATCCATTCCCTACCACCCTTGCAAAGCACCAAGATCTTGCTCAAAGCGCTGCTGCAAAACAAACTGCTGACCTGCACTTGCACCGTGACTGCATTTTCCACTTCCCTGCAGTATGATCCAGCTAAAAACCGACCCCAAAAACAGGTCCTTACTGCATCCTAACTTTGTCATTACAAACCACAGCCAAGAGACCACCAAACGCCTCAATGAAAACTCCAAACAGTCATCAAAACAAAGCTCGAAACCAGAGCATTCTCTGTATTTTGTTGCAGCGAAAAACAGGGTATACATCTCTGTTTTATATACTGAAAAAACAGCCCAAATCCACCAAAATTTCTTTTCTCATGTGGAGCTTAGTATGTTATAGTGCTCATGCTCTTTGCTAAGGTGAACTGGAGTCTTACGTGATCAAACTATGCTCAGGCTGTCTGGAGAAATTTCCCAAGTGATTACCAAAGAGTATGGGGCAGCCAATGTTAGAAATGTCTGACCAAAACAAGAGGGATTTCAATATTTGTTGGAAATTGCCCCCTTCTTCAGTTTGTGGGCCTACTTGGACTGTGGGAAACAATCGGATATTAAAAAATGCTGAATATGATACAAAAAGGCTAGTGATGTAAGTCAATTGACGTCATGGAGTTCATGAATGAAGTGGTTATTAAATGAATAAAAAATTTGACCAGGATTTGTCAAACTGTGCTATTTATTTATTTCCATATCATAGGCATTGTCTTATCAAAAGAAGCTATCTCGTGAGCCTATTAGGACTCTGGTAAACAACAACATCTTCAAGAATGCCAATGGTAGCCTGGTTGGTTGGTTAAGGCTGTTGTGCTTTAACCCCCACGTCTTGGGTTCTATACCCACCGGCAGCACGCTCGCCTTTCAAAAAAAAAAAAACTTCAAGAATGCTGAATTACTTGGTTTCAAATTCAAATCCCAGTGAATTAAAGATAGATTTGCAAAATCATATGAAATGTATAACCAAACCATCAAAATTTTTACGTGTTTTTTTGTTTTCGTCAAAGTCAGTGCAAGAGCATCACATTTACTGATTTTGTATGCATCTAAAAAACAACTTTGTGTAAATTCAAAAAATCTTTGAGCTTATGATTTAAACAAACAACAGTATTGGTTACCTTAATCTCTACATTTGAAATTCAAATAAGACATGATAATCCAAAGATGACACTCTACAACAAGAGTGGGAGAAAAATCATTCATGAGTTATAACTGAACAACTGGTCAATGTTTCAGGTATTTAGCGACAAAAATCAGACATATCAACTTATATTTTATCTTTGGATAACAGAAAACTAAAACTTTATATACTTGTATATCATAGAAAATCTGAAACAAATTTATCAGTTGTTTTCATTTTTACCTTCTCACGGAATATTATGTAACAAGTTTTTTATAATATGATAAGAACAGTGAATGGAGTAGGTCTGATGACTATGTATGTGATGCTGAGTTGTTGGATGTCAATATAAAATCATCATTTTAATGCTAATGTTGAAGAATAGAGAAATAAGAAATTTATTTTGAGATGACTTACTTTAAAGGGTTTGCAAGGACTCTTTGACCAATAGTGACAAAACTCGTTTCTTGGTTTGACATAAACCATGCCAAAGAAGAGACACTGTAGCACAGATCAAGTCAGACGTTAGAACCATGTTGAAATACGATCTCTATAAGACAAAAGAAGCTCATATCTTGCGAAGATCAAATAATGATCTTCATAATATCTACCTTCCAGTAAATATGTGCTCACGAACACCTAAAATTGTAGGTGGTCGCACTCCATGATCTTCGTTAAATTCTTCCAAAAGGTTACGCATTTTCAAAGCTTCTTCCAAATAATTGTCCTACAAAACATATTGAATGAGGAGAACAAAATATAATAATAAACACGCCATGGGAGCACAAATGTTAACAAATTAACAAGAACACTCCAGAATACCTGGTTCATGTCAATGGTTTGAAGAGCTTCCCCTCGAGTGAAAATTATAGCATGGTTTTGGTTTTCAGGCTTTCCTTCCCCTATCTTTGCTGACCCCGGCAGTTTTATCCGATAAATTTCCTTTACAGTGAATAATAGAATATTCAATAATGTACGAAGTGGCACTGTAAATCCTACTTGAAAAAGAAAACTTTATACAGGTGAGTGGGCCAGGAAACATCCGATAAAAGTGCTTCCAACCCCATATAAAATGGTTTTGTTATGGCTAATCTTAGAAATAAAATCAAAGGCACCGAAAACCATTTTTATGTTACTGGGACTTGGAGGCCTGCTAGACGAAGTTTCCTAGCACACTGTCATTTGAAGTTTCTTTTCACTAGAGACTTCTATCGATACTTAAAAGGATCAAAACCTGGTCAAGATTGTCCACTGCTTTGACCAACACAGAATAATAAACCTTCTGTACACTGCCAACATCTCTTTCTTCAACTTCATCAATGTAAGCTACACGGAGAGATGGATTACTGCAGTAATATCAGTGAACATTAGCTTCCTTTGTTAAATGAACAACTATTCAAAGAGAGATTTGACAAACATAATATCGACCATGATAAAGTATGATTGACATACTTCACCATCAAGTTCAGAATGTCTGTTGCACGCCGATCTCCAGATCGCTTCTGATTGCCATAGTTCTGACAGGTGGCAACATATGTAAATTTCATATCAGCAACAGCCTCTAGTTGAGCAAATAAAGATCTCTGGCTC
This sequence comes from Berberis vulgaris, assembly GCA_963556465.1. Classification (NCBI taxonomy): domain Eukaryota; kingdom Viridiplantae; phylum Streptophyta; class Magnoliopsida; order Ranunculales; family Berberidaceae; genus Berberis; species Berberis vulgaris. The sequence goes on from OY747128.1 coordinate 61,343,700, forward strand.
TTCTTCTCTTCCTCTGATGGAACTGTAACCGCCTTGTATCCTTCTAATATTTCTGCAACATTAAAATATAAATAATCACAACTCTGACAAATATTTTCATTTTTTTGTTTTAAAGATGCATGTCTCTCTTCCTCTATTAAAGAGTGAAACAACCAGAGGGGGCATACATCTTTAAGAAAAAGGAAAAAAAAAAAAAAAAAGGGGGGGGGGGGGGGGGGGGGGGGGTTGGTGTGGTTGTTTGGAGGGGGAGAATACCTTAATCCTCAACAATGCAGCCAAGAAAAATGAACAAACCCTTCCTAAAAAACAATAAATCTATAGACGAGACAAGATACACTTTATTCCATAAAGAACCACGAAATAGAGAACATACAACGTGCAGTAAATACTAAATGTATCTTGCAAATAAGTGTTCTTTAGAGAAATGTCTCTTGCAAATAAGTACTCTTTAGAGAAAATTTTAATCATAAACAAGAAGCGGTGAAGGATATTGTGTCAGATATTTGTAGCTTGCTCCATAGAAGTGCCCATACCTTAGCCAGTCATACCTAGTAAAAAACGCTTTCATGCTCTTACCATTTTCAGAAGCCATATCAAGAAAAGCTTGAAGCTTCAAGGCCCTACAGTAGTACATCATTCCTCTGACTGCAAGACCAGTTAAGTTCATTGGTAAGAATCAGAAGAAATCAAAAGAAAGATTTAAGTGCATATTCTACCTGTTCGGCAGAGTGTTTGTCCTCTCAAGGAGACCCAATGGCGAAGTTGTAAGACATTCTCTTCGTTTTCCCAAACCTCACTTTCTCTTTTACAATTGATCCTCTCCTTGAAGTTGTTCCATTCATTTAACAGCCAAACAATAAAAATTAACACCGCCAATCATATTATAGGCATTTACATGATACTTAAGAAGTTAAACCATGGTGATATTGAAAAAAAAAAAAAAAAAAAAAAACCTGGAAAGATTTTTTGCAGGTAAAATATGATTGATATACCATCTTCATTCTCAAGTTCAAGGTCAGTTTTCGAGTAGACTGTCTCCTCACTATAGTATGGAGTCAAAACACTGCCAATATCAAATAAGATGATTAAATATTCTTTCTGTTTTTTTGAAGGGTGAGCAGGGTTTTTATTGGATCCGATAACCATTAAATGCCTTTGGCAAGGTTTGAACCCTGGACTTGTGATAACATAAGCCACAAGTCTTACCAGCTAAGCTGGCACCTGTTGGCAAAGTGATTTAAATATTCAATAACACATAAGAATAAAATCACTTTTTTTTTTTAATAATAGAAAGTAAACTCCCTTCCCCGAAAATATCGGGAATGGGCTTTGATGACGATGATGATGATGAATAGAAAGTAAACTCCCTTCAGCAGCAAATTATGATACATAATCGTGACAGATGTTCTTGACAATTTTCAAAATAGTCATTTCACTACTAATTGTTATGCAAGGATGATACATCATTAAAATGCATGATTGTTCATGCTTGTTTACTACCTTTTGTATTAAAATTTCCAAACTGATTTCTAATTCCATAGAGTAGGTAAGTCAAATAAGTAAATTCATTTCTATTAGAAGAAGTATTATTAGCAACGTCAAAAGTTTTAAGTAGTCATCTTAAAATGTCCAACATAAGAATATTTGTACACAATATACTTGTGTACTTAAACATATATTATTGAAGTCGTTTCCAAGTTCTGATGTAAGAGCTACCCACTATTTACTGAAATACCACTTTCCAAAAGAAATCACAGATAAGAGATAACTCAAAGTTAACTTCAATAATAATAATCTAGTACTGTTTTAACTTCAATATATTATTAGCAATAGAGACTCCTCAACAGTGGTACTGTTTTAACTTCAATATCTAGTACTCCTTAACTAAAATGATCTCAAGATATCACAATGAGCTTTCCACTATTTGTTTAAATCTCCCTTCACGTTCTCACCCCTCCCCCCTCCCTATGAGGGGGCTAAGACTTAGAAACAAGATCCTTAACCCAAGGGTGTAATGGAAGGCCCTAGAATAGGCCACCAGTCCAGGTCAGTTAGCAGTTAGTACTCAAAGAAATTTCCGAGCATGAATGGATGGCTTAAATGGAAAACACAGTAAAAGATTCAAAACTATTGAGGAAAAAAATAAAAATAAATTAAGCATGCTCATTCCATTGTCAAGAATAAACAATTACCAAACAAATGACAAAGCAATCGAAACCAACCTGAAAGAGAGCATTTTACGAACTTTGGGAGCACGCGGCATTTTACGAATTTTGGGGGATTTGGGCTGTTTTTTCAGTATATAAATTTTGGGGGATTTTGGGGGATTGGATCTCATCCTCGATGTCTGCAACAACAACAACAAATCAGGCAAATGGTGAGAGGAAGAGATTGGGAGAGGAAACCCTAACTTTTCAACTTTGCAAATGGAGAGAGAAAACCCTAACTTTTCAACTTTGCAAATGGGGAGAGGAAGAGTTGAGAACAATAGACTATTCTGCTTGAAGAAATCATGCTTGGGGTGCCATGAAAGATGAAGAAGAGAGGAGCTTTTGAGAGAGATTTGTGAAGAGGGAGAGATTGCACCAAGGAAGAAGAGAGAAAGAGAGGGGAAAGAGGATGAGAGGTCAGGGGAGAGCATTCGATCTACTGTGAATGAGGGGGAAAAGAGAGCGAGACTGAGAGGGAAGCAATTGTGAAATGGGAGGGAATCGAGCGGGTTAATTTTAGTTTTTCCCGCTTCGACTTTTGATAGTGTTTTATTCTTATAATGCAATTAAAATTTGGGATTTTATAGCATGAGCGTAAAAAACGCTATGCTCAAATGCTATTAAAAGCCAATTGTGTTGTAGTGGGATGATGATGGATATGGTTGGAATATACCCTTCCATAATCACCCATTGACTAACCATAGATCCGGCACGAAAATCGGTCAGATAGAAGAAAAAACCTCTGGCCTTCAAGAGGAACCAGATCATAAATGAAGAAGTACAGAGGCTACTTAATGCCAACATGATCAAAAAGGCTCGATACCCATATTGGTTGGCAAACACCGTCCTGGTTAAAGAGAAAAACGGAAAGTGGAGAGTCTATGTAGACTACACCGACTTGAACAAGGCATGCCCGAAGAACAACTTTTCACTTCCCCGCATCGATCAAATTGTAGATGCCATGTACGGACACAACCTCCTAAGTTTTATAGACGCCTACTTCGGATATAACAAAATACAGATGCACCACCCCAGATCAAGAGAAAACATATTTCATAATCGAAATGCGGGTGCAACATACCAACGGTTAGTGAACCGGATGTTTGAAAATCAAATTGAAAGGAACATGGAGGTCTACATAGACGACATGTTGGACAAGAGCCTCCATAGCCCGAATCACATATCCGATCTTGTGAAAGCATCTTACCAACTCTGCAAGTATCAGATGAAGCTCAACCCACATAAATGCACGTTTAGGGTCGAATCGGGCAAGTTCCTAGGTTACATAGTGAACCAAAGAGGAATAGAAGTAGACCCAAAGCAAATCCAGAATCTTCTCGATATGAAGTCCCCACCAACCTCCATCAGGGAAGTTTACTGCCTGACCAGGAGGGTGGCAGCAGTTAATAGGTTTATCTCCAATTCGTCATACAAGTGTCCCCCTTTCTTCAAGATTCTAAGAGGAAGCAAGGCCTTCAGCTGGGACGAAGAGTGCGAGCATGCCTTCCAAAACCTAAAGTCATATATGGTTTAGTATATAGTCGTCTCAGATCAAGCAGTCAGTTCTGCTCTTGTACGAAATGGTAAAGGGGTACAGAGACCAGTGTATTGCGTTAGCAAACCTTTCGTGGAAGCCGAAACAAACTATCCGGATATAGACAAGCTAGCTTTGGCATTGATCATCTCTTCCAAGAAACTGAGGCCCTACTTTCAGGCCCACTCTATCACAGTTCTAACCAAACACCCACTTCGCACAATGCTGCACAAACCGAAATTATCCAGCATGATGGTTAAATGGTCGGTGGAATGCTCCGAGAATGACCATCAAAGCCCAAGAATTAGCAGACTTCATCGGTGAACAACTAGTGATGAGGAACAGGAGCCGAACAGTTCAAAGCAGAGACCAAACAAACCAGGTTGGATCCTGCACTGCAACGGGTCATCCACGCAGAAAGGAAGTGGTGCCAGTATCACACTCTACTCTCCAAGCGACTTTATTTTGGAAAAAAAGGTAGTCAGGTTCGGTTTCCCAGCCTTGAAAAATGAAGCAGAATACGAGGCACTCTTGTTCGGCATGAAGCTAGGAAAAGGAATCGAGGTAACTATGCTAATCGCTTATAGCGACTCACGTCTGGTAATCAACCAGGTTAAAGAGGATTTTAACAGCAAAGACCCAAGGATGATAGCCTACCGCGAGAAGGTCAATAACGCAGTAGGCCAATTCAAAAGATTCAAACTTCTGCAGTGTCCGCGAGATGACAATGAAAGGGCCGACGCACTGGCTTGGCAGGCCTCAGCCACTACAGAGACCGCTAATGGGCTCATCGAATTTCAAGAGTAGTCAAGTCTGGAGGAAGAGGAGGTCAATGAGCTTTACACAAATGAAACAGATTCAAGTTGGATGAATCCCATTATTGAGTACATCAAAGATGGGTCCCTCCTGGTTGAAAAATCAGAGGCCAAAAAATTGAAAAACAGGGCAGCGCGGTACACCCTCCTGAATGAAAAACTCTACTGAAGATCATCCACGGGCCCCCTGTTCAGAAGCCTAGTCTCCTTGGAGGCAAATCGCGTCCTTAGAGCGATCCATGACGACATTTGCAATAATCACCCAGGCGGTAGGACCCTAGCCCATAAGGCCCTGACTCTGGGGTACTATTGGTCACAAATACAGTGGGATGCGAAAGACGTTATCCACAAGTGCAATAAGTGCCAAAGGTTAGCGCTTTATACTCACATGCCCTCTCAACCCTTGACTCCGATGACCCAGCCCATGGTCGTTTGCGCAGTGGGGAATGGGCATCGTCAGACCATTCTCGGCCTCAACCAATAATAATTTCTCCTTGTAGCAATTGATTACTTCACTAAATGGGTCGAAGTTGAGCCTCTGTCCAAGATAGGATAGGACCAAATTAGGAAATTCATATGGACGTCCATCATCTTAGGTTCGATATTCCAAGGACACTAGTCAGCGATAACGAGACCCAATTTGAAGGCAGCAAGTCGAGAAACTATACAAAAACCTCGGCATCAGCTACCATTTATCCTCGCCAGGGCATCAGCAAGCCAACGACCAGGCAAAAGTCACCAATAAAACCATCTTGGAGGCACTCAAAAGGATGCTCGACGTGGCAAAAGGGAAATGGGTATCAGCACTGCCAGGGATACTCTGGTTGTATCAAACCACCAAAAGAACACCCACCGGAGAAACATCTTTCGCCCTAGCCTACGGGTAAGAAGAAATGGTCCCAGTGGAACTCAGAATACCAACTTTTCGGACAGTCAAATTCAGACCGGAAGACAACAACGAAGCCTTGCGCGTTAGTTTAGATCTCGTTGAGGAAAAGAGAAATCAGGCCTCTACCAGAATAACCGCCTACCAACAAAAGATGACTCAGTACTACAACAAGAAAATCAAGCCACAAGAAGTCAAAGTCAGAGACTGGGTACTCAGAAAGACTCAACAAAGCATTAAGGAACCGGAAGCAGGAAAGTTAAACCCAAATTTGGAGAGTCATTAAAAAAGTGACCGAGGTCAACAAGCCATGGACGTATTGGTTGGAAGACGTGGACGGTGGAAGCCTTATTCGGCCATGGAATGTGGAACACCTTAAAAAGTTTTACCAATAAAAGACTTTTCCTTTTTCCAAGTCACTGCTACTTCCATTCAGTCTTCCACTGTTCGACTCCCACCTACTTAATAAAAAACATAAGTCAATACCTCCAAGACAGACTTATCAAGTGAGCCGGACGGCTAAAGTTGGACTTATCGCGAAAGTCAGGATGACCACAGTCAGGCTTGCATTCTATGAACACAAGTCGGGATGGCCATAGTTAGGCTTGCACTCTGTATACATAAGTCGGGACCCACAAGACTTATTGGGTGAGCCAGGATGGCCATAGTCAGACTATTACTTATTTCGACAGAAGCTTAGTCGGTGATTACCGAGAAGCCTAGTCCAAATAGAACGGGTGACGATGACCTAGAAAGTGGATGCTTTGTCAGTGCTCATGTAGCCTGGTGAAGACGGATTGCCAGGGATCATTGTCCAACTACAAATAATGATCGCCGAACTTATTGCTTAAAGCCTAGTCCGAATAGAACGGGCGACGACGACCTAGAAAGTGGGAGCTTAGTCAGTGCTCATGTACCCTGGTGAAGATGGCTTGCCAAGTATCATTGTCCAACTACATATAATGATTGCCAAACTTATTGCTCGAAGCCTAGTCCGAATAGAATGGGCGACGACTACCTAGAAAATGGGAGACAACTTGCTAGAGATCATTGTCCAACTATAGATAGTGATCACCGAACTTATTGCTCGAAGCCTAGTCTGAATAGAAAGGGCGACGATGACCAAGAAAGTGGGAGCTTAGTCAGTACTCATGTAACTTGGTGAAGACGACTTGTCAGGGATCATTATCCAACTATAGATAATGATCGCCGAATGTTCGAATAAACTGGGCGATGACGGCCTAGAAAGCGAGAACTTAGTAAGTGTTCATGTAGCCTGGTAAAGACAGCTTGACAGGGATAATTGTCCTTCCACAGACAATGACCGCCGAACCTTATTGCTCTAACATCTCATCTGCGAATAACAGATGACAATATACAAAAGGGAGCACAATCAACACTCATGCAGCCTGACATGTGCTCACCTGGATTGTTGTACTCTCGAGAGCAACGCTTAGCCAGTTTTGGTTACTAATGATAGATCAAGATTGAAGCTACGACCCAGTACTCAAGAAAGTCAAAAGGGTTCAAAAAAGAGAAGTGCAAACGTCAGAATCAAACATGCAAACAACAGACTAGTGCAACAGCGCGATAACACAGTTTAGCTATAGAGGGTACAGGTAAAAAAAACTACTTGATAAACACTTTTTAAGCCATACTTTATAAGTTACAATTGTTTAAGTGAACTTTCTCTAGAGGCCGAAGAGCCACTTACATCAAAAGGAATTGCGAGAAGTAAAACAACATTATCTAAAGCTGGTCTTGAGTTGCCAGATGGGGACGCAAAATCGAAAACTTTTGCCTCGTCAATCTTGTAGAAAGCAACCTTCCTGTATCAATGAAAGTCAAGCTCTACATGGGGATTCTCATATTCAATCAGTCCAAGTAGCTCCAGCCTACCACGGGCGGTATCAGGAGATCCTGAAGGTCCACGCTGAGCCTTGGGCTCTGCTAAACTTGCCTCTGCCTCTGATAGTTTGTGGGAAAACGCAACCACTTGAGATTCCTTTATCACCAATCGCTCTCTCAGCGAATTCAGCTCCGCTAGAGCGTCCACAGCTCGAGCCTTAGCTTCATGAACTCGGTATCGCTCGTTGGCTAGTTCAAATTCAAACTCCAGGCACAAAACAACCAACTCAGAGTCATGAAACTACACCTTGCCCGCCAACCCCTTCAGCTGCTCACTTAAGAGGCCTAACTTATAGAGCGAGTCTGAGTGTGACCTACAAAGCTCCACAAATGGCTCCTCCAAAGCATGAAATGTACTACGAGTGTCAGGGTGTAGATTACCCTTAGCAAACAATGACAAGGAACCTTTGGGAGACACTAGCTCTGCATCCAAAGACTTCTCAACAAGAAGATTAGCTCGACGCTCAGTTCAGGCTCTAGGGCGGGAAATAAAATTCGCTTCTCAGGGTAGCAGCCACAGTGGGCCTGAGATGATCAGGGACAACATTGACTTTGTCAGCATCCACCAGATCTGAACAACTCCCTTCCAGTACAACTAAAGGAGCAGGAGTCTTTAGACAGGCATTCCACTCCCTAGGAGCCATCTCTTTAGTGGACTGTTTGGGCCCAGACTTCGCAACCGTCACTTCTTGCTCTAGCAGGATTAGTTTAGGGGAAGAACTAGCCTTGGTGCCAGCTTGTTTTCTCTTGGACGATTGATGAGCGGCATGGCCGCTTCCAACTCAGCCTTCTTCTAAGGGCTAGGTATTGTGAGCCTCCTTTTTCTGGAACGGCCACCACTAGTCTCCCTCGGCGACAACCTAGGCACAGCAGGGCCTGCGTGGAAATACCTGAACAATCCATTTTGCACAACGTTGTCTGCGGCCATGACCTCATCAACAACAATCGAGGGAAGCTCACTAAACGCCCTCCTCACCGATTACTCATCCTCAGTACGAGGTGGAGCCACGAATTTACCTGCACAAAATAACAAGATAACATGTTAGTTTTTGCGAAAACATATGGAAATATAAAATGTGGAGAGGCATTACACCCATTGAGATCGAATTTGAAGTGTCTGACAAAAGACTACCTGTAACGACCAGATCCGCATAGTAACAATATTTTCCGCTCTGGGCCCAACCGGCCCGCACTGCTTTAAGATGCGCTGTTACTATGGGGATCCGATCTCGCACATAAGTAGCACATCCCCTTCCGCACCCAGGCGATGTGGGACTATGTCCCCCTTTGTAGCTCGTCCAACCTCTCTCAAGCCTATTGGGCTCCAACCCTCACCCTCACCCTCAGGTCCACCCACTCCAGGGTCTCACAGTCCATCCCCCTTAAGGCCCAACGTCCACATTGGCACACTTCCGACTGGGTCAGGCTCTGATACCATTCTGTCACGACCCGATCCGCACAGTAACAATATTGTCCTCTCTGGGCCCAACCGGGCCGCACGGCTTTAAAACTCGTTGTTACTATGGGGATCCAACCTCGCACATAAGTAGCACATCCCCCTCCCGCACCCAGGCGATGTGGGACTATGTTTCTCTTTGTAGCTCGTCCAACCTCTCTCGGGCCTATTGGGCTCCAACCCTCACCCTCAGGTCGGCCCACTCCAGGGTCTCACACCACCCATCCACCTTGAAGTACAGGGAGTTAGAAGAAGCCAAAAAGCAATATTTTTGCCAAAACTTGAAATCGTCATACAAGGAGCCAATCACTTCGGAGTACTCAACCAACAACTCCATGAGCATTTAGACAAGGAGAAGTCAACAAGTGGAGTATCGGCGAGTCAACAGGAGGCCAACACACTTGGCCCTGATAAGGACATAAATCAAAGTTCTGAATCCGTTAGGCACCATTTGAGCAAGGGGAATATGAAGGTTCACAAGGAAGTGCCAAATATCCTCCGAAATTGGAAAGGGAAGACTGACTTGGAACATGCTTTTGTGCAAGGCAATGAACCCTTGCGAGGGCGTCAATGGACTGTGAATAGCACTCAACAAGGTAAGATCCAAGTCTTCAGGAACCCCATAGTTCTCATGAAGCTTATCCAAATCAGGCCCTTTTTGTTCCTAGTAAAAAGTATGGCAAGCATAGAACACGTTCTGTCCGGGGTAAGCTCGACACTGTCCGCCATGAAGAGAAAGTTTTAACTTTTAAAAAAAAAAATTGCAGCAAATAACATAGAGAAAAGAAATCAGAAAGGATGTAGAAAAGATACAAGGTGAAGAGACTCTCTCACAAAAGCGACGGCTTATGTAAGCACCAAGCAGTCACGCCCCCTCTTCTTACTGAACGGTCACAAACTCATTTAATGATGTGCGCCACTCGAGACAATGTTTTGGGTTCAATCATCACAATTGTACATATTCTATCATAGCGATTTAGTGGACCGGTTTGATGGCCCACTAACTTGGGGGGGGGGGACAACTGATGATACACCAAACCATCCTTTGATCAGTATTGTACACTTGTCATGATGATCTTGTCAACAAAACAAAGTAGGCCCAATTGCATGCTCAATCCAGCAAAGCCCAAACAACACTAAGCCCATTATTGGCAGGATCCAGACAGTCGGGTCTGAGTTGCAATGAGCCATTAAACCCACATGTCACGCGGTCAGGTCCAATAAGTATCTGAGAGATCTACCCAAGATTGGCAGGCCAGCAACAAATTGAATCCGACAAGGAAACAAATACTAGAGTATACGTTGGGCAAGGAAACTTCCTTGAATGGACAACACTTAGAAAATAAAACCTCTCCCACAAATTAAAGAGCACGAGTTGTGTAGGGAAACTATCCCACCTAGACAACTCCCAATTAGAAAATGATTTCCAACAAGATCTCTTTCCTAAACTACACCACCAAAGGCCTAGTTGAACAAGGACTCTCACACTATAAAAATGGAGATAAGGTCGATGAACTTAAGGTATGCTATAGAAACCCAATTTACAACTTTAAACCTCTCCTAAGCCTTATCTAACTTAAGCATCTGAGTGTCATCGACCGCCATACGGTGGTCCTTGGCTCACGTGTGCTACTTGTGCAAGTCTGGGTAAGCAGCAAGGAAAGAGAGCAAGAATCGACTGCATCAATAATAAAATTGGCATTGAGGTGGTTATGAAACCTTGTTATTACAGCTTTGAACAAAGTTACAAAACATTTGTTGCAGTGTCATACACGAAGCAATGGAGAAACGTGTATTTCTCAGCCTTAGATTGATTTTTGAATTATACAAACATGTATGTTCAGATTCTTCTTAAGCATTATTTCTGGCATTACCGTTCTTAATTACTTTGTATTATCATGAATGAATAAAATTTCATGGTGTTAGAACATCTCCAATGAAGTATGACACTTTTGCAAATTTGATGTTTGATATATATGCAACTATTGTTTTGGATGTGGAGGTATGAGTTACCTATTTTTTTTTAGTTACGAATTTGTATTTTTTTATATATTTTTTAAATGCACCTTTTCATGAGGCTTATGCCTCAGGTGTTGAAACTTACTCCTTCTGTGTTTTCCAGAAAAACGCCTCTCGTCATGCCTCCACATTTAAGAACCTCGCAACAATGTACTTCGTCAAACATCCCTATGCTACAAGGGTTTCTTGCATACTCACAAGGCATCTTAGCGACGTACTTAGTAAGGCATCCTAGGCTATGTTGAACACTTTGATGAAAAAAATCAATGTCAAATCCTTTTTTATACACTTTAGACCTTACAAAAATATGAAGGCTTGCTAGAACTTTTCATGGAAAGCTTCTTCACCTTAGATGCATTGTTTGGATAATATTTTTTTTCAAAAACATCTTCATGCGCGATGCTTTATATTGTCACAAGATATTAAAGAGAGTTGTTTGAGACATTTCCCCAAACAATTAATATGCACATTTTAAAGCCATTTCCAACCCCCATATGTTCTTGTAAATTATTCATTTCTTCCAATATTTGGTTGTGATGCCTATGTGTGGATTCCTGAGGAGCAAAGAACCAACTTGGATATGAGATAAAAAAAAAATGTATATTTCTTGGCTATGCTAAAGGAAAAAAGGGTATAGATTGTGGGATCCTACCGCCTGCAAGGTGAATGTTAGTCGAGATGTTTTTAATGAAGATTCTATGCAAAAAGGGAAAAATCAGCAGCGTAATCTGTAAGAGACGGAAATGATGGAGGTTGAATTCTCAAAACGAGATGATAATCATGTCACTGGTACAAAAACAATCAGGTTGTAGTACAAGAAGGTGAACTGTTTGAGCAAGAAGAACCATCAATTCAAATTCAAGAAAATCATGGAAAAATCCCAAAGGAACCGCAATTGTCCTACCTGGCTAGATGACTATGTAAGGTATGCATGCATAACAGAAGATCATGAGCCTAGTTCTTATAGAGAAGAATGTGAATCTGTTGATGCTAATTCGTGGAGAGTATCAATGAAAGAGGAGATGGAAGCTTGCATAACAATGAAACATGGGATTTGGTACATTTTCCACAAGGGAGAAAGACGTATTTAAGCTCTAATGTGAAAACTAGGCATTTAGTAATTTAGAGTTTGTTTGACATTCACACTATTTCAAGAGTTTGTCTTTAGCCTTTAAGCTTTGAGAGCACAACTCAAAAAAATGTTTGTGTGGAGATCAAATATTTTTATAGCTTGGAGGTTGGGGGCATAATTTCATCTTTAAAACGCTACAAGATTTTCACCTCACGAAGTATAACCTCACAAAGTTTAAATTACACGGAGTATTAAACCCACGTAGTGTTAACTCCACAAGATAAATCTCACAAAGTGAAAATGTATTGTGTCTTAATTTTCTAAGGTTTAAATATTGAAAAGGTACTTTGTCGTTGATCACACAAGTTTTCTACCATTTACTTAGGCTCATTCAACCAGGTTCGAAAACATCCCACTAATTTCAGTTTAATCCATGTCTTTGAGATAGAGAATTAGAGACTTGAATGAAATTTCTCCAGCTTTCCATAATAAATATCTTTCTTTGAATTTTTTATTTTATTTAACTCACTTGTGAAAACATTTTACTAATATATGTCTAACTGTCGATCAGCTAGCAGTTATATACCATCATCTGTAGAACTTAGCTAACACCGACTAGGACATATTTATGAGTTTCGTATTGAAATTAAATCAATGCAAATTTGGGTTTTTTATAGATTAGGTTTAATTAGTAAAAAAAATTGGTTTAAAATTAAACTTAAACTAAAATTAGTTTTTTTTTTTTTTTAAATTCCATTGGAGATGCTCCTAGGAGCCTTGTTTGTTCTGTGGCAGATTCTTTAAGTGTTGCTACACCAAAACATTACTTTTGTAACTGCTTTCATGTGTAACTAAAAACTTGTCAACCCATACTATTCACGGTGATCCTAAATATTGTAACACTTTTGTCATGATACTGTTTTCATGGTGATCCTAAATATTGTAACAATTTTGTCATTGTACTATTTTGAAGATGGTATGGGTTGTGACATGATACTGTTTTGAAGATAGTAATAAGTCATAATAGATACTATTTTTTAAACTTAATTGCCACTGATATCCACTATCCAGGCTTTAAAAAAAAATTCTAATAAAAAAAACTGAAAAAAGTAGAAAAAATAACCCAAGAATGTATTCATTAGAAGAAATCGTAATGGTACATGTAAAGGATAGGAAAGCGTAATTGTACACAAGGGTCAAAATTAAAATTACAATGGTCATCAAATTACACTGAAATTACAAACATTTTGTTTCTTTCTTCAGGTAGCTTAAACATAACAGTTGTTGTGAGATGCAATACAATATACCGGTAATTCTTCCTGCAAGTCAAAGATCTCACTGTATGCTACTGCAGATAATTGTTTCATGGCTTTCTTATCAACATCATCGCTAACTTCTAAAGTCAGGATTTCAACCTCCTTAATTTACTTAGCTCCTCGTTTGCTGCCACCATTACATTGCTTCCAACATAGTTCCCAAAGCTTTGCTCAACCAACTTTTTAGCTTCTTCGAGTGTTCATCCTGCATAAGAAACTTCCACAGTATCTGATTCCTTCAGTCTGCAAGTAACTTTTGCACCCTGTACAACATAAACTACACCATTTACAATGCATCATTACCATGTCAATATAAACTCACAATAGGTGACTGAAAGCACATACAGCAAGGAGACTCAACACCATTCCATATGAAGCAGTAAACTGTGAATTGGAGGTACCTTCAAAATTAAAACAGATTTAGCCTTCTTAAAGCTAGCACCAAGCTTCTCAGACTCTGGTGCAAGCTTTTTACAATGTCCACACCTGTCATTAAGAGCACAATTTAGGTTCAGATTCAGTAAGAAGCTTTAGCAACGTTAATAAGAAGCCAGAGTTGCAGCTCAATTTTAGAGAACAATATTTTGACAGTAAACTGAGAAGTCTGTTCCTCAACGACTAAGCTCAGAAGTACTAGAGGTGCAATTGAATGTATAAGCCACATAGATCGGAAGGGACATACAAAAGACCACGGCACCAATGCTTCCAAGTTTATATGCTCTCATGTTACAATTTACCTACCAGAAGCAGGGTCAGAGCTGCTAGAATGCATAATGATTCTGGAAGACTATAAATAGTGTCTTCCGAAGTAAAATTTACCTTTTCAGCATCACAATCTACATGTCCTAGCTTCACCTTCCCCTTCAAGTTATTCGCGGCTCTCTTCCACTTGGGAGCCAACTTCTTACAATGTCCACACCTGAAAAGAGAAATGAACAGCATTTAGCTACAGAGCATAAATAAGTCCCCGTAAAATAGAACTCAATGACAAGAACCATCTAAACAGTGCACTTTCGATTTCATATTGTATTCAATAACCAACACTAAACGGTAAAATGTATTAGATCTGAAACAATCACTTCCAAAGAATGCAGATTTGTGATGCGTTAAACAAAATCAATGCTGAACTCGTTTTCTCTCTTGTCTTCTATCATCTCTACACAAAATTGCCTACCAATGCTAATTACATTTTTTTAGCAATTGGAACCAGGGCGCAAAAAACTCTACAATCCAAAGATCTTTACTTATAATGATTTGTTCATCAAAATGACGAGAATTCAGTTCTACAGATGCACTTGGTTCTTTTTTCTCAGAGGATCTTCCTGTTGTCTTCCCACTTAGACGATCTTTCAAAAGTGATTTCATCTGTGCATGCGCCCAGTGAGTTAGCACATCAACATAGAGACTGAAAGCATCTCATTACAAAGAATGTTTCTAATACAGAAACTCTAAAAGAACCCGACCTAACTAAAATCTTATTTAAAAAAAAAAAAACCAATACATGAAGAACATTTTAAGAGTTCCAGCATATAACAACTTGATATATAAAGTTCAATAGGTATGTCAAGGCACAATAATCAGTAAGAGCATTCAGTATGTCAAGGCACAATAATCAACTTGATGAATAAATCGGTCGTTTACTCCGCTTAGAAGGACTCTACTTCGGTACTAACTCCTTTGACGGTCATATTCCGATCAGTCTCCCCCACTGCTTGAGGTGTTAGAGCTAGGACAAAATCAGTTATCTGGAGAAATTCTTGTAGAGCTGACCTCTCTATCAAAGCTTACTTATTTGGGTCTTTCTAGAAATGAACTCAAAGATAGCATTCCTCCTTTCCTAGCAAATCTTTCATCTATTACCAGCATTTCTCTTCCAGAGAACCGTTTGACAGGAAGCATTCCAGGTGAGCTTTGCTACATCCGAACCTAACGTGTTTCAAATTTTCAACCAACTATTTGACTGGTACTATTCCTCCCCCTCTTTTCAATCTCTCACATATCAGATCATTCGGTGTAAGTAGTAATCAGCTAGATGGAATCCTTCCTTCAGGTAATCAGCCTTACTCTTCCTAACCTTGAAGAATTTGTTGTGGGAGCCAATAAATTCAGGGGAGCCAATAAATTCAGGGCGCTTATACCATCATCATTTTTTTTGGAAAGCGAGCTGGGTTTTTATAGGATCCCATAACCTATCAAAGAGGTGCAACCTACCGGTCAACACCATAAGAAAGTAACCATGCCGCCGGTGGGTCTCAAACCTAGGACGTGGGGGATAAACCCACACAGCCCTAACCACTAGACCATAACACTATTGGCTTATACCATCATCATTAGCCAATGCTTCAAGACTCCAAGTTCTAGAGCTTGGCGAGAACCAGTTCATTGGACAAGTTCCAAGTGATCTAGGAAGGCTTTAAGGTCTTCTCTATCTATCACTTCATTCTAACCAACTGGGTTCTCCTACATTTGAAGATGACTTGAGTTTCATCACTTTTTAAACCAATTGCATCATTTTAGAAAGTTTGTTGGTTGCAAATAATTTTTTGAAAGGATCAATACCTAATATCATAACCAATCTCTCCATCCAACTTAGGATTCTAAACTTAGCTCAAAATCAAATACATGGAAGTTTCAATTCAAAAACTCTCAAAATCAAATACATGGAAGTTTCAATTCAAAAACCTTGTCAACTTAACCGCTCTGGATAGAGGTCGCAATTATCTAACCAGTGAAATTCCAAACAGCATTAGAATGTTGCACAAAATGCAAAGACTGTTTCTAAATGTCAACAATTCTCAGGACGGATTCCATATAAGTTTATCAGAAAATAAGTTACATGGAACAATACCTCCAAGTCTTGGTGATTGTTGAAATTTGCAGGCTTTGGACCTGTCAAATAATAACCTCGATGGCACCATACCCAAACAAGTCACTCGTCTTTCATCACTTAAGACTTCTCCTTGACTTCAATAATAATTCATTGACTGGTTCCCTACTATTGGAAGTGGGTAATTTGGATAATCTGGTGGAGTTGGATGTTTACATGGACTGATTAGGTCCCAACTCCCTCTCCACTTGCAAAACTTAATCAAGTTAATCTTCCTTCTCTTCTAAATATATACAATAATAAGGAACATTAAGAAGAGACTCCTCACAAGACAATCTGACCAATTGGGGTGGTGGTGGTGAGCACTAGGGGATGAATTCATTCAAGCAAAATAAGAGGTCCACTAGTTCAAATGTATTAAATACATAACTTGCCTAGAATGTCAATTGGTTCATTAATATATAGGTTTGCAGAGCTTCCCCTCACAATTTTAATAGCATAATAATAATTGAACAAGTGAATGACAAACAAGAACATGACTTATGGAGTTGAAATTAGAAATCAAACATAGAGATAACCAGAGAGTGTACAAGTTACAAATGGATATAGTTCTATTCTACGATAAAGTTAATAGGGAATATCAAATGAGTTTATCATGACTGAAGATTTTAATTGATCAAGTAATCAAACACAAGAAATTTTAATCATCTTACAACTCTCTAAAACTACTCCAGTGGTAATTGAATGCATCTATTCCAAATCGTGTAGCGCACAAACTTATCAAAACTCGAGGCAATTGAACCATAGACAAACATCCAAAACTTTTGTACAAATCTGACCATTACTACTTCAGTGAAACATTTTATCAAACATCTAGTGCTCAAAATTCATATCAAAACCAGATGACATTTGTATATGATAAAAACACAATTCCGAAACCAAATTGTTGGATAAAAAATGAAAACAAAATAGGTTATCACGAGAAATTCCTGTAAAATGGCGAGGGATGACTTGCTAGAAATCAACAAAGAGTGAGAAATCAAACGGAGAAAGATTAGAAAAAATGAAACAAGAATTAGAATCAACTCAAAATCATTTGTACATCTACAATCTCCAAATCCAAAACACCCACCAAATCTACCAAATGAATCAAGACATCACCTCTGATTCTCTAAATCTTTCAAATTCTACATGAATAGAAGTCAAGCAGAACAGATTTTGCACCTCAATTTGCATCCAAAATCAAAATGAACATACAAAATCGAACATGATTCGAAATCTAGAAATGGTGAAATGAGAGGAGAACGTATGTACCTCAATTATTGAGTGGGGGAGAGACGAACGAGGTGAGGCGAAGAGACTAGAAGAAACACTCGTTCGATGGAAAGTTTCCTCTTAGGGGTGCTTGGTTGCATGAAATATTAAGATGAGAATTGGAATCCTATTCCATGTGTGTGTCACGGGCTTTCTTTTCACAAGTACTTTCCGTGCGGCACTAACAAACTTTGCTTCGACTTATCAAATAAAGCTAGTCAGCCTTGCCCACAAAAGACTTACTTAGACTTTAGAAAACTAAGTAAGCTAAGAACACACAAGAGAGCTTAAGAGAACTAGAACTTGTATTGCTTAATTCTCTGAGGTGATTACAACAAATGAGGCCTTAGCCTATTTATACAACTCCACCTCCTCAATGGACGGTGGTGATCAATTTGATCTAACGGTCTACAATGAACTTCTACACACTTCCTTAGAAATATCTAAGGACTAGAATCCTATGAAACTCTATGGAATTTTATAGAAGGTTCTAGAGAACTCTCAAGAACAATGTGGAATACTCTACATTATTTACACTTGCCAACTTTACTTGGCTAGGCAAGAAGATAGTTGTGACATTTTCCCCCTCCTAATCAGGCGACGTCCTCATTGCCTTCAAATCCTCGTACGCTTTGATTGGCTCATTGAATTCCCACAAATGTTGGATCCTCATGCCCATTGGTGCTCTTTGTGAAACTCCTTTGTTTGGATCATCCTGATCTTCCTTATACGGTTTCAGTAGGCTCACATGGAAGACTGGATGAAACTTGATCTTCGGCGGCAACTCAACCTTATAGGCTTGTTTTCCCACTTTCTTGACTGTGAAGAAAGAACCATCATATCTCCTGATAAGGCCACGATGCAGTCCAGAAAGTCTGGCATGAGCACGCATCTTAACAAGCACAAGGTCTCCAACCTAGAACTCTCGAGGTCGTCTCTTCTTGTCGGCCCACTTCTTCATCCTCTTGGATGCCTTCTCCAGGTAAGCTCGAGCCTTATCGGCTTGATCATTCCATCATTTGGCAAACTTATAGGTTGATGGACTCACTCCAGTGTAGCCAGTGGCAATAGAACTCGGGGTCATAGGTTGTTGTCCCATGACAATCTCAAATGGGCTACGACCCGTCGCTTCACTCTTCTGCAAGTTGAAAGAGAATTGGGCAACATCTAGCAACTTAGCCCAATCTCGCTGGTTGGCACTCACATAGTGCCTAAGATATAACTCCAGCAAGGCATTCATCCTTTTCGTTTGACCATCCGTTTGAAGATGAAAGCTAGTAGAGAAATTAAGGTCAGTACCCAACAACTTGAACAACTCGGTCCAAAATTTCCCCGTGAATCGAGTATCCCGATCACTGATGACAGATTTGGGCACACCCCAATACTTCACCACATGTTTGAGGAATAAATGTGCGGCTTGCTTGGCTGTGCACTCCTTAGGTGTGGGAATGAAGGTGGCATACTTCGAAAATCTATCCACGACCACAAGTATCCAATTGCAACCTTCCGATGCGGGCAACCCAACTATAAAATATAAGGAAACACTCTCCCAAGGTCTCTCTGGGATGGGGAGGGGTTCAAGTAAGCCGGCAGGTGACTGTTGCTCCACTTTGTCTTGTTGGCATACAAGACAAGTCTTCACATATGCTTCGATATCATCCCTCATATGTGGCCAATAATAGGAATCTCCCACAAGAGCAAGAGTCTGATGTATACCTGGATGTCCCGCCCACTTGCTATCATGGCATTCTTTCAAGACTTCCTTCCTTAGGTTGTCATGAGGTGGAACATAGATTATCCTTCCCTTAGAGTATATCAAGCCGTCCTCCACCCAAAACCGTCTTGTCTTCCCATCTTTGAGAAGAGCTATGATGGTTTGAGCCATGGAATCATGTGTCAATCCTTCATTTATGCGTCCCTTCAAGTTGCTTTGAGGTTGACTTATGTCAGCAAGTTCTCCTTTTCTACTCAAAGTATCCGCAACAAGATTAGCCTTGTCAGGCTTGTACTCCAAAGTGTAATCGAACTCTGCCAAGAAATCTTGCCACCTAGCTTGTTTTGGTGTGAGCTTATTCTGTGTCTGGAAGTAGCTAGTGGCAACATTGTCGGTCTTGACCACAAATTTTCTCCCAAGCAAGTAATGTCGCCATGTTCGTAGGCAATGCACAACCGCAGTCATTTCCTTCTCTTGTATTGTGTACCGCCTCTCAGTATCGTTGAGCTTCCTACTTTCAAAGGCAATAGGATGCCCTTCTTGCATCAATACTCAACCAATAGCAAAGTCGAAAGCATCTGTATGTACCTCAAAAGACATAGAATGGTTGGGAAGTGCCAACACCGGTTCTTCCACAATTGCCTTATTCAATCCTTTGAAAGCTTGTTGGCATTTTGAACTCCAATCCCAACTTCGTCCTTTCTTGAGCAAGTCCATCAATGGAGCGGCTATGGAAGAGTAGCCTTTGATGAACCTTCTATAATAGTTCACCAAGCCAAGGAAAGATCTTAACTCGGTGACTTTAGTCGGTGGTTCCCATTCTTGGATGGCTTGTACCTTGGACTTGTCCATACGAAGCTTGCTCTTGCCAATGATATGACCCAAGAATGTCACCTCCTCTTGGGCAAATGAACACTTCTTCTTTTTGACATAGAGCCCGTTCTCCTTCAAAGTTTGGAACACTTGCTTCAAGTGATCCACATGTTCCTCCAATGACTTACTATAGATCACAATGTCATCAAGGTACACAACTACGAACCGACCAAGGTAAGGAGCTAGTACCTTATTCATTAGAGTGCAAAATGTGGCCGGCACATTAGTTAAACCAAATGGCATGACTAAGAACTCGTAAGACCCGTTCCTTGTAACACATGCCGCCTTTGGTTCATCTCCTTCGGCGATGCGGACTTGATAATATCCCGAGCGCAAGTCAAGCTTGGTAAGGTACCTTGCATCACCAAGTTGATCAAAGAGATCCGCAATAAGTGGAATCGGGTACTTGTTCTTGATAGTGACCTTGTTGAGTGCCCGATAGTCAATACAAAGCCGTAGGGATCCAACATGTTTCTTTTGAAATAAGACCGGTGCACCATATGGAGCTTTGGAGGGTCGGATATAACCAGCATCTAGTAAATCCTTCAATTGTCATTTTAACTCCTCAAGCTCAGGAGGTGCCATACAATAAGGAGCAAATGCGGGTGGCTTTGCTCCAACTTCTAACTCAATAGCATGATCCACCTCTCTCCTTGGTGGAAGCTTCTTAGGCAACTCGGCAGGCATAACATCCTTGTACTCCTTGAGAACATCTTGGACGACCTTAGGTACATTCACCTCTCCATCTATGGGACCTTCGTCTTCCTTGAGGGTAGCCAAGTAAGTAGGCTCATTCCTCTTTACTCCTTTAGAAAGTTGGAGAGCGGACACCATTCTCTCCTTACTTATCTCCCGTACCATGGGCACAACACAAGGTGTTGGCATATGGGACCAGGAACGCTTTCACCATGTCCAAGAAATCTATACCAAAATAGAACTTGTGATCATCAATTGGAGCAATAGTTATGTCGACTTTACCTCACCATTGTCCAAGCCGAATATCGGTGCCACGAGCTATTCCTTCAATTGGGAGACTTTTAGCATTGACTCCCTTGATATATCCTTTCTCCTTCGTATATGATAGACCAATTTTTTCAGCAAGGTCTTTGCCCATGTAGACTGTGTCGGCTCCGGTATCCACCATGGCTTTCAAAGTCTTGTCCCCGATCTCGGTCTCCACGTACATCCTTCCACGTGGTTGTTCTTCGACCTTAGCTTGAATGGCACTTAGGAGATTCATTGAGGCAATCCTCCTTTCCTCCTTTGCTTCTTCCTCCATGATAAGCGCGACAAGTTTTCCCTGGTTGGGACACTCGAATGCCCGATGGGGTCCACTACATAAGAAACAAGATATCTTCTTGGGTGATCCATCCATTTTCTCCTTCCCCTTGTCTTTGGAGGACTTCTCTTTGTCTCCCCCACCTTTGCCATCATTACTCGGCCTTTTCCCTTGCCCCTTGGATGAGTCCTTTCTATTGAACTCAATCAAGGATTCGGCCGCAACCATAGCCGTTGCAAGGTTTTGCACACCTCGCCTCTTCAATTCCAACTTGGCCCAACCCGTTAGGCTATCAAGGAAGCTAAACAAAGCATCCTTTTCTCCCATGTCAGGAATCTCCAAGAGCAACTTCGAGAACTCCTTCACATACTCCCTTATGTGGCCTTCCTTATGTTGAAGGCAACGAAGCTTGGCCCTAGCTTCGTTTTCGGCATCCTCCGGGTAGAATTGTCTCTTGAGTTCCCTCGTGAATTCTTCCCAAGTGTCGATGGTGCACAATCCTTTCTTGACATCATTGGACCTTCTGCGCCACCAAACTGCAGCAACATCATTTAAATATAAGGAGACACTACGTACCTTTGATGCTTCATCTATTATGCCAACCACATCAAAGTAGCGCTCCATGTTCCGCAAGAAGTTGTCGATCTCCCTTGCACTCCTTGCCCCACCATAGGCCTTAGGTTTGGGAGCTTCGACTCTGTGGGTGATTGTCCCTGGTGTAGTCCCACCATTGGCTACCGCAACCATACACACACTGAGTTGAGTTTCTAGCTTCTCAACTCTTTCCCTGTAAGCATACATCTTCGCATCTTTGGCAACAATTTGGGCTTCAAGGGACTCGATCTTCTTGGACACCATGTCCACTACTGCTTTCAAGGCTCCTTGCATCTCTTCCCGGAGCTCTTGGTCCTCCCCATTGGAAATTTGCCCCTCGATGCGTTGGTCCATGTCTTCGACTTTCTCCCTCAAGTCGGACATGGTGGCACACAACTTAGCCAACCTTTCATCCATCGCAGCGATCATGTCCTTCGACTTGTCCTTGCGAACTTTCCCACCTTTGTCGTTTTTCCAATTGATGGGTTGTTGACCTCTGACGACATTCTCTTGTGTAGAATGATTTCACCAACCTTGCCAAACCTAGCTCTAATACCAACTGTCACGGGCTTTCTTTTCACAAGTACTTCCCGTGCGGCACTAGCAAACTTTGCCCCGACTTATCAAAGAAAGCTAGTCAGCCTTGCCCACAAAAGACTTACTTAGACTTTGGAAAACTAAGCAAGCTAAGAACACACAAGAGAGCTTAAGAGAACTAGAACTTGTATTGCTTGAATTCTCTGAGGTGATTACAACAAATGAGGCCTTAGCCTATTTATACAACTCCACCTCCTCAATGGACGGTGGTGATCAATTTGATCTAACGGTCTACAATGAACTTCTACACATTTCCTTAGAAATATCTAAGGACTAGAATCCTATGGAACTCTATGAAATTTTATGGAAGGTTCTAGAGAACTCTCTAGAACAATGTGGAATACTCTACATTATTTACACTTGCCAACCTCACTTGGCTAGGCAAGAAGATAGTTGTGACACATGGCATCCCATGTCATGGACTTGGCCAACTTTGATGTTTAGTTGTTCTCTTATTATAAATATTTGGTTGCCTAAAACTAATCATGGAATTTTTTTTTAAATATTATGGAGACCCCAGGAAAACAAATCTTTTACAACAGTTTCTATAAGGACAAAAAGTTTTCGGTGGCTGTGTTGGATTAATGTGTTCAACAACTCTTTGAACAGTTGCAAAATTCCAAAGTTTTTAACAACCCTTTTTAACTCCTTGATGGAAAATTTTTAGGTGAAAAATAAACTCATTGTAAAATTCTAAACGTTGCAACGGGGAGAAAAATTGCCTAGGTGCATGCGGCAAGCTCGCATCAAATGGTTGATGAAAGAAAAAATAAATGTACTACCTACTTTGAAGTTGAAGCAAGTTTTGAAACATTTGATGTTCAACTGTTGGAATCCAAGACAAGGATCATTGTCCCTCAGCTTAATGTCCCTGTTTTAATAAACAAAATTCTCAATCCTGGGATATTCTTTAAGATAATGACAATTTCCAACTATTGTTAAGTTCATCATATCTTGTACATTCAATATTCCTTCATCTAAACAAATTTTGATATCAGTGGATGGAAGGATACTTAGATTTAACAAGTCACTACACCAAATTGGCATATTTGTAACAACTTAAAAAATAGTAACACTTTTGAGCTATTACAATTCACCAAACAATTTCAAATCAAAACTAAATTTAGTAAACAAAATGAAAAATAGCTACACAAAAAAAGTAATACAATAAATTAGATCACCATGAATAGCATCACTTGTAAGCCCATACTATTTGTGGTGATGCAATTATTGAATCACTTTATTTGTAAAAATGTGTAAAATTGCTTTGTGAATTGTTATAGCTCAAAAGTGTTACTATTATTTGGATTGTTACAAAAATGCCAATTTGGTGTAGTGAGTTATCATGATTTTGAAATGGATTACAGAAAGAAAACATTATCAAAGTAGACGAAGATCAATGTAGACCAAATAATCAAGTCTGGAAGAAGCAGTAAGCATTCAGTATTACCAAATGCAATTATTATTAAACAATAAAATTTATTGTTGATGCATTTACTGACAAGACTGCCTTCCCATTGTGTTCTAGATTCTACAAAAATGGACTAACTCATGTATCTAGTTTGGATATCAACTCTCGTCAATAAAGCTTGACTAACATAAAAACGACTAAACTAACACACACAACAAGAAGAATATGCAAATAACTCGAGACAAAAGTTGGTGCAAAAGCTTTCCAAGTTACTATAATGCCTCATGAATCATTAATGAGATAATGCAATTCTTTTCGAAAGGTTGAAACCTTGCTTGCTTCAACAGCCATGACAAGGCCAGTTAACTTGTAATTCCTCAACTGCAAACCACAAGAGTCGACCAAGTAAGCAACATAATCATAAGTGTAACCAACGTGATTTTGCAGGGTATGGAGAAATTTATTTTTCACAATATGACACCATTAATAGAGGGAACTAAACATAGTTGTTGGAGGATCCCGAATAAACACATCCTCAGTTTCAACATCCCCTAGGTCTATAGATAGTATTGTGGTTTATTTTTCTCTATGTTAATTTCATTCTTGGTCGTTAAGCTCTCTTTTTAATTATTATGTATGTCTAGATAACTTGTCATTTACTTGGATTTATGGTAAATTGTTTGAAATGCAAGGAATGCTTTGATATTTTGTATCCAAGTAATTAACAAGTGATCTTGTGTAACCACTTTGCTCACAGATACAGTAGAGAATGACAGACCGCAGACAAGCTTGGCCTTTTTGTGCCAAGACTTACTGACCAATATCATAAAAATAAAAATTACGAAAAGCGTTTTACCCGTGGGTTATTGACCACCATAAAATACATTCCGTTGCATTTATAATTTGCGAGTGTTATTTGTTCAACAAGTCCAATCACATTTGTTATCGCCATGCTTGAATTTCTCAATGTCCTGTAAATGTAGCGTGATGCTGTCTGTGGAATCAAAACATCGTTACAGTTACAGATTCTTTGTATTAGATTTATGCACTGATATAACTACATAACAATGCCATTGAAATTGTTTGGCGGTTCAACCATTTTTTTTTTTATAAAGATTTGGGGGTTCAACTTGAGAAACCGAATTCAAACCCAGTCCAAAATTTGCAAAAATTTGGCATGTGGTCTAACAGTTCATGGTTTGAAAAAACAAATTGCACTCAAAATTCAGGTTGGGGTTAGGCAGCGGATATTATGTTACAGGCTTGACAATGAGACTTTGTTCGATTGCATAAAACTTGCCAAAAAAAAAAGACAGAATCTACCGAACAACAATCTACTGAATAAGCTGGTATATGCCTAGATGGTGAAACCACAAATGCATTAGAATATCTTATGGCATCATCATAAGAGGTGAAACACGACTAGTTAAGACAATTTGATTTCTTTGCCGATTCACCAGGCTTTTTCCCATACATAAAGTTTGAGACTTACTACTAAATTTCTAAAGGTAATTTACTGAATGCATCGATGAAAGAGTGACTACTAGCAAGACAATTAAACATAGAAACTGTACCATCCATCTAATAATAAGACTAAGTCATCATTACTGAAAAAAGGTATAGCTGATGTTCCAGTGGAAACATCAAATTAGAAGCAGTAGCAAGGCTCAAACACTCAAATATGAGTGCAAAGGCAGGGTAGTCATCAACTTGTTTTAGGTGGGAAGCAATGAAATTCACAACCTATGTCATTTATTTGCCTTATGCTCCATATACATTGCATGAATGCATAGCTAGCATGTGACCTTTACACCATAGTTAATTACATCTGCTCAACAACCTGCTCAACAGCGTAATGAATTGCCAAGAAACTAAAAACACAATAATGTATAGCTAGCAAGAAGGTGTCTCAAACTCACCTATGTGTGCATGATTTCCTCTATATGCACCAAATAACAGAGGACTATGTTTCAAAAATAGGCACTTCAAGTGCTTCAGTCATATGATGGACCAAAAGTTAGGACTGAGTATTAACAACCAAAATTTCCAGTAAGTCAAGGAACTTCCCAGGTAAAGCATTTGGCTTGTACAGTACTGTCCTCAACAATGATGAACAAAGTCCTAGAGTTGATTCATTAAAAAACTCTATAAGGTTGACCAAGTAGACATTGATTGTAGAATTGAAAATGGGCTCTGTTGTATAATCTCATATATTAGGTTTCGGTATCATTCCAGACATGCCCAGACTTCAATTTACTTCTTATTTACATAAAAGGATGATAAAAACAACTATTTTTGTACAAATCAAAGTGGGGTGATTTAGAAAACTAATCAATGATTATAACTTCAAAAAGAACACAAGAAATGAGTAATGTACCTCTGCAAGTCCTTGGAAACTCTTTGCCAAGAGCCCCTTTTTGTTTTCCAAAAAGACCCAAATAGAACCTACAAAAGAGAAGTATTGAATGTCAAACGTCAATGAGTATTGAAAGAAGAAGAAGAAGAACCCTTGTTGTAGAAGAAACATAACCCTTATTGAATGAGTACTGAAAGAAGAAGAAGCACCTGAGATGAGGAAGAGGGGGTTGAAGAAGAACCCTTGTTGTAGATCTTAAGAAGATAGAGATTTATAATCTTTGGGTTAGTTCGTAATCCATTTGAGAGACAAACAAAACCTATCAATTTGTTTGTCTCTCCTTGCTGGACTTTAGTTACTGACCAGTGCAAATCGAGACCATACGAGAAGATGGGAAGAATGGAAGAGAAGAATAAAGAGAGAAAGGGGGGTTGCAAACCTGGAGAGGGGAGACACATACGAGATCTTCGATTGTGCAAGCGAAGATTGCAAGAGAGGAGAGGTGATATTGCAGAGAGGAGAGGCGATAAAGAGAAATGAGATTCCAGGGATGTGGATTGTTTTCCCAGTGTATGTGAGGCGTCTGATTGGTGGGAATCTATGGCACGTGCAGACATCTCACGCGCCCATGAGTAAAATCCCAAACAAACACTCAAAATCTTATTTCAATTGGGAATAGAATTCATATTCCCACGGAATGAGTGCAACCAAACACACCCTTAGCATCTCATCTAGAGTTGTTCGACTTTGTTATCCGATCAGCTTTTATTATTAGAGAAAGTTAAAAAATAAGAATTTAATTATAGTATCTTTTTTTGCGTGATATGCTAAATACAAGTATATTTTTGCCTCGTGTTGCTAAATCCAATTATTGGCGTAGTGTGTAGCAGATGGTGATACTGGCTAATGGCATGCTATGGTGTGGCTAAGAGATGGGATTTACCAATTTCATATTTCCTTGACAACACTGCGATTCTATGGTATACTAATTGAAATCTGCAGAAATACAAGTAGCAGCGGTCCAGTGGAATCAACGTCACTTTGAATGAGCGTAAAATAGTACGGTCTCCAGGAAAAACACAGAGTGCTTGGGTTTATCTTCAGATGCGTAATTTATGGCTAAAGCTTCATTGTATAAATTTATGATTATAGATTTGAGTTTTGGATTTACTCTTTCGTTGAGTGCCATATTCATTGAGAGTTATTTTGAAACTGAAAAATGTTATAGTTCTTTTGGTTGGTCGTTCTAGTTATGGTTCTTAGCACACCATGCATGACAACAATATACACTGAGTAAATGATCCTAGCATACGTTTCTGCAATTACTCTGAATCAGGTACAAGCAGCAGGACATCAAGATATCTATCATATTTTTATTAGTGACATGGCCCCTTTAACATTGAATCTAATTCATCTAACAGGGCATGGATCTCTTTGGCTTTAGGATGTGACGTACCCCCATCTGCAAATTCATGAACTTCACCATTCAATTCAATTAAGCTACATCCTGGTACGTTTCGTATTTCTCTTCTTCATTGCAACCCCTGCATCCATTGCCTCCACAAATTTACTAGAAGAGTACATTTTTAATAATAGTAAAAAGCCCCCCACTATCATTTCGATCTAAGTGCCTCAACTACTTTGCTGCCTTTTCACCTAATTCAATATTTTCATGCTTTCTACAAGCTGAAAGCAGTGATCCTCGGATGATATTGTCCCGGTTTGCGATTATGTTATTTATTAGTTCTTCTGCTTCTTGAAGATAACCCGCTTGAACACCAACCATGCAACCATAGTGCTTTACTGTGGGTTCAATCATGTATGTTTCATTCATTAGTGTGAAGTAGTAATTGTGCTTCTTTATTAACCATGCCAGAGTGATTACAAGCGGTTAGAAGACCATGAAAGCAACTTCATCGGGTTTCAAACCAGAAAATTGCAGCCTGGAAAACAATTGAATGGCCGCCTTCCCATGACCGTTCATGGTAGATCTAGTATCATAGTTCCCAACATGAAAGTCCCCTCTTTTAAAGAGGCCATACTACTGAACGCTTTAAGAGCCTGGTTGATACACTTGAATACATGTCTATAATTGCAGTCAAAAGAATAGTATATAAATTTGATTTTGTTCTTCTTAGTATTAGAATGAAGCCACTCACCCTGTTTAAGAACACCCAAGTGTCCGCAGGCATTTAACAAGTTCATGAACTCATCAGGCTTGAGTCCCAGTCTCCATAGAGTAAGAGTTGAAGGGCCTCCTTTAAGTCTCACATTCCTTACATACCCTTCGATCATTGAATTCAACGATATCATATTTCTGAAGGGCATTGTATCAGTCAACCTTCTAGAATCATCAACTAGTCCATTTTTAGCAAGACCCGTGATTATGGAGTTCCAAGCAACAATGTCGAAGTTTGAATGCTCCTTGTTGAATAAGCTAAAAGCTTCCATTTATAGAGATCGATTTATGTTGACTCAATTGTAGTTTTCTCATTAGAGCTGCAACGTATAAATAGTACAAACATATAGGGAGATCAAAACAGAGTAACAACTCATATCTAGATGACTCAGAGAGACCTAAAAAACAAAACACTTAAACCTATTAGACTTAAATACAAATACATCAGATTCTATTCTATCCATTAGAGATACACCAAAATATGGTTACATCTCATATTTTCCCCTTCAAGATAGGCCATGAGTAGAGAGGCCAATCTTGTCTCGTAACAACTGAAATTGAGAAATGGATAATGGTTTGGTAAGAAGATCTGCAAGTTGATCAGTGGTTGAGACATGAGCCACACGAAGTAGCCCAGACTGTACTTGATCTCGAATGAAATGATAATCAATCGCTACATGTTTCATGCGTGAGTAAAAGATAGGATTGGGGCTTAACTGAGTGACACCAACATTGTCACAGTAGACAATTGGAGAAGTCTGTAAGATAACACCAAGTTTTATAAGTAAGGAGCAGACCCAACGAAGTTCAACAGCGGTAACTGCAACAGAGTGATACTCTACCTCGGTAGAGGAACAAGCAACTGTTTGTTGTTTCTTTGAACTCCAAGAAATTAGGTTCCGGCGAAGATAAACACGGTAGGCACTAGTGGAAGAATAATCATATTTATTGCTAGCCCAATCTGCATCTGAAAACACATGAAGAGACATAGGAGAACCACGGTGAATAAGAAGTCTTTTGTCTAGTGTGCCACAAAGATATCTCAAAATGCGCTTGACAAGAGTCCAATGCTCGATGGCTAGTTTGTGCATGAACTGTGACATTTTATTCATTGCAAAAGAAATGTCTAGACGAGTGATAGAAAAGGTATTTCAAGCTACCAACTATGGTACGATATTGAGTATGATCATAGAGAGGAGAGCCATAGATTGAGAAATTTGTTGATGAACTTGTTGGTAAGGGAGTGAGGACATGTTTGGCAGCCTCCATAGATGTCCTTTTAAGTAAGTCTCGGATATATCTTCGCTGTAAAAGAAAAATTTCACAACGATGTGGAATGACTTCAACTCCAAGAAAGTAAGAAAGTGAGCAGAGGTCTTTTAGAGAGAAACGTTGGGAAATGCAGTCGACAACTTGATATACAAGTTTAACACTGTTATCGGTCATGATAATATCATCAGCGTATACTAGTAGATACAATATATGATGGTGGTTTTTTAGAACAAAAGAAGACGTATCTGAGTGTGAATTATTGAATCCTTTGTCTAGAAGAAATTGGCGCAATTCATGATACCAAGCTCTTGGAGTTTGCTTGAGACCATAGATGGCTTTGTGGAGCTTACATACGTATGTGAGGTGATCATAATCCATAAAACCAGAAGGTTGAGCTTTAAAAACATTTTCAGATAGTTTGCCTTGAAGAAACACATTGTTCACATCCAATTGGTGAAGTGACCAGCCATTGCTCACTACAATACTAAGCACAAGTCTGACGGTAGTGGGCTTAATAACAAGACTAAAGGTTTCATAGAAATCCACTCCCAGTCTTTGATGAAGGCTTTTTGCCACAAGGCTGGTGTTAAACCTGTCAATAGAACCATCAGAAAGTCTTTTAATACGATATATCCATTTACAACGAACAAGATTGGTGATACCATCAGATGGAACTTGCTCCCATGTTCCATTACGGACAAAAGCATCATACTCTTCGAACATGGCTTGATGCCAGTTATGATCTTTGAGGGCTTGAGAGATGGATGTAGGTTCAAATTGTAGGAAGAGGTTTTAGTGGTGTGAAGATTGAGTTTTTTAACTGGTTTGGTGATATTGTTTTTGGCCTGGGTAGTCATATGGTGTTGGATGATGTTTGATTTTGCGTTTCAACAGATTGGTGAGGTTGCAGCTGGTTTGAGTTTCAGTAGGTTCGGGGGAAATGTTAGATACTGGTCAGTGCTCAAATTTTGCGTGTTGTGATGATGAATCTGGTACTTGTGAATTATCAACATGCGAAGGCATTTCTTGAGTGGATGTGCGATGTAGAGCATTATAGGCCGGCTGTGACGACATAGGAATGGAAACAGTAAGGAAGGGGGGAATCCAAGTATCAATGGTAGTGTTAGTGGGACGTGAAATGTTGTCATGAAGTGAGTTGTAAGGAAAAACAGACTCTATAAATTGAACATGACGTGAGACAAAGGTTTTTGATGTAGATGGTTCAAAACATAAGTATGCACTTTGAGATGACGAGTACCCAAGAAATACACATAGTTGAGACTTTGGATCTAGTTTGTGTGATGTATACGGACGGAGCCATGGATAACACAAACACCTAAAAACCTTTAGTTTAGAATAGTTAGGACTTTTGTGAAAAAATAATTTATAGAGAGATGAAAAATTTAGCCCATGTGTAGGCATCATTTTGATTAAGTAGACAATAGTGGCAAAGGCATGGGACTAGAAGGTAGTTGGAAGAGAAGCATGAGAAAGCAATGTAAGGCCAGTTTCAACAATATGACGATGTCGTCTTTCAGAGAAGCCATTATGTTTAGGTGTATGTGGTGGTGTGGTTAAGTGACAGATGCCATTTAGAGAGATAATCTTTGAGGCCTATATATTCTCCCCCATTATCGGAATAAAAGTGATAATTTTGTGTTTAAAATAATTTTCCACAATAGTTTTTAACGTTTGAAAACTTCTAGAACTTCATATTTTCGATTCAATGGGTAAAACCATATGTATATTGTAAAATGATCAACGAATAGGACATAAAATTTAAACCCATCTTGTGACACAGTAGGAGAAGTCCACACGTCAGAGAAAAATATTTCAAGAGGTTGTGTAGAGATGAGGGATGAAGTAGAAAAATGCAGCTTATGACTTTTATTGCAAAGACATTTATTACACGAAAAATCTTTCGGCATAGGAGAAGAAAATTCAAAATGATAACTAGAAAGATCATGTTTCAAAATAGGAAAAGTTGGGTGACCTAAATGATGATGCCAGTTTGATGATGTAGTTTTGACATGAGAGAATGCAAGAATTGGAGAAGACTCAGATTTTGTAGCCGACCACTCATAAACTCCATCCTTAGTGTTGCCCTTCATAAGAATTGTCTGCGTGTGAAGATCCTTCACATGAAAAGAAGAGGGAAAGAATTCAACAGATGCATTATTAGTAGTACAAAACGGAGATATAGAAATTAAATTCATTTTCATGTTTGGTACACAAAGAACATTGTTTAAAGCAAAGGTAGTGGTAGTTGTGGGAAGAGGGGTAGAACCAGTGTGAGAGATTTGTGCGATCGCCAATCATAACATCATCAGCGCCAGTATAAGGTGCATGAAGAGATAGGTTGCTCAAGTCTGTGGTGACATGGTGAGAAGCTCCACTGTCCAGTAGCCAAGTTGGATTGTTGGAGGCGGTCTTTGCTACATGGTGAGCCTGTGGCTACCAAGGTGTTGTTGAGGTGTTTGGTGGTGGAGCTCCTGTGTTGAATTGTTGGATTGGTACAAAGTGAAATGATGGGCAGCTTGGTTGTGTGGCTTTGAATGCCACAGATTTGACAGAATCCCTGATATAGGCGTGGTGGAGGGCGGTTGTTGTGAGGTGGATCGGAGCACCTGAGTTGGTGACCATGGGTGGTCAACCAATGTTATTTTGATACGGGCTCCATCCTGTATTACCCATAGGAGATGAGTGATTTGGACGCTAGTTGTTGTTGGGCTTGTGTGGTCTCCAATTTGTGTTGTTGGTATTTGATATGTTTGTAGGTTTGACAGTGATGGGGAAATGTGCCTCAGATTTTGAGTGCACTTGAAGAGATGCTTCAAAGGATCGAAGCTTTTCATGGAGCTCATCAAAGGTGACTGAGGTGTCACGAGCTTGAACAACACGGACAAGCTTTTTGTAGTCGTCTTCTAGTCCATCCAGATCTTCATCCATTGGTGCTTCTAGGATGGCAAGTTCATCTGCACGAGTTTTGATAGAATGAATAAAATCAGTCACATTCATGGTACCTTTGGTGGGATTTTTGAGCAGGTTCTTGACTTGTTTGATGCGACCACGATGTAGTTTGGCACATGTATTGGCAAGAATAGTCCATGCTTCACGGGAGGTGCTGGCACGAGCAACAAATGATATAAGTGTAGGAGATAGAGAGCCGATGATAGCATTGAGGATCAGTTGATCTTGCTAAACCCAAATATTGTATGTAGGATTTGTATGGTGACATTGTCCATAGTTAGAGTCTTTGGTAGACAAGGTTTAGAGCCATCAATGTACCCAAAGATATCATAACCGATTAAGAGGGTTTCAAATTGGAGCTTCCATGAGAATTAGTTGAGGGAAGTAAGTTTGAGAGGACCTTGAGCAACAATATTGATTGTGATAAGATGAAATTCATTGGTGTTGAGGATAGTGTGTTTTGTTTGGGATAGATATCATAATGGTTGAAGGAGGGAAAGAGAAAAAGATTATTATTGGTGAGATATATTATGTTCTGATACCATATAGAGATTGATTTATGTTGAACTCAATTTTATTTTTCTCATTAGAGCTTCAACGTATAAATAGTCAAAACATAACAACTCATATCTAGATGACTAAGAGAAACCTAAACAAACACAACACTTAAATCTATTAGACTTGAATACAAATACATCAGATTTTATTCTATCCATTAGAGATACACAAGAATATGGTTACATCTCTTATACCATCAAGTAACCTAGGGAATTAATGTACATGAAGATGACAATGTTTCAGACAAAGGGATTGGATTGGAGGCCAAGTTTAGTGACTCTCCCATGAAGTCGTGTTCCATCATGGGCTAAACCAAGTAAACCATAAGCTTTGAAGAGTAAAGGATAAGTGAGAATGTCTGGTTGAGTATTGGATGAGTAGTAGAACATATAAGAATGAAGAGAGAGATGGAAATTTGAGGAGTGGAACTTTGGGAGAAACCTATGATAATGGTGTTCCATATGAAGAGGTTTGGAGTTTGGATTTGGGAGAAGAACGATTTGGATTTGGGAGAAGAACGAGTAGGCATAGTTGATGTCCCCGAACAGGGAGGTGGCACGAAAGGATGAGAATCTACTAGCAGCTAGGGTGTGTTTTGAAAGTCTAGTCTTGATGAGGGTGGCATGGAGATAAAGAGAATATAGGTTCAAATGAATTTAAATGTCCCAATGCCCATCTACTCAGGGCTAAATTTGTGCAACCACTATAAGATAAAATGGGTTCAACAGATAAAAAAATAAAATAAAATAATAATAACAGAAACTTGCAGATAAAGAAAATATAGGTGATTTTTCAAATAACGTCTAACTTTTGGTTCTGTTTCAAAAAGCACCCATTTAGCCCAGAGCGAATCCATATGGGTCTCAAGACCCGATTTAGTAAAGGAAGCCCATGGGCTCAAGACACCATGTAATCAACTTACGGTGGATGCTTTTACTATTTTATCAAACCTATACAACCATAATAAAAGAAAAATACTAGGAAATCAGGTTTTTGCAACCAGGGTGACGTGGCGTGATCTTGAAAGAATGATTAAATCCCTTAAGTGTTTATGTGTATCTCGATGTTATAAAAAACCTCCTATGATGATGCCACGTCATCCTGGTTTCAAAACATGGTTCCCTAGCCTCATCTTAAAATAATAGTTGCATACAAACAATCCACTTTGATATTTCTTCATAAGGTCACCTATTTTAGCATAACAAATCAAAATCTTCATCAAGGAATTTTGTAATTTGTTTTTTTAATAATTGAGTTTGACAAATTCCCAAATAGAAAGACAACTAATATATGTATAATTTCCCTTCAGTGCCATCTATTCCATGACCGGATAAGGGGAGGAGTAAAAACTCATTTCAAATTTTTTTTTTTTTTTTTGCTAGATACCAGTTACTTATTTGTGCTCACTTTCTGTAGGAATTTGGTGAAAATTAGGCTAAAATAAAGAAAAATCATTAGGGATTTTCAAAACTTTGTTCCTGATGATACACCAAAACGTCTCCTCTTCTACACCATACATGTGTCATGATGATCTCAAGGAATAATAGGCCCAAGTGTCAGCCCAACACTGATCCGGCCCAAGCAGTTTCAAGCCCGCACTACGCAGTCTGCTAGATAGACCCAAATTACTACAACATGCTAAGCCCACACGTCTCACAACCATCCCCAATACCCGTAAGACCTATTAAGACAAGTATCTTGAGGATCGACTTCGGACAGGCAAGCCAACAACACCTTGTTTTCAACTAGAAAGCAAATACCAGAGTATACATCGTACATGAAAAACTTTCATCTATGGACAACACTTCGATTGGGAACTATCTCCCGCGTATTTAGGAACACGAGTCAAACATGGAAACTTCCCTACATAACACAACTCTTAATTATAAAAGGATCTCCACGAAGATCTCCTTCCCTAAACTACGTCACCGATGGCCTGGTCGAACAAGGACTCCAACGCTATAAATAAGACATGAGGTTGGTAAGCTAAGGTACGCAACAAATTTCCTATTTACTACATTAAGCCTTCCTCAGATCCATGTCTGACTTTAGCATCGGAGCGCCATCGGCCACCACGACGGTGGTCCGTGGCTCATGTGCGCTCCTTGTGCAGGTCAACAGGTCAAGGTCAAGCACGGAGCGAAAATTGACTACATCAGTTTGGCACCGTCTGTGGGGATGACAAGGTTCCTAACCAAGCATTGACACCATCTTACTTCATAATCGAAGAAGATGGTGGACCACCAAATCCCACAACAATGGAAAACAAAGGGACATGTCAAATGCTCAGACTGACGCTATACCACCGTTCCAGCGGTGCTGATAACATAAGGGCAACATGCTCACACTCCTACGCTAGCAGCAGCAGAGACCCCAGGCTGGATTTGTTGTCATCACAAATACAACAGATTGCTAAAGCAGTGGAGATTCTCATTCATCATAACCCTCCACTCACCGATGGAGATCAGGAGTAGCACAGACCTCAATCTCTGGATGACAACAGAGAGCACACACAACTCACAGGGTAGACCGACTCGCCCCGCAAAACCCCCTCCGCCGAGGGGCTCACGACCCAAATGTGTTGTACCTCCTCTCTATTCCTCCGATCGTGGACCACATCATGAAAGAGGCTCTGCTAAATAAGTCCAGCCCTTCAAAGCTTGCATTCTATGACGAGACTAGTGACCCGTTCAATCACTTGCATCATTATCAGCATGTAATGGCGCTTAAAGAAGGTTTCGAGTCGGTGATGTGCAGGACGTTCCCTACCAGCCTGAAGAAGTCAGCGCTGACGTGGTTCCACAGCCTCCAACCAAAGTCAATCGACTCATTCAAGACACTGGCCAAAGAATTCTTGACACGCTTTGTCGGAAGCCAACGTATCAGGAAAGGCCCGTACTATATACTCTCCCTGAGGCAGAAGTCAAACGAAACACTAAGGAAATACGTCACACGCTTCAATGAGGAGCTGATATTCATTGACGGATGCAGCGACGATACTGTCGTGACGACTTTTACTGTGGGCCTAAGAGAGGGAAAGTTTTACAACTTCTTCACCTTGGAACCCCCTGGATAGAGTGCCCAGAGGTACATAACCCTGGAGGAAATGAGAACAACAAATAAGGAAACTTAAGTAGAGAATAAACCCTCTATTTCTAAAGACAGAAATGAGGGAAAAAGGCATAAAGATGAAGAAAAAAACAAGCGGAAGCGCAACGACGACATGTCAGACTCTAGCCGCGCCAGGTCAGAGAAATCTTCCAACTATGTTGGATCCAGATCCATGACCCCCCTCAACTGTAGGACGTCCTTAATTCCATGAAAAAATGGGAAGATCTGAAATGGCCCCCGAAGCAGTGCGGAGACCCCCTCCAAATGAGACAATAACAAGTATTGCTTATACCACAAGGAGGGTGGCCACGACACCGACGACTGCAATAGTCTAAGGTACAAGATTGAGTATTGGATTCGCAAGGGCAAGCTAAATGAATTCCTAGGTTTGGAGAAAGGGTAGGACCGAACCAGGGAAAGGGGAGAGGCGGTCAAAGAAATCGATAAGGAGACTTCAGGCAATATATGTCCTTGATTACGCCCAAACAGTACACACGGTCAATTGCAATAAAGATTGGGGTGTCGATCCAACGAGGAAAAATGATCTACAAAACAAGGTCAAGGAAGAAGAACTACGTGAAACTAAATTTAAGAAATTCTAGCAATTTTGAAATATGAAATTAAATTTAGTTTAATAAAAATCAAGTTTAGAAAAATCACATGGTTCCGAGAATCCCTCATAGATTTCACGCGCCAACTAGTATTGATTCGCTATGATAACTCAATTACGTGTTTCACGTCCCAAACAACATAATCGGAAAAATAGTCTTTAATGCACCAATATATTCTAATGTAAATGGATTTTAGATTTCACTTTTTCTAGAAAGCACAAAGATTAGTCATATATGATATCCTAAATTTACGATATATCCGGAGACAATAACGTAATAAAAGACAATCACAAATAACTAACCTACCGGAATAAATTGATCTTTAAAATTCCACACATAAGAAAAGCATGACTAGACTTACATGGAGAAGAAAAAGACAACCACCGGAATAATAATCTACGAAGAAGTTGATGAAATCTTTGTCACTAAAATAACATAAACTTCTATATTAAATAGAAGTGAAAATCATAAATATCATTATTCATCGTGAAAGGATAAAACAAATCAAATACCAATTAAGTGTGTTACATTTAGGAGTTCATCTCTTCGACTCTCGTGGAGTTTAGTGACACATGGTGAAGGTGATGTCCGCAATAGCGGTGTGGAGCTTCATCTGCATGGCAACGTGTGGTGGATTAGCGATGCGCTCTCTGTTGTTCGTCATGTTCATGTTCGTCCTCCCTTCCCTGTGTGTTGCTATATTTATGGTAGAAAAAAACAACTCCTTATTGGAAACCCAATTGGAAACAAATACAATTGGAAACTAAATACAAACTGAAAACCAATTACAAATTGGAAACCAAATATAATTGGAAACCAAATACAAATTGGAAAAAAGGGGTCTCACCCCTTTGTTTAGATTTTGTTCTAATAACATGGAAGGTGGGTTCGGCTATGTTCATCCATATTACTCTTTTGTTCCACCAAAATTCAAAACTAATTTCTTTTATTTTTTTTCTTTGGTTTTCTTTATTTATCATTGGCTTGAGTGTCTCCTGCTCCACTTCGTCAATTTGTCTATGAATTTCCAAATTCGCCACGCTAATGCATTTTTGTCATTTAAACTCCAAATCCTACAAAAATAGAAAAATAAAATAATTAAACTAAAATACACTATTTGAAACACTAACAAATATAAATTATGAGGTATATTATGTAATAATTATGTGAATATCAAATACCCCCAAACCTATATTTTG
Source organism: Berberis vulgaris (assembly GCA_963556465.1). Lineage (NCBI taxonomy): Eukaryota > Viridiplantae > Streptophyta > Magnoliopsida > Ranunculales > Berberidaceae > Berberis > Berberis vulgaris. The sequence goes on from OY747128.1 coordinate 61,381,781, forward strand.
CTAGTCCTCGAGCAAAACAAAATTACTAATAAAATCCTAACTCACTTTCGTAGGAATCATGGTTGCACTTACCTTAACGTGCAACAAGGCTTTAAACCCCTAGATTACCTCTAGTGGACGGGTTATAGTCTCATGAGGGTTTCCGAAAATGTTACCCCCAAACATTACTGACTCAATAGAACAACATCTATTTTCTAAAAACATAATGCAAAAACATGGTCATTCTCCTTTATTTTCCTTAGAGTAATTTTCTAATTGCTTAAAATTCAAGAAAAACAACAAACTAAAAATGTCACAATAGTATATCAATAGAGTACAATAATTTAATAGTATCTAAAGGTTAAATAAATTTCATAATCATTCTCAACTCAAAGTGTGTGTGTGAGAAACCTTATCAACATAACTCTTCATCTCATAGTAAAGATGTGACGAGATAACCTTTAGAAAGTACGCTTCGACTACAAATCTCTCATGTCACTCAGAAATAAAACACTCAGAGATTGGGCACTCAGTTTATATGTGAGGAAAAAGATATAAACTATGGAAAATGCAAACATCTCACATATAATTATCATGAAAAACGGAATTTTCGAAGAGTGAAATGAATATGATCTCATGGACAGGAATATTGATTACTTTCGAGAATAATGAATCAAAAACCATAGTTCTTGCCTATTCAATTTCCACATCTACTAAACCAACTTTCACTTAAGATCAATTAGGTCTTTACTAGGTTGTAATGAGGCTTGGATTATGGCAAACAATAATGGAAAAAAAAGGATACAATTTTTTTTTGAGAATGGCTACACCATTGAATAACCACATAGGGCATTGAAGAACAAATCAATGTTGTAGACCATTAACTTTTTCTTCATTATTTTCTTCTTCAACCCCCTTTTTTTTTACATGTTTTTCCCTGTTTATACAATCAAACAATTTTACTTCGAGGGCACATGAAATATCTATTTTCAACTCTTTCTATTTTCCCATTCCATAAATATATCTCACCGTATACATTCTCAGAAAATTGGGTAAGGATAAAATAATAGAGGTATTACTCCTTGATTGGAGTAGGTAATGAGAATGGGAATAACACAGAGAAGACTATTTAAAGGCTCAAAGGGCTGCAAACGGATATTTATTATTCGATAGGCTAAAAGGCTAAAAAAAATTGTTTAAAGAAATAAATGCCTATATCATTTCATAAGTTCTAGTTGGTACTAGGACATCTCAACTAAATAAAGCAAGAAGTTCTAGTGTAAAAATTCAATTTTTATGTCGTTCTTAAAGCAACCAATAAGAAAGTCAAGAATAATGAGATCATCAACAAAATAATGCGGACTCAAGAAAAATCACAGTGTATTTAATAATCCTCAAAAAATAAAGAATGGCTCACTAATCAACTTCACAAGGGTTAAGTCTCCACTATTATTCTAAGCTTTTCTAGTTTAATATCTCACTAATCAACTTCAAATCATGTTGACTTGGCTTATAGTGCACGAATAGTCGAGTTGAAAAGTCTCACGAAATACATCTAACATAAGGATAATATCAAATATCATGTTTTCTACTAATATAATTATGTGACACGTGTTAGTATGTGTTTTCTCAAAATTAAAGACAGCAAAAATATTCTTTAAAATTAAAAAGACTCAACTCCCCCCCCCCCCCTTTTTTAAATTCACCAAGAGTTCAGATTTCGAATGCATTTTCATAAAGATTTTGCACAATTACCGTAATCATCTAAGTATTCAATGGAGATTGAGTAGAACACAAAAAAATGGCTCGTTTTAATTTAATATTACATTTTAAGCTCAAAGATTTTTGAAAATTGCACAAAAAATATAATAAACCACATCACATCACCCCCAAACCTAAACCAAACATTGTCCTCAATGTATAAAATAAGAATTATGACAAATGAAGGAAAAAGAAAAAAAGAAGGGTTAGAGTGATATTACCATGGTGAAGCATTACCAATTTCAAATAGACAACGTCCTCACAGTCACCAAAATATAAGAAAATCATACTGACGGGAGAAAAGAACACATGGGATGAGGGCTCCGAGTGACTCCAGTAGCAACACCTAAAATAACCTGAAACACTAAAAGAAAAACATAAAAGCAAAAACCTAAACTAAAAAAATAAAATAAAAAATCTAAACTAAAGATAGAGTGGAGAACATCAAATCAGTAGACAGGGGCAACCAGAGAGATCTCCACTGGCACTTCTACTCGCTCCACATAGTGCTTCAAACGTTGCCCCTTTACTCTAAATACTCCCATCTTTTGGATCTTCAATTTCTATGGAACCATTGGGAAAGACTTGTTTTACCATGAATGAGCCCGTCCATCTCGATCTTAGCTTGCCAGGATGAAGATGAAGTCATGAGTCATAGAGATAGACTCGTTGATTGGGCTCGAAATGTTTCCTCGGAATTTGCTTATCATGAGCTGCTTTCATCTTCGCCTTGTATATTCGGGAATTGTCATAGGCATTATTCCGCAACTCCTCAATTTTAGCTGACTGAAGTTTTCGCTGAATACCGAGAATTGTCTTATAAGCGGTACGGTAAGCCCAAAGTGCATCAGGAAGGCGCAAGGACCAATCTTTCCTATCAGGATTCACCATTTTCTCCAAGATTTGTTTCACTTCTCGGTTTTCCAGCTCGGCTTGGCCATTTGTCTGCAGATGATAGGCATTGGCGACCTTGTGATGAACTCCATACCTACGCATCAAAATCTCAAAAGAGCGATTACATAAATGAGTCCCCTGATCACTAATAATGGCTCGTGGTGTACCGAAATGGGATAAAAAGTGTTCTTTGATAAACCTGACAACTGTGTTGTTGTCATTGTTCTGGCATGCCACAGCCTCTACTCATTTGGACACATAGTCTACTGCAAGCAAAATATACAAATATCCAAAAGAAGGTGGAAAAGGTCTCAAAATCAATCCCCCAACAATCAAATATCTCAATGACTAGGATGGGGTTAAGGGGCATCATGTGTCTCCGGGGTAGTGCACCTAACTTCTGGCATCTATCACAAGAACGACAATAATTGTTAGTGTCCTTAAACAATGTAGGCCAATATAATCCCGACTGTAAAAATTTTGCAGCGGCCTTTTTCATAGAAAAATCACCTCCACAATCTGCACTATGACAAAAATGTAAGACACTTTCAATCTCACCTTCAGGGATACAGTGCCTCATGATTTGGTTGGAGCAATACTTATATAGATAAGGATCATCCCAATAAAAATTGCTTGCCTCGACCAAAAATTTGCGCTCATCTTGAGCACTCCATGATGATGGAACTTCACCGGAAACCAAGTAATTAACAATGTGCGCATACCATGGTACTTGAGTGACGGCGAATAGGTGTTCATCAGGGAAGTCATCACGGATGGGTGGGCCATTGGCAGAGTCATTGAACTCCAGACAAGACAAGTGATCCACCACAACATTCTCGACCCCCTTCTCATCCTTTATAGTTAAATCAAATTCCTGCAGAAGTAAAATCCACCTAATCAATCTTGCCTTAGCGTCCTTTTTAGAAAGAAAGAACTTAAGAGCCGCATGGTCAGTAAAAACAGTGATAGGTGTACCAATCAAATAAGCACGAAATTTATCTAAAGCAAAAATTACGACTAGCAACTCTTTTTCAGTAGTCGAATAATTCATTTGAGCATCATGAAGTGTTCGATTAGCATAGTAAACAACAAAGGGCTTCCCTTCCCTTCGTTGTCCCAAGACTGCCCCCACATGCATCACACATTATCTCAAATGGTAAATTCCAATCCGGTGGCTGCATGATGGGGGCAGAGGTCCTATCAATGAGTGTTTGGAAGGCGTCCTCACACTCTTGTGTCCATTAGAACATGGCGTCTTTGCCCAGGAGGCTACTTAATGGTCTAGAGATGGAAGAAAATTTTTGTATGAACCTCTTATAAAAACCCGCGTGCCCTAGAAATGATTTCACATCCTTGGCCCTTTTAGGTGTAGGTAATTTAGAAATCAATTCAATTTTTGCTTTATCAACCTCGATTCCTTTATCAGAAACTATGTGTCCCAGAACTATTCCATAGGGAACCATGAAATGACATTTTTCCCAATTAAGCACCAGACCTTTCTCTTCACATCTACTTAAAACAGCCTTCAAGTGAAGTAAACATGAATCAAAGGAATCACCAAAAACAGTCAAATCATCCATGAATACTTCCATATATTTTTCAACCATGTCACTAAAATTACTCATCATGCATCTCTGAAAAGTAGCTGGTGCATTACACAAACCAAATGGCATACGCCAAAAAGCATAAGTACTGAAAGGACATGTGAAACTAGTCTTATCCTGATCCTCTAATGCAATCTCAGTCTGATAATATCATGAATACCATCTAGAAAGCAATAGAAGAATGACCAGCTACTCGCTCTAAGATTTGGTCTATGAATGGAAGTGGGAATAGATCCTTGCGGGTGGAAAAATTAAGTTTCCTATAATCAATGCACATGCGCCACCCTGTCACTACTTTAGTAGGAACAGACACCCTCTCATCATTAGTCACCACTATTATTCCGGATTTCTTGGGAACTACTTGAGTTGGATTAACCCACTTGCTATCAGAGATGGGATAAATGATGCCTGCATCTAACGATTTTAAGACCTCATTTTTCACCACCTCTTTCATAGTGGGGTTAAGTCATCTTTGAGGATCTCTACGAGGTTTAGCTCATTCTTTTAAGTGAATCCTATGGGAACATATTAAGGGGCTAATACCTTTGATGTCAGCTATAGTCCAACCTAATGCAGATTTGTGCTCACGTAACATATTAATTAATTCTTTTTCTTGTGAGCCATCAAGCACGGAAGAAATAATAACAGGAAAGGTATCCCCTGGTCCGAATAATGCATGTTTAAGTCCCTCAAGCAGTGGAGCTAGGTCAACTTTCGGAGTTTCCACGGAGGATGGTTGTGGTTTCTGTCTTTCCTTTGGAAACTCCTCAAAGCATGGTTACTATTGTCGTTCTCCTTTATCCTTTAACCCTGAAACAACAGAAATATCAAAAGCATTGTCAGGATAAAGTGAACTCTCAGAATATGAAAAAGAAAGGAGGTACTCTAAGGTTTCAGAATCTGCGCTCAGGAGTGCCTCCTCTGATATCAGCGTGTCTATCATGTAGGTATGATGACACTCATCATCATCACGTGGTTGCTTGCTAATATTGAATATGTTGACCTCCACAGTCGTGTTCTCAAAAGACAGCTTCATTAGACCATTCCTGCAATTGATAAGAGTGTTAGCTATGGCAAGAAAACGTCTACCTAAAATAATCGGAACTGTAGACTCCATATTAACCGCAGAATGAGTATCTAAAATAAGAAAGTCGACGAGATAGTAAAACTTATCAATCTTCAGCAAGACATCCTCGACTATTCCTTTTGGCTTCATAATCGATCTATCGGCCAATTATAGTACCAAGGATGTGGGTTTAATCTCTCCTAGACCCAGTCGCAAGTAAATAGAATATGACATCAAATTTACACTTGCTCCTAAATCCAACAAGGCTTGGCCGAACTCATGAGTCCCAATCTGGCAGGTGAATGTAGGACACCCTAGATCTTTGTACTTGGGTGGTGTCTTCTGCTCAATCACCGTACTTACCTGTTCTGTCAAGAAGGCAGTCTTCTTGACATGATGCTTCCTCTTAATAGTGCATAGATCCTTGATGACCCTCGCATAAGTGGTGCTTGTTTAATCACATGTAGCAAAGGTAAGTTAATTTTAACTTGTTTCAAGTGTTCTAGAATCTCACCATGCATTTCCGATTTTTTTCCAGTAGGTTGTAGTGCTTGAGGAAAAGGAACTGGAACTGGAATGTTCTTGTTGGGCTCATCCTCAGGGATGCTCTCCTTTGCACTTGGAGAAGAGCCTATAGTTGTGGACGAGCTTGATCCATCTAAAATCTTACCACTCCGAGTAGTGATGGCATTAACCTCTTTGACATTCTAAGAGTCTGAAGCAGAGGTTTGTGCCATAAATTGGCTCTTTAGATTTGCTTGAGGCTGTGATGGAAATTGGCCCCACTCTTGTATTGTTAATGAACTTGTCACCTTGGTTATCTGGCTTTTGATCTCCTTGTTCTCTTCTGTCAACTGTGTCAATGCAACCTCAAATTTTGATTAGTTTTACCTCGTGCCTCTATAATTGCATGTAATGTGTCTGATAAGGAACTTCTGTTAGATTGCGCATTATATGGAGGTGCAGAGTATGACCTAGGTGGTTGTGCCTGTGAGTGTGTAGGTTGGTCTGCTTCGGACCTCCAGCCTAAGTTAGGGTGATCTCTCCAGCCAGAATTGTAAGTGTTAGAGAATGGTGAGTAAGGCTTCTTGTACATCCCTAAGGCGTTACATTGTTCCTCATAAACCCCTCTCATCTCAGTCAAAGTCGGGCAATCCTGTGCTAAGTGTTCAACTCCCCCGCATATAAAACAAGCATCCTGTAGCTCAACTCTGGCAATAGTATGTTTGGGCCTACCATCTTTGGCCTTAAGTGCATCTAACTCCCTAGTCACTCTATCCAATTGGGCTCTAAGGTTGTCCTCTTCCCTAAGTTGGTATACTCCAGCTGAGCGTGTTCTATCCTTGCTCTCAGTAGCACTTGGACCAGTCCAAGTATTAGCCTTTTCAGCCAAGTCATTCGGGTACTCAATGGCCTCGTCAGGGTCTTTATGCAAAAACTCTCCATTACACATCATCTCAACGAACTGACGTTCTCTACTGGTGAGCCCCTCATAAAAATAACTGACTAAGCGCCAACTCTCATACCCATGGTGTGGACATGTATTCAAGAGATCCTTGAACCCCTCCCATGCTTGATATAATGTCTCGCTATTTTTTTGGGTGAAGGTAGAAATTTGTCTCTTTAGACCGTTGGTTTTGTTGTGAGGAAAGTATTATTTAAAAAATGTTTGGGTCATCTCCTCCCACGAACCTATAGACCTTGGTCGCAAAGAGTATAGCCAACTCTTCGTTTTTTTCTTAAGGGAAAAAGGAAAAAACCTTAGTCTAACCGAGTCTACAGCCTCAACTTTGCTGTTGAAAGTGGCCACAACTTCCTTAAATTCCCTAATGTGAACATAAGGATTTTCACTCTCTTGGCCATGAAAAGTGGGTAATAATTGTATCATACCCGGCTTAAAATCTAGTTTTGGTGTATTTGGTGCAAACATGATACATTATGGAATAGCAGTGCGCGTGGGGTGAAGATAGTCCTTTAGCGACCGAACATGATCATCTTCATGATTACTCATGGTGTTAGAATTAGAAGTAGGACTTAATTTGGTCTCAATGTGAAATTGTGGGTGTTCTTAAATTGGGACCCTAATTAGTCTCCCTAAGTGGTCTTTATTCCAACTCACACTCCCCCAATGTCCTTTTCTTGTTTTTTGCAATTTTTTTTAAGAAATACAAAAAATAAACTGGACCTAAAACCTAAAAATAAAATAAAATAAAACAATGAGCAAGAAAGATAATACCCGAAACCTTCCTTGTAGAATGGCGCTTGTCCCCGGCAAAGGCGCCAAAATTTGATTACGCCCAAACAGTACACGCTGTCAATTGTAGTAAAGATTGAGGTGTCGATCCCACGAGGAAAAGCGATCTACAAAACAAGGTCAAGGAAGAAGAACTACGCGAAACTAAATTTAAGAAATTCTAGCAATTTTGAAATATGAAATTGAATTTAGTTTAATAAAAATCAAGTTTAGAAAAATCACAAGGTTCCAAGAATCCCTCCTAGATTTCACGTGTCAACAAGTATTGATTCGCTATGATAACTCAATTACGTGTTTCACATCCCAAACAACATAATCGAAAAAATAGTCTTTAATGCACCAATATATTCTAATGTAAATGGATTTTAGATTTCACTTTTTCTAGAAAGCACAAAGATTCGTCATATATGATATCCTAAATTTATGATATATCCGGAGACAATAACGTAATAAAAGACAATCACATATAACTAACCTACAGGAATTAATTGATCTTTAAAATTTCACACATTAGAAAAGCATGACTAGACTTACATGGAGAAGGAAAAGACAACCACCGGAATAATAATCTACGAAGAAGTTGATGAAATCTTTGTCACTAAAATAACATAAACTCCTATATTAAATAAAAGTGAAATACTTCCATTTGTTCTGTGGGTTGCTTTTTTGATCTTGTAGTGGCATCCACCTTTTTTTCCCCCTTGGGCTGCTTATCGAGCAGCCCGACAAATTCCTCGAGTCGTCCTCTTTGAATCCATTGCTCAATTTCTTCTTTCAAATTGTAGCAGTCTTCAGTGTCGTGCCTGTGATCCTTGTGGAAAGAGAAATACTTGCTCTTTTCTCACCAATCTGGGTCTCCTCTCATCTTGAGCGGCCAATTGATGTCTTCCCATTTCTCCATGGACTTTAGTATGCTTGCTCGACTCAATTTCAAGGCTGTGTATAGCTTATATGTCTTCTTCACCACACGTTCATGCTTGGGCCTTGCAGATTGCAACTTTTTGGGCTCCTACTGGTTGAATTGGGATTTCCCAATGGTCTGATGCCTCTTTGACTGAGCATTCTTCTCCCGGAGTATGTCGTTTCTCCTTCTTTCTTTTCTCATCTCTCGTCTCTTTGAGTGGCCTTCCCTTTCAGATTTGTTTTTCTTTTTAGCGGCCACCATCTCCTCGAGAGTGATGTGTTTTTGGACGATCTTCAATAGAGTCGACATGTTTTTAGTTTCGAGGGGGTCTAGGTTCAGAGAATCGTAAAATGGTCATCTTTTTAGTTTGGAGGTGAAGATGGCAATGACCATGTCGTTGCTGCTGCCACCAATCATGGTCAACTCGTTAGTAAAATGAGTGACGTACTCCCTTATAATTTCTTTGGGCTTCTGTCTGATGTGAATCAAGTAGTGGGGGCCATTTCTCATCCGTTGACTATCAACGAACCTCGTGATGAAGGCAGTAGTTAGCGCTTGGAAGGAGTCTATCAACCTCGGTGGTAGGCTATTGAACCAACTCATCGCTGTGGAGGTAAGACTGATCAGAAATGTCAACATAGGATGGACTCCGTGCTTTCTTTCAATGCCATCATGTGGTGGAGGTTTCACAGATGCTCTGACGGATCGGTGGTACCATTTATGCCTCAAACTTTGGTGGATTGAACTTTTTTGGCAGAGGAGTTACCATGACAACGACAGAGAACGGTGGTCTGGCCAATTCGTACAGTACGTTAGGATTTGTGAACTCGATCCTAAATGAGATTTGAGCAGGGGCTCGTCGCTCTGAGGAGTACTTTTGAGATTCACTTGTTGAAGTTCTATAGGAACTTCATTACTCTCTCGGACGCTGCTGACAGAGTTTTGTTGGGGCTGTACTTGGACATGGTCAGCGGATTGAGTGCGCTCTTAGGTGAGTTTGTCCACCATTTTGATCAGAAGATCCATCTGGGTCATGAGTTGATCCATGCGAGGATCCATGGCAGTGTCACTGGACGTTTGAGATGATTGGGCTACCACTCCATGTTGTTGCTCTTTATTGTCGGGGCATGGTTGGCTCGAGGGTTTTCGCTGGGTTTGAAATATGCACTGTTGATAATGCAGTTTCACCGGTGGGTGGATTGTTTTGATTATTATTGGGTTGAGGGTCTGTAGAGTGTTTCATTTGTTCTAAGAGCTTTTCAGTCGCTGATTAGAACTGAGGAAGTTTCCAACTACAAACTCTCTTCGTGAAAGGAAAGTGTCGTTCCCCACGGACGGCGCCAACTGATACGTCCAAAATTTGGTCTCCTGTAAGTCTGACCTTGAAATCAAATGTTAGATTGTCAAATACCATTTTTTGTGTGGTCGAATACGCTCCAATGCTTAAGTTAGTAACTCTCTTGGAGATGGAAATAAATCTGAACAGAACTCAGTTAAAATTGCATACATTTGTAGAATGGGGGTGGTTTCAAAAATCAATAAATAATTATAATAAATGATAAGTAGAAGAAAAAAAAAACTCAAAATTTACGGAAAAAAAAACCCGAAATTTTTCAAAAAAAATGTAATTTTTAGTAGCTGGTTTTTGTATTTTTATGAAAAATGAAATTTACAAAAAAAAAAAACCTTGAAATTTTCCAAAAAAAAATCCTCGAAAAAATGAAATTTTTACTTTCGTTCTTTTTCTTTTAGTAATTTCAAAAAAAATATTATATAATTTCACGAAATCACAATCATTGGTTTTAAAGGACAGTTCGTACATTTCAGCCTTATAAGACTATGTGCAGCCCTAAGTCACTCCTTTGTCTATGTTGTTGAAAAGAGTGCCTTGATCATTTTAAAAATTTGGAGGGATAGATGTACCAACAAATCTCTTTATAACACCTTTATCACTTCTATAACTTTTCATCGTAATAAACAAAAAAATTTATCTTAAATTTTTAATAAATAAATAAACAATAGACATGCCATTTGAGAGCAGTCCAAACTTAGGGATGGTAGTGGGGTGGATTTTCACGGATATCCGCCCCACCCGCCTCATTTGGGGCGGTTTTGGTTATGGCTAAATGGATGTTGGGGCGGATACGGATATCCAAACAATATTCGTTAAATATTCATGGCAGATACGGATTTGACCATATCCGCCATGCAGATATCCGTTTATGTAGTGCATTTACTAAAATACCCTTAACCTTTAAATAGAAAGGGAAAACCCTAACTTTTATCATTATCTCACTGTTCGCATCTCATCTCATTCTTCTCCTCTTCACCAAAAAAAACTCCCCATCATTGAACCGAAAAATTAGTTCATTCGTAGTTCTACAATGGATAGTTCATTCTCCTCTTTCGATCTCCATTCGTAGTTCTACAATCTTCTCATCGGAGAGAAGAATGAGCTCTCCATTCAACCAAAAAATCAGTTCCTTTTCCATCATCCTAACTGCTATGAATATCAACATTAGAGATCGAAAGAGGTGTTCGAGTGCTTCTTATGGTTGTCTGATCCCAAAGAGAGGCAAGGTGAAGGCATGGATAGCTATTCACGAACAGTGGATCTTTAATCTTGCTCTGTGTGCCCCTAGTCTGCCACACTCCACTGAAAAATTTTATATGGGTTTTCATGAAAAATGAGCATAGAGTTGATTCCGCTGCTGACATCCGCCGCAGCCCTCTTTCAACTTGCCTTTGCCACCAATCATCAAGGCTTTCTAGGCTCCAAACCTCTGTTTGATTCCTCACATCTCTTGATACAGAAGGCAATACAACAGACGATGGTAGGTGGTATATGAAATAGCATAGTAGGATCAATATCAATGGTAAGATCAATATTTTGAGGGTCTACCACTGGTTTCATCAAATCCGCCTCTTGTCCTTATATATCTGACAATCCTTGTAGATCTGATAATCCTTGTAGATCAGATAGTGTTTTTGTAGATATGCAATTAAATTTTGTAGATATGATAATTTTTGTAGATCTAATATTTTTTGTAGATTTGATAATATTTGTGGATTTGATAATCGTTGTAGATCTGATAATCCTTGTAGATCTGATTAATGTTGTAAATCAAATAGTATTTTTGTAGATATGCAATTGAATTTTGTAGATATGATAATTTTCGTAGATCTAATAATTTTTTTAGATTTGATAATATTTGTGGATTTGATAATCGTTGTAGATCTGATAATTTTTGTAGATCTGGAATTAATCCTTGTATATCTGATAATCTGATGTTGATCACCTTATCGGATAATCGGGGCGGGGCGGATATCCGTGCGGAGCGGGGATGGGTTTTTAAAAAAAATTTAACTGGTTAATCGGGGCGGATTTGAGGAACTGTTAATCCTGGTGGGGCGGGGATGGATTTGGATAAATCCGCCCCATTGCTATCCCTATCCAAAATCGGTGTCATCTATATATCAGACTTAAAGTCGCTAAAGAAAAAAAAAAAAAAAAAATATATATATATATATATATATATTGTTTAAAAACATAGTGGTGAATAAACCTGCACTAGTCCACCAAGATTATCTCTAAGATCCAGAATGAAATACAAGACACCAGAACTCTGAAGCTGTTTCAATGCTGCAACAGAAATTTGAGTCTTGTTACTAGACCAATTTGAACCTTACCGTCCAAGCAAAATAAATGATATACGCGGAAAGAGAAAATGCTTAAAGACGACATGATGTGCAAAATGCACCAATAAAGAATGATCAATGGCCAATTATTTTCTTGCTAAAGAGTTAAACTCTTTCAAACGTATACATCCAAAAGATGTTGGTTCCATCCTCGATCTGTCTGTTCCAGATGATAGAATACTGGTGTTTGGGCAACAAGTTGCCTTTGTACTTCAATGGATTGGACAGGTCCACAAGTGCCATGCTTAACCTACATAACCAACATATTCTGAGCACTCTAAGCAAAATTAATGTTAGCTATCCATATAATTAACTTCGGGATCAGAACCTCAATAGTCACAAATGTCTCGTTAGGACCTTGTAGCAAAGATGTTACTTCTTAGGCTGATTTCCCTCTAGCATCAAACTTATTCACAGATATAACTTCATCTCCCTACCAAAAAAGCATGGAATGTGAGGAACATGTAATATAGCATAGATCACTGATGGGCTTAAACAAAAAATGTTATAATACAAAAGGCCAATACAGATATAGAGATAGGTTCTTACACAGGGAATTCTTCTTTATCTATAGACACTTTTCTGTGGTTCTTACACAGGACTTTTGTTTAATGTTTAATATCCCTTTCTATGAAAACTGCATCATTATTGGATATAAATAGACTGTGAGGAGATATAAGGGATATGTTTTTTCTCTGTTTCTTGTATATATATTTGTGTTCGACCTGTTTGCCAGTATATAATCAGTTTTGGGGTGTAATGAACGCCTTTTTTTTATATTTATATTGGTGATCACAGGATGCTAACTACACGAGCCTGCTAAAGGCAAGAGAGGAATAAGAGAAGGCCTTCCTATGTGCCCTTATTTTTCTTAATGGTCATGGAGACTTGGAACTCAGTCATGCAGCATGGTCAAGGTCCAATCAGGTGCATATATACTTCAACATAATTGTGAACATCCTCAGATTACTCACCAGTGTTTAGTTTTGCGGATGGTTTGTCAGATTTCTTTAGGTGATGCAGATACAGCAGCTGCTCTTTCAGTCTTTCGTCAGATCACACTACATTCAGGCAGCCATGGGTCTACAAACAGATATGCATTAATAAATAAATAATTAAGTTCAATTACAAACATAACGGTCAGCTGTCTGAGCCAAGTTACGGGCCTTAGTATTGAAGTCCCTACCAACGTACTTACATGCCCATGAGGGGAGCAAAAGAAGCAAATGTCTAATATTGCTAAGACATGCCCCCAGACCCGTCTACAAGTTAATATTTAGAAAAGTAAACTTCTCTCTTGCCCCTTCTCCCAAGGGGTTTGGAGGGAATGTGTCCAAGAGTTCAGCCAGCATTCAATTCCTTCTACCAGTGGACGGAAGCTTGGTCCACCTCCAATTTGGACAGTTTGAATATCTCCCCCACAAGCAAAAGGATCAGGTCCAAGATCCTTCATGCATTTTGATGATACATCAAATTGTCACCTGATTGTGACTATACACGTGGCGCAAACCATTATAACTAGAAATGGTTGTTACAAATAAAATAAGTCATGGCGGGAAGCACTCCCAAGGACGTACCTCAATTAAGAGAGGGTCGTTACAATGGATATAAGTCATGGCGGGAATCACTCCCCCAAGGACACATCTCAATTATAATAGGACCGTTACGAATGAGATAAGTCATGGCGGAATTACTCTCCCAAGGACGCATCTCAATGAAGGAGAAAACCGTTATAATAAACGTCCCCCTTCAGTGTGTCATTCGAGCTTAAGTCATGCACTCATTATAATGAGGTAAAAGAAAATGTATGAGAAATGGACATTTTCGATCAATGGTATGCAAACACAACACAACTATACTCTGTCCAAATTCATTCTCTCTCACAGTTAACTAACTTAAGCATCGGAGTACCTTCGTCCACCAAACATGTGGCCTTTGGCAATCTAATCCTATTTTGTTGGTCAGATCTCTAGGAGAACAGATTGGACGCATCATTTTGACGCTGTCCGTGGAAAATGACAATTTCCTTTAAAAAATCAGTTCAATGTTTCTTCCAACATCGGCTAGATCTGAAACAAAGAAGAAAAGGAGCAACCTTTGTAGTTCTTCTTCATCTCCATTATTTGAAGTCATATAGTTGTTTGTAGGCAAGAATTGCTTTCAGCATCACGATCATGTAGTTCATTCATGTACAGATATGACACGAAAATACAAGCCAGTATCAACTCAATACAAATGGAGCCACAAGATCCCAGTAAACACCTCCAATCAGAGAGCATAAGCTGCTGGTCTCACTAATGACCATCTGATAACCTGCCCAAGGCATCTCCAATGCACCCAATTGGCCTCTCTGTCTCTAAGATAGAAAAAACAGAGATGATGATGATATCAACGATAAAATAACCCAAAATGTGAAGAAGAAGACGAAGACATTGATAGCTGCTCAATTTCCAGCCAAACAGCAGCTGATTCGGACATCAATTGCAGCAAATTTCCAGGTGGATAGCTACTCAATTTCCAGCCAAACAACTGTTGAATTTCATTATGAAGCCGCATCTGAATTTCATTGCAAATTCAATCCGGTAATAGCGGATTTAGCAACGACAGATTTAGAAAATCACCGGCAGCACCTACAATTGTAGCTCAGTTGGTTGAACATTCACTCTTCTTGTGAGACGTTTTTGGGTTCGAAACTCACCAGTTAAGATATTTTGATGGATTGGTCAGGTCCGCAGGTCCGACCTGGTAATTAGTCTGCAAGTTCGACAGAAAACCATTCGGACTGGAGACTAGTCCGCAGGTCCACAAGTTCGACTAGAGAATAGTCCGATTAGAGACTAGTGTTCGCAAGTTCGACTAGAGACTAATTTGATTGGAGACTAGTCCTCAAGTCCAACAGAGACTAGTCCACAAGTCCGATAGAGACTAGTCCGCAAGTCCGACTAGATATTAGTCTAATTGGAAACTAGTCTGCAAGTTCGACTAGAGACTGGTCCGCAAGTCTGTAGGACCGACTGGAGACTAGTCCAACTGGAGACAGGTCCCACTGAAGACATGTCTAACAGGACACTTTGGACTAGTCACACTGACTTCATCTCGTCCGGACTCACACAGTTTGATCATGATGACTTCATGTGGTCCAGACTCATGTCAGATGATTTCATCTGGTATGGATTCATGCAGTTGACTACGATGATTTGTCAAATGACTTTACCTAGTAACGGACTCACGCAACTGACTACGATGACTCGTAACACAGACATCTACTTGTCACAAAATTCTTCATCTGATCCGAACTCACGAAATTCGACTACGATGACTTGTCACAAAAACCTCCGTCTGATCTGAACTCATGCAGTCTGACCCCGATGATTTCATCCGGTCCGAACTCAAGCAATCCAACCCCGATGACTGTATGATTAGAGAAAGTCATTGTGTCGCTGTTCGAACTCCCATAATTGACAAGTTAGTGGCCAAGTCATCATCTAATCATGGCCATACACGCGGCGTAAACCACCATAACTATAGATGATAGTTACGAATAAAATAAGTCATGACGGAAATAACTCCCCCAATGACACACCTCGATTAAGAGAGGGTCATTACAAAGGATATAATTCATGTCTGGAATTACTCCCCCAATGACATATCTCAATTATGAGAGAACCGTTTTGAAGCAGAAAAGTCATGGCGGGAATCATTCCCCAATGATACATCTCAATGAAGGAGGAGACTGTTATAATAAATATCCTCATTCATTGCGTCATTTTAGCTCAAGTCATGCACATAGTTGAATGCACCCATTATATAAGCTAAAGGAAAAGATATGAAAAATGAACATTTTCTATCAAACACAACACAACTATATTTTATCCAAATTCATTATCTCCTACAATTGACTGACGTAAGCTTTAGAGTGTCTTCGGCCACCAAACAGGTAATCTTTGACTGTCTAACCCCATTTTGCATGTCAAATTTCTAAAAAGACAGATTTAAACGCATCACATTTGCATGAATTCTTTGAAGGGCGAGAACAGCATAATACTTGGAGAGGTTTTCAAAGATGTACATAGTGTGCGAATAGAAATCAAAGTGACCCAGTGGGTTTGGGGCCACACTTGGTGCATGTTTAAAGATAATGATTCCTCTTCTCGTATGTTTGATTGGGGGGAATGGTACTGTATAGAAATACATGATACATGTAACTTGATGTACACTCTTGTCCCTTTCCTCTGTGTTTCTCCACAGCGGGAATGGGTTTCTTATCAATAAAGTTCTCCTTGTTTTGCTGATGAAAAAAAAAGTAGTATATTTATGGCGAGTATGAGTCGTGCACTATCCTCTCAGATTGTTGTTGTATTAGACTTCCTTGTGAGAAAATTACAGGTTAAGTATCTCGGTCTTCCACTTATTACCTCAAGACTTAAGTGTGAGGGTTGATTGCCTGCAAGGTTGATAAAAGTGTCAATTCATAGAAGGGTTGTTTTCCCTCTTATTCAGGTCTTTCATCTTTCTTCTATCTTCTTCTCCTCTTCTGTTTGTGTTGAGCATCTATTTTGGGTGTTTGGCATCCTAATTTGGTCCAAGAACACCATATAACTTCTCTCTCGCCTCCTTCCTTTTCTCATAATTCATGACCTTGAGAATTGAGTGATCTTAAGGGTTGTGCAATGATCCTAGATTATAATGGCAGGACTTTTGGTGATTGTAACAAGGAATTTCTGTTGTATTGATGTGGAAATAGGCAGTGAGTTATTTAAATCCTAGTTGCACGGCTGAGTGGTGTTCTTTGTCATAATATTAATAAACACCAGATAGCAGCTTCTTGTTCTTATTCTCCGCCGGGGATTTGACTGTGTGTGGAAAAGTTTGATTGTTCTTAGTGTAGAACAACAGTATTGGCATGCAAAATTTTCGGGCTTGTCTAATTGGCGAGGAAACGGGGCCCTCGCTCGTTTCCACAACAATTAGAATTCCCCAAAATTTTCTGAGTTGTGAATTGTGTAACTGTTTGGGATAGATATAGAATTATAGGATAAAATATTATAATATTAGTGAATAACTTGGTTGGACCCAACATTAGTAGTTTAGGGTTTTGCTTTTGTAAATAAAATTAGAAAAAATGGGGTTAGGGTTAGGTTTGCTTGATAGTCAAGTTATGTTTAGTTATAAAAGAAGAGATTATGATGAATTGAATTGACTAAAAATGTAGCTTCTAAGTTAATTTGTTTAGTTAGGAGTTTTGCCTATGAACCCTAGACTGCGATAGAGATTTGTCCAAGAATTGGGATTGCTCATTATTTTTGTCTTTTGAGAATTGAGATTTGATTTATTTTGTATTCCTCCTCCTACTGCTCCTGCTCCCCTGAGGAGAGTAGGTACAACAAAGGCTTTTATCTTTTCTCATTCCATTTTATTTGGCTGGTGAACGGCGAATGGAAAATGATGGATGACAACAACTTCAACTTGAGAGAAATGAGCCATTTACTGAGTCATGTTAAGCACACTATCCATTGCACGTGGGCACCCAACTTGAGAGTTGATATTGAATTTGCTTACTGAGGGAGAGAGAAGAAAATAGGGTTCAATGTGTTGCGTTGATACCTCTCTGACTGCTTGTGTCCTTGCTTGTGTCAGTTAATTGAATTAACTCAACTGAATCCATGAGCCCTTCTAACCACACCCACACTTAGTTTTTCCCACCACCACTTACTTCTACCACCACAATCAAATTGAAAATTTTCACCCACCCCACAACTTACTTCCCATTACCAACCGAAATTTTTTTTTGAAATGGTGACTCCCTCCACAAGCTCCAAGCGAACCTTTGCTCCCTCCCCAACCGACATGTGTGATATTCTCACTGTTTTGTGATCTTCCTTTCTACTTCATTTAGGGTAACATTTGCATCGATTGATTCGGCAAGGTATGATTCCGAGTTTGTTCTGATTCAGGTTTGATTTGTTTGAATCTTAGTTCTTTTGTGTACAAACATGATTTGGTGATGATGAGGTTTCTGAGTTTAGACTAACTTTTATAAGTTTTTTTTATTTTTTGTTGTACAAATGGTTCTTGATGTATGTAGGGATGGGAACAGGGTAGATTTTGCCATATTCGTCCACTCCTCACCACAGATTGTGGATCCCTGTCCCTCTCCAAAATAGCCCCGGCTGGGTATTACCATTCTTGCAATAGTGAATCGGCCCACCCACCCGCACAGTAAGGCTTAATTGGCTAAGAGCGTAAAGAAAACTTCAAGTATCTAGGCTAGTTTTATAAGAGCAAACACACAATATGATTGTCTATTAGGCAGTGTTCTAAAAAATGCTAGGCAGTAGGTGGGCGGCAAGCAGGAGACTAGTGCCCAGAGGACTAGACGAGGGCCTAGGCGGTTATTTATTTATAAATTATAATTTATATAAGTTAAGCATAATAGCATATCAATTACTTCCAATTCAATGCCAAGATACATTTAAAAAATAGAATTTTAATTTTTTTTAACTGAAAATAAAAAATTCAAAATTCAAAAACCTGCCCAGGAGGCTGCCTAGACCGATTTTTAGAGCACTACTATTAGGTGATGTGGAACTATGTTTGCAACATAAAATTTGAGTTTTGGCTAAGTAACGTCAAACTTGACTTTTATGTGATATGTGACTATAATTTGTGAATGAACAATTTAAAGCTAGGAGTTGGCTTGAAAATTCCTTGTTGAACCTTACTCTATCTCATTAGTTGGTGGTCGTGGTAGTGATGGTGGTAATGATGGAACTGGATGAGATATTGTGGTGGTAATTGTGGATATGGTGGAGATGGTGGCATTAGTTGTGGTTCTAGTATGGTGGTGGTTGTATATTTAGTATTTGGCTCGGAGATTCCTTGTTGAACCTTACTCTATGTTATTAGTGGTGATGATGACATTAGTTGTAGTTTTGGTATTGTGGTTGTGGTGATGCTGATTATGGATATGGTTGCGGGTGGTGGATGTGATAACAATGATTGTGGTTGTGGACCTTTTGTTATCATTGGTATGGGGATGGTGGTGGTGATGATGATTGTGGTTATTGGTGGCAGTGATGATAACGATGGTTGTGGTTGTGTATTTTGTATTTGGCTAGATTCCTTATTGAACCTTACTCTATCTCGTTGATGGTGGTGGTGATGATAGTGGTTGTGATTTTGGTATCATGGTGATGGTGATTGTGGATATGGTTCTAGGTGGTGGAGATGATAGCAATGGTTTTCCTTGTCGCATGGTGGTTGTTGTGGTGGTGGTAATGATGGCGGTGGTTGTTGGTAGCGACAATGATAGTGATGGGTGTGGTGGTGCCTATGGTTGTAGGTGCCAGAAGAAGTGGTTTTGGGACCGTGGTGGCAAATGCTATGACTATAGTGGTTGCGGTGGTGGTGGGAATTATGCTATGGCCGTTGTAGCTTTGGTTGTGATTTGTAAAGGTGTTGGCGGTGGTGGTGATTATGTTATGGTGGTGCAAGTGGTTATAAGGGTGTTGGTTGCAGTAGTTATAAAGGTGGAGGTAATTATTCTATGGTAGTTGATGCAATCGTTTTACGCTCCCTGTTTTTACCTTGATCTGCAAACACGCTGACTTACACAAGGAACACACGTGAGCCACAGACCACCATTGTGGTGTAACGACCCTACTTTAACATATAATAATTTTTAATTAATTATTTATTTTATTTAATTTTAATTTTATTAAATGTGAGGTGACGTCAAGTAGTAAGAGGGGGTGTCCCTTACCTCGAGCAAAGCCCTAATAGGAAAGGATTTGGTCTTAGTATGAATAAATAGGGGTTTAGGTTTTTTTTCTTTCTTTTCTCTCGCCGCTTAAACAAAAAAAACAAAAAAAAAAAAAAAAAAAGGAGAAGAAGAGAGGGAGAAAGAAAGAAGGAGAAAAGCAAAAGGAAAAAAAAAAAAAACAGGTGAGTCTTCTTATTTTTATTATATCTGTATTTTTATCTTTATTTTATTACTTTTGAAATAGGGGTTAAAAAAAAAAAACTACTTCGTTCTGTGTCAGAAATCATCATTACTTTTATATGTGATTTACCCGTGATTTCTTTTGAGATTTGTTTTGAAAACTATTTAGTACTTTTATATTTATTGATTTCTTTTGTGTCAGAAATCAATCCTCTGGTGATGTTTTGGTTTGACATTGTATGTTGTGCGATAGTTTATTTAAGGGGTTTGACTCATGCTTATGTAGGTGCATGTATGTGCTATAGCTATTTCTTTGATGTGCAATAGATATCTCTTTTGTGTTAGGAAATCAATCACTTAGAATTTTATTATTTACATATTAGTTATGAAATGAAATTCTGACTCATATGTGCATGTATCATAGAGTCAAGGTTTGGGTTGTGTCCCATCCAATTTGGATGTTGACAAGTTGGGAATGTTGGGTTGGGTCCCACGTATGGTGATATTTGTAAAGTAATTGCACTTGGAATTCAAATTAGAGTTTTTGTGGCAGTTAGGGTTTCACCGGGTCCCATTGCAAGTTTTTTTTTACATTTGCAATTTAAGATTTTATCCACGGGTGGGTCCCACTGCAAGCTTTTTACATTGCAATTTGAGATTTTATCCACGGGTGGATCCCACTGCAAGCTTTTTACATTGCAATATGAGATTTTATCCACGGGCGGATCCTACTACAAGCCTTTTTAATTTGCAAATTTGATATTTCATTCAGTTAGTGTCCCACTAGGTCCCACCTTATGAGGGTATTTGCTACTTGGAATTAGGCTTCCTTTATGAGGGTATTTTCTATTTGCAATTAGGTTTCATACAGTTAGAGTTCCACTAGGTTTCACTTGTGATGATTTTTGCAATTAGATTTGTATGTGGTATTTGCAATTAGATTGTTGACACTTAGAGCTCCTGTAGAATTAAATTCACTGGATACCACTTATGGTGTTACTTATGGTGTATTTTGATGTGAAATGAATTTAATTGCGATGGTATTATTCTGCATATTGACTTGGTTATGCACTATGAAGGATTTGAATATTTGAATCAAGGAGTGACTTGATTGCCATGTTGTTATAGAGCATGATTAATGGATATGCTATGTTTTCCTAAAAAATGTGGGTGGATACGATTGTGAATTAACTCATGAATGACAAAGTGTCATTGTGAGAAAATGGAAATATAAAAAATAAATGATATTGGTAACCCTTGATTTCTAAAAATATAAACCACCTGGAATTACATCACTTAGAACTACCACACCTCTTTTGTTTATTATTTCCCCTCTCCTACTAGAGAAACTAAATGACCAGTGGGTCGTCTTGCGGAGTTGGGGCACCCATTTCTTACTAGAGAAACTAAAATAACCTTTGGGTTAGTCTTGCGGTGAACTGTTATGCCTAAAATAGGCTTTGATATTTATCCGTCAAAAATGTGACGTGAGTTATGCGCATTGATAGCCCAAGGGTGGCTTTTGGTACTCATATAGTTAGGAGTACCGCGATGTATGCCTGTATGTGATGTCCCCACTTGGGCATGGATGACGAAGTAGTCCTCCTTTATATGAGAGAGGCATACGGGCATGTATGTTCGGCACGGAGGTGGTGCGAATGTGGTATCGTCTAAGTGATCATTCCGTTAAAAAGATGAACCAAATTCAAATAAAAATGAATAAGCTACGTTTATATTGTTTCTAATCATATTTCATGCAGGATGGCAAGTCTACTAATATTTCTGCAGGTTAGACTTGCCATAGTCAACTTCCATCTAGTAGGTACAAATAAGTGCATATTTACTTATTAGAATTAAGATATGAATGCCTCGTGGAGGAACTACCTGTGTGTTTTGATTTCTTTATCATACTATTTTTGGTCATATCTTGTAATTTCCTTTATTGATTTTTGGGGGAAATAAAGAGATTTCACACCAGCTTTATCGCTGACCCAAGTGGGCTTTGGCTTCTTGGGTACATTCCTTCGGGAATGTAGCCGACTAGCTTATTTTCAGGATACAGTAATCTCGGGCGGGCTTAGAGCATTTCGTACCATACGTGACGAGCATTGCTGGGAGTTGCGCGTGTTCGAAAGATTAGATCTTTTTATTTGTAGGTGTTAGTTTAATTCTTGTAATTTGAACTCGGAGTTATTCATTATTTTCTGGGAGTGATACATTCGTAAATTGTTGAACTTTGTTAGCGTTGGCTCTGCGAGTTTTAAAAATTTTCTTCCTTTGATGGACTTTTAGATCAGTTGTGTTTTTCCCTCTTTTTGGTAAATTGTGCAAATTTATTATTTCTAGTGGATGCCAACTGTTATTTTTCGTGAATGAAAATTCATGTCCCGACTTTTGGGAAAACGGATAATCCTACGTGGATTTTTGGGATTTTCGTTTTTCTCGAAAATTGGGGTGTGACAGTTTGGTATCAGAGCACAGTTTACCCTAGGTTAGGGAGAGTCTAGGGGATCCTCGGAATGTGGTTATGGGTAAGCTATAGAGTGTTTTGTGGATCTTATGGAGTGTCTAATCATTTCCATTTTTATTGAAGGATATGGCCGGAAGACATACTCGTCAGAATCCTAATGGGAACGGAAGCGGAAGCAGTGGTAACGTCGTTCCAAATGAGGGTGGCAATGAAAATGGAAATGGCCATGGTGATAATACTATTCAGTTGAGTCAGGCTATGATGATGCAGTTGCTACAAGGATTGCAACAGAATAACAATTAGGGTGACCCTTTTGCTAGAAGGGTTAAGGAGTTTGGGACATTGGGTGGAAAGAGGTTTACCGGAGAAAATTCGAGAGATGCAGATGTCTGGGTTCAGAGCTGTGAGACCGTTTTCAGGAGGATGCAACTTACTGAAGTCCAAAAACAAGAGTTAGCTGCACATCACCTGGATGGTGCTGCTAGTTACTGGTGGGAGGCTTTACTACCCTCCGTTGATGTTGCGGTTATGACATGGGATGACTTTAAGGATAGATTTGAGAATAGATTTGTGCCTAATGCAGTTAAGGCGCAATGGGATGCGGAGTTTAATATGTTGAAGCAGACTGGGAATATGACTGTGGAACAGTATGTCACGAAGTTTAACGAGTTGTCCCGTTATGCTCCGTATTTGGTAGACACCCCAGAAAAGAAAAATGCCAAGTTTATTGGGGGTTTGCATCACTACCTGTCGAGGGCTCTTCTCACCTCAGACAGAGAGAGTTTTGACAGAGTTTTGGATTTAGCATTGAAATACGAGGAACAGAACAAGATGTATCATGAGAGTAGAGATAAAGGCAAGCAGAAGTTGGGCGAGGTGTCAGGAAACACTCGTCATCAGGGTGCGTCACGTGATTTTCGTGGTGACCGTAGCCGTTTCCGTCCTTATGATCAAGGGCAAAGGGGTCGACAGTTTCAGAACCAGAAACCTCAAGGTAGGTACCAGAACCAACAGCAGGGAGGAAACCAGTTTCACCGTCAGGGTGGAAATCGGTCCCAGAGGCAGGGGTATGACCATTCCCAGAAACAGGATGGTAATCAGCATCAAAGACAAAATGAAAACCAATTCTATCGTCAGGGTAACCAGAGACAAGGTTATTAGGGTCAGCAGAATCAGACTACCCAAACAGCATCAGGGGGACGCACACTGATCTGCTACACTTGTGGGCAACCAGGTCATCGAATGCAAGATTGCCGTAATGGTAGGAACGCGCCCTAGAATAGGCAAGGTCAACCCACCCAAGGGCGTGTATTTGCTACCTTACCAGATCAGGAAAACGTTCAAGGTACTTTTGATTTTCCTATCTCTAATATGAAGGTGTTATTTGATACTGGTGCATCATACTCTTTCATATCTCGACGTTTGGTTAATCGAATAATGTTGAAAGTTTTGCCACTTGCTATACCATTATGTGTTACCACCCCTTTAGGAGGCTCAGTGACACTAAATGAAATATGTAGAAATTTTAAGATTTCCTTCATCGACAAAGTATTCCTTGTCGACTTGATTGTGCTTGACTTTGAGGGCTTTGATGTGATTTTGGGAATGGATTGGTTGCGTAAGAACCTAGTCACGCTAGATTGTGCAAAGAAGATAGTTTTCATTCATGCACCAGGCATGCCCCCTGTTTCTCACACTTGTGGAAATTGTGAAGAGTCAGTAATGTCTAGTTTTCTGTACTTGGTGGGGACGTCAGAGAGAGAGATTCGAGATGTAGAAGTGGTAAGAGATTATGAGGATGTATTTCAGAAAATTCCCGGCTTGCCGCCTAGGCGAGAAGTTGAGTTCCGAATCGATTTAATACCTGGAACCGCTCCTATCTCTAAGGCAGCGTACCGGATGGCACCGAAGGAGTTGAACGAGATGAAAGTCCAGTTGGACGAGATGTTGCAAAAAGGGTAATTTTTCTTGGTGTTTTGTTTGATTTGGCCACACTTATTGACATGTTTGTTCATGTTAATGTATATATGTGTAATCCTTTTAAGGTGTGTATGAACCAGGTTCATACGTCCGAGTAATTCTCCGTGGGGAGCACCCGCAATTTTCGTTTCGAAGAAGGATGGTACCTTGAGGATGTGTATTGACTATAGGGAGCTGAACAAAAAGACTATCAAAAACAAGTACCCATTGACTCGAATTGATGACCTTCTTGATCAGTTGAGGGGAGCGGTGGTGTTTTCTCAGTTTGACCTAAGAACTGGATATCATCAGATGGGTATAGAAGAAGATAGTATTCCTCTCACGGCTTTTCGTACGAGATATGGGTTGTATGAGTTTCCAGTCATGCCTTTTGGTTTGACAAACGCCCCGGCCTTTTTCATGGATCTGATGAACCGGATCTTTCGACCATACTTGGACAAATTCGTCATTATCTTTATCGATGACATTTTGGTTTACTCTCGTAGTGAAGCAGAGCATAGGGAACATCTCAGAACAGTGTTGCAGACCTTGAGAGGTCAGAAATTATATGCGAAATTTAGCAAGTGTCATTTCTGGGAAAAAGAAGTAAAATTCTTAGGGCATGTTGTTTCTAGTCAGGGTATAGCAGTTGATCCTGATAAGGTGAAAGCAGTGAAAGATTGGAAACAACCTACTAATGCAACGGAGGTGAGAAGCTTCTTGGGGTTGGCTGGGTACTATAAGCGATTTATAGAGAAGTTTTCTCTTATCCCTGCCCCGTTGACTAAGTTGACCCGCAATAATGTCCAGTTTATTTGGACTAATGAGTGTGAAAAGGCTTTTAAGGAGTTGAAACACCGATTAACTACTGCGCCCATCCTGACCATCCCAGTGCAAGGTGGGAAGTTGGTGGTCTTCACTGATGCTAGTGGCACAGGTTTGGGTTGTGTACTGATGCAGAATCAGAAAGTTGTGTCGTACGCCTCACGACAATTGAAGCCTCATGAGAGGCGATATCCTACCCATGACTTGGAATTAGCGGCAGTTGTGTTTGCTTTGAAGATGTGGCGACACTACCTTTATGGGGAGCATTTTGAGTTGTTCACAGATCACAAGAGTCTTAAGTATTTGTTTTCGCAGAAGGAGTTGAATATGAGACAACAAAGGTGGGTGGAGTTCATTAGTAGTTATGATTTTGAGATCCTTTACCACCCAGGTAAGGGGAACGTAGTAGCCGATGCTCTCAGTCGACAACACACTGTTATGGCTTCACTCATGGTAGAGGAGTGGAAGTCTCTTGAGACTATTTCTTCTTGTGGTGTTTAGTTTGTCCAGGGAGCAAACACGGCTTATGTTGGTAGTTTATCTGTTCGACCTTCTTTGATCAGCAGGGTTTTAGAAAAGCAACATAAGGATTCTCGTTTGATGAACAAATTGGAAGACTTAGTGCTCGATAATCTAGATGATTGTCCCTCCATGTGGTCAGTTGAGTCCGATGGTGGTTTGAGATTTCATGGGAGACTTTGTGTGCCTGAGATTGAGGGATTGAAGAAAGAAATTATGGATGAGGCTCATAAGTCACGTTTTACGATTCACCCGGGAGGCACAAAAATGTACCATGACCTGAAGCGAACTTTCTGGTGGGATGGCATGAAGAAGGATGTGGGAGATTATGTATCACGGTATTTCACTTGTCAACAAGTGAAGGCCGAGCATCAGCGGCCCTCAGGTTTAATGCAACCACTAGAGATTCCTGTCTGGAAATGGGAAAATATTTCTATGGACTTTATAGATGGTTTACCGAAGACCCGACGAGGTAACGAGTCAATTTGGGTTATAGTTGACCGTTTGACTAAATTCGCGCACTTTGTTCCGGTTGGGGTGCACCGTACTACCGAACAACTAGCCAGACGATACATCCGTGAGGTAGTTAGGCTTCACGGAGTACCAGTGTCCATTGTGTCTGACAGAGATCCCTTATTTGTAGCTAAGTTTTGGGTATAGCTTATCATCCTCAGACTGATGGTCAGACGGACTAGATTTGAGTATAGCTTATCATCCTCAGACTGATGGTCAGACGGAGCGGGTGAATCAGGTTCTAGAGGATATGCTTCGGGCATGTGTGCTCGATTTTGGAGGTAGTTGGGAGGATTATTTGCCTATCATAGAGTTCGCTTATAACAACAGTTACCATTCTAGCATTGGCATGGCCCCGTTTGAGGCTTTATATGGGAGGCCTTGTCGATCACCATCCTGTTGGGCAGAGGTAGGCGACACAGTCTTGTTGGGGCCAGAGATGGTTAGGGAGACGTCGGAGAAGGTGCAGATTATTAGAGAGCGGATCAAAACTGCTCAAAGCCGACAGAAGAGTTATGTCGATCGGAAGCGTAAGGCAGTAGAATTTTAGGTTGGGGACCTTATTTTTCTTAAGGTTTCACCTATGCGCGGTGTATTGAGGTTCGGTAAGAAAGGGAAGCTAAGTCCTAGATTTGTGGGACCATTTGAGATCCTTGCTCGGGTAGGGAGTTTAGCCTATAGACTCGCCCTGCCCCCGAGCTTATCAGCTGTTCATAATGTGTTTCACATCTCCATGCTGAGGAAGTGTGTGAAGGATCCTGCTGACATCGTCCAACCCACAGAAATTGAGATTAATGACGACTTCACCCAAGTAGTACGACCAATCAAGATTGTGGATCATGATGTGAAACAGCTCCGTAGAAGGACAGTGAATCTGGTGAAAGTCCAATGGAGTGTAAAAGAGAATGATGTAACTTGGGAGCTAGAGGATAGAGTAAGACAGTTGCACCCGGAGCTCTTCATCCAGTGAATCTCGGGACGAGATTCCTTTTAAGGTGTGTATAATGTAACGACCCTACTTTAACATATAATAATTTTTAATTAATTAATTATTTATTTATTTTATTTAATTTTAATTTTATTAAATGTGAGGTGACGTCAAGTAGTAAGAGGGGGTGTCCCTAACCTCGAGCAAAGCCCTAATAGGAAAGGATTTGGTCTTAGTATGAATAAATAGGGGTTTAGGTTTTTTTCTTTCTTTTCTCTCGCCGCTTAAAAAAAAAAAAAAAAAAAAAAGAAGAAGAGAGGGAGAAAGAAAGAAGGAGAAAAGCAAAAGGAAAAAAAAAACAGGTGAGTCTTCTTATTTTTATTATATCTGTATTTTTATCTTTATTTTATTACTTTTGAAATAGGGGTTAAAAAAAAAAAAACTACTTCGTTCTATGTCAGAAATCATCATTACTTTTATATGTGATTTACCCGTGATTTCTTTTGAGATTTCTTTTGAAAACTATTTAGTACTTTTATATTTATTGATTTCTTTTGTGTCAGAAATCAATCCTCTGGTGATGTTTTGGTTTGACATTGTATGTTGTGCGATAGTTTATTTAAGGGGTTTGACTCATGCTTATGTAGGTGCATGTATGTGCTATAGCTATTTCTTTGATGTGCAATAGATATCTCTTTTGTGTCAGGAAATCAATCACTTAGAATTTCATTATTTACATATTAGTTATGAAATGAAATTCTGACTCATATGTGCATGTATCATAGAGTCAAGGTTTGGGTTGTGTCCCATCCAATTTGGATGTTGACAGGTTGGGAATGTTGGGTTGGGTCCCACGTATGGTGATATTTGTAAAGTAATAGCAATTGGAATTCAGGCAAATTAGAGTTTTTGTGGCAGTTAGGGTTTCACCGGGTCCCACTGCAAGCTTTTTTTTACATTTGCAATTTGAGATTTTATCCACGGGTGGGTCCCACTAGAATTAGAGGGAGAGAACATTGGACCATGCATTGACATTTCATGTCATCATGGGTCCGAGGCAAACGTTCCTGCCCTTGAATCGCATAGTCCTGTTGCACTGCATCCCGAAGCTCGCAGGCGAGTCCTTGCCTTGGAGAAGGCTTTCACAGGCTTGCAAATGTTGTATTCGAATGCTCTGTACCGGGTGGATTCCTTGACTGGTTAACTACAGAGTTTCGATACTACCGCAAACTTAGGGGCTGTGAAGACCGTAGTTTCTACCTCTAAAACAGAGTTTTCGGGCATAAGATCTCAACTGAGATCGGCCAAGTCGGATTTGGCATCAACCCGTGCTGAACTGGGACGGACTAGGGTCGAGCTGGAGCACTTAGACGCGGTTGTGGACAAATGGTCGTCCGATCTGCAGGCCCAAGATGCTGAGAGAAACCAGGTGGAGACAGAATGGGTTGTCGTACGACGGCAGTTGGAGTCGAAAATTGATGAGGGGCTTCACCGTGTTCGCGAGGCGGAACGCTTGCTGTCGGAGGAGCGTTCGCACTATGTTGCCTTGGTAGGCGCGGTAGATTTTGACATTTTGGGTTGGAGGCCGCTGATCTCGTCAGGGGTCATTCAGAGCAGATTGGAACTTTTAGAACTTATCAGAGAAGAGCATCCTGGTGTCGACCTTGACTTTGCCCATTATAGGGGGCTGCTTTTGAATCTATCTCTCGAGGGGAAGGTTCGGGCTCCACTGGACAAGTTGCTAAGGAGGTTGTTTTCCCTTAAAATAGTTGTAATGTCCTTTCTGGGACAAACAAATTTTTTAATGAAAGTATTGTTTTATCTTGTACTGTCGTGTTCTTTGTAAATGCTTTGTACATCGTAGAATTTAGACTACCGGGCAGAAGGCCCATTTTTGTCAGTTGAGTCATGTCGAAACCGACTATTTTCGGTTGCTAGTGTTTATCGGTGAGCCATTCTAGTTCGCATACTTTCCCATAGAGGCCCGCTGAGATGCTTAAAAAATTGTTATCTTTTGAGGAGCATTGATCGCTTGGCGGGTGGTCATCATTGTGCATAAGACAGCCAACGAGACATTAGCTTTGTCGATCGTCATCATCCGCGAGCGACAAACTAGTTGTTGAGTACCTAAAGTTGTCGTCATCAGTCGTGGACTGATTGGGCTTACTGGTACATTGGGTAATCATTATCTGTTGGAGAGTAATGATCCATTGGCGAGTCGTCATCATCAGGCAGGGGGGCGCTATCTAGACTCCCATTTCTATGACCATTGTCGTCCACACGCAGCGGACTAGGTGTTGGGCACCGGAAGTCGTCAACATCAGTCGCGAATTGACTAAGCTTACCTGGTAAGTTCAGCGATAATTGTCTGTTAGAGAGCAATGAACCCTTGGCGAGTCATCGTCATCAAGCGGGCGTGCACCGACTGGACTCCCACTTCCTCGGCCATCGTCGTCCGAGCACAGCGGACTAGGCGTTCGGCACCAGATGCCATCGTCATCAGTCGCGAACTGACTAAGCTTACCTGGTAAGTTCGACAATCATTGTCTGTTAAAGAGCAATGACCCCTTGTCGAGTCATCGTCATCAAGCGGGCGAGCGCTGACTGGACTCCCACTTCCTCGGTCGTCGTCGTCCGCACACACCGGACTAGGTGGTTGGCACAAGAAGACATCGTCAACAGTCGCGAACTTGCTAAGCTTACCTGGTAAGTTCGATGATCATTTTCTATTAGAGAGCAATTACCCCTTGGCGAGTCATCATCATCAAGCAGGCAAGCGCTGACTAGACTCCCACTTCCTCGGCTGTTGTCGTTCGCGTGCAGCAGACTAGAAGTTGAGAACCAGAAGCCATCTTTCAGTCGCAAACTGACTAAGCTTACGTGGTAAGTTCAATGGTCATTGCTCTTATCATTGTCTGTTAAAGAGCAATGACCCATTGGCAAGTTATCTTCATCAAGCGGATGAGCACTGACTGGACTCCCACTTCCTCGGCCGTCGTTGTCCGCGCGCAGTGGACTAGGCGTTGGGCTAATATTCGAGTTTGGTCTTAGTGGGGATGATCAAGGGTCATAGCAAGGATGATCGGGGGTCGTAACGGACAACAGTGGAAGTTTTAGTAAAAGCAAATATTTTTATTAACAATATTTTTTTAGATGCTCTACATCCTATGGTCATTTAAGCCCTTCGCCGTCTACGTCTTCCAACAAGTACGTCCCCAACCTGTTGACCTTAGTTACTCAGTAGGGTCCTTCCCAGTTCGAGTTTAGCTTTTCCATGCCAGCTTTTTTGGTGTTTTGCTGGGTCTTACTGAGTACCCAATATCCACCTTGAATTCGCATGGCTTGACCTTCTTGTTATAGTACTGCGTTATCCATTGTTGGTAGGCAGCTATCTTGGTGGAGGCTAGATTTTTTTTTTCTTCGAGGAGGTCTAGTCCAACGCGCAAAGTTTCGTCGTTATTGTCCGGTCTAAATTCTTCCATTCAGAAGATAGGTACTTCGAGTTCTACCAGAACCATGGCTTCTGACCCGTATGCCAGGGTGAAGAGTATTTCTCCTGTAGGTATTCTTATAGTTGTCTGATATGCCCAGAGTATTCCTAGTAGCTCTAGAACCCATTTCCCTTTGGCAGTATCAAGCTTCCTTTTAATCGCCTCTAGGATTGTTCGACTGGTAACCTTTGTTTGGTCGTTGGTTTGTGGATGCCCTGGCGACGAAAATAGTGATTGATATTCAAACTTTTGCACAATTTTTTAACCTTGATACCTTCGAATTGAGTTCCGTTGTCGCTGACCAATACTCTGGGGATGCCAAATCTGCAGACGATGGTGGCCCATATGAATTTTTATATCTGGACCTACCCTATCTTGGATAGGGGCTTGGCTTTGACCCATTAGGTGAAGTAGTCGACAACCACAAGAAGGAACCTTTTACCGGATGAAGCTGGGAGCGGTCCAACGATGTCCATCCCCTACTGCACGAATGGCCACGGACTTGTCATCGGTGCCAGTGGCTGAGTAGGCATGTGTGTGTAAGGCACGAACCTCTGACATTTTTGCACTTGCGGACAATATCCTTGGTTTCTCGTTGCATTGTCTCCCAATAGTACCCTAAAGTTAATGCTTTATGGGCAAGGGTTCATGTAGCTGAAAGACATTGGAGCAGGGGTCATGTAGCTGATCTCCTCTATTACTTGTCGTTTAGGATAGTGTACCTCACTGCTATGTTTTTAAGTCTTCTGGCTTCGACTTTCTCAGTCGGTAGGGCTCAAGTTGTGATGTATTCAAGGATCGAAATCATCCAATTTGGTGATGCGTCTGCAATGTAAATATCTCTAGGTTCTTTTTCGTCGAGGTTTGATCGCTCTTGGTATTCAATGAGACTGCTTGAGACATCGGTAGAGGCTGAGGCTTCTTTGGCCAGCGTGTCAACTCTTTTATTGTCGTCCCAAGAGAATTGTACGAGCTCGAACCTCTTGAACCCGTTCATTGCGTAGAGTACCTTTCCGCGGTAAGCTATCATGCGTGGGTCCTTGATGTTGAAATCTTCTTTGACTTGGTTGACTACTAGTCTTGAGTCGTTGTATGTCGTTAGGTGATTTATCTTGATCCCCAAGGCTAGCTTCAGGTCGGATAGGAGGGCCTTGTATTTGGCCTCGTTGTTCGAAGCGGGAAAGTCGAATCTGATGATTTTTTTGAGTGCGAAGTCGCTGGGAGAGCGGAGTGTGATCTCTGCTCTACTAGCTTTTTCCATTGACGATCCGTCGCAGCACAAGGTCCATTCTCGGACGTTTGAATCCGTGGTCTGGTGATCTGTCTTTGGATTTTCAGCACTGGTGAACTCGGCAATGAAGTTCGCCAGTTTTTGGGCTTTGTCAGCGGCTCTTGGGGTGTAGCTTATGCCAAACTGCCTAAGTTCTACTGACCATTTCACCATCCAGCAGGATAACTCTGGTTTATGCAGTATCGAGCGGAGCGGATGCTTGGTTAAACTATTACAGATTGGGCCTGAAAATAGGGCATTAGTTTTCTAAAGGATACGACCAGCGCTAGGGCTAACTTTTCCAGGTCTGGGTAGTGTGCTTCGGCCTCCATGAAGGTTTTGCTGGCGTAATACGCTGGTCTTTGAATTCCCCGGTTGTTTCGTACGAGGGCCAAGCTCACAGTGTGCTTGGAAACAAACAAGTATAAGTAGAGTGTTTCCCTCGTTGTTGGTTTTGAGAGTAGCTATGGACTCCCCATTAATGCTTTCAGGCTTTGAAAGGCTTGTTCACACTCTTCGTTACACGAAAACCCTTTTTGCTTCCCCTTAGTATTTTAAAGAAAGGAAGGCATTTATCCGATAATTTAGATATAAACTTGTTGAATGCTACTACCCTCCCTGTCAGGCTCTGAACGTCTTTGATGTTGGCGGGGGCTTTCATGTCGAGAAGGGCTTGAATCTGCTTTGGGTCAACCTCGATTCCTCTATTGTTCACTATATAGCCTAAGAATTTTCCAGATTCAACTCTGAATGTACACTTCTGCGTGTTGAGCTTCATCATTATTTCCTGAGCTGGTTGAACGCTTCAGTGAGGTCTCCTATGTGGTCGGGGTTGCAGAGGCTCTTGACCAGCATATCATCAATGTAGACCTCCATGTTCCTGCTGATCCGTTCTTTAAACATTCGGTTTACCAGTCGTTAGTATGTAGCACCTGCATTTTTTAAGCCGAACGACATCACCCCGTAACAATATATCCCTCTTTCAGTTACAAAAGAGGTATTTTTTTATCCGATGGGTGCATCAATATTTGATTGTAGCCTGAGTAGGTGTCCATGAAACATAGTAAACTGTGCCCGGACATTGCGTCCACGATCTGATCAATGCGGGGGAGCAGAAAGTTGTCCTTTGGGGATGTTTTGTTCAGGTCTGTGTAGTAGAACACACACTCTCCACTTCCCATTTTTCTTTTTTACAAGAACGGTGTTTGCCAACCAGTCTGGGTATCGCACTTATTTAATCATATCTGCATTGAGTAACCGTTGCACTTCCTCTGGTCGCATTTTTTTGAGAGCCATGGGCTCTTCTTCTGCCGTATGATTTTCCTCGTGGGGTTCACCTCCAGGCGATGAGTGATTATTGTTGGGTCGATTCCCACCATGTCTCGCATGGTCAGGGCAAAGATGTCTCGGTTCTGTTGTAACAGCTTTGTGAGTTGTTCCGCTAAATCCTCAAGGGCTGTCAAGGTAAACCATGATGGTTTCTTTCTCCAGATTTCCGGTGTTGGGCCTGCCCCGAGGGCTTACAGGGGCTTCGTCGTCTAGGATAGGCTGTTATCCCCTTGTTCCTTAGGCGAAGTTGAGAGGCATCTTGGGCACAGGGCCAGTTGTTAACTGATGAACGCTTGGTAGCAATGCTGTCATGAACTGGCATTCTCTGGCGATCGCCTGGTCACCTCTTAACGTACCGACCACTTGGTTTATCGGATACTTGATACATTGGTGTAGGGTTGAGATAGTCGTTCCCATTTGGTGTATCCATGGTCTTCCCAAGACTGCATTATATGTTGAAGGTGTGTCGATCACTATGAACTCTTGAAACAAATTTTTTTTAGTTGGATTCTCTCCTGCTACTAATGTCAATTGTATTTTTCCCACTGGAAAGCACTTTTTGCTGCTGGAATCAAGCATCAGACGATTATCGGGGGTCAATGCTTGTTCCTTTAGTTGCATGTTGCGGAACATGCAGAGAAACATGACGTTTAATGAACTTTCGGTGTCTACCAGGGATCTCCTTACTTCCCAGTTTGCAAGAGAGATTGCTATCACCAAGGCGTCATTATGCGGGAGTTGGATGCCCTGGAGGTCTTCGTCTGTAAATGCTAGTAGCCCAAGCAGTCATGCCTCTGAGCGCGCGGTACTAGTTGTTCATCGTGTACTGCTTGAACCCTCATACCTCGGAGAGCCTTTTTCCTGGACCTATTTGATAGTTCGGACTCGGAGTGGGCTCCATGAAGCGTTCATATCCTGTCGGGTGATTTCTCCCCGAGCCCGACTTTTCTCCTGGTTGCCCATTTTTCTTCTAGGGCGACGTAGCTCTGCACCTTCCTCGCCAGGTCTGCCATATCTGATAGTGGGTCAAGAGTTAGGAAGTTATAGAACTTACCTTTCCCTAGACCGTTGATGAAGGTTGAGACGGTCGTCGTGTCGTTGCACACGTTGACGGCAGTTAGATCAATGTTGAAGCGAGTTAGATATGCCTTCAGTGTCTCGTCGGGCTTCTATTTCATCGACTTGAGAATCTTCATCGTTAACAAGATTTGCTGCATAGAAAGTGATCTTGGATCTGATTCGGGGTTCCTCGTTGCTGCTACTGTTTAGGGAGCATGAGTTTGATGCATGTGTGTCGCTTGCACTGTCGAGAGTGGTGAAGTAGCGCCAGGCTGAGTGTTCGATTGTCCCCCTGTTCTCCATTGTTGTGTGATCTAGTGGTCACCATCTCCTCGTTCTCCATAGTCATTTTGCGTTCCCTGCTTTGACCTTAACCTACAAACCTACACAATGAACGCATGTGAGCCACGAACCACCATTGTGGTGGTCGATGGCACTCTGATGCTAAAGTCAGATAGGGATCCGAGGAAGGTGTAATGATGTAAATAGGTAATTGGTAGCGTACCTTAGCATACCAACCTCATGTCTTATTTATAGTACAGGAGTCCTGGTTCGACCAGGTCATCGATTGCATAGTTTAGGGAAGAAGATCTTCGTGGAGATCCTTATCTAAATAGGAGTCGTGCTGTGAAGGAAAGTTTCTCTGTTAGCCTTGTGCTCTTAGATACGCGGGAGATAGTTCCCGTTCCGATAGTAGTCTATAGGTGGAAGTCTCCTTATGTGACATATACTCTGGAATATGCTTCCTAGTTGAAAGCAAAGAGTAGTTGTACCTGCCCGTCCGAAGCTGATCCTCGAGATACTTGCCTTAATAGGACTTACTGGTATTGAAGATAGTTGTGAGACAATGTTGGGCTGACGCTAGGGCCTGTTATTCCTCGAGGTCATCACGACAAGTGTACAGTGCAGAGTTGTGACCGCTTTGGTATATCATCAGTAGTAGTGGTGGTGTCGGTGGCAATAAAAGACACAATAATAGTCATTTTATTGTGTAACTAAATAAATGAAATAATTTAATGATAAACTTGGTTATATTAACTTAAGCAATGTGAGTGAATAAGAGTATAAGAATTAGTTGTCCAACATGGTCTAAAAAACAACATGCAAAGGTTTTTAGTTCGATAAAACCACAAAGATTTACATTCTCTTAAATGTGAGTCTAAGATGCTTTGTCCCACATCTTTTGAGAGATAAACTTAAGAAGCCTATGCTTCTACAAAAAATTGGCCCTACAATACTTTGGGTTGTGTTATTGAAGCTTTGTTGGCTTGGATATGACCAAACCAATGAATTATAAAAATTATATATTATACATATTTATAATCGAGTATTCACAAGGTGGACATGGCCAAGTCCGTATCTGCTATATATATGTATATGCCCCAAATCTGTATCTGACCCAAACCCGTGACGGTTTTGGTTTTCTTCCCCGAATCCGCCTCGAAATATTTAAGCTAAAACCATATCTGCCCCATTTGAGGCGAGGCGGATATCTGCCTAAACGGATATTTCTTCCAACCCTAGATGTATGTATGTACACACATAATGAAGTGAACCTAGCCTCCTTGTTTAATGTGTTAGTTATGCTTGTGTAAGAATTAGTTTTGAGAGAATATTTATGATGTTTTGAACAAGTATGGGTTATTATTGAGACTGGGCTTCGAGCAGACAAGAAGCTATTGTTATCAGTGACCACTGACTAAACTTTGGTCGGGTTCGGTGATCGTTGTCCATGCAATGATCCCTGGCAAGCCATCGTCATCAGGCATTGAGAGCGTTGACTAGACTCCCACTTTCTAGGCCATCGTAATCAGTTATTGGCGGACTAGGCTTCGAGCATACCAGAAGCTATCATCATCAGTCGTCACTGATTAAGCATTGGTCGGGTTCAGCCACTATTGACCATGTTTGGACAATGATCTCTGGCAAGTTGTCTTGATCAGGCATTAGAAAGCTAACTAAACTGCCACTCTCTAAACCGTTGGCACCCGTTTAACGAAATGGGCGTTAGAGCGGACCAGATGCTTTTGTCATAGGTCGAAACCGACTAAGCTTTAGTTAAGTTCGGCAACCATTACCTATAGTTGGACAATTGTCCCTCGCAAGACATTGTGGTCAGGTATTAAGAACACTGACTAAGCTCCCACTTTCTAACCCATCATCGTCCGCCTTTGGGGGCCTAAGCGTTAGACCGGACCAGAAGCTATTGTAATCAGTCAGGTCTAACTAAGCTTTGGTCAGAATAAGATTTCAGGCGTGAAAGTCTGACTTGGGTGTCATGACTTACTTAATTCGCCTAGTGGTCTGACTTAGGAACCGGATCGCTTGATCGGACTAGTAATAGATTGACTAGATTTAATGAACAACAGAGGAATAATAACAGAGCGGACGCCTTGGATTTTTTGTAGGTCCGATCTTTATTCCATGGGTGTCAAGGCCTTCGTTGTTTGTGTCTTTACATATAAGAGAGAAAAGAAAATCTTTCTAGATTAGCGTACGACACAGGTTGTGAGATGGTTCAGTATCGGCTACTCCCCCCAATTAATGGGGTTGCATGCAGGGTCATTAATTCGATGAATGTGGACTCGTGCAGTTGCAATTGGAACCGTCGTTTCCTTATTTCCCATACGACATTTAATGTTGACGTAACGGTTGGCTGAAGTTGTTTCATAAACTGCCTTGCCTATATATATAGGCTAGTCGTTCTCCATCTGTAGCATTGCAATGAGCTTTGTAGAGGATGTTGATCAAATGGATCTTACCAGAGAATATGCTTTGGGTTTCCCAAAGGTTGGGGGCAGGGACAAATCTAGGTAGGGGCAACTGCCCCCACTGAATTTTGAATTTTTTTGAGTTTTTTTTTAATTACTTGTGGGGCACGTCGACCCTGATGTCGCAACCCTGCCGCCACCCCTTATTTTCTCCCCCTGTTCTCTCTCGCCCCTTTCCTCTTTTCTGCTCCCTCTATCTATTTACTGCGAGTTTGACAACCACTCCATCTCCTCCTTTCTTCATCTCCTTCCCTTTTTGCTTGATTATTTCTCTTTCCCACCATCGCCACCAACCACCGGCAATCCCAACCTATCTTGTCTATTTTGAGGAATAAGGATTTTTTTAAGTATTTTCTCGAGATTAATTCGTATCTCGAGGTCTTTTTTATTGATAAGATTTTTCTGGAGATACATCAAAAATTGGATCCATTAATTTTTCTTCAAGATACATGTTTGTGTTTCGAGGTTCATTTGTGGTTTATTGTTTAAAGAGCATATTGGTAATCAACGTGAGATTTTTTTTTACTGTCAAAGCATGTGGATTGCTAGTCTTAGGGAAGACTGTAATAGTGATTAATGATGGAGTAACCTCTAATTAGTTATATTTTTTTATAGAAGCAAATTGCAAATAACTCAATTAGATGGATCAAATTTCTTTCCCAATAGATTAGATGAAGTTTTGTTTAGCAACCGGTGTTTTGTATAGTTATTTATGTATCATTAAGATAAAAAATTATGTTACAGTAATTAATTAATATGTTATCATTAATTAACTATGATTCATCGTTTCACCCCCTTCAACAAAAAATTTGGCTCCGTCACTGGCTGAGGGAAGATCTCTGCCTTCTTTTACTTTCCTCGCATACGAAAGGCAGATTTGTGAAGGAAATAGTCGAGGGAAAGTTTGCAGTCTTCTTCAAGTACAATACTTTTACCACTTTATCTTCTGGAGTCAGATTGGTGGAGCGAAGTTTCTATATGTGTGTTAGCAGATGCATATTTGCGCCGGACTTAGATACTTATAGTGTATAAACTTATGTACTAGTTGGTCTACAAGCTTTGTAGTAACTTTCATTGCAATCAATAAAATCTATTTTATTTTTGGAATGTCTGGTACAAACAATTCTCCTGAACTAAAAAAAAAAACAAAAAACAAAAATGAAATCAAAACAACAAAATAATTTAACTCCGAGCGGGGACTAAGCTAACTCGGCCCTGAAAGAGGCGTGTATGATCCTGGGTCGGATTGCATATAGTCCCTCTAGCGAAGTGTCTTGTTTTGCCAAAGCTAACGAAGTTACTGAAAAGTGAACTTTGTGCTGGCAGGCGATTCCTAGCTGATTATCAACTCTTGGAGTAGGCACCTGTTTGCTGAACTATCGTTACTTGGCTCTCATTGGTCTGGATTGGGCGTCCAGCTCTGAATTATGGCTTTCTGCATAGTTGTACGTCGGTTGTCGGGGCTCTCTCTCTGTTCGAGTAGATTGATCCTTCTGTTTTGTCTAGGCCATGTGCCTGACAGCCTGTTTCGTGGACTCGAGCTGCAACTGGTAGCAATTCAGTTGTTTCAGGGTTGCATAATGGCAGTCTCTTGCTGCAAGTTGATCTCCTTGAATAGTTCCTTGGGTCTGGTTGGTTGTATATTTGATGCATTGGCGCAGAGTGGAATCTACTGCTTCTATATGATGATGCCAAGGCCTTCCCATAATAATGTTGTAGGTGGACGGAGCGTCAACAACTATAAATTCTTGGACAATGTACTTTCGCAGTTGTGGCTCTTCCGCCACCACCATTAGGTTGATCTTCCCGATGGGGAAGCATTTCTTTCCACTGAATCCAACCATGGGGTGAGTGGCGGGGGTTAAGTTTTTCTCTTGGAGTTGCATGTTTCGGAATGCACTGAGAAACATGACATTAAGTGAGCTTCCTGTATCCACCAAGGCCCTTTTCACCTTCCACTTTGCAATGAGGACGGAGATGACCAGGGCGTCATTGTGAGGAGAACATACACCGTGGAGATCCCTATTCGTAAATTTCAATGGTGGGATCGGGCTCTGAACTCGTGCATGTTGCACTTGTCGGTCCTCACACTGGGGCAGCGTCAGCATCTCAGTCAGCGTCCTTTTGCGGGACCTGTTGTATTGCTCTCCCACGGGACCGACCCCATGAAGGATATAGATGATGCCAGGAGCTTCCTTTTTATTTCCTTGACAAAGTCTTCCCTTTCCTTTGCCCGATCCAGCCTCTTGTCCGAGCTCAAGAACTCCTTGAGATTGCATTTCTTGATTCAGTACTCGACTTCTTTTTTGAGGTTTCTGCAATCCTCAGTATCGTGTCCGCCCTCCTCATGGAAGGCGCAATACTTGACGTTGTCGGGTCGAGTGGGGTATCCTCGCTGCTTGGGGGCACTTCAGTTCTTCCCAAATCTTCATAGAATCGAGGATGTCAGACAGACTGGCGTTGAGAGGGGTGACAGATTTGGACCCGACATAATTGGAGGCCTTGTCCTGTTTGGTGCGGCCGTAGTCTGTCTTAATGTCATTGCGCTTCCTTTTGTTCCCGTCGTTGTCCTCCTTCTTCTTCCCCTCTTTTTTGTCCCTAGGGACAGAAGGTTTCTTATCGAATTCCGCATCCTTCTTGGCGATCAGCATCTCGTCAAGAGTGATATATCTCTTGGCATCCTTTAGCGGGTCTGCCATATTGTTTGGGGGTCCAAGGTAAGGAAGTCATAGAACTTTCCTCGCCTTAGACCTGAGGTGAAGGCTGTGACGGTGGTATCATCACTACAGCCATCGATGAGAGTCAACTCATCGTTGAAGCGTGTGACATATTCCCTCAACGTCTCATTTTGCTTTTGTTTAAGGGTCAGTAGATAGTGCGGGCCCTTCCTGATTCGTTGGCTGCCCAAAAAGTTCGTGAGGAACGTCGTCGCCAATGTCTGAAAGGAATCAATGGACTTTGGAGGGAGGCTATTGAACCAGCTCAGCGCTGACTTCTTCAGGTTGGTAAAGAATGATCGTCACATTATTACATTGAATTCCTTAAGTGCCATTACATGCAGGAATTGGAGCAAGTGATTAGACGGGTTGTCATAAAACTCCAGCTTCGACCGGGAGTACTTTTCGATAGTGGTTCATCCATGATATGATCCATGAACGGAAGGACAGTGAGGTTGAACAGTACATCTGGATGTGTGGCCCCTTGCCGGATGGGGTTATGCGAGACATGTCTATCGGCCCTGGACGTTGGGTCCCTGTTGGTCCACTGGGAAGCTATAGGGGCAGCGCGACTCTCCTAAATTTGCTCTCTAGAACCTTCGGGGGACTAGGATCTTTGCTGCTCATGGTCTCCTCCTGCGAGTGGATGATTCTGCTGATTGAGTATCTCCACCGCCGTGGGATTTGCTACATCTGGGTTGACAGTAGGTCCACCCTTGGCTCTGTCATGGCTGCCACCAGCGTGGGAGTCTGAGAGGGTTCCTCTCGCGGTGGTGGTGGCACCGGAGCTGGCGGCGCTATGCTAGTTCGAGCGTTCGAGGGTTCAACAACATCTCCATTGTTGCGAGACTTTGTTGTCACCATCTTTCTGGCTATCTGGGAAAGGTGGTACTACTGTTTTTTTGAGGAACTTTGTTGTTCACCACGAACGGCACCAAACCGATGTAATCGATTTCTGCTCTCATTCCTCGCCGTTACCTAGACCTGCACAAGGAACGCATGTGAGCCAAAGACCACTGTGTGGCAGCCGATGACACTCTGATGCTTAAGTTAAATAAGGCTTAGGAGAGGCTTAAAGCTGTAAATTGTGTTTTTGTAGTGTACCTTTGTTCATCGACCTTATCTCTCTTTTATAGTGTGAGAGTCTTTGTTCGGCTCGGCCTTTGGTGGCGTAGTTTAGGGAAAGAGATCTTGCTGGAGATATTTTCCTTGTTGGGAGTTGTCCATGTAGATGAGTTTCCCTACAAGACTTGTGTTTTTAGATCTGCAGGAGAGGTTTCCCATTCTGAGTGTTGTCCATGCAAGGAAGTTTCCTTGCCCGACTTATGCTTCATTATGTGTTTCCTAGTCAAAACCAAAGTATTGTTGTTCTGCCTGTTTTGGGTCGATCATCCACCTTATCAAGGTTTACTCTTGCCTTATCAGGGCTTACACGTATTGTGCTTGACCGTGTGACGTGTGGGCTTAGTGGGAAGTTGCAATTTGGGTTTGACCTTCTGGATCCTACCAATAGTTGGCTTAATGTTGTCTGGGCCATGCTGGATTGCGCTTACAATCAGGCCTGTTATGTTTTGTTTGACGAGATTATCATGACACGCGTACGGTGCGATCAGAGGATGATTTGATGTATCATCAAACGTTATTTTGGGCACTATCTGAACGAGGAAACATTTAACCAAACAAATGGACTTAATTTGACATCTAACCTTTTTCTATAGGTTTATTATAATAAATAGAGTAAATTAGATGAAACTACAACCTCTTGTTTCATTTCAATGAAAAATTAAATCAAACTTTAATTTGTTATCTACATTCAGCGTTATTTCAGACACCATCTGAACGGAAAAGGATTTGAGCAAACAAATGGACCATTTTTTATCTCTAACATTTTTATACGTTTATTGTGACAAATAGAGTAAAGTAGATCCAACAACAAGCTCTAGTTTCATTTCAATGAAAACTTGAGCCAAATTTCACTATGTTATCAAAATTCAATGTTATTTCGAGCCTGCCTGAACGGTGAAGGATTTGACCAGACAAATGAACTT
The DNA here is from genome assembly GCA_963556465.1 of Berberis vulgaris. Taxonomy (NCBI): domain Eukaryota; kingdom Viridiplantae; phylum Streptophyta; class Magnoliopsida; order Ranunculales; family Berberidaceae; genus Berberis; species Berberis vulgaris. The sequence continues at coordinate 61,423,783 of OY747128.1, forward strand.
AATTTGACCTCCACTTTTTTTATATGTTATTATAACAAATGGAGTAAATTATATCCAACAACAACTTATTGTTTCATTTCGAAGAAAAATTAAGCCAAACTTCATTATGCTTATTAAACTCAACCTTATTTCGAACACTAACTAAATGAAAGAGGATTTGACCAAACAAATGAACTTATTTTTACTCTAGCATATTTTATAATTTTATTATGACAAATAAAGTAAATTAGATCTAACACCAACATTTAGATTCATTTAAATGAAAAATATGCCAAACTTCATTTTGCTATCTAAATTCAACGTTATTTCAAGAACTATCCGACTGGAGAAGGATTTGACCAAACCAATGGACTTATATTAACATCCAAACTTTTTTCTATGTTTATTACGTATCTTACAATTCAACATGATATTTTACTATTCATTATTGACTGGGACAAACATCAAATTATAAGGATTGGAGATAAAATATAGCTAGGATTGAAAGTTGGGAAAGATATTGAAGGTTGAGATAAATTTTCTATAATGACGTATTTGTGTAAATAAAGTATATAGAAGGGCAACAAAAAAGAAAATTTGTGAAAAAGTTTGTGGAATGTACATGTGGGGTGAGGGGAGGGGGAGAGAAAATTTTGTGTTTTTTTTTTCTCAAAATTAAAATTGTCATAATTATTTACTTGGTTGCCAAATTTTGGTAAACTTGGTTTCGTTGGAATGCATTTTTTAAGACTTTCTAATGAAACAAATGATTAACACAAGTCCTAAAAATTAAAAATCAAAATATTTATTATTAAAAAACGCCTAATACTTTCACATCGTTAGTATTTTTCAATATTTTCACAGAAATTCGATGGGTCGATCATACCAGAAAAAAAAAATGAAATGGTCATCTTAATGCACATTTGAGAAATGTATATGGAGTGGCATATTGTTCAGTACATGATATTTAGCAAAAAAACGTATATGGAGTAGGGATGGCAGTAGGGCAAATTTTCACAGATATCGGCTCCGCTTAGGGCGATTTTGGATATGCCTAAACGAATTTAGGGGCGAATACGATTATCCAAACAACATCTATCAAATATTCAGGGTGGATACAAATTTGGCCATATCCGCCCCACGAATATCCATCTAAGTATAGAAATTACATAAATACCTCTGACCCTTAAAAAGAAAAAAAATAACCCTAATTATCCATTCGATTTCTCATTTCTCAGACTCTCACTCTGCCTCCTTCATAACACCAACAACCCAGTTTCCTTAAATAGTACCCTACTATTGTTCTCTCTAAGGGTACTATTCCCCCAGCTTTTCGGGTTTACTGGAGTTATTTTCTCCCCCTTAAAGGCTGAAACTTTGGTTAGCAAGAAGCTGCGAAAGTGGTGAAGAATGAATGGGGTTGGGGGTGATGGTTTGAAATGTACAATATACGTTTCTTGGCTTGCATTTGGAGTTGCTCTTGAATGCTGAAAGAGAAACTAGTACATGGAAAACTTGCAAAATTGTTTACAGTAAATGAAATCCAAAGTGTGGGTTCTGCTGAGGATGCGTGAAACAACGCCTCTTCTGACGTGGGGTTGTTCTTCTTCTTTGATGTGATGTTGAGTATTTGGAGTTCCTTCTTTGCCATTTCATCGTCGATAGTTTGAATTGCTCGAGGATGTAGTGTTCCTTTACACTCCTGCGTTGCATTTGTGCGTTTTGTTCCTCACTTTCCTAGTCGATTGACCTGTTGTCAATTTCGAGTCATGTTGTTGTTTTATTATTCTTCTCATAGATTGAGGGGTTTTATTCTTCTTCTGACTTCTTGCTTCTTCTTTCTTAGATCTGATTTTTTTGTTTTTTTTTTTGGTTAAACGGGGGAGGCGGATATCCGCCAATCCGTTCGGTGCAGGGATGATTTTAAAAAAAATATGATAAACATATATTCAGGGCGAATTCGGAAATCTACCATCCCCAGCCTGGTGGAGATGGATTTGCCCAAATCCGCCCCATGGCCACGCCTAATATGGATTTCCAACGGCGCGGGGAATACCCTAGTAATAAATAGAGTAAATTATATCCAACAACAACCTCTTGTTCCTTTTCAATGAAAAATTAAGCCAAACATTACTTTCCTCATTAAATTCAACGATATTTTGAGTACTATCCAAACAGAAAAAGATTTGAGCAAACAAATGAACTTACTTTGACCTCTAACATTTTTTTATAAGTTTATTGTCACAAATAGAGTAAATTAGATCCAACAACAACCTCTAGATTCATTTCACTGAAAAATTAAGCCGAACTTTATTTTGCTATCTAAATTCAATGTTATTCGAGCACTATCTGAATCAAAAAGGATTTGACCAAATAAATGGACATATTTTGAAACCTAACCTTTATTTACTGATTTATTATAATAAATGTAATTAATTATATCGAACAACATCCTTTTGCTTCATTTCAATGAAAAATTAAGAAAAACTTCACTTTGCTATCTAAACGGAGAAGTGTTTGAACAAATAAATGGACTTATTATGACCTCTGACATTTTTATAAGGTTATTATGAAAATTTAGTAATTAGATCCAATAACAACGTCTAGTTTCATTTCAATGAAAATTAAGCCAAATTTCACTATGTTATCTAAATTCATTGTTATTTTGAGAACTATCTGATCGGAGAAGGATTTTAACAAACAAATAGACTTATTTTGACCTCCAACTTTTTACTATGTTTATTATAATAAATGCAGTAAATTAGATCCAACAACAACCTCTAGTTTCATTCCAGTGAAAAATAAACCAAAATTTGTTTTGCTCATTAAATTCAACATTATTTCATGCACTATCTGAGCAGAGAAGGATTTACCTAACAAATGGACTTAGTTTGACATCTAACCCTTTTATAGGTTTATTATAATGAATGGAGTAATTATATCCAACAACAATCAGTAGTTTCGCTTCTATGAAAAAAGCTCACAATACCATATTTCTAAACCTACAATCAATTCAATGGAATTCTAACTAGAATGGAAGTAATTTCTTGTGTAAAACTATTCATTCACATGTTAATACACAACTTTAATTCTTTTCAATTTCGATTAAACCTCATTGTCAAAACACATTATTTTCTTATAATTTATATTCAAAATAAATTCAATAAAGTTCTAATCAATAATACAAATAAAATTCAACTATACCCATCCAGCAAAACTAAAAATGAAAGTTATCATGTTCATTTGTGTTAACATATTAATCTCCGCACTCACACAAAAAGGAAGGAAACAAGAACAAAGATCATACTCACATGTTCAAACAAATTTCAACCCTTCATAATTAACCAAACAAATCCCAGACGCGAAAATTCATTTTACTCAAAATTTCCCTCGAAATTCCTTCAAGAATCGTGACGATTTCGTCAATGAAACTCGCACTCTCCTTTTTGTTTTACTTATCAACCTTCTTCCCCGCCCCTTGAACAATTTTAGGGGTTTAGAATGAATAGCATTTAAAAGAAGTTGAGAGAAGCTTCTCCCAAAGTGGGTTTTCACTTCGACAGATAAGGCATTTAGCAAAGGTGGCCAAAGGCATTTAGCGACGCTTATAATCATCGCTAAATAAACCAACGATGGTTACATAACCGCCGCTAATAAAGGTGTTGCTAGGTCATTCAGCAACAGTTTTACGCAACTGTTGGAACAACCGTCGCTAAATATAATATAGTGGTAAAAAATTGAGGAACGAACCAATTTTTGGCTTTTACGGCGATTGAGAAACCGCAGCCAAAATTGCTTTATTCTTCCATGAGGCACTCTGCGAGGTTGTAACCGCCACAAAATTCCCTTTGATAGGCCTTTTAGCAACGGTTACAATTGTCGCTAATTACAGTCATTAGTATCATGACTATTTTAAAATGCATATATAACCACATTTTTCAACATGTAATTACATTTTTTACATCCAACAGTTTTATACAACTATTTTACGCAAAAACCATTCAAGAAAACTTCACTTCAACTATATTATCATCAAAGTTAACAAAATATCAAAGTATATGTAGAATTACTTGAATTTTAATGATTTAGAAATCAATTCAAATTTACTACCACAAATGATACAAGCCATCACCACATGTTTGAAAGAAATTAGACAATGTTATGGAGTGTGGAGTCGATGGAGATCCTCATTATTATTTTGACTTGATGATTATATATATATAATGTAAATGCAAATAAATATACGGCTGTAGTGAATAGATTTGCAAACTCAATAGCCACATCTTTATCCAGCTTCTGAAAAGTGTATGTCAATGCCCATTCAAATGTCTGCATTTTTAATGTCTATGTTACTAACCATGACTCCAACTGGTGAACTCTTTGTTGCAATTGAGGATCAACAGTGTTTTGCGATAGTTGCGAGGACAACATCATCGATTGTTCAACAAGTATGAATTGAGAAACAACAATAAATGAAGAAAATTGATGTACAGATTGAGAATAAGAAAACTCACCCTTACGGAGACGAAGATCCAAAAACCCTAGCGATCCGAGCCGATCCGATTCAAATGAAAGCTTTCCAGATAGAGAGAGAGGATTGGAGAATCCAAATTTTCTCTCATCTTACCAACTACAACTAAATTATATTTCCACAAACTACTAAACGTCACAAAAAATAAAAAAGCATTAGATCAAGGGGATTTTGTATCCACCCCAAATGCACAGTCACTGATTCAAAGCCCTTGGTGGACATGATAAAAAAAACTTCCCTATACAACAAGAGATAGATCAAATCAAACCAAATAAATAAATATTTTCTATGATGAGGGTGGATTTGAACAAGGCTTACCTGAGTGGGACGCTTGCTTGCTCGCTCACGCAAACCACCGATTGATTTGATCGACTTGGACGCTTGGTGTTTCAACAAAGGCAAGGTCTAAAAGAAGAGGCCTTTATATATGAAAGTGGGAAGAAAGAAAAGAAATATATAGAGATCCCTCCCTAGCTGGGCTCAGAACCGGACGAGCGAGCGAATGGAAGGTCTGGTCCATCTTGCGAGTTTTTGCATTTGGCTAAAAAATCAATGTTTCATTTATAACGACAGTTAAAATCGCCGCAGTTAACAATAACCGTCGTTAAATAATATTATTCTGCGATGGTTGAATAACCGTCATTGAATAACATATTCAGCGGCGGTTTTTTCCAAACCGACGCTAAATTGCCAATTTCTTATAGTGTTTACACATAAATTAGCACATCAGCGGTTAAAGTAAAAAATTGAGCATAAATGCAATTGGGACACCGATCGAGATTAAAAATGATCAAAATAATTTTTAACATTTAAAAACACCTAAATAATATGTTCATACCCATATGAGCTCTACAATGTTCCGTTCACCAATCGCAGACCCCATTACCTGTCTAAATCCAAAATTGCCAAAAAATGTCTAATTGTGAAATTGCCTCAAACAACTCAACAAAAACCATAAACAATCTACGAGTGGGATAAATAAATTCAAAATAAAATGAAAAAATAACGTGGTTTCACAAAATTTAGTTTTATATGTATCGTCCCAGTCTGAACATGTAGCATTCCAAGCCTTATACCACGGGTGTACTTCACCCTCTTCTTTATTGCCTCCATTTGTTGAATAGATACTTTAACTTATATGGTTGTTTATCTTCTCTCACAGCGTCATATGATAATTTTAAATATAATAGTATAAAGGTGAATGTCATCCCAACACCTTTGATTTGCACATAAATAACAACAATACTAATTATTTAATTAACATGTTATGGTATTTGATGAGACATCAAACAATCACTCAATCACAGCCGTACATATGGTATGAGCAAGACTATTGTTCAGCCCGTAAGTCAGGTGCCCAGGCCCAAGAAATGCTAGCCCCAGAGGCACGAGTCTTTGGGTTTGGCCCAAGACAATAAGGCCCGAACATTGAATCTCAGAGTTGTAACAGGCCCAATATCCACTCCCATGAAATCAAATCTAGCCAAAGCAAACATTGGGTCCTAAACAGAGCAAAGTGTCGAAATACACAGTCATGCAACAGGTAAGATCTTATGCGAGATATCCGCCCTCGATTGCAGGGACAGTTGGTGAAGAAAAGCTCGTTATAGAAATCTGTGAAATGAGGACGAAAGGTATGCACACATATACGTGAATATACACACTGCAATTTTACATTTAGTCTTCACTCTTTCTCAAACTAGTATCTAACTTAAGCATCAGAGTGCCTTCGACCACCACAATGGTGGTCCTGGGCTTAACCGCTGCTCTTTTTGCAGGTTAGTTGTCATCATGATTGGCGAACACAGATGTGAACGCATTAGTTTGGCGTCATTCGTGGGTAAGACAACAATAAGTTTTCCCCGAAACGAACTTACAAAGTTTTTTCTTAACTAAGCAGAACATCGAGAAATGGTCGCCAACACCAAATCTCGAGCCGAGCTAGATGAAGCTCTAGCAGGTTAAAACCAACCACCAACCAAATCAATCAAATCAAGGAGACTGAACGACCGCACGACCCAGCCATAGAGGCAACCGCAACTACCCATGACATGAGTATGATCTTGCTTCACCTAGACTGATAATGTTCCACCTAGACTACTTAATGGGGGTGGTGGAAAGGATGACTCGAGAGCGACAACAACAATCTGATGCCAATCGAAATCCGGGAGGACTTCAGGTCCAAGAGCATGACTGGGGGAAACCCCCTCCCCCCAGCCGAAGAACATAGAGCTTGCTGGGAAGGAGGCGCAGAAGGGGGTCGCAGGGACTACACCTGGGGATGAACGGATCCATGGTCGAGAACCCGCTCCAACTAGAGGCGTCTAACCCTGATGTTCTCTACGATCTCATAGTCCCTCCATTCTCTGAAGAGATCATGAGTACCAATCTTCCTAAGAAGTATGTCCCACCAAAGCTCCAGTTCTATGACGGAACATTAGATCCGTTCGACCATTTACGCCATTACGTACCACCACGTAATGGCGCTCAAGAAAAGTTTAGAGGCCATTTTGTGCAGAACTTTTCCTACTAGCCTAAAGAAGGTTGCGCTGACCTGGTTCCACAGTCTTCAACCAAGATCTATCGATTCGTTCCACGTCTTTGCGAAAGCGTTTATCACAAGATTCGTGATGATCCATCAAGTTAGAATAGGGTTGCACTACCTGCCGAGTCTCAACGACGAGAATACATCAAAAAATACGCCACTCGTTTCAACGACGAGCTGACCTGATTGACGGTTGCAGTGATGATACTCGGTGCCCGCCTTCACTTTCAGCCTCCAAGGAGGTCAATTCTATAATTTCCACACCCTGGAACCTCTGAGGTATATGGCGAACTTCCTGAAAGTGCGCAAAAATACATCACTCTCGAGGAGATGTTGGCTACCAAAAAAAGAGGCAAGATGAGGCCAAGCAAGCCCCAGGGCCTGAGACATGGGGAGAAAAGAGACATGAAGAGGATAACATATCTAAAAGGAGGAAGAACGACATCAAGACCAGGTCTGACAAAGCCAAACCTGACAGGCCCACCAACTACATCGGCTCAAGGTTCCTTGAGTATGCTCCGCTCAATTCCAGTTTGACCAAAATCCTCTCCGCCATGAAAAATTGGGAGGACATCAAGTGGTCCCTAAATATCAAAGGCGATCCTTCCAAGCGTGATACAAGCACATATTATGCCTATCACAAGGATCATGAGCACATCACCCAGGACTGCCAAAGTCTCGAGAATAAGATCGAGTACTGGGTTCGAAGGGAAAGACTTGGCAAATTTGTAAATTTCGACAAGAAACAACCTCAAGAGAAAGAAGAAGTGGCCCTAAAGGCTAAAGAAAAGGTTGCAGACGTCATCTATGTTCTGCATAGCTCACATGACGGACTGGGAAAATCTAACAGTCAAGGAAACAGGAAATTCGGGAGCTGCAGACAAGTCCCCACAGTGGAGACCACCCAGTCTAACACGCTTAGTTGGAAAACCCGTTCGGGACCTGACGTTTGAGGTCTACTCCCTGCACAATGACCGTTGATTATCACAATCATCATATCCGGGCGTCAAAAGGTTGTTGGTGGACACTGGGAGCTCAATCAACATTCTATACTTGGAAGCATTCTGCAAAATGCGGCTGAGATAAGAGGAACTAAAGTCAGACAACCAGGTGATGGTTGGTTTCGGCGGCGCATGAAGTTTCAGCCTACCCGTGGGAGCAGGGGAGCCCGCAAAATTCTTTATGACGGAATTCATCATGGTTGATGCCCCCCCGCATATAATATTTTTCTAGGAAGGCCCTGGCTCCACCAGATGGGGGTAGTGGTCTCCACATGGCACCAATGCCTCAAATATCCTATCAACGAAAATACAATGACTATCAAGGGATATCGTTATTCCGCCAGAGAATGTCATTACGTGGCGATGAAGTTGTTGTGAAAGTAACCGCGATCAACTCAAAACCTCCCAAAGAAAGACGGACCAACAAGCCCAAAACTCACTGGTAAAGAGCAGCAAGGGTGGCATGTAACACTTTTTGAAGCAGATCAATAAAGGTAATATATTTTATATGACTCTACCCACACTCGACTCCTTTTACGGGGAGACCCAATCCTAATACAGAGAGCCAAAATCGTACACAAGCGGTCGAGCCTAGCTTCACGAAAGGAAGCAACGACTCGCCACATAAGTTACCTAGTCCGCCTAAGGATCTGAGGTATGATGCGGCAATGCGAGCCCAGTCCTTAGACAACTCACCATCCGCCAAAGCCTGATCCTAACACTGGGACAAAATGGCACACGAATGACTAAGCCTAGTCCTTTTTAGGACAATGATAGCTTGCCGCATAAGTGGCCTAATCTGCCTTAGGAGCCAAGGTAGAATGCGATCTGGATCCAGTCCACGGACAGTTCACCGCAAACAAGTGAATCTAGTCCTCAGACAACTAACCGCTCATAGCCTAATCCAACTTCAAGACCGTGATGGCGCACATGGAGATCAGACCCAGTCCACAGACAACCCATCGCAAGAGAGCGAACCCAATCCATGGATAGTTCCACGCAAGTGGGCGAGTCCAGTCCCCGGATGACTCCCCACTCCTTAGAGCGACGAGGGGAGGAGTAAGCAACCCCTCCAAGGCTTTCTTCTCCAAAGGGCTAGGCATCTTCCTCTTTGAAACCTAGGTGCCAGCACCTGAAGAAGAACCGGTAGGCACGAGCAAGGCACCCCCACATTAGCAGCTTCGCCAGAAAACAATCCACTTCGCTCAATATTATCTGGATGGATAACTTACAGAATAGGCATCTGTGACGAAGCAAGGAAGCTAGGCTTCATCTTCTCCTCTTTACAAGAGAGGTCGGTAGAGTCGAGCACCCCTAATTGAAGACAACGAATGAGTCAGACACTGACAAACATTAATGGAAAAATAAAAAGAACTTACGGAGGTCCCAAAACGGTGGATGACTTTCAAGCCATTAAAAGAGAAGTACTCATACTTAGCATAGGCGAAAAACAATACATCTACCAATCCTCCGGATCCTCGAATTGGCCACTCAAGCAACGAGGCCTCCACATCCAATAGACACCCTGGTTATTCATCCTGATAGAAGCCAAGGAACGGAGCAATCTCGCAGACATGTGGATTCCAGCATCCTTCGCCCTAATCAGAATGGCGATTAGAAGACCCACCCAATCGACATTATCTGAGTCGGAGCAATGCCCAAATAATACAAGTAGCGCCAGATGACGCTAGGCAAAGGGAAGCACATGCCAGCCTCGGACATGGTCTTGTACAGGCAGATGCGCCCACCCGACAGAACGGAGTGAGAGTCCATTTTCACAACAAGTAACACACACATATCATTAGGGAGTTCGTACTGCTACAGAGGGTAGCCAGGTCCTCCTCGGATAGCAGTAACTTCTTGAAGAAGTCTAACTCCCATGATGCCTCCCTCGCGAGAAGTTATGCGATGCAGACATGACTGAAAAAGAACTCAAGCTCAACCGGGCCAGAAAAACATAGTACGAAATGAAGAGAAGCTCTGAGAAGGTAAAGGTGAAAACTTCCCCAAAAAATAGGCTTATATAGGTTTGGCACAAAGGGGAGACATTTATCTAACCGTTGCATAAACATTTAATGCGGCGCGATAGCAAAAAAGGCGCCAAAATATGCCTCCATGGCATACCATGAACCCCACACACTATAAGTCAGTGGCCCAGTGCGCAAACCCACTAACTAGGGTGTAGGTGATGAGACATCAAACAATCACCCAATCACAGCCGTACATGTGGCATGGACTAACCTTAGCACGTAAAAAGGCTTCAGTGTATTCCCAAGCGGGCCCATGTGCAAGACTATTGTTCAACTCGTAAGTCAGCGCTCAAGCCCAAGACACGCTAGCCCTAGAGGGCATAGGTCTTAAGGTTTGGCCTAGGACAATAAGGCCCTAAAAATGAATCTCAGAGCTGTCACATATTTGAGATTTACTCGCACAAAATCAGCTCTAGCCCAATCAAGCATTGGGTCCTAAACAGAGCCAAATGCAGAAGTACTCAGTCATGCAACATGTAAGATCTTGTGCGAGATCTCCTCCCTCCATCATGACATCGATCGCAGAGACAGTTGGTAAGGGAAAACTTGCTATAAGAATTGGTGAAATGAGGAAGAAAGGTACGCACACATATACGCGAGTATATCCACTGCAATTTTACATCAGTCTTCACTTTTTCTCAAAGCGGTATCTAACTTAAGCATCTGAGTGCCTCCGGTCACCACAACGATGGTCCTGGGCTTAACCGCTGCTCTTTTTTGCAGGTTACATTTCATTGGGATTGGCAAAGACAAATATGAACGCATCAATATTCATTATGTAATTATGTTGTATCACATTTAATCCTTTTGATCTTATTCATTCTAGTATGTGATTGTCTCCCTTTCACTTGTCTTTCAAATTTTAATTGTTGATTATTTATTGCTTCTTCGTACATTAGCTGTGACTTCATCATATCTACCTCAAGTGCTTCATTTTCCATAAACAATATGTTGTAATAAAAATCCAATAGTTCCAACTTTGATTGCATGTCCTTCAACAACACTGAATTGTAATATTCTATTTTGAAACCAACGATTCCTTCTCAATTTTGGATTGTTACATTTGCTACTACATCATATGCCCTAATCTATGATTCTTTTGGTGGTCAGGTGGTCAGATATACATTTTTTTCCTTCCATCATTGTATTTAATTTCAGTCTGTAAAGTGAAATACATGTCATTTTCCCTTTTTCTACTATGCCAAAATGCTCCATATATGGCTTGTGGAAGTTCATATTGGCGTGGTATTTCATCCAACATACATATAAAGGTAATGTTGATTATATTTGAATACATTCATGTCATTCAAATTATTTATATAAAAATGACAAATACACAAGATAAATTAGTAGATGTGATGAAATCCTGAAAACACTTTGAAGGCTGGATTTTAAAATAAAAAAAAGAGAATAATTAAAATAATAAATCTGAATAATTGAAAACACGGGGAATTGGGATTTATAGAAAACACCAAATTGATTTGCCTTAGTTGACCTCTTAATGCCAACCAAAGTGTTAGTGAAGACAAATAGAGTAAGCAACAAATCACAAACTCCAGGAATACCAATAAATTGAAACATCGATTGAAATAACGAGAGAATCAAAACGTTTGAGAGAGCAAATAGAACACCGCGCGTTGTATAAACAAAAGCACAATCCTCAGTAGACACAACAAATCGCAGTGGCGTGATGTGAAACTGGAGAAAGAGAAGAAACATTAAACGACCAGATATAGGGAGAGGGAGAGAGCCAAGAGTTAGAAGAGAATAACAAATACAAGAAGAAAATCAATCGTTGAGTGAGAAAGAGAAGCGTGTGTTATGCGATTGCGTTGTAGTGCCAGAGTTTGAAAAGGTTTATAAAGAAAGCATTGAATAGGTGTGGAGTCATGTTGCTTAGACTTTTATCTCAACCTCTGATTTCCATATCAATGGATGAGATAAAAATGTGTGTACTCCTTTAAGTAAACTACACATCTCAATTACTTAACCAGAGCTTTTCATTTATAGTATAGGTAGATCAGTGTACGGACGTGCTCTACGTGAGCGTATATTCAGTGTAGTTTTTAATTCAATAAAAAAGATTTTTAAGTAAAATAATCAGAAAAATTATAATATATATTGTTAAAGAATAAAAATACATGATATATTTAACAAAATAGTGCACAATATAAATCACAATATCATACCATTGTAAACAAATAACAACTTATATCACTTGAACAACAATGTGAAGTTAGAGTGTTTTAAGAAGCATAATTCCAATTTAAATAATAAATTAGTAAGTAAATTTTGTATTCCCTAGAATTATAAAGATTAAAGTTCTTCTCAAGCTGAGTTGACTCGGTTTCTAGGCCTCACAAAGTAGCAATACCTGCTAGTAACTCTTTTTTCTTCTTCTTTTGTCTAAAGGATGAAACTAAAAATAGAAAGTTCAAATAAGCTTTTCCTAATTGAAACTTGGAAAAAAATAATCATCAATTGAGAGTTAAAATCGAATTCTAAGGAGGCAACAATGAAATCAACAATTGAGGGCAATGAATGGACTTTTATTCTTGAAAATTTTAATAATGAAAGGCTAAAATTTGCTTCTAATGAACCCATGAAAACCTCTTTTCGTGATGAACCCATGAAACCACAAACCATTCAATTGATGATCCGCGAAGAGTGGAACACTTTACGCTTATAGTGAAGCTCTATACTCGCCCTATCGTCGATGATGATGGCGATGGCGACTGTGGAGATTGACAATGAAGAACAAAGTATATGAAGAAGTAAGGTGTTCGTTCACTTTGGTTTGAAAATGGTAGTACTCAAACAACTGTTTGTGTGATTGATTATGATTTGTCATCTGTGATGAGTCCACGTCCAAAACTTGTGTTCTACAATGGCAATTGGGAAAGCTAGTATGACTACGAATAAAAATCTTGACGACAATGTCATTGGTGGTGGCGAATAATAGAGGGGGAATTCATTGGTTCACAACTTGACTAATGGCAAAGGGGTTGTTTCACAACTTGACTATTTTGGAGAAGGCAAATGCGTAATTTACTTGAGACACAACGACAAACATTGTCACTGTTCTTGGGGCCTATGATTGTTATAGTTGTTAGGTAGATAGATATATAATAACAGGTTTTGGATTCAGTCCAATATCTCCCTCAGGTTCTCTCATCTATAACTTCTAAGTATTTCTTGCTTAGCCAAAAAAGATTTGCATCATCACCCATAAACTAGGCCCTTCTCCACTCTAGCTTAATGCACCACAACAACAATCTTTACATCACAAGTAAACAAAAGTAGCTTTTGCTAATGCTATCACATATTTCATGTAATATGCTAAATGTCATTCTATTTTGATTAATTTACAAATATCTTTGTCAACCTCATTGATAAAAATTGCGAACAACAACAAAAAAATTTCTTATCGAAATCCACTTGACATATTGTCAAACTACTATAAAGGCTGGAATGCAGGACCATTTTAACCAAAAGTACAATTTGAATTTAAATGATGAAAAAATGACAAAATTGTTATGTTATCGATGGTTAGGTATGTGGTTTTAATAAGAGTTTTTATGCAAATATAATTTCAATGGTATTATTACAAACATTCCTTCATTGATCATGATCCACTCATTGCAAGCTTCATTTTTCAGATAATCTTCTAGAATATTATATTTCTAAGATTAAATCTCGAAAAGATTATTATTTTTGATTGATTTAATGATCGTCACACCACCAATAACTCTATCATAGTAGGAAGGATGTCTAGAAAACCCATACATCCGATCTTTTCTTGCAAAACAATTAAATAAAATATTGGTTTTTTGATAAATTTGTAATTCCAATCTATTTAAGCTTTTTCATGTCAATCTTACCTTGCCATAAATATTTGTTGTTATTTTCTCATAATATGAGATGTTCAGGTTATTGAACCAATTTTAGGCGGCAAATGATTGAGCTACTAATATGAGTGTGTGTTTGGTTGCAAGGAATCCTATGTCATGAGAATTCATGAAAGGACTACCTAAATTTAAGCTAATTTGAAGTTTACTCCTAAATCTTCCATTTGATTTTGTGATCAATGGTGGGAATGTAAGTTCCAGAAAATCACATGTTTTGCGGGACCAATTAGTGTGATTCCCATGTTCACGGGACTTCATTTCTACCATTGATCACACAATCAAATGGTGGATTGGTGAGTTAAACTCAAATTAGCTTAAATTTAGGTGATCCCCTCATAGATTCCCATGGCATAGGAATCCATGCGACCAAACACACCTTGAGTGAATTATTGAGCTAGGAAGGAACCTATTTAGTTTTGGATGGGATAGGAGTGTGACATGAGTTGGGTGTCTACTTAGTTTAGTTTAGTCTATAGTGCAAAAGCTTCCAGTTAAATCCTCCCTGTCCTTTCCTGTTTAATTTTGGGACAAAATATTTATTATTTTTTTTACCTCGCCCTCGCAATTGTTTTAGGCAGTGAGTGTTTAACACCACCATAAGTATTGTCTCACAGCATTACACTCTCTCATACCACCTGCTTTATTTTCCACACCAACGCTGCTCTCCCACACCACCAATATAAGCAAGCATCCAATCTCCCCCATTCAAAATCGAAAGGCAAATCGATTTCTTCTCTCCCATTCAAAATCGCATTTTCCTCTATTTGCCCTAATCAAATCTTCCCTCTTGCTCCATTTTCTCCCCCATTCAATTGGTTCGATTGCTCTCCCCCTTCTCTTGTTGCTCCAATCTCTCCCCCATTCGATTGGTTTGATTGCTTCACGACCAGCTCCACTTTCTCCCCCATTTGATTGCTTCACCACCTGCTCCACTCTCTCCAGGTTCGTTTGCAAAGTTTGCTTCAGAACGGTTGATATGATCTTTCCAACAGGTGATTTCAAACCCTTGGAACCCTAAATTGAACTCAAATCGAACCCAAAATTGAATGGGATGCGTGGGTAAGTATTCCCTTTGCATTTTTCTATCCAAAATCAAAACCAAAATCGTGGTAACCTTTGCATTTGATAAATTTGATAATCAATCTGAATGTATGAACATGTATAGAAACTTTTCTATCCAAAATCGATTTTATTAGTAGATTAGTAAATTTTGTTAAAAATCATGGTAACCCTCGCATTGGCTAAAGTTTTTGTTAAAAATTAGTAGATTTTATTGTACGAAGAAAATTTCAGGATATTTGCCTATATTTTTAGGTATGTTTAGAAATTTATATTTTGTTAATTACCCTTATAATATATAAGAATTTAATAATATTTACATGCAAAAAATAATATGTGCATCAATCGAATATGGTTACGACTTCGTTCAACTTTTTGACATTCTTTGCATTCTTCTCATTGAACTTCTTCACCATCATGACACTAATCCCGAGCTGGGCATCGAATGAACTCTTCCATTAGATTGCTTTAGGAAATATGCGAGATAACCAAGTTGGTATTGTCGGAGGCAATAGTGGTTTGGGTTGCATATGAAGCAAGACACAGTGACTACTCTATGAAAGGTGTGTCATGAAACATATTGGTATATCGTGAAACTGTAACGGCGGGTAAAGATATGGAAAACAGGTAGTTCTTTGGTTCCTATCACAAACAAAGACACACTGGTAACGGTTTGCTACGAACTCTAACATATCGAGGTCCATCAACCAATTTTTCTTGTCTATCCGCACCTGGCCTTTTGGAATTAGCAAAGCATACTTGACAACCTTGACCCCTGACTCTTGCCACACTCTAACCCACAACTCTTCATTACTTTCAAGCCCTATTAGTAGGTATTTCCGTACTTGTAACCAACCACTTTCGATGTCGTAATGTAGGAATTTGGCTATGCATCGAAATCCACAATTTCCATCGCCTAGAACGTTCTCAAGGTTGTCAATATAATCCCGTATCCAAGACGAAATTTGGCTCATCAATTTAGTGTTACAATTTTTTGGCTTCTCATTTTTGTTAGACAACTTCTTAGTTTCGCCTTTTAGTTCCTCTTGAGTCATGGCATATTCATGCCCCGATGGGTCCCTTTTTGTCGATCTCTTGTGCTTAGACAACTTCTTTTTTTTAGGTCTCCCCTTGCTGTCACAAGTGCAAATGGTTCAATCATTATAGTTGAACCCGAGCAACTCAACTCTAGAAGTTTTCTCGTCAACACCAACTTCTTATCAGGAATTGATTCATTAAACCTCTGCATAAGGGCGTCGACCACTAGGTCTATAATCACATCCCCACGTTCACGAATAACTGTTGTGCCAAGTTGAAGCCAATACTTGTCTATGGTGCCTAATGGAAGTTGTCCAATGGGAATTAGATACCCTGTAATTTCATGAGCACAAGGTAATCCATGAGTAGTTTGAATCACACATCCACACTTGACATGGTCATTGCCCACATTTTCACACCTCCCAATTTCTAATAAAATAAAATCAAGAGCTTTGTATGCCACCGACCCATGAAGTTTGCCAAATAATTTTTAACACATGCTCATTCTTCACATTCGCCAGACTTTGTTGAAATGACGATTCCATCTCTACCAATTGGATTTTGATCATATCATGCATCTTGTTCATACATTCAAGAATTACCTTGTGAATTTTCCATCGAGCTCTTCAACTTCGAGTGTGCCCCTTCAATGCGACCGGTTATTCGTTGGCCAAAAATGCATAAATGTATTGGTCCATGCACTAACAAAGTACTTCTTCTATGGATACTAAACTGTCCCGACTTATTCCAAACACTTCGGGTGCGATGCCTATCTTCTATCAAAGTCAACTGTGGTC
This sequence comes from Berberis vulgaris, assembly GCA_963556465.1. Classification (NCBI taxonomy): domain Eukaryota; kingdom Viridiplantae; phylum Streptophyta; class Magnoliopsida; order Ranunculales; family Berberidaceae; genus Berberis; species Berberis vulgaris. The sequence continues at coordinate 61,440,671 of OY747128.1, forward strand.
TTGTTCCATTTATCCTCTGTGCTTGATCTATATAAATTTGAAAAAGAATCTATAAACTCGTACCACTCGTCATTATCCTCAATGTGTTTTTTGCAATTCTTCTCAACATTTGTGTTTATGTGTCATGTGCACAATAATCTCTTTGCCTTGGGAAAAACTTGCTCAATTGCCTTGATCAAACCCAATTATCTATCAGTGACAAACACGTTTGACAAGTTGTCTGGCTCGAAAATTCCTACAAGTTTTTACAATGTCCAAGCGTATGACTCTTCCTTCTCAGAACACATAAAACAAGATGCAACATTGAAGGTCTTTCTAGTTGACGTCACACCAACAATCTCAAATAATGACATCTTATAGCGATTTGTTTTATATGTGCAATCCACGAGCATCACTTGTGGAAAACACTTTGCTAATTTAATTGATTCAGGATGCGCCAAAAAAATATTGGTGACATCATCAACAATATTCCAATCTATGTAATTGTGCTCCCTCAACAAGTTCAAAGTATGTTGCAAAGTCGTCCTGCCTTTTTGTTGGGTTGTCTTTATTCGACAAATTATATTGTAAATATTCTTCAAATTTGAGATATTATTCGGATGCATCTCTTTCAATTGAGATAAGATGTGGCGAGGGTTCACACCCGACTTTGCCATATTCTGCACATATATGATATATCATCTCCTCCTCATTCAATTTACTAACAAACTAATGATCAACAAGTGATTTTGCTTGAGGATGATTGTTGGTTTCACATGTCAGTTGCAATATCCAATAGTCCTTCTCTAGTGGGGTCTCTCTCAACTGAAATGTGCAGCCACATTTCTTTGTATTGCTTGATCGAACAAATTTTTTTAACCTTTTATTGAGTTTTCCTCCCATTTCACAACCAAAATGGATCATTCCCTTTCATCTGTAATTATCAGGTTCCAATTTAGTGATAATAACAACTATATTATTATCCCTATCGATGCCTTAGACCCAAACTATCAATGGGGCAGACTTTGATGAGAATACCTAACAAAATATAAAACTTGTTAATAACAACATATTTATAACAATATTGCATGAAAACTGGTGAAAACGAAAATACACAAACTATCTTACCACGTCCATAACAAATAAGTCACCATTATCGAATACCATTTCCATTGATCTTTTTTCACTATTAATGTCACCACTTCCACCATCGAGTAACTTGCCATCAAAATTATCATCATCATTATGCATAATGATTCATTTTATAATTAGTTTCATATATTAAATTACATTTTTAATTTACTTAACAATGAAATGACAGTTACCTCTACATGGTTCGTCTCTAGATTCTCAACATTGTTTATAGGCTTGTCCATATTTATTGCATCCATGAAATGCCTACGCACCAATGCATCAAACAATCATCTTGTAAAATACAATAAAAAAAATAAAGTACGATGCAAATTGACAGTGTTACCTCAATTGGAATGGATTGTTCTTGCTATTTAAATTGATCATCTTCTTCACTCTCATGTTCACCCTTAAAATCTTCAATTCTAACAACATCAACTTCACTAAACCCATTCATTTCCATATAATAAAATCAATTTAAGTTCCTCCAAACTAACTTGAGGACTAGGAGAGACCAAGTTCATTAGAGACAGAGAAGTGGAAGTCGTTCATGATGCAACCTTGGATGGGATGTTGCAAGGAGGGAGAGATAGGAGAATGCAACCGAGGAGGGATAGATAGGGGAGAACGAGGAGGACGAGGATGAAGAAGCTGTGAGGAAGAAGAGTTTGCTTGCCGAGCTTTGGATGAGACGCAACAAAGAGATCGAGGGAGGGTTTGCGTTTTGCGTTTTTGGGGATTTGGGGGTTTTGCGGTTTTTGGTTTTCCAAATTATTTGGCTGGTGTCGGTAAGAAAGAAAAAAAAAAAAAAAAAAACTTTGAATGGTGGTGTGAGAGAGTATAAATGGTGGTGTAGAGTAATCGCTGTTTTTTTTTTTTTTTTTTTTTTTTTTTTTTCTTTAGGGTTTCTCACTTTCTTTAACTGTTGCTCTCTCGTTCTCTCTATCTGGGGTTTCTCGAACGAACAAAGAACAAAGAACAAGCAGCGCTTCAGGTAGATTTTTCGATCATCCCTCAACAAATTTGATTTGTTACAACTCTTTCTGTTCTCTGAAGATTATTATAAATTTGGTTCGCCGTTTAATCTCTTATAGTTTGTTACTTGTTTGATCTGAAAGTAACATTGAAGCTCACTCACTTGTGTTGTTTTCTTCTCTGCTGATGAGTTTAGAACAACTTAACTTGCCCCACATTGTTTGAGTTCTTATGCTCTCTTGTTTTTGATGTCATTAATATTATTTTGTCGTTCAAAACCAAACCTGCATTCTATTTCAGTTTCAATTATTAGCAAACTTTCTATTTTTTGATTGCGGATGTGTTAAGATTTTTTGTCATATGCCTTATTTTTGTCATATGTCAATATCAAATGTGATTGGCGCTGGTGGTCGCTACTTTTATTTCAAAGTATTGGGGTGTTTTGTATTGTTTTTCCTGCTTTTAAATAGTGACGATGTCTGGCATTTGATTTGACAACACGTGGCTTTGGAAACAGAGAAGAAAACTTGATTAAAACAACTTTTGATGCAAAGAATCTGGGATCTAAATGGAAATGAGCGAAGGGATCATATCTGAGTTTCATGAGGCTAATGTCATTATGATTGAGGAACGTGGATCGAAATCTTGTTGAATTTGCAGGCTTTGTTGTCATCCTCTATCTTTTAGGAACTTTAATTATTTTGGCTGCATTTGTATGTAGGCGATGTTACAATACGAGTTTATATTTGTTGTTGGAGATAATTATGATTGTTGTTGGAGATAATTATGATCAAAATCGTTAGACACAACATGTGCAGGGAAACAAGCACATGCTTCATTCTGGGAGGATGCCCACATTTCTAAATTAGGAATCAATTTCCTGAAAACCAGTTTGTGTTAAGACCCCTAATTTTTTGGGTATATACTTAAAATTGTTTGATGAAAGAATGTGAATAGCAAGTAGCCTGATGTAAGAATTTGCTTGATTTCTAGACTTTGTTGAAAACTATGCAGTTAAAACGGATAACTGACCCATAACAGTCCAGGAGCGTTATAGGTTATAACATGATATAACGGGATATAACAATATATAACGGAATATTTTTTAATTCCCACTAAGTATTAATGTATTATAGAGTCAAAAAAGTAAACCATATTCATAACATTAAATTAAAAAAATATCAAAACATTAATAAAAAAGATATTCCCTTCTTATGAGAGTGAGATCAACTCTTCGCCTTCTTCCATTTTTTCTCGTTCTCCATTGACCGACGAGGTCTTATCTGCGATGACGAGCTTTGGTCTTTCTTTTTTCCTAGAGTCTACGATTATGGTTATATCGAGAATGAAATGGGTGAATTTTTTATTTTATAAATTAGAACAAAACATTAAAAATGGCGTCATCGAAAAAAATGTTATCTCAGTAACGGTCATAACGACCATTATATCGGAGTCATGATACCAAAACGTGATAATGTTAAAAACCAAGGGTACACGGATACAGACACGTGCGTCGTGTCAGACACTGACACGATGACTCGGCAATTTTTCAGAAACTAGGACCCGGGTACATGTTGACTTGTCATATTATTTTTTTAACAAGTCATATAAATATAAATAATAATCTAATAAAGTGCCTTCTTATAGTGTCTTGAAGAAGATACACTGTTGCAAGAAAAAATTAAAGTAAAGAAAAAGTATAGTAGAAAAGAAGTAGAAAAGACAAAAAGCAAATGAGAGAAAAATAAGAAGCAAAGATTTAGAAGAAGCATAGACTACCTCTATGCTTTAGTGGCATTTTGCCCTATATTTCTTAAATTGCAATTTCAATAGTCATTCACTTAAGATGGATCAACAACTATTATATTACGTGGTTATTTGCAAACATCTAAAAGTAAAAAATCAAATAAAGTTGGTTTTCGAGTCTTGATTGTGTCCTGACCAAGTTTCGGGTGTATCGGAGGTGTGTCTGACACATTGACCACATTGACCATGTGTCTTATACTGTCGACACGTTGACTAAGTGTCCGATGCATGTCGAGCGAGTGTCGTGTGTCGGATACGTGTCAGACACGGATACGATAAGTTTTTGAAGAGTTTGTGCTTCCTTGGTTAAAACGTAACGGCTCACTCCCGTTAAACGTTATATCGGAGTTATATTGGCGTTATAACGCCGTATTAACTGCATGGGTTGAAAATTTGATTGTTGCTTGTGCCATACCAACATCTCTATCGAATTTCAGTTGTTGATATTCAGTATGGCTTTCGGCATATGTATAAGTATATATATATATACTTGTTTGCTGATCAATTTCTTTTTCCGCGATTAATTAAGAAAGATTGAGTTTATTTGATGTGATGGGAATATGGTGAACAATATTTGTTTGGAATGAATTTTGGCGTTAGTGAATCTTGGAGTGATGGCCACGCCATTAAACTATAAATATTCATATGAATATCAACCGATGTTGCATTGAAGCTACGATGATGTTAATACAGGATGTGGGCTTTTAAGTGTCGACTAACATAACTGCCCGTGTTAAATCATGTGTGGTGCTCAAGTGAGTGTATTGTATAAATAAACTCTCTAGTATTTGGAAGGTTAAAGGAATGAAAGATAGAAAAAATGAATGTTGAACTGTGAATTCAGATAAACATAGAAGTAGAACTTTATCATGGTTTCCTTTGGAAAAAAAAGGAAATAGTAACAAAATTATGTCTCACAAAGTTTAATGTGATTTTTTGATAGTAATCTCATCCGTGAAAGGTCTGTTTGAAGGTAGACAACATAGAGCTTCATCAGATGGTTTGTCAAAATATCTCTCCCACTTAAATGATATGGGAGAAAAATTTATTACTGAAAATTATGGAAATTATGACACTTCAGAGTATAGAAAAAGATTAGAAAATACAACTATGTGTACTCGCGTTACTTGTTCCTTTTGCTTTGCCTTTTATGTGCTTTTTTTTATCAACTATATCATTGTTGAATTCTGTTGGATGCATGTGATGTGGCTCATCAAGATGTGATTTGACTCACCACTCAGGCTAACTAGTTAACTCTTTTTCCTTTTTATTTAAAAATTATAATATAGCAAGGTTGTTGAATAACAAAACATATCGTATATCGTTAAAATCAAATCACGAATCCTAAGGACTTCATAAGGTATGATACAAAAAATTCAAGCCACTACCACTAGGGTTTTGAGGAAATGATAAAAAAAGAAATAGAAGACATTGCCGTTTTTGATGAAAAGAACAACATTTTTTTTTTAAAAGATTTGCTGGTTGCTGCTCAATGTCGCATATTCAAAAGGGACACCAAGTTTAATAGAAGACAAAACATTTCAGTAGTCAGAAGAGTTTGCAGACTTTTTGTATGACAAGCAAAATAGATTTGGGCTTCTAGTTGACTCAGAGCCACAACACTTATGACTAAGTTGTCTTTTGGATCTCTGCTTCTACCATTTGTTTTCTTCTTCTAGGCTCCTTTATCTTCTTGGGGTATTGGATTTAAGTCAGACATGAGGAAAGCAATAAAAAATAAGAACAAAAATTTTGTGGTTTGCGATAAAATTTAATGATTTGCGATTTGGCAAACAATTCAACAATCTGAATTGTCCAAGTTTTGAATTTTGTGAGTTTATGATCCTATGTAGGAGGCGATGCTTTGTCTTTGTTTAAACCTTTTAATCAGTGACTTATGGTGGTAGTCTATTAGGAAGTTGGACTATTTCATCCACTTTGTTCTTTTTAATACAACATGATAATAATTATAGCAATAAGAACATTATGAATGGAATGGAGTTGGTTTACAAAACAATTTGCCTTTCCAGTAATCCCATTGATAGATCTACATACCAAGAACATAGTTGTCTATGACCGCAATATTTAAGGATGATGAAGGCCCAGTTAGGGATTCTGCTTCAGTTAGAATCTGTTGGTCTAGCACAGGAGTTACTGAATTTTAATTAGTATGATGTGATAGAGCTTTGTAAGAAGGCAGTATTCAACTTCTTCAAATTTCGTAGTGTTATATTTTCTGAGGCTTTTCTAGTAATTCTTGTTTGGACAGGTGTACGTCTAAAGCTATAGGGTCATGGAATCTGTTATTTTGTAACCTGAAGAAATTCAAACTTGGCGTCAGAGAAACCATATACCTTCAGCTAAAAAAGCGGCATGGATATTGCAAATTCGAATGCTGCACGAGCAGAAGAAATCAAACTCTTGGCCAATGAAGCGTTTAAGGGTAAACATCAGATCTTTGTTTTTGTTAGTGGTTACAAACGTCTGTGATAGTGGAAGTTTCTCAAAATCTACCTTAATATGTTTACACTTGGACCTAGGGCCACACTAAATGGTCTTGTATCTTAAAGTTTCAAGAAAGTGAACTGGCTGTCATGTTATCATTTTTATGGGGCAGTGCGTTTATCCATTTCGTGAAGATTTTCATTTTGCAATTCTTAAGCTTAGAATATGTTTGTAACCGTATTAACACTTTTTGAACTCGTCCTTAGGAAACAAATACTCTCAAGCTATTGACCTTTATACTCAAGCCATTGAACTAAACAATCAGAATGCTGTCTATTGGGCAAATCGTGCATTTGCGCACGCGAAACTGGAGGAATATGGGAGTGCTATACAGGACGCCACAAAAGCTATCGAAGTTAATCCTAACTACTCAAAGGCAGGATACTCATTCTTAAATTGCCATGGATTGCAACATATTAGTTCTGGGATTTTGCTTTAAAAATTCGATTCATATAGGGTTATTACCGGCGAGGTGCAGCTTATCTTGCAATGGGAAAGTTTAAGGATGCTTTAAAAGATTTCCAACAGGTATTAATTACTGAGACGTTCTTTGTAAAGTTATGGATAAAGTTTTGTTGGTTTTGAATGATAAGATGGTGTTTTCAGCTTGTATCCTCTGCTTCTGTTCTTTTTCGTAATATTTTTTTTGGGTAGGTTAAATTTGGAAATAAACATGCAAACATGTTGCTAGATGTTTTTCCCCTCCTATGGAGAAGTATTCTATGTATTATTCTTGGATATTATCATAAACCTGCATCCGAATTTACTAATAGTAGGTACCAACTTGGCTATGGAATAGGACTTTGGGGCCTGATTGTTTGGTGCAGTCCATGTGCCAACTTGGCTGTCAATTAACGTGATTTTCAGGAGATATTGAAAAGTGGTACTGTAGGGTTTGTATTATTTCTGCAGAACTGTTTTTGTTTCTTTGGATTTTTTTAGTTGTTGCTGATCTACATTAATTGTTCAGTGGTTCTTTTATATGAAAGAAATTGCTGGATCACGGTAGTAGTTTGACTAGGCAGCATTTATGACAGCTACAGAGGGAGTATTTTAGTAATTAAGTGCACTCTCATATATGATAATTGATGAGATTAGGATTTGGGTTGGAGTGTTGAACAAAAGGTAATTTGGTCTTTAACTCTGTAGAGCATCAGTTTTCTGATGACTAAGTCAACTCAGTTGAGCAAGACAACTGTGTCGGGTAAAGGTCAAGTTCAGTTTGCTGTATTGACTAAGTCAACTCGATTGACCAAGTGTGTCAGGTAAAGGTCAAGTCAAAGTCGAATTTTGATTATACTTTCTATTTTAAAAATCCAAATCAAGGCCGAATTTTGATTCTACTTTAATTTATTTTTCAAGTTATTTCTATTTTTAGTTCGATTTCCGTTTTTGGTATTTTGTTGTTTTTTTAGAAGTCTTTAGAAGTGTCCACTTAGAATCCTAATAGTCTTGGGAAGCAGTACCTTAGGAGTGTTATTTTCAATGTTTTAATAGGTTTGGAGTTGTCCATATTGATCTCTTATTCCAGTTCAATAAATCTTTGAGTTCACTGTGAGTTCTAGTTATAGTTTTGTTCTTAAATCTCGGATTTTCTGAGTCTGCTTGTTTGACCAATTCAGTAAATCTTTAACTGTGAGTTCTAGTTCTAGTTTTGTTCTTAAATCCTCAGATTCTCTGAGTGTGCTTATTTGACGCTTCGGTCACATTACTCTATAATTGACGTTGACTACAGTATACCTTGGTTGCGTGTGTTTTCCCGAAATTAACTGCATTTAGAACTTTGTACTTTGAATGGCTGACTATGTGAATTTGAATTGTTGACTTTGGTTCACATAATTCGGCTCAATTCTGCATTATCAAAAGTTAATATTCTGATCTACTGCACTCTTGATTCTGAATGATCTCGTAATTTTCTTTTTATGTAGTTCAGAGATGCTTAATTTTGTAATGTCTGATTTGACTTGATTTTGATTTACGTTAATGACTTATAATTCAGTAATCTTTGCCTCAATAATTTTTGTACCTGGTTATATCACTTATAAGGTTAAGTGAATTGCAGAGTTTGTGCTTATCTTCAGTGTTGTTTTTGAATTATTATTTTAACTTCTTTCTGCTCTCTTTTGGTCTATTTTTATGGTATAGTATTGTTCCAAGGTGTTCATATTCAGTTATATATAATTGATGTCATGTTTTCTTTAATACTGTCTAGGTTAAGAAAATCTGTCCAAATGACAGTGATGCTACAAAGAAGTTAAAGGAATGTGAGAAGGCTGTAATGAAGCTCAAATTCGAAGAAGCCATTGCAGTAAAGGGCGAAGAGAAACACTCCATTAATGTCTCTATGGATTATCATTCTATAGGTAGCATTTCACATTACTTTTCTATGTGTAAATCATGTTTCTCTTGGTTTACTATTACTAATTTACTTCCTCAGTTTTTAAAGCAAGATAAATAGGTTAGGAATTAGGGTTCTGTAGTCTGATTAACGTCAACAATATATATTTTAGTAACTGGTTTTGGAAAATGGATCTTATCTATATATGCCAACTTTTGAAGTGGGGTTCGTCCACAATATTTAGTCATGTTATGAGTTTGATACTTTATCTTGGTGTATGAAAACACAAAATTAAAGAACGAATGTTTTTATTTTTTTTTACTTATATTGAGTTTTGGAAAGGGGTACATACACATTGCTTGGAGCAGTAATGGAGTTTGTGGGTTTGGGGAGAAGTGGAGTTTAGTTGACTATGTTTGTAGCGGATAAAATCACAACTCACAGGGTGTCTTGAAAATCAATGATGTGGCATGCAAGTTACAAAGCAAGGCCAATAGCATTTCCATCTTCTAGAGGCAACTTTAGTATGCAATGAATGTATGTCGGCTTGTGGTTGCAAAATTTGCAAATCTACTCCATCTGGACTTCCTGAATACATGATGAGCATCAGTAGTATTCCATTCACAACTGCATACAAAATTGACATGAAGACTGGAACTTTTCTAGGGTGGAGAAAGTACAATAATACTCGGCCAGTTTGAGAACAAGTGAACTAAACAAAAAACTAATAGTGATCTTTTGAAGATAGCGAATCTCATTTACATCCACCAATGAGTCCGATGGGGTCAGCTTGATTTTGGGATAGTTAGTGGTTGTAAGGGCGTGCTTTGGGAGGTGGGGTAGGTTGAGGCACTCTTTGGCCACTCCCTTGCAAATTGTTTACTGGCAGGGGTAGAGGTTCTTTCAAATGTTCTTTTGTGAATGTTGGTTTTAAAATTTTTAAACCTTTAAAATGAAAAGAGGAGCTTCCCAAGCAGCGTAGTCCCCAAACCAGATGCCTCTAAACTCCTAAAAAGCCGACACCAACAAATTAATCTCTTACTTTCTAAATCTGAAATATTCACCTGTTCCCCTGCATTCCTGTCAAATAGTTTTTATTCTTGTGCTTTCTTTGGTAATTAGTGAATTCACCGTATCCTAATTTGCTTGTTTTGCCCTTCTATTACTTTTTATATGCTGCTCTGAGATTATCTCCTGTTCAATAACAGAAGTGGAGCCACAATATACTGGTGCACGAATAGAAGGGGAAGTTGTAACTTTAGATTTTGTGAAGAAAATGATGGATGAATTCAGGAGTGAAAACTGCTTGCATAAACGGTATTATTCAGAAACCATTCGGTGAAGTCTTTTGTTGCTTCACTTTTTCGACTTTGTGTGTGTAATGAACGTGCCAATTGTATGGTTAAGTTAATCAATTTATATTAGGTGAATTATGAGATTTTGAGTTAGTCTGCCATGAATTTTCCTTGTAGCTATGAAAGAAAAATAATTTCTTTTTATGATAGAATTAAAATTGCAAATAAACGATAAATGAAAGATAAATCAGGAATTGAAAGAAATAAATTTACAATAAAAACGAATAAATAAAATAAATTTTTTCCTTCAATCAACCAATTAACAATAAACAAACTAGCTCCTTTTATAATTGAACCAACTTCTACGACAAGAAACAAACCTTAAACCTAATTGGAAACCGATGTCCTAATGGTTTGGGCTGTTGCTAAATTGCCCCAATTACAATAATACTAGAACTAATATTGTTAAGAGAACTTGCTTACATCAACCTCCTCGGGTTGAAGAAGTTTGTCCGCAAGCTTCAAGTCGAAGAAATTCAACAAACACAGGCAAGCGGTGAAGGAAAATAATGCGAAATGCATGAGCAGAATGCCCACCACAAACTCGTTCTTCGTAGTTGCTTGTACCTTGTACCCCAAAGAATAGGAATCCTGAGCTCAAAGTAGATTCACTGCTTGATTTGAATGTTGTGCCCAATGTTATCCTCAAAATTTGCCTTCAATTATCCAAATTGGATCATAAACACTGTTTCGCGGTGCCACATTGTCCATCCTGTGGTGGTGAATAACTGTAACATAATAACCAAAAGAATGTGAAGGCAACGGTGGTACATGAGATGATGTGTGAATGTGAATAGCAACAAAGGAACTTAAAGTATTCAAAGTTAGAATTGGGTGGTGGTCCTGATGGGTTATTGGCACTGTTTTAAAAAGTGATTGATGTGTATGCATCAATGCGCGCATTGATACGAAACGGCCAAAAATTGCTTAAGTGCATATAGTTGATGATAATTTGCACAATGATTATTCTTTAACAAGTCTACTACTTTTATGATTGGTTCATGTTATCTCTTTTATTGATGATTGTTTCATATTTTTTCAATTTGTTTATGATTTGTTTATATATTTTTTTATCATTTTTCTTTTTCCAAAATAGTCGAGTGTACGCCTCGTTACACCTTGTTACACATCAATGTGTCGCTTCGCATTGAGAAAAATATAATCGCCTCAGTATTGGAAATCATTTTTAAAACATTGGTTGCTGGGTATAAATAGCCCAAGGGGATCAGGGACAAATAAAAAAGAATGGGTAGGGTCTGAAATAAAAATTGGGAACAGGGATTGAATAAACTTTTTATTGTCTTCCCCAATTTGACTGAAACAAGGGTTCTCAATGGCTTCGAGAAAGGGGCGTTTGATGGAAGGCGAGGGGTGCGGTGGAAGTGGGTGGTCTGGCTGCAAGGGATGCCGAGGGGATTTTGAGGGGGGGGGGGGGGTGCAATCGACTTGGTGCAGGAGTTGCTTGACTGAAACATGGTGGGGTTGATCGACTGTGGGGAGTCGATCGACTTGGCTCGTGATAAGAGGGGCAGCGATTGACACAGGCGAAGGACGAGATCAATCTGTAGGTGTCGATCGACTGTTGTATGGAGAGGAGGGTGATCGACCTTGGCAGAAAGTGGGTTGTTTTATGGGGCTGAGATCAACCAAGGAAGCGAGTATTGGGGTTTGTCGAGCGAACATGGTAGTGGACTGGTGATCGACGGGGAGTTTCGATAGGCTTTGTCAATCGACTGGAAGTTGTAATTGAGTGTCGATCGATCATTTCCTCACGTTGATCGATTATTGTAGGTGGAAGATGATCGGCTTGGAGGGAGGAGGGAGAAGAGGAGAGGTGAGACCATCAACCTGGGTGGCGGTCTGTCCAGTGAACTTGTAACCGTCATTGGTGGTGGCTGAAGTCCCCTGTGGCGGTGGTGGTGTTTGGGTCTGTCCCATAGTCTCTTTCTTGTCTGACAGGAAGTTGTCGAAGATCAGATCCATCATCTTAAAGGTTATCTCAAAGATTGTCTCAATCTTTTCCTCCTTTACCAGTGCCTTTGCTAGTTGGAGCCTCTCTTCGACTGTCATCTTCTAAACCTTCTCAAATTTTTTTTCTTTAAAGTGAACCAACTAAATTGATAAGAACCGTTTCGGCTCGGATATCAATTGATAGAATTAAAATTGCAAAAAAACTTAAGGCTCCGCTTGGTATACGGTAAAAGAATGCATATGCAAAACTTTACGGCAGTTACATAAACTTAGGTGCTTGGTTGACTTTACGGAAACTAGTTTTTGGAATTTGAATTCAGGACCTCTGCATCTCTTAGTTATAAAATTCTGCAAAACTTTGCGGGACAAAATCTCCCGCATTACTTTGCAAAACTCTCATCATCTCCTCTTACTATAATTTTATTCTCAACTCCATAAACACCCCAACCACCACCACCTTCACAACTACCGCCATCACCACCACCACCATTGCCACTACCACAACCACCGCCAACCCCACTACTACGACCACCTCCACCACCTTCATTACTACCACTACCTCAACCACCACAACCATTACCACTACCACCATTATATTCACCTAACCACCATAGCTTAGCCACCACAACCACCACCATTTTTAAATCACCGTCATTGCCACCACCATCCCACCGCCATTACCACCATCACCACCACATCTAAGATCAACGATACCATAACATACCACAACCACCACCAACTTCACTAATACCACCATAACCGTCCTCTCCGCCACCACTACCACCACCACAACTACCATAGCACAACCACCATCACCACTACTATAGCATAATCACCACAACCACCATCACCACCACTATAGCATAATCACTACAATTACCACCACTTTCACTACTACCACTGCCGCAACCACCACAACCACCACAACCATCACCACCACCACCTTTATATTCACTGAACCACCATAGCTTAGCCACCACAACCACCACCATTTTAAAATCACCGCCATTTCCACCGCCACCACCATCATCACCCACATTCGTAATCACCATCAACACGACCACAACCACAACTACTGCCATCATCACCACCACCAACAATCACTTGTCTAATTGCATAAATTTTATTTAATTATACCAAGCGCCCGTAAAGTAATGCATTGCAAACCAATGCAATGCGAACTAATGCATTTGCGTTAATTTGCAAAATGCATTATTTTACAGTTTACCAAGCAGAGCCTAAATTGCAAATAAATTATAATGGAAGGACAAAGCAGAAATTGAAAGAAATAAATCTATGCTAAAAACGAATAAACAAAATAAATTCTTTTCTTCAATCAACCAATTAACGATGGACAACCTACGCCTCTTTTATACTTGACAACTTCTATGACAAGAAACAAACCCGTAAACCTAATTGGAAACCAATGCGCTAACTATTATGGGTTGTTACTAAATTGGCCCAATTACAATAATACTAGAACTAATATTACTAAGACAACCCACTTAAATCATTTTATGACATCCAGTTCATGGGAAGTCCTGTCACCTGTGATTGCTGACATAGTTTATGCATCAGTTATCTCCCTGTTTTGAAAATAGCCTTTTAATTGTTCACTCTAGCACTATCCTTCTATTATTAATTGTTGGTTATTTGTATGTATGTTTTGAGACTTCCATGTCATAACACATATATCCTGTGTGTATCTCTTAAATTTAAGTGCCCTTAGCTTGGTAAAATAATATAACTGAAGCTGAGTTTACCTTCTCAGATATGCTTGTCAGATTGTATTGCAGACAAAAGAAATGCTCCAGGCTCTGCCTTCTTTAGTTGATGTGAATATTGCAGATGGTAGGCACTTCACTGTTTGCGGTGATGTGCATGGCCAGGTATGTATTACGATGTTTTCTGTTCTACCACCGGAAAATTTACTATCCCATTTTCTCAATTGATCCAGTTATTGTCATTATAGCCAACTTTTTTTTTTTTAACTAATATTTGCAAGTTTAAGCCCCCTTTATTCTTTTATAAAAGTACCTTCTGCAATAGTTTCTACTTTCAACTCTTCTTTGAATTGTGTTATACCGGCATCGTTTTCTCCATTTCTTTTATACTTTGCTGCAGAATCTTGAAATTCATTTGAAATTTGTAGATCTGTGCTAGTGCTTCTCTACCACTACCTTGGTGAGGGCTGACTCTTTAAGGCTTTAACTTTAGAAGATCAAGTAATTATATAAAAGCTGAACTGAGGTTGTAGATGTGCACTGTTTTGTTGTTGTTGAATAAGGCCTTCATGATTGCTGATTTGCTTAATTTAGTTTACATCTCAATCAGTGTTAGTGAATCGTGAATCGTATAGTAAATCGGAAAGGGTAAGATTTTGATTTAATTGTAAATCGAATCGTAAATCGTAAGATTTATAAAATTATAAATATATGTATTTAAATTAATAAATATTAATAACTTATACCCAAAAAGAATCAAAATGTAAGAGTGCACTTTCATTGGTAAGTTCAAAAAAACTTTCTTAAAAAAAATAAGCCCAAAAGAAAATTACTAATTAAATCAAGCCCAAATGAAAGAATTAAATCAAGCCCAAATAAAAGAATGTAACTAAATTAAGCCCAAATGAAGCCCAAATTCCATTCAATTTCATAAATTTCATTTCAATCTCATTAATTTCATTTCAATATCAATTTGACTTTTAATGGGTTTTGATTTTGAAATCCTCAATGAACTCATCGATGAACTCAACATCTTCATCAGCTGGGAGAACTCAACATCAGCAGGGAGAACTCAACACCATCGATGAACTCAACATCAGCAGGGAGAACTCAACATCATCACTCATCCTGAAATCCTTAAAACTGATCATTTTCTTCTTCCTCGTCAAAGTTCAACTGTTGAAGATGACTCATCAGCAGGGAGAACTCACTCATCGATGAAGCTATGATGAAGCAATCTGAAGCGGAGCGATGAAGATCTGAGCGGAATAGATGAAGATCTGAAGCGGAACCAACCTGAAGAACTAATCTTAGCCGAATCTGACGCTGATCTAAGCCGATGTGTTCTTCTTCTTCCTTTTTTTTTTTTTTTTTTCTTTCTCCTGTACAAAGCATAAATCGACGATTGCTTACCTATCGCGATTTAGCGATTTCATCGTTGAATCGTCACCGATTCAGTCCGATTTAGGTAAGGCCCGATTTGTTGGGCGATTCACATCTTTTGTGTACCGACTCGAGTCAGATCGACGATTTGGCTCGCGATTCTGAGCGATTCATACAACACTGATCTCAATGATGATCAGAAAGAGCTGGTTCCTCTTTATTATTTTGTTTTAAAATTTTTTTTACTGGTGTAGATGAGGGAAGTGAAACTGAAAACTTGCTCTTCCAAAAATAATATGTTCTGAACTTTGAGTTGCGATATTTTTACTATCATACTGTTGGGCATTCTTGTCAAACTGTTCTTTTCGCAAGTTATCATTGTATATGTTATGTTTTTCCCTTTTCAATTGTTACCACTCGTGTTCATAAGCTAGTGATGCTTTCGGCTACTGGACTCTTGCCATCTAGTGTGCAGCACTCCACCGCTTTGCCTAGCAGCATGACACTTGTTTTGCTGCCTTCAATCCTTTTGTTCTTGAAAACATGGAATAAGATAAAATATAGTGTGATTAGATATACTTAAGACTTGATCGATTTTTTTATCCTATACTTTTTTTGCTATGGTTCTAATGTTTTTACTGTTGGCACATGCAGTTCTTTGACCTGATGAACATATTTGAAATAAATGGACTTCCCTCGGAGGAGAACCCATACCTATTTAATGGTGATTTTGTGGATAGAGGATCCTTTTCTCTTGAAGTGATCCTCACATTGTTTGCATTTAAATGCATGTGCCCATCAGGTAATATATGTACTGTGCTTGTAGCTTATAATTCGGTCCCAGTTATTGAAGAAATTTATATTTTAATGTTTCTACATTAATCATTTTAGTCTTCTCATGAGGATCTTTAGATGTTATATTTACATAAATGGGTTGTATACGTGTATGTTTTGTATGAAGCGAGATGTTCAAGTTAGTCATACCCCAGGCTCAAGGTCTGAGGATTAGGCCTTTATGCAGAATTTGTGTAGCTAAAGAATGGTAAAATCTAGAAAATACATGGAAACGTTCTACTTGAGAACTTATAATTCAACATTTGAAAAGTTATTAAAAAAATCCTTTGTCGCTGCAAGAATAGTCTTATATGGGGAGATATAAAAGGAGCAATATACAGGTGGTGACGGAGTTGCCAAATACCAAAGGTATAGAAGGGGTTGCCAAATACCAGAGGTGCAGATCTCACTATGTAGTCCAAGATGCTAGGCAAGGCGAGGAGCCTGTTTCAGGCGCACACCACCCTACTTTTTTTATTTTTAACATTTATGTGGCGCCTATGCTAGGCAAGGCGGTAAGGGAAAGTGTAACTCGCCTAGTGCGCCTAGGCTACATTGGGATCTCAATCATTCTTTTCAGTGAGAATCCAGCCTTTTTTTGCCTTCCCGAATCAGGTTGTCATTGACTTGCTTGTTTTGAAGGATGGACAAAATGATCCGCAAGTCCTTCGGATCCGATTCATAGATTCTATTTTGAGATTGAAATTCAATCTCTGCGAGAGATATGTGGTCCCCAAAGATTGCAACTTTCCATATCTGATTTCTACACCGGGGATTAAGGTCTTCAGTCTTCCTTGTTCACACCAATTGTCTTTTAGAAAACTAATCCCTTTACTCAAGCTTGTAGAAGCATGAATATATAATATTACTTTCATCAATGTTATTTTAAGCAACACAAACTACCAACTTTCATTGTGAGTGATACACTTTTAGATAACAGATAAAGTGTTCTTTTAATAATTCTTACTATACTAAATATGTCTTTCAAAAGGTACCAGAGGTGTGCAATGGTTTCCTCGGGCTGGGTGGAGATTGGCCTTCGAGTGCACAGGCAGAAGGAGCTTGGCTGTAGGACCCATGCGTCGAGTAGAGATGAAAGTTGGTCTTGGTGATTATATGGTGCCAAGTGGAAGAGTCGTCGCTCAAAGGATAAAAGCTACTCTATGGATAATAGCATGTTGATCTTCCCCAAGAGTTCACATTGAGGGAAGATTTGGCACCTCGATGTTGGGTCTGCGCCACGTAGGCTTGTATGTTCCAAGGATTGTTTTTTCGCTTGGTAAAGCGATATGTGAGCTAGGTTTTAGAGGATTGAGAAGACCTTTCCCTAATACGAGTGGACCGGGGACACCTTTGGTGTTCTAGTTTAGTTATTGTGCCCATGTCAACATCAGTAGCCAAGTTAATTGTTTAAAACATCTAAGTACTAAGCCCATCCCAATTCCAACGTTACTGCTTTCCTATTCCGACTTTTCTTGAATCTCCAGAAGTATAACCATGACATTAACGGGTTCTCTGCTTCTGCAATGGAGCTGCAAAAGTTTTTGAGAATCCAACAGAAAGTCACAGCTAGACGAGCCATTTATTATTACAATAGGTGTCAAGTGGAAGTGCAGTTACAGCGCCGAGGCATCCTAACCAAGGAATGAGATTTCTCGAAATTTCGGCGAAAATTTCATTTTTTAAATTACGAAAAGAAAAAGCGTGAGAATAATTACATTTTCGAGGGTTTTTTCGAAAAATTTCAAGGTTTTTTCGTAAATTTCGGGATTTTTTTTTTTGTAAAAATACAAAAATCAACTATCAAAATTGACATTTTTTTCAAAAAATTTCAGTGTTTTTTCATAAATTTCGAGGTTTTTTTTTCTTCTAATTTTTAAAACCACCCCCTATTATCTAATTATCATTTCTTCTATTTATATATTGATTTTTGAACCCACTCCGTGATTGTCTAAATATTTTTTGATTTCATGTTTATTTCATTTCTTGGTATTTAGGCTTCATTTAATATGTTCAATAGATTTATTTAATTGCAATTTTTTTTTCACATATTTTATATACTCTCAAAATTCATTATATATATTTCACGTATACTCGAAATTTTCACGTTTTTTCTTTACGTATCGAAATATTTCATAAGATCAGGATACTGAAATTAACTCGAAAAATGAAATCACAATCTTCGATCCTAACAGAAACCCAGATTTCAACTTTGTTTCTACATGACCCAATCATTTCGATCTGGCACTGGTCATCTACATTCTTCTAAACTTTCTAGAAATAACTTTTTTGATGATATTTGAGCCCATCGAAGAAGCACTTCATTTTTGATCTCCTGCGTTTCTTCACTATGTCATTGTGAGACTACATTTTTTTTGGTTTGTTGTTTTTTATAAAAGCACAAATATTGCCGATGAGTATTCTGTATTCTCTCTAAATGTTGCTTTTTGTTAACTGCTTTCAATCTTGCAGCAATCTATCTATCCAGGGGAAACCATGAAAGTAAGAGCATGAATAAGATATATGGTTTTGAGGGTGAGGTCAAGTCAAAGTTGAGTGACCCGTTCGTGGAACTCTTCGCTGAGGTATTTTGTTGTTTGCCTTTGGCACACGTGCTAAATGGCAAGGTTTTTGTTGTTCATGGTGGACTTTTCAGCGTGGATGGTGTGAAACTTTCAGACATAAAAGCAATTGATAGGTTCTGTGAGCCTCCTGAGGAAGGTAAACAACATATGCCCTTTCTGTTGATTCGGTTTTTCTTGCACTATCACATACAAGTAATGTAGTTTTCTTATTACTTAAGCTATTTTTCAGGACCCGCTTAAATTGATGAATGATAAAAAAACATCCACAAGTAGACTAGGTTAAATATCTTTTTACTTATTTATTATTATTTTTTTTCACTGAAGAAAAATGATTTGATTTAAACGGATTGAATGGTTGATCCCGCCTAACACTTTTAGCTATTGTTTTACATGCAAAGACATTGTTGTGGCTACCTGCTAGATGTTTCCATATTCCGCTAACATGCACACACACTTGTACCTGGGTCCTTTTGAACGTCTTTTGCTGATTCTTCACTAATTTCAGTTTAACACATTTACCAACGTTAAATAAATAACCAATAACAAACCATAAAGATAGTCAAAATTTGGGATAAATGAAATTTTTGGAGTGGTGTTTCATATCAATTGATTTGATCATTTTTTTAGGGTAGCACTTTTTTTTTAAATCTTTTTTTAGCGCTCAATAAAGCTAGTTCTTCGTATGTATTTCCTTCAGGAATTTTGGGATGCCAATCTTGTGGCCTCTATGTTCTTGCCCTCGAATGTGCTGATCAATGATGGTGTCTCCAAATTTCATTGATGCTATGACCACGACACTACATCTTTGTCTAATACCATTTTCATTATATATGTGGTGCAATTCTATCAAATGATTATCTATTTGGCTTATTTACTTAGTATTACTGGCTTGGCTTATTAATAGCTCAAAGAACCTGGGCATGTTTGAGACACTGAAAAATAAAAGTCAAATTGGTGTATTCGATTTTATTCTTTTTATATATTCTAATTTCATGGAAAGCCATAAAAATAGAAGTGGGAGGAGAGAGAAAAAATTCAGTCCATGATGCAGAAGAGCACTATATTAGAAAGTATTTTTCCATAGGTTTTGAGAGTCGACATGTGGTTGAAGGTCACTGGTCCCCTCCCCCACTCCCGCCAACTGCCCTTTTAATCCCCCCCAACTACCAACACTATGTTCACGGATTTCCATGAAAAAAATCTGTTTGTTTCAAAAGAAAGTTTTCCTAGTAAACAGCCCCCCCCCCCCCCCCCCCCCCCCCCCTTCACCTTGATGACCACGTGTTTTTGGGAAAATATTCTTTGGTCCTACCGACGTGGCATGTGGGTGGGTTTTTGAATTTTTTTATTTCTTGTTCGAAAAAAAAATAAAGACTTTTTTTAAATACATTTTGCATGTTTATCTTGGCATTGAATTGAAAGTATTTATATGCTATTATGCTCAAGTTTATAAATTATAGTACAAAAAGAACCGCCTAGGCCTCTGGGCGCTAGTCTGCTCGTCCGCCTACCACAAGAAAAAAAAAAACCAAAATTTTGTGAAACAAATGATGATAGAGATCATCAGATTCACATATTCCACTGTTTTCTTCTCTCTACTCTTCCTTGTCACCTTAGCCAAACTTTCTTGGGAAAAATTTCTTAATGTCTAATAAAAATGTGCACATGGAAGTGATCCCTCTTCTTATATTTCTGTCAGGTCTGATGTGTGAATTACTGTGGAGTGATCCTCAACCTACACCTGGAAGAGGCCCCAGCAAGCGAGGCGTGGGTCTTTCTTTTGGTGGAGATGTAACAAAGAGATTTTTGGAGGAAAACAATTTAGGTATTTCACTACAATCTCTTCTTTTAGCGTATGTTTTCACCTCCACTCAGCTTCTAATATTTACTACCTGTTTGATAGATCTGGTTGTTCGATCCCATGAAGTAAAGGATGAAGGCTATGAGATTGAACATGATGGTAAACTAATTACAGTCTTTTCTGCACCAAATTACTGTGATCAGGTACTGCAATCTATGTGTCCTCTCTATTAATTATGATTGATTTTCTTTTCTACTATCTTATTAACAAATATAACTATTTATTTATTTGAAAATTTATTTTAGTACTGTGACCTTGTGGTTCTACACATAATCCCAAGTGACTCGTGTCTTTCTCAGATCATCTACATTGCTAACAAACTTGTTTTACTGTTCGACTTGTGCCCTTAAAATAACTTTTGGCTGCACTCGATTTTGTTCTGCTTTCACAATTAGGAGCCTTTTGCCCTAACCTTTCTTCATGCATTTTTTATTTGTGGAAACACCCCTTAACAGTATGCATTGACAGTTTTCATAGCTAGATCATTTCTTATTTATCGTGTCTTGTTTGTTGACTTGTTTATGTGTCAACTTCTATGGCTTAATTTTTGGAATGTCATATAGATCATTAAATGTTGAAGGGTTATTTGCTATTGATTTATCTGTTGGAATTGACACACTTGTACTTCATTGCCAATTTTGTGGGTCTTGAAATGCTGCCATTTCACATTACTTCAATTTTGAATCTAAAGTTGTTGAAGAAATTCATCTTATCTGATTTCATGATGCAGATGAGTAACAAAGGTGCTTTCATAAGGTTTGAAGCGCCTGATATGAAACCA
The DNA here is from genome assembly GCA_963556465.1 of Berberis vulgaris. Lineage (NCBI taxonomy): Eukaryota > Viridiplantae > Streptophyta > Magnoliopsida > Ranunculales > Berberidaceae > Berberis > Berberis vulgaris. The sequence goes on from OY747128.1 coordinate 61,461,899, forward strand.
AACATCGTAACATTTTCTGCAGTGGTAAGATTCTTACCAGGAACTGTTTGTATTTTTGTTTTGTTATTAAATTCTGACCATTTGAAATGGTAGAGAACTATACTTCAAAATCATTTTGGGCTGCAGTACTTGTAACGGACTTGACTCATCTTTCTACTTTGAATATGTTGCAGCCACACCCAGAAGTCATGCCAATGGCATATGCGAACCACTTCCTCCGAATGTTCTCCTGAGCCCTTTTGTACAAAATGATGCTCTAGGCTGTGAATGGTGGAAGATAGCAAATGCAAATTTATGTAGATGTCAGAGAAGAAAAAAAATAGGACATCACAGGTTCTGTTCGTAGTGCTTGTTAAACATCAAAGAACGATTTCTTTTGTTTCCTTGGCTCCTCTTTTAGTTGTGATTTTGGAACCCCTACTTTTCCTTTTAAACGTTAGGGCTTTTTGTTTTCAGCCCCCTTTTTTTTTTTTTTTGATATAAAAGCTCAAGTAAAGGTGGAGATGCTAATGAAGAAGCTGTAAGATGCAAGACGTGTTTTCCCTTTTAGTTATTAGTGAATACTGTCCTTAATTTCATTGAAGATCTCAACCGTTGAATCCAACTGGATGGGATATGAAGAGAGATGTGGAGATAAAGATGACACTGAAATTCCACTTAATCACCTGTTCATGCAACTTATGTTGCCTCGTCAGATGATCAATGGTGTGAATGCAACGACAAGGGAGTTACATTCTTTGAGGGGAGTAAGGAGCGATTTTCATGTCAATGGGAGTTTCATTCCCATCTGATTACATATTTAGACAGTCAACAAGGTATTTGGTCCCCTCATGGATTCCCTGGTACGATTCCATGTAACTAAAGACACCCGCAATTTGTTGCACCTAATACTTCATTTTAAATTTGTATTGAAATGTTTCTAGGAGGGTATAGTGCCCTTGAGTTGTGAGTGTATTTGGGTGCTGTGGATTTAATATAACGCTAATATAGCAATGGGTTTAACCCACTTAGAAATAACATCAAAAGAAGTTTATCTTTTGTGGATATTATCTCGTTATTATGGTCACTGAAAAAAATCAACTTATTATATGATTTGTAGCACGGTTAAAAATGCATAGCTTAAGTTAGAGATTATTATCTATTCAACTTCATCATTAACTTGAATACTTCATTTGGAGTTTGATAATCTCAAAATTTAATGTAACCATGTGGAAAAGATAGTAAGAATATCGCATCCACAAAAGATAAAATTCATTATAAAATTTTAAGTGGGCAAAAATAATTTTTTTTTTTTTAAACTTATTATATAGAAACTGGGTTTGGAGGGCTACTTTAACTAATTTCTATTCAGGATATACTCAGTGTGGGTTTGGGATCCTGTCATTTATTTAGCTTGCTATTCATTTGCACTTGCACAAGTCCGCTAAATACAAAATGAATTTTTGGTTAATGACTCCATTTGAGTTGGAATTCGGAGGAAATGCACGGAAGAATGACAGCAATGTTGTGTAAAAGTTTCGGCTTTATTTGATGGACGATCCTCAAGATACATGCTAATTAATGTGTTATCTAATAGGATATTTACATTTTTTGGGTACACATAATTTAGGCATAATTCACATTGAGTACAAGAGTTTAGCATAATTACATATTGGATACGAAATTAGGTCTCGGCTGTTTGTGCAATGATGGTGACTAAGGTTAGATGTGCTATATTCAGTAAAGGCCCAAAAACCCTCAATAAACGTATCCAAAGTGCAAATATTTATAAAACATAGTACCCAAAATGCAAAAAAAAGGTGGTCAAGACCCAATATGTAATTATAAAAAAATTTTGTACCCAAATGTGTGTCACGCCTAAATTATGCGTACCCAAAATGTAAATAATCTTTATCTAATATTTGATTCGAGGACTTTCATTACTTCGTTTTCGCTGGGTTTTTTTTTTTTTTTTTTTTTAAATGTGTCAAATAATAGCAAAATTGTCATACATAAAGTTTTAACTATTTCCAAGAAACATTTTTGGAGATATGAGACGTGAGCGATTCCCTGATCTTGGCAGAATTGTTTCGCCACCATATTTTTTCTACATTTGTAAGTGATGGAAAACTCGCATTGTTTGGTGCGCCCAACTAGCCTCCTCGCTCCTTTTGAGTTAACATTTTATTTGTCGTGCTTTGAGCCTCCGCATGAGGTATCCAACATCCCGAAATAATACAAAAATAGACATCAGATAGTGATTGAGGGAAGGAGTGGTTTTTGCGTTCCATTCCGCCTTGCTTGAGACTTTGTTGTAACGATGAAAAATAATTTGGATATTAACAGACAATAAGTAATGATCTTTTGGTTTCTTTACATTCTATCCACCTATTTTTTTTTTCTTAACCAACTTCCTTGTCACTGGATGTCTTGAATTTTTAAAGAGGTTAAACCACGTTTATTGCATCCGTTCGCCCCTCAACCAAACTCCCTTGTTCAAAATCGTTTGTCTCTATGGAAGCCACTCAAGAAGAGTTTCCTTCATACGAGTCAACCTTTTTTTAGAATTGTTGTCCAAGGAAAATGAACAACATCTAGAAAATATTTGAACATGACGTTTCTTGAGGCTTTGGCCTAATGTGATGAGACAAAACATTCAAGCTGATGCCCAGTGGCTTTGATTTGTTAGGGATGAAAAGAGATGTTGAGAAGTTCATGCGGGAAAAAGAGAAAGAGTGTACGTAGCCACTTAACATCGACGACATCATAGGTCTGGCTCGTATGTTGTACATATACTATACTTGCTAGTGCTAGTAAGTATGACTAGTCGAAAGCAGCAAGACACGACTCAAAGAACAAGCTTCATAATCTACTTTGGTCTATAGTTCTCAGGAGATCCTCGGAAGGGCGCATTAGCTACATGGACCTGTCAGATATGCGTGTTAGAAATTGTAAGAGAATATGTGAGTCTTCGTTCATTCACTTCTGCATTTTCTCAAATTTCTTGTTTACCTTTTCGCATACATAAATAGGGCATCAAGTATTGTTGCTGGATTTTACTTGCTATACGATCAATCTGAACAAGCTTACTATCTTAAAGCGTCCTTCCTACCTTCAAGCTGAGAGGAATACTTTTTAATAGGCGAATTCAAGGAAATCAAAATTAGACAGCGGTTGCTTCAACAACATACTGAGAAAGACGATGCCCTATTTGAATTCCCGCCAAACCTGCTCCGAAACTAATAAAAAGGTGTGTGTCAAATTCATGAGGGACAACCAGTGATATACATGAGGGAGGCATGATCTCGGCTTGGTGAGTCCTTTCTTCCGCGCATTTGTTGTACAATGCCTACTTTGTTGAGTGCTTAGCTTGATTGGAGCAACTGCTCTCTGAGTAGCGGATATATCATATTTCTGAGTAGTTACCTCGTTCCATTCACCACAAGGCATCGTTTTTCTAACTTCATTAATCTTGTCCCTCCGAAGTTAGCCCAAAAAGGCCATCCTATCGAACTTTCGGACATCTATTGTAAATAACCACTCTTATCATAAAAGCGCCAATAAGCAATCGTTAATCACTTTCACTAGAGAAATAAGCAAAAAGATCTCTCCATTGAAGAAATGGGGTAATCGTCGATACCATTTAGCTATATTGAAGTGATCCTCAGATGCCAACGAAAGCTATGATATTTTTTTTTTTATAAATAAATGTTGTAGAAGGAGAAGATTCACTTGTGTGTTCTCTAGGTGCCTACCATGTTGTTCCTCGTTGGATTGAATTTGCTTGGGTTCATCAATAGAGGAATTTGATTTGACTAGGGTCTATTTGTATCGTTATTGCGTTAGGGGCTATCTGCCTTATTAGACATACATTTTCATAGGATTTTTATTATAAGTATACAAGTAGAAGTGAAAGGAAAATAGCGAAAGCTTCAGTGTTACGTGAATCAGTCCATCTTCGGCTGTTATTAGGGGTGGGCACGGTCCGGATCGGTTCCAAATTTGGAGGAACCTAACTCGAACCGTTTAAAAATAACGGATCCGGTCCGGTCCGGATCCCCTCATTTTGAACATTGGAACCGAACCTAACTCGAACCGTTTGGAACGGTCCGGTTCCTACGGTTCCAAACGGTTCCAATGTTCAAAATGAGAGGAATCTTACAAACTAAAGTAAACCAATATTGTGATTATAGAGTTCTAGCAGGTAGCACAAAATAAAAACATGCTATTCAATAAACCCAAGTTGCAAGGTTTACCTGAAGAACTCTCCATGGTGAATTAGGCCAGCGAATGGGATCCACAACCTGAACAGAAGATATGGTGCCCATGAACCAGCTTATTCTTGAAGAATCCTCAGTTTCAAATGCCATTTTAAATCGCATCCCAGGACACCACTTAATCTGCATTGCAGCTCTCACAGATGACGCTTTCACGCAAAACTCTGGAGTGCCTGCTCTTGGATAGTAAACAACCTCAAAGGGCCTTCCATTAGCAGCCAGAGTTGCAGCCTCAACAACATAGTCGGGCTTTACTCGTCCCCTTCCTCTTGAACCACCACAGAAGTTTGAATTCATCTCATTAGCATTCCTCATCATCTTGTTCTCCTCCTCTCTTAAAAATGCAGAAAATCCCCCATATGGTGAGACACAATTTCCAGCTGTTGGATTCCACGCTGATGGAGACTCAGAGCCACAATCCACCCCTCGCTTTGCTCGCCGAATTCCAACACAAAGATCTCCATTCTCAGTCCTCAAGAACACAATAGAATCCCCAGCAATAAGCTTCTTCTGATTGACAAAAGTACTCCACCCGGTTGTCAACAGATGGCGATGAGGAGTCCCTCTATAAATATGCCTAAACTTCCAGACCTCACCATGAACATACTTAGCCAGGACAGTCTGAACAGGAGGGTCTGCAGTGTAATCCAAACGAGGAAAGATTGTCTCAGCGCAGTACCGAGAAACCTCCACCATTATTTGCATCAGACTGTGTCAATATCTTTGCAAATGATGCAAGCTTCTCTGGAACCTCACCCCCATTGTTCTCCAAAACCCCATTATCCTCCAATTCAACTTCATTACTCCTACTAGGAACCAACCTAATCTTCGCAAAAACCTCGTCAGTCTCCGGATCTGCCATGAATTTCACCCCAGAAACTCTACACAAAACATATGAGGGAACCCTAAACTATTACAACTCAAACAAATATGCTAAACAAGACTCTTAGACTTTAGTTAGTTATTTACTTAGTTTAGTTACATATTTAGGTTTTTACAATTAATGTAATTTGAAACGGGTCCAACCCGGACCGTTTCGATTTTAAAAATTGGAACTGGGACCGGACCGATCCGAACCGTATCAAAAAGTCATAATTAAAATCCGGACCGTTTAGAGCAAAACGGTCCGGTTCGAGTTGAACCCGCAGATCGTCGACCCGTTTGCCCACCCCTAGCTGTTATCGTTGCGTGTAGAAAGTGTTATGCAAGAAAAAATATGTATTTTGTGGTTAAGGACTTTCTAATATTCGGTTTAGATCAAATTTTGAGGAAATATGTGGAATGATAATAGAAGTTGTGCGAAAATATTGATTATGAGGAGCGTCCCTTGAGATATGTGCAAATGTTTTGTAATGTAATGTTATATGGGTTAGGATCTCGTGCCTTAAATGTTTTACCTTAATTATTTTCACTAATAATAGGCGGGTACCGTTGATTATATTTAATTGGGATCCACTGCTAACGCTCCAATGGCTCCATGTTTGGTAAGAAGATCAAAGCTTTCATCACAAAACATGATAATGGCAATATCACTAGCATCAGTTTGATCATTAAAAAATGATAGCAAAGAATTAATAAGAGCTGAATTTGTAATCAAAATGGTTTTAGGAACAAAAGTTGAAACTACAACAGTCTCTGAACCCAACTATGCAAATTGCTCGCAGTGCTTAACAATCCGCCACATGTGTCCCTAACAATCAGCTCATGAATCAAAAATGGATTTTGAGCCACTTTGTAAAAATAATTCCCTGCCAAAAAATTCAACTTCCCAGTGAGACCATTTTCCTATAAGAACTCTTAAAAAGCTCTCCACAAATATTGTTTTCTTCTTAAAAAAACATTTCATACTTGCCAAATGGATTGAAGAACAACGAAGGATTGGGCAAAAGAATTGAATCTAGGTCTGGAGAAGAATCTGACCTAGCCCAAAGATAAGATATAAATTCGGGGATTACATAACAATTGGTTTTACTCCAGTCAATAGGACAAAGTGAAAGAAGCCACCATCTAGAAGACATAGAACATGTAAAAAATAGGTGGACATCAGTTTCTGTTTATTTATCACAAAGATTACAATTTTTATCAATCGAAACATGATGATGAACAAGTTTACTAGCAGTAGGTAGAATATTTATAAGGAGTTCCCAAATAAAAAATAAACTAGACATCGGACACCTAGCATGCCAAGCTTTCAAAATCAATTTTGGATCAAAAGATGCAACAATATTATGATTGATATTAAGCGATCTAAAAATTGCTTTAACCTTGAAATCACCTCTCTTATCCAAACCCACAAGAGTTTGTATTAATGAAATATCCTAGACAAGATTTTAATTAAAAATCATTCCAACGGACACAGTTGGATTCAACAGTCAGAACATTACCAATCAATGGGGTACCCAACTCAACTGTTGATGAAAAATCTAATTACATAAATTAATAGGCTAATAAACCTAACTGTTATACCACAAATGCACAATTGTCTAATTAGAAGACTGAGAAATATGAGTCGATCTAATGAGGATTGAAGACACAATCGAAAACTAAAATTCACTTGCACTAATTTAAAATAGCGATTACTGTGACTGAAAAATTTTAAACTAACGAAATAAAATTAAACAACTAAAATCGAATTATTAAAGGCAATTGAGAAGTGAACCAAGGCATCGAATCCACATAGGTTCATTGATAATTGTTTACACCTGACTTAATGTTTTTATAAAGCGAGAAGCATTAGAGATGAACAATCCCTTGCTTGCATTGATGATGTGATTATTAATAATACTATAATTTTTCTAAATTCACAGTCATTAAGCAAAAGTCTAAATCCCTAGCATTGAGTATCTTGCAATGGTATACACAATCATAGATTTAACATAATCAATTAAAGCATGTCTCAATTATTAATAAAAAGTATTATAACTACCTTTAGTCTAGATATCAAGTCCGATATAATCAGTGAAAGTAATTCATCAATATTCAAAAAATTGATTGTATTTAACTACCCATTTAAATGGTCACGAAGAGATGGTGTTGGGGTGGAGAGTGCCTATGGTGAGATGGGGTTAATGGCGAGATGAAGAAGAAATTGTCTGTTAGTTTGGTTTTGTGGGTGCTAGCGAGAGATGGATGACGAGATGGGTTGTGGGTGGCTGCCAGAAAGTGAGAAAGAGAAAAAGGAAAGAAAAAGGAAAATAAATAATGGGGGATTTAGGTTGACTATGGGTTTGGGTTTCACCTAATCACCTTCCTTGCTCTATGTGAAGGTTCAATACTTGTTCTTCCAAATTCGCCGTGTTAATGCGATTTCATCATTTAAGCTTCGAATCCTATAAAAACATGAATAACATACGTGAATATTAAATACTCCAAACTTATATTTTGCTAGTACTCGAGCAAAAGAAAAATAAAATCCTAACTTACTTTCATAGGAATCATCGGTAATACTTATCTTAAATGTATAACAAGGCTTTGAATCCCTAAATTTACCTCTAGATTTACCCACAAACATTACTGACTCAATATAACCTTATCAACATAACTATCTATTTCACAGTAAAGACATGACTAGATAGCCTTATAGAAAATAGGTTTCGACTACAAATCTTCCACGTCACTTAGGAATAAAGCACCCAGAGAATGGGTATTTATCGCTCAGTTTAAGTGTGAGAAAAATAGTAAATTATGGAAACATAAACATCTCGCATATAATTATCATGAAAAACAGACTTTTCAAATAGTGAAAGGAATATGATCTCATGGACATGTATATCAATTACTTTTGAGAATGTTGGATCAAACACCATAGTTCTTGTACATTCAATTTCCACATCTACGGAGCGAACATTTTAATATCAATTATGTATTCATTAGGTTGTAATGGGGCTTAGAGTATGGCTAACAAGAATGAAAAAGGATATATAAAAATTTCATAATAAATAATACACTCTTTAATAAACATATAGGGCACTGAAAAATAATTCAATGTTGTACACCATTAATTTTGTTTCATTCTCAATTTTTGTTACATATTTTTTATTTGAATTATCAATTTTTTTTTTTAAATGACATGTTTTTCCCCTTTTACACTACAAAACATTTTAACCTTGAGGATTCATGGAATACCTAGTTTCAACTCTTTCTATTTGCCGGATGGTACCATTGGGTCAATGACATGACAGCTCAACGGTTAGAGCTTGGCGGATGGTACCACTGGGTCATGGGTTCAAACCCAGCTTGCGGCATCTTTATGGGTTCTGGGATCCTATAAAAAACCCTGTTTGCCTTTCAAAAAAAAAAAAAAAACTCTTTCTATTTGCCTATTCTAAAAATATATCTAACCATACACATTCTCAGAGAAATTGGGTAAGGATAAAAAGAATGTAGGATATTACTCTATAATTAGAGCAGGTAGTAGTGATCGGTTAGCAAAGAAAAGACTATTTAAAGGCTCATAAGGCTGCAAACAAATATTTATTACTGGATATGCTAAAAGGCTTAAAAACGGTTCAAAGAAAAGTGAATATATTACTTCCTAAGTTCTAGTCGGTATTATGACATCTTAACTAAATATACCAAGAAGTTTTAAGGTAATGGTTCGATTTTAATGTCATTCTCAAAACAATCAATAAGAGAAACATGAATAATGAGATCATCATCAAGATAATGCAAACTTAAGAAAAATCAGAGTTCATTGAATAACCCTCAAGAAAAATAGAATGGCTCAAAACTCAAAGGGGTAAAGTTTAGACTACTATTCTAAGGCTTTCTAGTTAAATATCTCACTCATCAACTTCAAGTTATACTAACTTGGCTTATAATGCAAGGATAGTCGAGCTGAATATATCAAACCTTATGTCTTCCTATTAATATATCAATGTGACAAATGATAACACATATTTCCTCAAATTTAAAAGCATCAAGCACTTGAAAGCATATTCTTTTCATTGGAAATTTGGAATTGAACGTTCTACATGCCCATGAAAAAGAGTCAAAATATATTTTTTTAATTCACTAAAACTTCGAATTTTGAATGCATTTTCATGTCAGATACAAAATAATTTTCACAATTACCATATTTATAATCATCTAAGTATTCAATGGAAATTGAGTAGAATACAATAATTAATCGGTTTAATTGTGAAATACATTTAAGCTCAAAATTATGAAAACTGCCTAAAATCTCATAAACGCCATCCCTAAACCTAAACAAACATTATCCTCAATGTATAAAAAGAATAATCATGACAAATAAAGGAAAAGAAAATATGAGGTTAGAGTGATATTACCATGGTGAAGTTGTTACTAATATTAAAGAGATCATCCACCAAAGAAAGTTCAAAAAGATAAGAATTGTGGACTTAATTATCATGAGAAACTGATAAAACACATATATGACATGAAAATAAATAAAATGCACAAAAAAAAAATGCACCACTTGTAAGTCAAAATCGTTATGGAGCTAATGAATATGAGTAGAATGCAACTAAAGAAAAAATAAAAATTCTAAAATCAAGCCAGACTAACCATAATGACACAAATGAAGCTGGGTTGTCTCACAGAAGCGCTTGGTATAATGTCGTCAGCCCGACGAAACTCATAGATTACTTATAAGACCATGGATTGTAGAGAAACAATTCTTCAACCCTGATACACAAAATCCTCTAATAACATCGCATCAACCTCAACTTCTGATGTAGGCAGCTCTAAGCATGGTTTAAAATGTTGACCATTGACTTTAAAAACACGACTATCCTTAGGATCAACAATCTCAGTAGCTCCATGTGGAAACATTTTTTTCACAATATAAGGTCCAGACCACCGAGATCGTAATTTTCCCGAAAAGAGACACAACTGAAAATTAAATAACAAAACCATTATAAAATGTTTGAAGGACTTGCGAAGAATGGATTTATCATGAAACACCTTTGTTCGTTCTTTGTAAATTTTAGGACTTTGGTATGCATCATTCCTAATTTCTTCTAACTAGTGTTCTAAAAAATGTTAAGCAGTCGGCGGGTGACAAGTAGGGGAATAGCGCCCAGAGGACTAGACAAGGCCTAGGCGGTTATTTATTTATTATAATTTATAATTTATAAAAGTTAAGCATAATAGCATGTAAATTACTTCCAATTCAATGCCAAGATACATATGCAAAATGATAAAAAAAAATAGTCTTAATTGTTTTATTTTTTTCGAACTGGAAATAAAAAATAAAAATGAAATTCAAAAACCTGCCCAAGAGGCCGCCCAACATGCGTGGCAACTCTCAGCCGCCTAGGCCTCGTCTAGGCGGCCCCCTAAATCGATTTTTAGAACACTGCTTCTAACTCATTAAGTTGAAGCTTACGATGTCACCCAACATTATCTATATCAAATGTAAAGGTTTTTTTATTGTCCAATAAGAACGATGTTCCAATTTCTCATGCAAATGGAAAGCCTAAAAAAAAAAAGCCTATATGGATACAAACGAGGTTTTAAACATTGTCCTATAAGCCCAAAAAGATTCATTCAAACATGGTCTAATCAAACTGTCGTCTCCCGGTTGGAAATTTCAACTTGTCCACTTGTTTGTGGATGATAGGGAGTACTTACTTTATGAGTAATGAAATATTTTTTAACTAACAATTCAAATGGTTCATTATAAAAATAAAAACCACCATCACTTATAACAACACGTGGAGTACCAAAACGAAAAAAAAATATTATCTTTCAAGAATTTGACCAGAACCTTGTGGTCATTCGTTTTACAAGGTACCACTTCTACCCATTTGGAAACATAAAAAATAGCAAAACGGATTTAAAGAATCAAACGATGGAGGGAAATGTCCCATCAAATCAATACTTTTACAATGAGAATATTAGTAAGAGGCATCATATTTCTATGAGAAATGGAACCCATTTGTCGGCATCTATCACATGTAACACAAAATGCATGGGTGTCATGAAAAATAGTTGGCCAATCAAGCCATACTGCAAAACCTTTATAGCGGTTTTTTTAGAACTAAAGTGACCTCCACACGCTTGATCATGAGAAAGGAAATGATACTATGAAATTCACTCTCTAGAACACATCTTCTAATGACCTGGTCGGAGCAGTACTTAAATAAATAAGGATCGTCTCAGAAGAAATGTCTGACCTCAACAAGAAACTTAGTCTTATCTTGTTTAGACAAATTAGAAGGGAGTTGGCTCGTAACAAAGCAATTCACTATATTTGCATACCAAGGTAACTGGGAGATAGTAAATAATTGCTCATCAGGAAATGACTCTCATTCAAGGGCATATATGCACTAGATGATTCTACGAGAAATCTCAACAAATGGTCGCTCAACAAATTGCTCATCAGGAAATGACTCTCATTCAAAGACAATAGCGAGTAACTCCTGCTCCGTGGTGGAGTGATTAAGTTGCGCATGTTGTAGAGTTCGACTAGCATAATAAATAACACAGGGCTTTTTGTCCACTTGCTGTTCTAAGAAAGCTCCAACCACAAAATCAGAAACATCACATATAAGCTCAAAAAACAAATTCCAATTGGGAGGTTGGATGATTGGAGCTGAAGACAACATCTGTTTAAGCTTCTCAAAAGCTTTCAAACATTCTTCATCAAAGACAAAAACAATGTCCTTAGCAAGTAAATTACATAGAGGACGAGTAATCTTACTAAAGTCCTTAATGAACCTATGATAAAAACCTGGATGATCTAGAAAAGACAAATTTCTTTCACAGTCTTTGGTGATGGAAGACTCAAAATTAAATCTATTTTTGCTTTGTCATTTTCGATACCCATGAGAGAAATTATATGCCCAAGAACTATACCATGCCTGATCATAAAATGACATTTCTCCCAATTCAAAACATGATTCTTTTCCTCACACATATTTAACACTAAGGTTAAATGATGCAAAGACTTATCAAAAGAATCCCGTAATACTGAAAATTCATCCATAAACACCTCAAGAAATTTTTTCTACCATATCCGAGAAAATACTAAGCATCCACCTCTAAAAGATGGCGGGGGCATTACACAACCCAAAGGGCATTCTTCGATATGCAAAAATCCCAAATGGGCAAGTTATGTGATTTCTTTTTGATCTTTAGGTGCAATGGGGATTTGGTTATGACCAGAATACCCATCAAGAAAATAATTGTAATCATGTTTGCATAAACTCTCAAGCATCTGATTGATTAGGGGAAGAGAAAAATGATCATTCCTCGTGCCTGAGTTCAACTTAAGATAGTCAATGAAAACTTGCCATCTGATGGTCAAGCGGGTGGGCACTAACTTATTCTTATCATTTGTGACTACTGTCACCCCCGACTTCTTTGGAACAACCTGAATTAGACTAACCCAAGAGTTATTCGAAATTGGGTAAATAATACTCACATCCAACAATTTGAGCATCTCGACTCGGACAACCTCCTTAAGATTAGGATTAAGTCTACGTTGCATTTCCAGTGAAGTGTTTGCATTATCTTCCTTATGAATGTGATGCATGTAAATAGTTGGACTTATTCCATTAATATCCGCTATAGTCCACCCAAGTATTGCCTTATGTTCTTTCATAACATCTAACAACTTACTTTCCTATTCTAAATTCAATGCAGATGAAATAATAACAGGTAAAGTATCATCAAAACCTAAAAATGTATACTTGAAGGTGTCAAGTAATAGTTTAAGGTCAAGCTTAGGTGGCTTCTCAACATAAGGGACCCATTTTGACACACTGAGTAGAAGAGGTTCCACTTTAGGGTTCTATGTAAAACCATGATCCATAAAAAAGGGCTAAATCAAACAAAACATTCACTTTCCTAATGGAATTATCAATATAGAAGTCTAAACCCAAATGAGTCAAACATTTAGCTAAGGGGTCATATAACACAGATTGCAAAAAAAATTCTCTACCAAACCCTCAATCATGTTAACATCACAAATATCCTTGGATCCTGAAGGTTGTTTACTTACATTAAAAACATTCAGTTTATTGATCATGTTACCAAATGACAGTTTCATGATTCCATTCCTACGGTTAATAATAGCGTTGGATGTGAACAGGTTGTGTCTAGAGAGATTATGAACAGGTTGTGTATCAAGAACTATAAAGTCCACTGGAAAATAAAAATTTTCAACCTTAATGATCACATCCTCTATAACATGACCGGGGACTTTGACAGACCTATCTACCAATTACAGTGTTACTTTAGTCGATTTTAACCCGCCGAGCCCTAATTGATCATAAACAGAATATGGAAATAAATTAATAGTCATCCTTAAATCCAACAATGCCTTATCAATTATATGATCAGTAATAACAGAAGAAATGATCAGGTACCCAAGATTCCTATACTTAGGCAGGTTTCTGCGTTGAATAATTGAACTAACTTGCTCGGTGAGGAGGTTATCTTTTGCACATTTAGCTTTCACTTCTGTGTGCAAATATCCTTCAAGAACTTGGCATAGGTAGCGATGATACATAAAATGGTCACACTTCTGAGCCAAACACGTGTCATGATGATCTCGAGGAACTATGGTCCAATCATCGGCCCAACGCAGATCCAGCCCAAGCGGATCTAAGCCCATTCAACTTTAGTCCGCCAAGCGGACTCGGACTCTCACAACATGCTAGGCCCATACGTCTCATAGCCATCCTCAATACCCATAAGCTATCTTTAGGAAAGTATCTCAAGGATCAGCTTTGGATGGGCAACTATAGTTGCTCTCTGCTTCCAACTAGGAAGTAAAAACTCGAGTATCTTCCACATAGGGAAACTCCCTTCTACGAATTGCTCTTGGATTGGGAAATATATCCCGCATATCTAGGAGTGTAGAGCTAACATGGAACTTCCCTCCTACAACACGACTCTTAATTAGAGAGGGATCTCAATGAGGATCTTCTTCCTAAACTACGCCTATGATGGCCTGGTTGAACCAGGACTCCTTGAGGTATAAATAAGACATGAGGTTGGTAAGCTAAGGTACGCTACAAATTCCCTATTACAACAATACACCTTCTTCAGATCCCTGTCCGACTTTAGCATCGGAGTGCATTCGGCCACCCCACCGTGGTCTGTGGCTCACGTGCATTACTTGTGCAGGTCAGAAGGAACATGGTCGAAGCAGGGAGCGAAAATCGACTGCATCAGTTTAGCGCCGTCCGTGGGGAGCGACATAGTTCTTAACTTTACACTAAGCATCGTCTCCTACCAAATCCCAGAAAGACAGTGACCACCAAGTCACGCAACAACGAACCAGGGGACACGTCCAATGCTCCGATTGTCCCTATACCAGTTCTTGCCATGCACGAGCAACCTACTCACGCCCTTGCACCAATTGCAGTAACGATGGACCCCAGAATCATGGTGCTGACATCTCAAGTACAACGGGTTATCAAGGCGGTAGAGACATTCACACGACAGAATCCACCTGCTGCTAATGGAGACAAGGAACATCAAGAACCTCCACCTCCATTGGACTAAGGAGGCTGCGTGGCTAACGCCGATCTCGTCGCCAGGACATAAAGGCTTTGTCCCGGGAGCCCTCTCCATAGAGGAGCGCACGACCCGGACGGACTATATCGCCTCTCCATTCCACCTTTTGTGGACTGGATCATGAGTGAAGCACTTTCGAGAAAGTTCATTCCCCCCAAAGCTCGATTCCTATGACGGGACCACCGATCATTTTGGTCATCTACGCCATTACCAAAACGTAATGGAGCTCAAGGAAGGATCTGAATCCGACATGTGCAGAACCTTTCCCACCAGTCTTAAAGGTCCTGCATTGACATGGTTCCACAGCCTTCCGCCGAAGTCAATCGACTCCTTCAAAACATTTGCAAAAGATTTCTTGACACGTATTATTGGAAGCCAGCATTTTAGAAAAGGCCCGCACTACATACTCTCTCTAAAGCAGATGGGCGAGATGCTCTGAGAGTATGTCACACGCTTCAACAATGAGCAGGCCCTTATCGACGGGAGCAACGGCGATACAGCTGTGACGGCATTCACTGCGGGCTTCAAAGAGGGAAAACTCTTTGAGGACCTCACCTTGGAGTCCCCTTTGGACTTGGCAGAACTCCTCAAGAGTGTCCAGAGACACATCACCCTGGAGGAGTCAAGGGTTGCCAAGAGGGAAACTGAAGGCAATAGGAAGTCCTTAGCTTTTAGAGAAAAGAAGGAGGGAAAAAGACACGAGGATGAGGAGCATTGCAAGAGGAAGCGCACTTACAACAGACTGGATCCTGATCGTCCCAGGCTAGAGAAATCATCCAACTATGTTGAATCCAGAGTTGTGACACCCCTAAATGCCAGTCTGTCGGATGTACTCAACTCCATGAAAAATTGGGAGGAATTGAAATGGCCTCCAATGACACGCAGAGACCCTACAAAACAGGACAACGGCAAGTACTGTGCATACCACAAGGAGGGCGACCACAACACCAACAACTGCAAAAGTCTGAGGTATGAAGTTTAATATTGGATCTGCAAGGGCTAATTGAAAGACTTCCTGAAGTCTGAGAAGCAGTCAGAATAGACCAGGGACAGGGGGGAGCCAATCAAAGAGATAGAGAAGGAGACTCTTGGAATAATATATGTCCTTCATGGAGTCAGACTGAATGAATACCAGTCGCACAGGTTTCGCAAACGGACTCTGCTGGATATGCAGACACGACCTGCAGATGAAGACAAACGTGTTTGCTATTTGAAAATTCAGAACCCCATTCCGCTTTGACTTTCACGGACAAAGACTTCGATGGAGTCCGAGTGTCGCACAACGACTCCTTGGTCATATCTGTTTCCATCGCAAAGTGGGAAGTGAAGAAAACTTTCGTTGACACAGGAAGCTCACTCAACACTTTGTTCTACAATGCTTTCCACAACATGGACCTCAAGGAGGAAAACCTAGCGCCATCAAAGCACCCGCTGATCGGATTTAGCGGGGAGAAATGCTTTCCCATCGGAAAGATAAGATTACCCACGGTAGCTGGAGAACCGCGACTGAAGGTCATGTTTCTGGACTTCATGGTGGTAGACACGCCGTCGTCCTACAACCTCATCCTGGGAAGATCGTGGCTACACCAAATGGAAGCAGTGGTCTTCACCCTCCATCAGTGTGTTAAGTATACTGCTAACCACTCCGAAGGGACAATACATGGAGACCAACCTGCGGCACGAGGTTGTCACTACACTGCACTGAAACAAATATAGTGCTCCCAGATTCAGTTACATCATGCGGAGCAGCCTGACCCAGTGCAAGGCCAAAAGACGGAAGAGACACCATTTTCGAGCGGTATAGGAGTAGTCAGCTCTCTCGCCTAGCGAGTCATAATGGAAATGGCAAGCGGGAACACATCCCCCCGACATTCCATTGGCACGGAGATCCGCCCCTCTGCAAGGTTTTACTCTTCAGTGAACCTATGTAACACCTCGACAGTCTGCTAAACGATCCACAAGAGCAACCAAAATTCAATTCAAGGTCAGGATCTATTTATCTCCATAAACAGTTAGTTTGTTTTAAGTTGTTTGTTTCCCTTTCCGTAGTCAATATTGAGTTTAGAGTTTTTAAGAGACTTATGTGATTTGCAATCACTTAAGAAATAAAACAAGAATTTCTTAAACAAACTCTATTGATTATTGGAAAGATGTAACAACAAGCACCTTGAGGCGGATACAAAAGGCTACATACTACAAATGCCCTGAGGCGGATACAAAAGGCTACATATTATGAATGCCCTGAGGCGGATACAAAAAACTACATACTGCAGACATCTGATCAGCATGGAGTGATGACTTTCTCAGACTGTCTAGTCCCGTAAGCGACACAAACAGTCCAGGGCGAGCTACTTGCAAGCGAAAAAATGATCCACAGAACGCCGCCATCAAATATGGTCTGCGATGGTACAAAATCGACAACCAGGAGTACCTGTGAAAACTCAGACCCAATTCTCACACTTCGTGAACTTGGGACAAGTATCAGGTAAACTCGAAATGCAGACACCTTCCCATGCAAGGGGGAATGAAATATTTGAAAATCAATGGCCCACTCCAACAGGCCATGCCTGACTCCACCTTCAACTGGATGCCAACTTCTAGCGCAAGGGAGGCGATGGTGTTAATCGAGATGTGGTGGAAGCAGCCACCACGAAGTGGGATGCAGATGCTATCTCTGAGATCAAACATTCAGGAACAACGATAAGGCACTTGCACATAAAAGTCAAACTCTTTCCTTGGGAGAGTACCCACACTACTTCTTTGTGATATGATAAGAGATTACGAGACCTCAGCGGATTAACTACGTGCCCACCCACAACAGGTGACCACGCATAACAACAACTATCATCATGCCTGGTCGATGTAAATGTAAAAACTTTCAAAAACTCCAGTGATGGAGATCCAACTTCAACCTTTGGAAAACCCAAAGCATTTTCCTTAGCTTTTGGAAAACCCAAAGCATATTCTCCAAACAAGAACATTACAGGAAATAAACTCAGCAAAATATGGTGCCTACAACGATTGGAAACACCATTATATAGACATAGTGGTTCACCAAACGAGCACTCAAGCATTAACTGCCAAGAATTGAATGTCGTATGGGAAAATGGAAGACGACGGTTCCCAAGGATACTGCGCAAACCATGTCAATCAATTAATGGCGTTGCACGCACGCAACCCCATCAATTGAGGGGGAGTAACCGATATACTCAAACGTCACGCAGCCCACACCATACGTGTGTCATCTCGCGATCTACGCCATACACACAATGCACCACGCAGGAAACCCTAGCCCTTCCTCTGCGGGCCCATGGGCTTAGCCTGTTATTCGAACAAAACCCTGTCGCATGCTTGGCACGAGCACTCAAGGATCCTAGTCAACTTTGACGTATGGACTTTACCACTCGCTAAGTTAAGGTAACTTTGTCCACATCATGAACCACTTGGTTCGCACGCCCCTCAACAGGCGGAACCTCTGATCAAACCGAGCAAGCTTAGTCAGCCAACACTGATGATGATAGCTTATGATTCAACACCTAGTCTGCTTAGCGCATGCATCGACGGTGTAGGAAGTGGGAGTCGAATCAGCGCTGCCACACTTGGTGACGACGACTTGCTAGGGATCACTGCCCCATTCGTGGTCAGTGTTCGCCAAACCTAATCAGGTAAGCCTAGCTGGTGATGACCAGCAACGAAAGCTTCTGATCAAAACCTAGACTTGTAGCCCCCACAGCGAGAGTGTAGATAGTACGGAAGGTGGGAGCCTAGTCAGTCCCAAACTGATTTCGCTGGCTCGCCATGGTACTGCTTTTTAGCGTGACCGCCAAATCACCAAACCTAGACTTGTAGCCCACGCTGCGAGGGTGTAGATAGTCTAAAAGGTGGGAACCAATAAGCCATGACCTGATTCTGATGGTTTGCCATGGGACAACTGCTTTTCAGCGTTGCCGCCTAACCCTCCCAAATTTGTAGCTTGGTGTACTCAGGTGTAGATAATTTTGATGGTGGGAGCCTAGTAAGTCCGGAATTGATTTCGATGGCTTGCCACGGGACCACTGCTCTTCAGCCTAGTCGCCAAACCTCATTCAAATTTGTAGCCCCCACCACTTGGAGAGGGTGTAGATGGTTCGAAAAGTGGGAGCCTAGTCAGCCTCGAACTGATTCTGACAGCTTGGCACGGGACCACTACTCTTCAGCTTGGTCACCAAACCTTTACTCCCCAAATTTGTTGACCACTTTGCTCGGTCATAAATAATTCATAAGGTGGAAGGCTAGTTAGTCTCGAACTGATTTCGATGGCTTGCCACGGGACTACTGCTCTTCAGCCTGGTTTCCAAACCTTTATCCCCTGAATTTTTCGACCGCTCTACTCAGTCATAAACGATTTAGAAGGTGGGAATCTCAAACAACTCTCCACACAACCTCCGCTCTACCCCAGGACAACGGACGCAAATATGAGCTTAGCTGAGTCAGTGCTTTCACTCTCAAACGTATTGACATTCTAACATAAAAAGGCTACTCATTGATATAAGGATAGTACAACCGGTGCCCAGATGAAAGCTAATTAGGACTCCAACCCAAGCTTACGATGCCTGACTCGGTGCGAACACTCTGACACGCACTTTCGGCCACCAAAGGTTGCCTGCGGCAACAACTATAGCCAACCAGTCAGACAAATAAGAAAAAGCTCAATCAGCTTACCTATGGGACATAACATAACTCGGGTGACTCAATCCCCAGTTAAACTGTTCGCAACATGCCCACTATCGAACATAACTATTCAGCAATGACCCCGAGTCATTCACAATATAAAGCGATCAAGCTCCCTGCTGCAGACAGACTAGACAATGTCCTATTGATTCAACAAGCCTATGCCAAAGTAAGACAACAAGGCAAAACGAAAAACATGCAATAGAGATGCCAAGTATGAAACGAAGAATACTGTTTTCATTAATGGGCAAGACAAAAAGTGTACAAGCACACAAAGTTTGCTCTTAGTTAGGAGAAGGTATAGAAATGGAAGAGCTAATTAAGCCTAGGAGGAACAGGGGCAGAAGTTGCATTTATACGCGCTTCAACCTGGACGTTAGGGATCAAACTGTCCTCCTTGCCCGACGACTCAGAGGTAACAGACAAGTCCACATATGACATCTTCTTGTAACAGCTAAGATCCCACTCCGGATGCTCCTCCTTCATCAGCGCCAACAGCTCCAGCCGGCTATGAAAAACCTAGTGGAACTCACTTTTGCCTTGTTCCTGGAGAAGCTCTTCTTCTCGCACCTTTGCATCAATAAGGTCATGCTCCAGTAGCTCCAACTTGCCAGTTACGCATCGACCTGAGACTGATCTGTGGCCAGACTACTCTTCACAACACTGAGTTCAAGCCATCCCAGTTCGAGTTGTTCATCGGCCTTCCTCGCCTCTCGAGCATATAACTCCACATCGGATTCCAACTGTTGCTTCTCAGCAGCCTAGTCAGCTTCCTTCGAACCACTCTCTTCACCAAAAACTACAGCTCAAAGTGCGCCTTAGCCGCAGCTTCTTGCGCAGCTTCAACATCTAGGAGGAGTCGACTCAACTTCTGCTTAAGTTCGTCCCTCTCGAATGCCGCCTGGGTCAAATTACTCTCAAGGTCCTCCAAATGAGCCCTCTGAGCCTCAGCAACCACTGTTGATTGATCCAACCGCATCTCTTCGGCCTGCTTCTTAAGCCGCTCAATTTCATGAAGTGCATTAGTATACAACGTCTGCACGTGCGAGAAGACACGCTCCAAAGTATAAACTCTCTCGCGAGCTGCCTTTACTTTCGTCCCAGCAACGACCTCGTGGCTCATATGAGACATACTTAGCATAAGATAATTCAAACCCTTGTCCAAATGCTCTTCCAGTGTATCCTCCTTAGGTTTTGGAGCATGGTCCATCAGCCAGCTGTGACGCCTGCTTATATGCTTCCTCGAAGAAAACTCAACGTCCACTTCTTGGTGCCAGACATGTGAGCTCATCTTCACCAAGTCCGGTGTAAACAGACTTATCCATGCATTAGGATGAAGCTTCCTCTGATCATGAACAATGCCAACGCCACCCTTTACGGTCGCCACCGTCCTCAGACTCTCCTCCATGGCTTTTCCCTTGTCAAGAACGATCGACCTTTTATTGTGAGACTGCTCAACAAGATCCAAAGGCAGAGAAGGGACTGAAGTATCCAAAGGACCTTCCAATAGTTCTAGCTGTGGCCTAGAACGAGACGGTGAGCAATGTGGACTACAGGAGACACGGCTGGTGCCACAACCACTTTCAGGCGAGTCAACGGTGGGGTGATCAGATTCCACTACCTCAGGCGAATCTTCAACAGAGCCCTCTACCGGAGCAGCCCTACACTAATCACCGCCAGTAGAAGTCGACATTGCAACCCACACCAGACGGTCATTCAGAGCCTCAACCTGCGCATCACTAAGGTTTGACCTGTCAACAACTCCCACCAACTGCATATAAGCTTTCTCCAAGCCAGGAACATTATTCTTCGCCTCAACAGGCCTAGCGGACTCACGCCCCTCTCTCACCAGAGTGGGTCTTGCCAAAAATGACCCAGTCCTAATGCGAGGCTTCTTCCTCACAAAGGAAGCAAGCGTCTCAGATGGATCCTTCACATCAGATAGAACGGGAGTCTTGTCCCTAGCAGCCTTTCTCTTCCTGGAAGGGCCCCCATCTTTCAGCTTAATGCGCTATCGATACAGAGTGGGGGCGACGTGCCAATTGTCCCACAGCCCACTACGAACAAAATTGGAAACTCTTATGATATAAACCGCCTCCCTTTTTGCCACGACGCGAAATGTCTCCATGGTGGTTTGCTTCTCTAAGGTAAGGGGAGAAGTAGGAAACCTTCCTGCAAAAGAACACAAACAATGATCACTCAGTCCGCTATCAAGCACATCAAAGTCACAAGAAAGGAGTTGAACTTATGAAACGGCCTGAACTATCGCTCAAGCGAACGACCCTTACACCGAAAATATTTCGAATCAGTAGGGGCCATCAAACAGTACTTCTGCCAGAACTTGAAATCATCCGGCAGGTTAAGTTAACGAAGCAATTTACGGACTTCATCTTGCAAACAACATTGCTCTGCAGTCGAGGAGCAGTCAACAACTGAATCACCCGTGAGGTCACACTAACACCGGCCTCCTTAGCACTTAGCAGAATCATGAGAATGATCATGTATCCGTTGGGTCCCAACTGAGCCGGAGGAATCCCCAAGAAATCTAATAATTCCCAAACCACGTCCAGAACCGAGAAACGCACTCCAGTTTGAAGCATCCCTCGATGTAAACAGATGAAACCAGCCAGAGGCGACATTGGCGTCTGGTTGCCCGTCAGAAGGTACAATGGCAAGTTTTCAGAAACTCCAAAGTTTGTACGAATTTCAGCAAGACCAGACTCGGACAACAGCTTGTCTTCAAAAAAATCTAGGCCCTTAGCTAGAACAGCATCATCAAGAAGGTTTTCTCGAGCCATGAAGAAGACAAACAAACCTTTTAGAACAATATCTTCAAAAGCAAGTAAAGCAGAAAGGTCAGTCTCAACACTGCGGATGGCCTATATAGAGGATAGGTCCCCGCCTCTTTTTCGCCGAACCAACGCACGCCCAATTAATGTAGCATGCGGCTCAGGCAACGATTCAGACTTAATCATCATGAGCGTCGCATCCCTTGAAGAAATGACTTAGCGAACCGATGTGACGACCCATTAACTCGGGGGAGTAGTTGATAATACATAAAAATGGTCACACTCATGAGCCGAACACGTGTCATGATGATCTCGAGGAACTACGGCCCAAAGCATCGGCCCAACACAAATCCAGCCCAAGCGGATCTAAGCTCGCTCAACTTCAGTCCGCCAAGCGGACCCAGACTCTCACAGCAAGCTAGGCTCACAGGTCTCACAACCATCTTTAATACCCAGAAGCCCTCTTTAGGCAAGTATGTCGAGGATCAGCTTCGGACGGGCAACTACAACTTCTCTCTGCTTCCAACTAGGAAGCAAAAATCAAAGTATCTTCCACACAAGGAAACTGCCTTCTACGGATTGCTCTTGGATTGGGAACTATCTCCCACGTATCTAAGAGTGCAGAGCTAACATGGAACTTCCCTCCTACATCACGACTCTTAATTAGAGAGGGATCTCCATGAAGATCTCCTCCCTAAACTACGCCTACGATGGTCTGGTTGAACCATGACTCCTTGTACTATAAATAAGACATGAGGTTGGTAAGCTAAGGTACGCTACAAATTCCATGTTACAACATTACACCTTCCTCAGATCCCTGTCTTACTTTAGCATCAGAGTGTCATCGGCCACCCCACGGTAGTCTGTGGCTCACGTGTGTTACTTGTGCAGGTCAGCATGTTCGCAGGAAAAGGGTCGAAGCCAGAAAGCAAAAACCGACTGCATCAGGTAGGAACTTACTTATAGCATCGAGCACTGGGATATTAATGTGAACTTGTTTAAAATTTTCCATTAAATTGTTGACATATGTTCCTTTTATTGCCGGAGCTAACCGTGATGGAAACGATGCCATAGGCAAATAAGATACCTGAGTGGGGTCAGGGTCAAAAGGATCATCTTTAGAATGGGAGGCTTTATCAGTCTCCTTCTCAGATGGAGATGCAACCTGTTTGACTTAGATGGGCATGCAACAACACACGAATCGAGCCTTCATATCTGATTGTCAACTTGTTTTTGACTCCTAAGATTAGTAATGGATTTGAAATCTTCATTGTAAGGCTTCGATTTGCTACCAATTTTGAATTAACCATTTGGGTTTTGACCAGGTTGACTAGGAAATCTTTCTAGGTCTCTCTTAGGGAATGTCTGAGCAATCTAACTCACAACTATATCAAGTTTATTGATGGCTTGAGATTAGTGTTGATTCATGACTTTTATTTTGATATAGTCCGAGAATTCTATTCAAGCATTCTTTTTGTGCTCTGCATAAAATCATTAATAGTTTCTTCTAAACTGGATCTGTTCACTACACCAAAAGGCCAGTTTAGCTACGCCGAGATGGCCACGGTTCTAAACCGTTGGTTTATTTGCCACGGCAAAAAACCGTAGCTATAATGACCAACGGCTTAAAACCGTGGGTAAAAAAAATTGGCCACGGCTGAAAATCGTTGGTTTATTGGCCACGGCAAAAAACCGTGGCTATAATTAGCAACGGCCTAAACCCGTGGCTAAAACAAATTCCACGGCTCAGAACCGTTGGTGTATTTCCCACGGCTAAAAATCGTTGCAAAAAAAAATTTGGCCACGGTTCAAAACCCTGGCTATTAGTAGCAACGGCTCAAAACCGTGGCTAGTAGGAGCAACGGCTCAAAACCGTGGCTACACTAAAAAGCTGAAAAAAAAATTGGGCGGGCTATTTTGGCGCTCGACTTCCACCTTCCCTCCACTCGACTTCCATCGACTTCCACCTTCCCTCCACTCGCCTGCTCCCTCCACTCGACATCGACCCTCTCTGCTCCCCTCCACTCCACTCGAAGCTCCTCCTTCCCTGCTCCCTCCCTCGACTTCCCTCCTCCCCTCCTTCCCTCCTCCCTCGACTTCCCTGCTCCTCCCTCGACTTCCCTCCTCCCCTCCTTCCCTCCTCCCTCGACTTCCCTCCTCCCCTCCTTCCCTGGTCTTCCTTCCTTACTCGGCTTCTTCAACCTCCAAACCATTTGCAAAATCGATCAGCGACTGCAACCTCCAAACCATTCTCTCGTACAGGTACTCTCTTTCTCTCTGCTTTCTTTTTTGATGAAATTAGGGTTCCTGAATCTAGAGTTTTTTTATTTAGAGGTTTTGAATCTCTAGGGTTCCTGAAATTAGGGTTCCTGAATTGTTTTTTGAATCTGTAGGTTTTATTTAGAGGTTTTTTGAAATTAGGGTTTGAATCTCTAGGGCTCAAAACCGTATGCCTGATAAATTCCTGATATAATTTAATTTTTTGAATCTTTAATTTTTGTATGAAATTCCTGATATAATTTGAAACCAGGAAATATTCGTGTTCCCTGTTCACTTGTATTATAATCATAGTGGCTGTAATGTGCAGTGTCGTCAGGTAAATGATCCCCTATTAGATGAAGAGTGAGTTTGAGTTTGCTATGGTGTTTGGATCTGATGGAGGTAATAACATATTTGGTTCATATCTGGTTACATGTTAGCATCTCAGGAATATAGATTAAGAGTAGAAGTAAGTCATTGCTAATTTATAAATTAGTTTAAAACAGTAAACCTACTATGATGGTTGACAATGGCTATTATGTGTGACTGTGCACCTTAAGCAAATCTCAGATAAAGAACTAAGTTTTGAGTTATTCTATAATTATATCCGAAAAGCAGGTCACCTTGTTCCAGGATAAAGTTAGAGTGTGTCAGCCCATGTATTAGATTGGATGAATCAATTGGTTTTCTGAAAGGATCTTTCATGTGGGTGGTATTACTAATGAATAGTATTCTTCATTAGCATCTAATGCCATTATAAGTGCAAAGGGAAATACCCCAAGTCTGTGTAACCACAAAAGATTATTGATTCCATGATTCTTTGCATAGGACCCTAAAGCTTTTTTATGCTTTCCATGTGCTATGTAGTCTGATTTTTCGATTTTTATTCTTAAGAACAACTACAAGCAAGGCTGACAGGAAAGCAACATTAGATGCAGCCTCATGGATGTTCAATATTGTTAGCTCTGTTGGAATTATCATAGTAAACAAAGCATTGATGGCTACATATGGTTTCAGTTTTGGTATTTTCCGTGAAATATCAATGTTTTTGTTTTTCATTTTCTTATGCTTTCTCCATTGGAATTATCATAGTAAACAAAGCATTGATGGCTACATATGGTTTCAGTTTCGGTATTTTCTTTGAACTCTCAATTTTTTTTGTTTTTTCATTTTCTTATGTTTTCCATCTAGTTGCGTGCTTACTTTCAGTTTCGGTATTTTCTTTGAACTCTCAATGTTTTTTGTTTTTCATTTTCTTATGCTTTCCATCTAGTTGCGTGCTTACTTTTAATGCATTTTGACCGAGAGGTTTTTAAGCTGGAAAGCTTAAACTATTATCTTTAATTGCTCAAAAGATCTCCTAAAAGATAAAACATGCAGAGTGCAGATTCCTACACTCAATGTAATAACTCCAGCATTACTTGGCAACTAGTGAAGTTTAGTAAGATTATGAGTCTCTTCAGCTAGAAGTGATGCATGGTCTAACCATTGAATTTGGAAAGGGAAGAATTCATGTTATTAGTCAGGTTCTCAGCTACAAATATAAATGGACAATCTATAGGATGAGGGTTATTTCCGTTTTAACAAAGAGATTTTATTACTGTATCTAATTCAGAGTCCAAATCAATGAGGGTTTTTTTTCTTTGTATGTGGATTTTTTATCATTTAGTGATTGGTGCTTCCCGTTCAATAGTCAAGTCCAAGTAGACTTTACTTCAGGCAAACAATAATAGAAACATATATTTTTTTTCCCATTATTTTTAAATGCTTTTATAAAATGCAACTTATAATGTTTGTTTTAACTTAAAATGCAACTATTTAATGGATGCAATTTGAGCCGATGTTTGTTTTAACTTTTAATTATTAATTATCTTTGGTTGTTTGTTTTGGTGATTCATAGTGTTGTGATGGATGGAAAGCTCAATTTTCAGCTGGGATCAAGGTATGATTGTTTATATTACTATGGAAACCGAGTAATGGTATATTGAGTACATAGTTCGACACAAATGCATGTTTATATGCATAAACATGCATTTGTGTGTGTATATGGTAGTAACACTCTGAAGCAAGAGCTGCAAGATAGACAAGGAGGTCATTCTTGTCATTAAAGCATAATTTTTAGCATCTTGCAGTGCATATGTAACCTGCATGCATCTGTGTAATATATTTTTGAGTATGAATTGCCAACGTATTATTTGCTCTCTTTCTGTTCAAATACAATGTTAACATCTTTGGTTTACAAGTTCATCTGAATTTGCAAATAAATCATTGGTTATGCAGAATATGTATTGCTCTTCCAAAATCAGAGCTGCTCTGGAGATACTGAAAAAACATTGTAAACCAAAGAATTCATCTACTTTGAAACTTGAATATGAAGCAAGCAATGGAGTTTGTGATTCTTCAGTAGTCATCCGGTCTGACTGTGAAGAATAGACCTGTCAAGGCTATTGTCTTCTCACAATGGACTGGCATGTTGGATTTGGTTGAGACTTACCTAATCCATGCATGTATTCCATATAGGAGATTTGACGGGATAATGACCCTGTCTTCTAGAGACAAGGCTGTGAAAGAGTTAAACACCGATCCTGAGGTTTGACTCAAACTCTTTGTAGTGTACAAAGTTCTCAGAATGTCTGGACTTGGTCATTTTGTTGCTTCTTTGTTATTGTTCTTTATGTTCATGGTCAGTTTCTCAAGTGTGCCTCTGATGGTGTGTATTTGATATGATGTAATGCAGGTTTGTCTAATGTTGATGTCGTTGAAAGCTGGAAACCTTTGTCTGAACATGATTGCTGCTTGTCATGTTATTCTTCTCGATCTTTGGTGGAACCCGACTATTGAGGATCTGGATATTGCTGCTTGTCATGTTATTCTTCTCTATTTTGTTGCTAAGCTAGAAATGATGGAACCATGCTCCAGTCTTAAGGACATGTATTAGTTTCATCTCAGTTGAATGGTTGTCTTTTAGCGCTAGTAAATATGAGATGTTGTTCTTTTTGGGCATATCTGTCATTGATGTTTAAGTCAATATCTGAAAGATTGGGAATCTTGATAATTGGTCTTTATCTATGAGCTTTGTGTATCTATGAACATTGTTGAATGATTAGATTTAGTTCTATTAAATAAACTAGATGATGTTGTTTTGTGAGCTAACTGCTACTTTACTATTTCCATTTGAATATTAGATGAACGTCAGTATGGCGTGAACATCGTTAAGCTAACTGCTTCTCTTAATTGACTGCCAGGTGCTGCTGCGTAGATTTCAAGTAACCCACAATCTCTCATTGGATGGAGTTCTAGACTTCTTGAACTCAATAGACGATTCTTTCATTTTCGATCCCACTGATCTTGACATAGATGTTACACCAGATGTACTTGCTTGTTTAGCTTGCACATTATTTCTTTCAGCTATCTCTGTCTTAAGCTTCTTTGTTCCAATGCACTGACTATTCTAGTATATGCTATTATGTTCCCCAAACTATTTAATATTGCTTTGTGAGTTAACAGTTGTTTATTATGGGCCTTTAACCTTGTTTTATTGTTTGGTTAAAGTACTATAGTTATATGCTACTTTACCACATTCTACTTCTCAAATTTTTTTGTATTTTATTCTTAAAGCAGGCTGCACTACATGCTCTTGGAAACATCTCAGGAGAAAACCGTTCAGCTAATGATGCATTGCTGAATGATAATGCAGAAGAATGCCTTCGACATCTCATCTATGAGACAACAGCTAATAGTTCAAAGCCGACACCATTTGTTAGTATACCTCCTGCTATTGCATTTGATAAGTCAATAGCCTTTGCTCATAGTTATTTTTGTCTTGTTTCTATCAAATTGAAGTTGAATTGTTTGGCTAATATTCTCTTTCCATTCATTTCTGTGTATACCCGGAATGCATATTGTAGTGACTCTTTATTCTATAGAGAGCATGTCCATTAAGTCCTTCACATTCACAAGTTTGCATGTATTGTGTATACAGTTCAGATGTGTTGTGACTTGTGAGTTTGACATATGTTATTCATGCATTTTGCAGGGTCTATTTTTTTCGGTTTTGAGGCAGCAGCCAGAAATTCGTTTGGCGGTAAGAAGAGTTTAACCTACACTTTTGTTAGAGGATACTATAGCAAATACACTTAAATTTCAGAAGAATCCAATGTCAGACACATATTGGACAACTCCAGCACCTGGACACACATTGGAGTGACACTCCATGCTTAGATCATTAACTATACCCCTTTCAAAAGATATCACTTTAAAATCGCTATAACTATTTGTATGGAAAGTTAGTAATTTGCAACAATATTGATCTACAAAGATATGACTAATATAGAATCATTTTTGTTACATAATTGTATATGAATCTCTGTTTTACTGTAGTCATATAAAATAGAGAGATCCAGACTATACTGAACAATTTATATGACTAAGTTGTGCTATAAACAGTCTTCATTGTTATAAGTTGGTAACTCTTTCTTCAATGTGAGTGTTCATGGTGAGCTTTGATTTTATGGATGTGCGGTGACTTGAAAGGGAATCACTTAACAGGGCAGATCCCAGATGAAATAGGCGACTGTGTTACTCTAGAAACTCTGTAATTTCTATTTCCTTTGTTTTTTGTAACTCATCTGCAACTAATTGTAAAACTATTTATTGTTTTGCAAGTGTGGGTTTCTTATGTTTTAGCAATTAGTGTGGGAACGTTGTTTAGTAACTATTCTTCCCTATGCTTTTAGTTTTATTTTTAATGTTATAAATTAATGTCTTCTTTGTTTCACCTTAACTTTCTGTGCAACATAGTGCGATGTTTCATAGGCTGGAAGGCCGTTCAGTTGCATCACCAATCCAAGGGCCCAATTCTTCTGGGACAACATAATTGGGCACAACATTGCCTGACAGCTCATTAGCTGACACATACTTATCAGTCCCCAGACCAGTGCCATATGATGCTAAACAGAGGTTTTCACGCTTGCAGCGGGCTGGATTGGTCTTCAGACGGGAGAAATCTACGGGAAATTTTCAAGAGGAGTCGCAACTACTTAGAAGAAGTGGTAGTGGTTCTAGCGCGGAACCATTGACTGCTGGGAAGATATGGAATGAAGCTGATATGGAAGAAGACTGTAAAGCTAGTCATCCAGAGTCAGAGAAATCTTTAGCAACAAAAGTATCCCATGGATTAGCATTTGTGCTACCTTCTGAAGATGAGGATGTCTGTCCCACATGTCTTGATGGTAATTTACTTTTTCATCTTACTGTGGATGTTGCTGGTGTCTTAAAGAGCATTGCTAAATTGGAAGGGGGTTTAGATGCTCACTTACAGTCAAAACTTTTATAGGATTTATTTGGATTGGCCACTGTTAAGGAATATTGCATTTATCTTATCTTTTATCTGTTTGTATTTCTCTGTGCAGAATATACTCCTGAAAATCCTAAGATCATTACACAATGTTCTCATCACTTTCACCTTGGTTGTATCTACGAGTGGATGGAAAGGAGTGAAACATGTCCACTCTATGGAAAGGTACCTGTAGATTATGGACTTATTGTACTAGTATCATGAACATCTTAATAATGTTATTCTCTTTGAATTTATTATTAAATAGTGCTGGTAGCTAAAAGGTTAAAACTTATTATTCAGAAAATGAAGTCTGTGCTTTGGTTGAGGGGTTAATTTCATCCATCGGATTTTTAAATAATAAGTTTTCTGAAGATAGAACAAAAGATAGAACATGAAACATGCTTCTTTTTATTGTTTGTAAACAACTAACGAATGCAATTTAAGGACTGAAGGATAAACATGATGTCAGAAAATACGAAATACAATTCAAGATATCAAATTATGATTTGTATCGTTTAAATGAGTTACTTCATAAACACTGAACATGCTTGGTTGAATAATGTGACTGACTTATGTTAGCAATCGAGCCATCATCACTGTACTTATGTTAGCAAGATCTCAGGTTCCATTAAAAGCATGAAATAAATATTATAATTCTTACAATGCATGTAAACTTTTTTTTTTATCATGGTTATATTTTAATCTGTTTTTGTTTATGGTCTGTAGGGGTTGTTCTTAGCAGCAGGTGGTGCAGGTGGAAATCTTAGCTCAGGTGGGTGCCTTTAGTGTTTTTGTTGTTGTGCTGTGGAGACCCACATTAACAATGCCATTAATATTGTTGTTATTGAATAATCAAGAAACCATTTAATGGATCAGCCAGCCTAGGATGACTTCATGAAACCTGCAATAATATAATCAAGTTGAGACTGAGTTGCCACTGTGTCGACTCGGACAGTCTACTAACTTGGAATTCTGTTTTGGCTATAGTGAAAAAGAAGCCACGGAGATGTGTTTGTCTCAGAGTTGTAGGATGGTGATGTTTTTGTTATTTTGTACTTGTAATGTTGTAGTTTTCAACTATACGTGACATTTCAGTATACATAATTTTTGGTTAATACAATGTCGCGAGTATGCGTCGAGATTCCTACATGCATTTCAGTATACATAATGTTTGTTGCAATGCAGTATAATGCATGTATTACTCCATCATATTATATATAGAATAATTGGCTTTAAAGCAACATTTTTATATATAACAACTATAAAACATCATAAAATAATATAAGTAATTTAACTAAACACAGTTTCATATTATCACCCTCATCTCTTTTGTGCATGAATGGAATGCAGGCTGCTAACACAAGTGTTATTACTAAAGGGAACAGGTTGCTATATGTTGCAGAGTGCTATGTTGTTACATGTAATGTTGTTTAGGAAGGATTTCTGTTAGATTAGTTGTCAATAAATGTAGTACTATAAATAAGAGAGCATAAGAGAGAAAAAGGGATTCATTTGATTTGTAAGAAAATTGTATACTTGAGCATTTGCTCTACAGGAGATTAGCTATCTCGAATTAGCTTTCTTATTGAATACAATCCATTCCATTTACTGTCATCAATCCAGAATTACAATTACAAGTTCTTCAGTCTGTAATTTCTCTTCATTGCCTGTATTGCATCACTGTCAGTAGAACTGCATTGGCTTAACACCGTGACCAAAAAAAAAATTGCCACGGCTTAAAACCGTGGCTAACTATTGCAACGGCTAAGAACGTGGCCATACCTTGCCACGGCTTATAACCGTGGCTAGTACTGGCCACGGCTTAAAACCGTGGCTAAAAATATTGCAACGGCTTAGAACCGTGGCCATAACTTGCAATGGTTTTAAGCCGTGGCTATTCCTGGCCACGGCTTAAAACCGTGGCTAAAATTTTTGCAACGGTTTATAACCGTGGCTAAATCATCAATCGTCCTCGAGTATAAAACCGTTGCTAATATGTTTTGCCACGGTTTGTAGCCGTTAATGGGGATTTAGCGACGCCTCTACAACCCACGGCTCTAAGCCGTGACAATGGGTTACCCCCACGGTTCAAAACCGTTGCTGATGGGTATTTTTGGTGTAGTGGTTGGGTGGATGAACTTAGTTAAATTAAGGCCTAATATGGCTAAGGGCTTGAGAAGCCTAGGAAACATGTCCCCCTTGGTGTGGTCCATGGGCCCAGGAGAGATCTGGATGTTTGGCTAAACCTAAATTGTAATAGTTAGACTATGGATTATTACCAGGTCCCGAAAAACATTGACTTGCTTAGGAAAATATGCAGGATAATCATTTTGCAAATGACAATCAAATGTGGAATGACTAGGGATTGAACATACAACAAAAACCTCGGATGAAACATTTGTGAGGGGTGGGGGTTGTGTCCTATCTAAAATTGCATCATTTTTTCGAACCACAGTCATAACAACTGCTTTTAGCTGCATCGAAGAAGGGGAACAAACGAATGTATCCCTAACTTCATACATACCACCACTAGTGACATCAATCATACGACGGTTTTGAGGGTTTAACACGTCTTGGAAGTATTGAACTATAAACCACTTCTCAAATCCGTGATGGGAACACTTAACAATGATTTCATTGAAACTTTCCCAACATTCATAAAAATGTTCGCCTACTTTTTGTTGAAAACTAGACATATGTCTTCGGAGGGCATTCATTTTGTGAATGGGAAAATATTATGACAAAAACTTTCTTTACAAAGCATCCCAAGTTGTGATGGTTCTGGTCTCTAAGGAATTTAACCATGTCTTCATCTTATCTTTCAGAGTAATGGGGAACAACCTAAAACATACTGAATCATCTGAAAAGTTTGGATACTTAAGAGTAGCACAAATGTCAAGAAATTCTTTGACATGAAGATATGGATCTTCTTTCTTAAAACCATAAAAGGAAGGAAAAAGATGGATGATGGATGGTTTCAGTTCAATGTAGTTGTCTCAGGTAAGACAATGCAAGATGGAGCATTGCTGGAAAGAAGGGATAAGTAATCCTTAAAGGTCTTCTCTCCTTGGCCCCGATAGAAAATGACGGGGAACCTAGAAAGGTAATGGGAACTTCAAAGAACACCTCTGGGTGTTTTTGGACTAGCCTATTCTAAGAATCATGCACCCAACTACGCACAAACTAATGGACACCCAAGTTTCAAAGTTAACACTACCTAAAAGACAAAGGAACCTTAAACCTAAATGATATGCAAACAAGATGAATGACAAACAACCCTAGACAAGCACCTAACATAAACTCAGTTTTACCTAGAGTGTTGCTACTAATGAAGGGCTGAAATCTAATTTACCTAATGTGATAGAGGCACGGTAATTTCCTATCAATCTATCACTACAAAATTGCTCCTACCTCTTCTTCCACTTTTCAGCTTAAACTGTAGTAATGCCAGTTTCAGAACTATTCCAAGATATGATATATTCCTTCCCTTGATTACTTTATGCTTTCAAACTTCCAAGATGGATCATATGAGCATGAAACATGTCATAAACAATTATCTTGCTACCAATTTTAAATAGTGGCGACTTTGGTTCCTAACCCTAAATTATATGGTGGTTAACCTATCCACAGGAGAGGGCTCAGAATTTGCAAATCAATCCTGCACTATTCAAATTTGCATGCAATACTAACTAATAAATAATACACCAAGTAATTAACACAGAAACCACGTGTCGATGCGCTCGGTAGAAGTTACCTCTAACGTGAACCTCTTTTGGGTTACTTGTGACACCGACTAAAATTCGAGGTTTCGTCGATCAGAAGCAATGGCAACTGACTGCTCACCGACTTCTGATAGTGTCCACGCGAATTGCAACATGAAAAGAAAAATTACAATGCAATATATATATATATATATCCTTTTTTTATTTATTTGCTTTGCTATTTTCCTTTTTGCTTGTTTTTTTATGACATTTGATTCTCACTTCGTTCCCACGAGAACTCCTATGAATACATGTGTATGATTGTTTGCAAATCCACAAATATAAACTCAAACAAAAAAAAAAATTTGTTCCTAACCTGAAAGTTTTAAACTAACAAAAGCTAGAAACAAAAAAATAAAAATAAATAATAATAATAATAATAATAATAATAATAATAATAATAATAATAATAATAATAATAATAATAATAATAATAATAATAATAATAATAATAATAATAATAATAATAATAATAATAATCAAACAATTCCTAATATTGTTCCCGAACAAAGAAAATTAAACCTAACTACAAACAAGTGAAAATAAACCTTAGACTTTGATTGCATTGTTACAATCCCTGGCAATGGTGTTGAAAACTTGATGAGAATTTTACTAACCTAAATTAACATGCTAATAAACCTAATTGTTATACCACAAGTGCACGGTTATCTAACTAGTGGACAATGGCAAATACGGGCCGATCTCATTAGGATTGAAAACACGATCCAAAACTAAAATTGACTTAGACTAATTTAAAATGGTGTTTCTACAATTGAAAATTTATAAACTAACGAAATAAAATTAAACAACATAAAATCGAATTATTAAAGGCAATTGAAAGGTGAAGCAACACATCAGATCCACTATAGGTTCTTAGAGAATTGTTTAAACCTAATTTACTATTTTCATAAAGCGAGAAGCGTTAGGGATGAACAATCATTTTCTTGCATTAATGATGTGATCGTTAATGAAACCAGTATTTTTCCAAATTCACATAATTTCAGCAAAAGTCTAAACCCCTACTATCGAGTGTTTTGCAATGACACACACAATCACAAGTTTATCATAATCAATTAAAGTATGCTTCAAATATTAACAAAGAGTATTCTAACTACTGACTAGTCTAGATAACAAGTCAAATATAATTAGTGAAAGCAATTCATCAATATTGAAAAAAGTGATTGTATTTAACAATGAAACACAAAGAAAACAATAAATCAAATAAATCAAAATAAACAATTTCTAGAAACCCATGACTTCATCTTCGCCTCATCGCGGGATATAGAAACTCACGGTGGAGGTGATCACGGCGGCAGCGTGGTCAACTCCATCTCCTCCTCAACGAACCTAGTTCACCAAAGGATTTGGGTGCCCAATGGTGGTGCGAGAGAGAACGGTGCAGTGTGAATAGCGTAGAAGCTTGATGACAATCTCTTTGGATCTGTTAGTAATGTATTTGTTGCTGTTGTGCATGAAAGAGAGGCTTGTGGGGGGATTGAGGTTGTGTGTGGTGGCTGATGGTGATCGTGGCTTCAGCAGAGGAGGATATTTTGGTTGTGGCCTTCCTTGTAAACGAGAAAGAAGCGATGGAAGAGATCAGAGGAAGGAGAGATATGTGATGGTATGATGGTGTCTGTGATGTTGAAGAAATGGTGGATGGTGGCTGACGTGATGGTGATGGTGGTTGGTCTGTGAATGGTCGAGAAGAGATGGTGTTGGGGTGGATAGTGTATGTGGCAAGATGGGGTTAATGGCGTGAGGAATAAGAAATTGGTGCGTTAGTTAAGTTTTGTGGGTGTTAGGGAGATGGAGGGCGAGATGGCTTGTGGGTACCAGAAAAATAGGAAGAAGAAGGGGAATAAATAATTGGGGATTTAGGTCGGTTGCGGGATTGGGCTTCACCATCCGCGCCTCTACGTGAAGGTTCAATACTTGTTCTTCTAAATTCGATGCGCTAATGCAATTTCATCATTTAAGCTCTAAATCCTACAAAAACATGAAAATGAAATAATTAAAGTAAAATACACTACTTGGAAAACTAACAAACATAAGTTGGTAGGTAATTTATGTATAAATTACGTGTAGACTTGTGGCGAATGGAATCACAAGTCAAAGGTTTGATCCCTATTGGCAGCATTTGGGGTGGGAGGGGTTAGGGGATAAAAAAACAATGAAATCACCAACACATGAAAGAATTGAAAGAGTTCCAAAACTATTATCTTCAAGTTTGAAAGCTATGAGGCTTTTACCTACTTCTAGCCACAGATCAAGCAAAAATAATATCAATACCATCACCAATTTGCCAAAGAAGATGAGGTGAGACATGGGAAATGGTGGTAAAAGTGCCCTTCCAACTAAAAGAACCTAACACTGATTTTTGGAGTGAAGAATAGTTTTGTGAGGGAAGTAAATAGATTTCCAAAGCTTAGTTTTATGATCATTTGGACAATCAAGAATACGCCAAATATTCTTAGACATAAGAGCAAGATTTGTATTCCTCATAAGATGAACACTGATCCCTCCCATCTTATGAGGGAGGATAATCTTTGCTATTTGAAGAGATGGATAGAAGTATTGTTAGCGGAACCATTCCACAAAAAATCTCTATCAAGGGAGTCAAGTAATAATTGAGGTCATGGAGGAGATATGTAAGCATTGTATAAATAGGAATGGCATTGGCTACCGGTTTTATCATAACAATACGAGCTAGCTGCTTGTGATGAAACTCTAGATTTCCCAACTGGCAAGATGAACAAAGACATTATCTATAATAAATTGGAAGTCAATTTTTTGGATTTTGAAAACAAAATAGGAAAACCCAAATATTTTTCATATATTTTAAAAACATGAAATTTAAGAATTTGTCTAATCGTGTTTTTGAAATTTGGAATGGGTATTCGAACTAAAAATTGAAGATTTAACATAGTTAACACGTTGACCCGAAGTATTGCAGTAGATTTTAAGAATATCTTTTATTTTGTCACAAGCTGAGAAAAAGGATTTAGAAAAGATAATAAGATTGTTTGCATATAAGAAATGGTTAATGGATGGGCTTCTCCTTCTAATCTTAATACCTTCCAACTCTTTATCATTTTATGCTTTAAAAACAAATCTGGATAGAGCTTCCGAAGAAAGTACACGTAATGAGATATGAGATATTTTTATTAGATAATTTTACTTAGCGATTGTATATTTACGGGCATAAAATGTCTCATTTATATGCTTATCAAATCCCCCCCCCCCCATATCTATATTTTGCTAGTTCTCGAGCAAAATAAAATAAAATAAAGACTAAAACTTATCTCACTTTCGGAGGAATTACGATTACAATTAGCATATGCAACAAGCATTTAAACTTTAGGTTTCCTCTAGTGTACAAGTTATAGTCTCGTGAGTATCTCGAGGAATTACGGGCCCTAACGTCAACCCAACATTGATCCAGTCCAAGTGGTTCTAAGCCCGCCTAATGCAGCCCGCCAAATGGACCCGAACTCTCACATCTTGCTTAGCCCATACGTCTCACAACTATCCTCAATACTCGTAAGCCCTGTTAAGGCAAGTATCTCCAGGATCAGCTTCGGACATGCAACTACAGTAGCTTTTTGCTTCCAACTAGAAAGTAAATACCAGAGTACATATCACATGGAGAAGTATCCTCTTATAGATTACCCTGATATTGGGAACTATTTCTCGCGTATCTAGGAGCACACGACTAACAGGGGAATTCCCTTTTACAGCACGACTCATAATTAGATAATGATCTCCACGAAGATCTCCTTCATAAACTACGCCATCGATGGCCTGGTCAAATCAGGACTTCTGCACTATAAATAAGACACGAGGTTGGTAAGCTAAGGTACACTACAAATTCCCTATTTACAACATTAATTTTCCTTAGATCCCAGTATGACTTTAGAATTGAAATGCCATCAGTCACCACAAAGGTGGTCCATGGCTCACGTGCGTTCCTTGTGCAGGTCAGTAAGACTAGGTCAAAGCAGGGAGCGGAAAATGACTTCATCAGTTTGGCATCGTCTGTGGGGACGACAAAGTTCCTAACCTTTCACTAGCATCATCTCCCTTTGAAATACGGAGAGATGGTGACCACTAAATCATGCAAGATGGAGAACAGAGGGAAACTCGAGCGTTCAATTTGGCGCTGCTTCACCACCCTCGACGGTGTAGATAGCGTGCAGGCATCAAACTGGCGATTCAAGAACAACGACAGCACCAACGAACTCCGAATTAGATCCAGGATCACTTATCATATGTCAAGCTTTGTCAACGATAAATACACTTGGATCGATGAAACAAAATCCTAACGAGACACTTAAGGCGAATTTAACCTGCTTCAACAGTGAGTGAACCACCGTCAACGTGTGCAAAAACACAACGGCTGTCTTAGCCTTCATAGATGGTTTGGGGAAAGGAAAGTTCTATAACTTCCTAACTTTAGACCTGCCAGCAAGCTTGGCAGACCTGGCGAGGAAAGCACAAAGCTTCATCGCCCTAGGAGAATAATGAGTAGCCAGGGGCGAAGTCGAACTCAGAGAGAAATCAGCCAACAGAATATGCGTGCTCTATGGAGCCCATTTTGAGTCCATACTGTAAAAAAGGACTAGGAAAAAAGGCTCTCCGAGGTACGAGGATCCAAGCGATATGCGGCAAGCAGCTGGGACCGCATGCTCAGAAGCATGACTACTCCGTGCAGCTGGCATTTATGGTAAAAGACCTCCAGGGCATACAACTACCGCACAACGACGCCCTGGTGGTGACAATTTCCCTTGCAAGTTGGGAAGTAAGGAGGTCCTTGGTGGACATCAGGAGCTCACTGAATATTTTGTTTCACCATACGTTCCATAACATGCAGCTAAAGGAAAAAGAGTTAATCCTGGATAACCGCCCAATGATTGATTTCAGCGGCATAAAATGATTCTCTGTGGGAAAGATATAACTGACGGTAACAATGGGAGAGAATCCAACTCAAAAACCTTGTTTCAAGAGTTCATAGTAATCGACGCGCCTTCGGCATATAATGCGGTCTTGTGGAGACCTTGGATACATCGAATGGGAACAACGGTCTCCACTCTACACCAGTGCATCAAGTATCCAGCAAACTGAGCGGTCGGTACATTAATGGGTGACCAGACAGATGCCAGGGAATGCCCGTACATGACGGCACTGCCGCCCAGTGATTCTCAGCTAGCCCCATGACTAAGATGACTCTTCACTCTGCCCGGGAAGCAGGAAAATAACAGCCCATTGCAGACAACACGACTCCAGTAAGCCCTCGATGCAGAACCAATGCCAGCCAGTCAGAAGAAAAAGCCATCACGATCTATCTCGACAGCCCTCTCAACAGCAGAGTTGTCCAAATTGGTTCCTGCTTAAACAAGAATTGGCGGAACAACTCACGAAACTGCTACAATAGAACTAGAACATCTTCGTCTGGACCATGCGAGACATGGTGGGAATTGATCCATCGATAATCACCCATCGCCTAGAGGTGCACCCCACGAGAAAAATTGTACGGCAGAAGAAAAGGCCTATGGCGCCCAAGAGAAATGCGATCATAAACGAGGAAGTATAGCGTCTCTCAAAAGCTCTACAACTACTATTCTCCAAAATGTTTTTCTAAAGTGTGTTTTACGAACTCCAAGCATGAAGTATGTAAAGGTGAATAAGGGTGAAACTGTTATATTTATGAATGTGAATAACAAAATGTGTATGTGTAATACAGAGTAAAATATGGAAAAGGGTAAATGTGATGGAGTGAAATAAGGAAAAGTGACTTGAATGTGAATTACGCAAATAAGGGAATGGGTAAAAATGTGAGGATGGATAGTGGAGTTTGACTTAACACTTTTGGAGTTTGTAATATTTTATTGGCTATTATAAAATTGGTTCTGTGGATATCCAAATCTTCATGTTGATTTTCTCGAGATTTATAAAATGATAGTGTTTTGTAGGCTTGACTTCATGGGCTGTGGGCTTGAAAATCTTTGGTCTTTGACAATGCATGTGTGAATTTTCAATGGACTTTCTAGTTGTTGAACTTAGCTTTATTGTGTCACTTTGTGTATGTTTTGAGGTTATTACTTGAATTTCTATAAAATACACAAAGTACACATAACTAGATATTTTTATTGGATAATTGGACTTAGCAATTGTATATTTAGGAGGCATAAAATGTCTCTACTCGCAAATTCTCCTCAAAGAGTCTGTTATATTAGATAGGCTCCCCGGTCTCCCACATGTGTGGCTTGCCCGAGATAGGATCTAATCGGGCAACTTTTCTAACCTATGGACGAGCAGTCTGCTTATTCCTAACCATCATTGGTTTCCAACTGAACCGATTAAAGAGCGACGTTCAGGCTCCATCACTCGGACAAACTGCTCTGATGGAGCCTCAACGTCGCTCTTTTAATTTATAATTAGGTCTAGCAATTGCAAAGACTCTTCAACTACGGTTCTACCTAACCAGGACAAGCCACGTCCCTTGAGTAGCGAACGGATACCACGTTAGGACTCCTTGACATTGAACTTCTTTGGTACACTAATCCAACAATCGAAACACTAAGAGGAAATAATAATACATATTCTACACATTCCTGACCTACATATTCCTAAATCGCCCAAGACATAGTAGAGTATTCCTACATTTCCCAAGACATGAAAGAGTTTGATTGAAGTTGAGCTACCTTCCAATTGACAAATTTAGCTAGATTTAGCCTATTACCACTACAAAAACATGAACTCGGAGATATTCCAAAAACTAGATAATCAAAAACATCCAAGCAAACATAGGTATTAACTTCTTGCTCAATTTCTATCTCTTACCTTCTTAAGTTCGTTAATGTCTCACTTAGTTTCTCTCTCTTACTCTTTCTAAACCTCTGGCTCAATTTTTCTGTTACCTCCTCCCATTACAACCTATCAAAATCTCTCCCGGGACTACCTTTTACCCTCGACAATAATCTTGTTTTTACCCTCAACAATAATCTGTTAAGTTGTATTAAAGGGTTCACACATCGATACACGCTCAACCCTACCAAACTCCCGACTTTTCTGTTGTTTCAAACTAATTCAAATCATCTTATTCAAGACAAGGGTTCTTCCACTTAGAAACCAAAATTTTCTAGCCTATATGTAGAGTAAGTTTATCTCAATTGATGATGGACCGGAAAACTTGAATTAAGAAAAATGGTTAATATCACTAAACTTTATATACTTTATATAATTGGGTAAGAGTATCTCCTAAAGATAAAAGTTAAATTAGGGTATCAACCACATCTCATTTTAACCTAAAGCTAATTTTTAAAATCACCCATTTTTCATAACTCCAACCACATTCCTCACTTTCACTTTTTTTATCATTATTTAAGAGAGTTGCTACGTGTACCCAACTGTTTTGCGCAATGCCCCCCACTTTATTTTTTTATATTTAACTTTAAAAATTATTTGGTCTACCCAAAGATGAAAATTACTCATTTTGTTGAAAGGAGACTTTGTATGAAGGATTCATCATGTAAATTTTTCAACATATGATTTTTTAATATTTTAAATGCAGCCTTTTCAAATGTGATATAATAATTGCAACAATTTTCAAATTTATGTATTGATTAAAAAATTTTAATTTATTTATTTTAATATATATTAGTTTTATCATCCCCTTTATGGTTGATCAATACATTGAAGTTTAAGAATACATGACTGAATTTTGTTCCATTTGAGACCTAGATTGACTAAAGCTCTCTTGGAAATAGGGGTGGACACAGGATGGGATGAACCTATCCCTATCTCATTTGTTCGAAATTGAGACAGAATAGATCTCATCCCATCCCAAACACGTTCGAAACAAAATGAACATGTAATAAATAATCCACTAATAAAAAATAATAAAAACATTTCATCTTACATTGCTCACACACAAATATCACATATAACTTCTTCATAACAATATTAAATATCACATTAAACATCCTCAATGTACAAGAATAACTGTCATTTAAATTAATAATTGTCATATAACTAATCTAAAATATGAAAAAACATAAGTTTCAGAAATACTCAAACTAAAGTTTCTATATAAACAAAAAATACTAAATCATGCAAATTTTCAAACAAAAAATATTTTTATTTATTTCAATACATTTAATTGAAATTAATAATAATAAATACTAAATAAATAAGTTCAAATATGGAACGAAATTGAATAAATAAATTCGAGATTGAACAAAATGGACGAAATTGAAAATCTCCACCACAATCCATTCAAACAATAAATATATTTATTTAATTTCAATACATTTAATTAAAATTAATAATAATAAATATTAAATAAGTTCAAAGATCGAACGAAATTGAATAAATAAGTTCGAGATTGAACAAAATGGACAAAATTGAAAATCTCTACCGATCCCATTCAGGATCGGCTTGGGGGATGGGATGTCACCCTGAGTCGGAGATGCTCAAAGCTAAGGGTGTGTTTGATTTTTGGGTATTTGAGGGAAAATAAAAACTTTATCTTCAATGTTTTATTTTCTACTATTTGATATTTTTGGGTCAATGAAAAAAATTTCGCTATGAAAACTTTACCTAATATGTTGTGGGAAAACTTTACTTGGGTTTTAGATGTGAAAAGTTTTCATCCCTCTCTCCACACAACCACGACTTACAGCTCCTCTCTTCAGATCTCTTCTAACCTCTCTCTCAGATCTTGTAGACTTACAACTCCTCTTTTCTTTAGATCTCTTCTTGCCTCTCTCTTAGAGCATCTCCAATCATCTCCTTTTAACTATTTTAGGGATTTCATTGAAAAAACCTTCCCTCCAAATCATCCCCTTAACCCATCATCCATAATAGCTTCTCCTTCAACCTACCCCTAAATCTCATATAATAATAAAATAATGATGAAAAGTGATTAACTAAAATATTATAATGATTTAAAAATTATAATTATTTGCCTTTTATTTTATTCAATTTATTTTTAAATAAATAAAAGTGGTAATAAATAATATTATATATTTAAATTGAAATTAATAATATATATATTTAATAATATCATAATAATATAATTGAAACTAATAATATTATAATTATATTAAGTTGAAATTAATAATTTTATAATTGAAATAAATTGGATTAGAAAAGTTGAAAATATATTAATATAATGATAAAAAAAATTAAAATAAGGGATATGATGGGAGTGTGAAAAAATAGGAGGACCCTGTGTTTAGCTTTTGGTCAGAATGGGGACCCTATTAGATCTCATCTCCTTTTTCGTCCCTGTGACCTACTCTCTCTCGGATCTCCTCTCTTTCCTCTCACCTTCTCTTCTTCTCTACTCGAGCTACAACAATTTCTTTGATATCAAAGGTTCCTTTTCTTATTTTTCTGTGTTGGGTTTGGTTTCTTGGAAGTTAAAGCAGAAGTAGGAGAAGAGAGGTGCGAAACGTACTAGAACCAAAGCTTTCAATAAAGAAGAAAAAAGTGGAGTTGAGGCTCTGGGTCTTGTTCAGGATCGTCATTCCTTCTAAGGAAATCGGGCTTCAAAAGTATTATAAGTTATATTTTAGTTAGGATTTCTTCCTAGTCAGTGGGTAGTTTTTTGCGCACAATAAGGGGGAGTGGGTAGTTTTTCATTTGTTTGGTTTGTAAATATATACAATGTAATCATCTTTGAACAGAAGAAGGAAATATACACAGAAAACCATTGTTGTTCACTCTGCATTTACATGGTATCAGAGCCTAGTCACAGACTCAAATTTGTGAACGATTTTTTTGAACAACTGACATGGCTGGCGGATCCGGCAGTAACAAGAACAAAGAAAAGATTGACGGAAGCATGACGCCGTACACACTGACCTCGGCGGATCACCCAGGGAGCCTCGTGACCCATGTTCAGTTAAAGGGCACGGACTTTGAAGAATGGGGAAAGGCCGTGCGAGTCGCGTTGCTGGCAAAGAAGAAATTGGGTTTTGTTGATGGCACCATAACAAA
Organism: Berberis vulgaris; assembly: GCA_963556465.1. Classification (NCBI taxonomy): domain Eukaryota; kingdom Viridiplantae; phylum Streptophyta; class Magnoliopsida; order Ranunculales; family Berberidaceae; genus Berberis; species Berberis vulgaris. Next base: position 61,505,505 of record OY747128.1, read on the forward strand.
ACCTTCCGAAAATAATTCGAAAATCGAAGATTGGTGGATGATTAATTCCATGCTTGTCGCATGGATCTTCAATACCATTGAACCGACCCTACGTTCGACCATAACGTACCGGGAAACGGTGAAAGAACTTTGGGATGATCTTCAACTGCGATTTGCGGTTGCCGATGGACCAAGGTTGCAGCAAATGAAAGCGGAATTGGCTGAAGGTAAACAAAAGGGTCAGGCTGTGGCAGCCTATTTCGGGAGAATGAAGATGTTGTGGGATGAGATTAATAACTACGAACCGATTCTTACGTGTGACTGCAGTGGCTGTAAATGCAAGATCACTGAGAATCTGATTCAGCGACGGGAGGAGGAGCAGGTTCATCAGTTTTTAATGGGGCTAGAAGACTCGGTTTTTGGCACTGTTTGTTCTACCATTCTGAATTTGGATCCTTTACCCAACCTGAATCGTGTTTACGCGATGATCGTGACCGAAGAGAGACATCGCGATGTGGCACGAAACCGAGATGACAGAAGTGAGAACGCTGTGGCATTTTATTCGCAAACACAATCCCGTGGTAGGGCGACAGACGACAGGAGTAAAACTGATGTGTGCAGCAATTGTGGACGTGGGGGACATACGTCGACTTCCTGCTTCCGATTAATAGGCTATCCTGAATGGTGGGGCGACAGACCGAAAGGAGGACGTAGTACTGCTGGCCGTGGTGTTTTAGGAAGGACAGGACGTGGTCGCATTGCTCCAAGGGCCAATGCAGCACTTGCATCCTCTGAAAACACCACGTCTGGTGGACTGACTGACGGGGACAAACACGGACTGAGTACTCTGAGTGAGGATCAATGGGAGACTTTGCGAGGATTGTTAAGCAACCAGAAGTGTGCAAACACCGATAAACTTACTGGTAAGAATTCGGCTGCATGGATTATTGATTCCGGAGCCTCGCATCACATGACAGGATGCATTGAATGGCTGACTGATATCGAAGATGTCGCAGAGTCTTGCTCTGTGGGGATGCCAAATGGTGTATATACATCCGCAACTAAAAAGGGGACAGTGATCCTCGAGAATAATATTGAATTGCGCAATGTTTTATTTGTTCCACAATTGACTTGTAATCTATTATCTGTTGGCAAATTACTTGATGACACAAGATATATTGTGACACTTACTAATAAGTTATGTGTGATACAGGACTACACTTCGAGGACCCTGATTGGAGCGGGTGAGTACTGCGACGGGATCTACATACTATGTGGTGTGACAAATGTCCGAGCCTACAAGGTTGACGTCAACAATGGACCTGAATTGTGGCATCGAAGACTTGGCCATCCTTCGTATCGAGTTGTGGGATCAGTTTCTAAGTTTAATTGTAATGTTAGTGGGGTTTCTGATTTGCATTGTGATATATGTCTTAGAGCTAAACAAACAAGAGATGTATTTTCTATTAGTGCTACTAAAGCAACTGAGCCATTTTCTTTGATTCATTGTGATGTATGGGGTTCTTATCGCACTCCCTCCTCTTGCGAAGCGGTTTACTTCTTGACAATTGTGGATGATTATTGTCGGGCAGTTTGGGTTTATTTGTTACTTGAGAAGACTGAAGTGAGTCGTGTGCTGAAGAATTTTTGTGTCATGGTGTGTCGACAATTTGGAACTAATGTTCAAACTGTGCGGAGTGATAATGGAACTGAGTTTACATGTTTAAAATCCTACTTTGAGAGTTGTGGTATTTTGCACCAAACTTCATGTGTAGGTACGCCACAGCAAAATGGTCGAGTAGAGAGAAACCATCGACATATCCTTAATGTTGCTCGAGCTTTGAGATTTCAAGCTAACCTTCCCATTCGGTTTTGGGGAGAATGCATTTTGACGGCTGGTTATCTGATTAATCATACTCCATCATCAATCTTGGCTGGAAAGACTCCTTATGAGCTCCTCTTTGGTCGTATTCCGTCACACAACATGTTTCGAGTTTTTGGTTGTTTGTGTTATGCTAGAGTTCGTGATTCAGATAAATTTGCACCTCGGAGTCGACGGTGTATCTTTATGGGTTACCCTTTCGGAAAGAAGGGTTGGCAGTTGTATGACTTAGAAACCGAGGAATTTTTTGTCTCGAGAGATGTGGTTTTTAGTGAGGATAACTTTCCATTTGCTGATTCTCCTACTATGAGCGATGATCCCTTGTTAGAGTCAGCACCTGGCACAGTGGATGACGGGATACCATTGGTTATCGATGCCTCTTCTGAGTTGAGTACCACGACATTAGACGCCAGGGGGAGCCTCTGTGTCGATACACTGTCTGTGGAGCCAGACCCATTACCGACGACTACTTCCGGTTCTGGCCAACGTTCTTCTAGGGATCGACGGGCCCCCAGACATTTGCAGGATTATATTTGTCACACCACTCGCCTACTTGGCCCTGTCCCGTCGCCATCACCCCCTTCAGGATCCTCAGGTACTCCGTATCCTATAACTAATTATGTACATTGTGACAATTTTACTGTGAAACACAGACGTTTTCTCGCAGCTGTGACTGCAGGTAGTGAACCTACTAGGTATTCTGAAGAGGTGAAGGATGCCAACTGGCGTAATGCCATGAAGGAGGAAATCCAAGCATTGGAGGATAATGGTACATGGACCGTGGAGGATTTACCACCGGGTAAGAAACCCATTGGGAGCAAATGGGTTTATAAAATCAAGTACAATTCGGATGGCAGCATTGAGCGACATAAGGCACGACTAGTGGTACTTGGGAATAATCAGAATGAAGGCGTTGACTACAAACAAACATTTGCTCCGGTTGCAAAAATGGTTACTGTTCGTGTACTATTGACATTGGCAGTGGCTCGTGGGTGGACGCTGCATCAGATGGATGTTAGGAACGCGTTCCTACATGGAGACTTGGCTGAGGAAGTATACATGCGCCCTCCACCAGGATTTACCAGCAATACTCCTGGAAAAGTGTGTCGCCTGCGCAAGTCGTTATATGGTTTACGACAGGCTCCCCGGAACTGGTTTGCTAAACTCTCCAATGCATTGAAGTCATATGGATTTATACAGTCCTACTCTGATTATTCCATGTTTACACTGAACCAGAATGGAAATTTTTTGGCCGTTCTTGTGTATGTTGATGATCTGATTATAGCAGGGGATGATGCGGATTTGGTTAGTCACTTTAAACAGTATCTTAATACATGTTTTCATATGAAGGATCTGGGTAAGTTGAAATATTTTTTGGGGCTGGAGGTAGCTCGCGGGTCCGAAGGATTTTTTGTCTCAACGGAAGTACACACTGGACATTATTGCAGAGACAGGACTTCTGGGCAGCAAACCCGTCTTTGTTCCGTTAGAACAGAATCATGGAATGGCTCTTAACGTGAGTACTAAACTGGCTGATCCAGAGAAGTATAGACGGTTGATTGGTCGATTGATTTACTTGACTATTACGCGACCTGAACTATGTTATGCGGTGCATACTTTGGCACAGTTCATGCAGACACCACGTGTTCGGCATTGGGAAGCAGCTCTACGTGTTGTTCGGTACCTGAAGGGCCACCCTGGGCAAAGTATTTTATTGCGTGGGGATGGAGACTTTCGGCTCAGTGTGTTTTGTGATTCCGACTGGGCCAGTTGTCCTCTTACACGACGATCAGTGACAGGGTATTTGGTATTTTTTGGAGGATCTCCGGTTTCCTGGAAGACCAAGAAACAGCACACGGTGTCACGATCCTCGGCTGAGGCAGAGTATCGGTCGATGGCTAGGGCGACATGTGAGTTGAAATGGTTGCAAGGTCTCTTGCATTCACTTGGTGTTTTCCTTACGTTGCCTATGCGTCTGTTTTGTGATAGTCAAGCGGCACTGCACATTGCAGCTAACCCTGTTTTTCATGAACGGACGAAGCATATTGAGGTCGATTGTCATCTAGTTCGAGATGTTGTTCAGGAAGGTCTTATTAGCACACATTATGTTCGAACTGGGGAACAATTGGCAGACATCTTTACTAAGGCCGGCGGCAGTTTGATTACTTTATTCGCAAGTTGGGCATTCGAGATCTACATGCTCCAACTTGAGGGGGAATATTATAAGTTATATTTTAGTTAGGATTGCTTCCTAGTAGGGGTGGGCACGGAACAGGATGGGACGAGATATACTCATCCCTATCTCATCCCATTCATACGGGATCGGGACGGGACGGGATGGGAAAAATCCCATCCCGACCTCGTCCCATCCCAAACGGGTTCGGGACGGGATCAGCGTGCTAATCTGGACATATCAATACAAAGCATTCACTATACATGACAATCTACCATTTGTTTCCAGAAAATAGTGTAGTTGATGACGTTCCTTCTCCTCCAGCATTCCCACTGTTGAACTAATCAGGAATTAGCAAACCAGATGAGGAGATCTAATTATACTGTAGTATTTTCGTCCTCTTTTTAGTTTCCTTGTTAGATAAGTTGTATAGAACTATTTTCACTTTTGGAGTTAAGTTTTGCATGTGTTATAAATAACAATTTTGTTTTTTTCATTCATTTTGCCTACACTATTGTTATCAAAGTGGGGGGAAAAACTGACTAGTTGCAATCTGTAATACAATCCATTCTTCAGTTCTGTGATTCACATAGTGTATTGTGCATACATCACAACTTTAGAAGCCTCCTGGATACACATTAGGTGTTAAACATCTGTGGCATCAATTTAGTAGCATTACACATATTTTCTGGACATATTTCTCTATGTACCTTTAGGATCTGTCAGGGTTTCATTTATTCAGGATTCGGCATTAGACACATCACAAAATACATGTTTCATTCTACTGCACTTTCTCTGTATATAATAAATAAATAAATAAAATATTAATAATTAATATTAAAAAATTAGTTCGGGACGGGACGGGATTGGCGGGATTGAAAATCTTCATCCCATCCCATCCCATCCCATTCTAGATCGTGACGGGACGGGACGGGATCGAAATAAAATTATTCAATCCCATTAAAATCTAAAAAAATCAGAACGAGACGAAATTGAGATCACGGGATGGGATGCCCACCCCTACTTCCTAGTCAGTGAGTAGTTTTCTGCCCACAATAAGGGAAAGTGGGTAGTTTTTCATTTGTTTGATTTGTAAATATATACAATGTAATCATCTTTGAACAGAAGAAGGAAATATACACAGAAAACCATTGTTCTTCACTATGCATTTACAAAAAGAGAGAGCTTCGCTTCTCCGCCATTGAAACTTCGTCAAACATCAGCAACAGCAAATATACAACCCTCAAAGCTTCGGAAACCTCTCCTTCTCAAGGTACTCTATTTCATTGAACGTGTTTTCCTTTGTTTCAGTTACTTTGCTTTTGTTTTGTCTTGCTTTTGAACCAGAACGACTCGTCTTCTATAATGAAACTTGGGGGTGATTTATGATGTGAAACTGAAATTTATGGGTTTTGTCGATTTGGTCTCTTTGATTCTGTATAAACTCAAACCCCATTCAAGGATTTAAAATCCATTAAAGGCGTTAGAACCCCATTGAAGGATTTAGAACCCCATTGAAGGATTAGTGGTGTATTTTGTTCATCTTTCCTTAATTGATTGGTTTTGCTGTTTTCGAGTCAATGGGGGTGGTGGGAAGTATTTTGTTTTGCATTTTAAGTAAAGCAAAAGGAATGGAATTTGATTTGGGGTTTTGAAAAGATTGAATTTTGTTAGATAAAAATTGATTTTTGGAACATTTTGTGACAGAATGACTCTGATGAATAGAGTTAGCTTACATTCCCAATAGAATTAGCTTGAGGTTTTCGAGATTATCGTTTTGCCAGTTGTCTTTTATCTATTGAGTTTGCAATAGAATTAGGTTGCAGTGTTATATTGACTTGAAATATAGTGGAATTGCTAAGACAAGTCCGGCCATTACTCATCTGATTATAATTCTATTTTGTAATGTTCTCAGGTGAGCTTCCAGATGGAGTTCAATCACTAAAGAACCTAAATGAGCTTATTCTAAGCAAGAATTGATTGTCAAGCAAGATCCCAATGGAGCTAGGTAGCTTGCCAGTGCTCATTTATCTTGATCTTTCAGAGAATCAGTTTTCGGGTGAAATCCCAGTTGAGATTCAAAATTTGAAGCTTATGAATTCAATTTTCCGAGTAATAGATTATTGGGTAGTCTACCACCTTTGTTGGCGAAAGAAATGTACCGCAATAACTTCCTGGATAATCCCAAGTTGTGTAGTGATCCTAAGGGTCTTTGTCCTAATAGAAAAGAATCTGCTAGGAACAAGAATTTTGTTTGGTTTTTTTGATCAATTTTTTGTGGTTGCGGCACTAGTGTTAGTCATTGAGGTAGCTTGGTTTTACTTCCAAGTACCAGAGTTTCAAGAAGGATAGGGGAATTGAGAAGTCGATATGGATTCTAAGGTCGTTTCACAAGTTGGCTTTCAGCGAATATGAGTTGCTAGATTGCCTGGATAAAGACAATATGATTGGTAGCGGAGCTTCAGGGAAGGTCTATAAGGCTGTACTGAGTAATGGAGATGTGGTTGATGGAGATGTGGTTGCAGTGAAGAAACTATGGGGAGGATTGAAGAAAGGGGAAGATAGTAGTTAGGAAGATGTTAGAAATGTCAAGTTTCAGATGATGGGTTCGAAGCTGAAGTTGAAACATTGAGAAAGAATTCGGCAAAAAAACATTGTCAAGTTATGGTGGTGTTGTACTACCAGGGATTGTAAGCTTTTGGCCTATGAGTACATGCCGAATGGAAGCTTCGGTGATTTTTTTTTTTTTTTTTTTTTTTTTTTTGAAATAACCTCCTAATAAGATTAATAAAATAAAAGAAAAAAAAGAAAAATGTAATGTACTAGTAAGAGGGTAGCAGAGCAGGAAAGGAAATAGTTATTAAGCAGTGAGGAGCACAGCACCACCAGCGTCCTTAATCTTTTTCTCAGCATTCTTTGAAACGAGCTTGGCCTTGACGACAATGGGTTGGTCGGCAGGCAAAGAACCCTTCCCCAAGACCTTGAAATACCCAAACTGAGACACATCGATGAGAGGGGCATTTCCGGGAGAAGCTTTGTTTTTGGCCTCTTGAGGGATGAGAGACCAAAGCTTGTCGATGTTAACAATGGGACAATAAAACTTGTTGCGAAGCTTGTGAAAGTAACGCATACCCACCTTTCCGAAGTAGCCAGGATGGTACTTGTCGAAGAGGATTCGGTGATGGTGCATACCTCCCGCGTTACCGCGACCTCCTGGATGCTTTCGATGTTTCCCGATACGTCCATGACCGGCACTTACATGACCTCTCTTCTTCCTGTTCTTCTTCAAACTCGTAGTCATCTCTTTCGCCCGAAGCTTCAATTTCTTGATAATCAATTTGTTGATACCTTGTTTCTTCGTGATCATAGACAGAAGACATATAGATGTGGCTTTATGGACTTTTGTACCTTCGTATGAATTAGAGATCAACAAAGTTCCATGAACTGTATGCTACCAACAGAACGAGAGACTTGGACTTTTTATTGGACTTCAGTGATCCTGTAGTAAATTCAACAAAAGAAATATTGAGTGTACTACAAACATCACTTACAAGACTTCAATGTTAATGCGTTATACTTCAATGTTAATCTATACTACATCTTCAATGTTTTATATGGTGCATGTTCAAGTACATCTTCAATGTTTTCAATTTATATGGTAATACTTCAATGTTTTCAATGTGTAATACATCTTCAATATTAATGTGCAGTATATTCATATGGTGCATGTTCAATTTATTTGATATAATAACAACTTAGGCCTATTTATCATTGAAAAAATTCTCTTTGCAATCAACAATGGAAAAAAATTAATTCTATGCAAAACTTTACCCAATTTTTTTCTTTTTGAAAAATCAAAGAGTGGAAAAAAAAAAAATACTGTGAAAAACTTAAAACACTTTTTTTTTTTTTTTCATTGAAAAGTTTTTCGGAAATAAAAAACACCCTAAGAAGTACTAAAAGACCTATGATTAAATTATATGTAAAACACAAGCAGTGCATGATGAGACTTTAAGTTCAAATGGCAGAGCCGTAGATTACATTACCATACAATACAATGAGCAAACTACTATATTTATATATGTACCAGTACCACACTCGATCTGCAGTCTAAACAAAGACTTAGCAATTACAACACGTATGGACGTACGGCGCTTAAAGAAGAGAGAGTGATGATCATGGAAATGGTGCTCTAAGTTTCATCTCAGTAGGTTCGACGTCAATTGCAAAGCCTTTCCCAGCATTCTTCCAGTAATCTGCTTTGGGATTAATCCACTCCGGCTCCTCAATCTCGATCCTGGACTCCCTGAGATCAAGATTTGATAGTCCATATTTGTCGTCCCTCTTCTGCAGCAACTCTGGCTTCACCATCCCCAAATTCACCCCTTGTGGCGACATCATCAGGGATGGTGCACCCAGTGGCAGAGGATCACCTCTGTCGGTTTGCCAGGTGCACCAAAACTTGCCGTAAGTTTTGGTCAGGTTTTGGAGCTCAGGCTGTTGTACCATTTCTGGAACCCGTGGGTTAACCCACAGACCAGCTTTGATCTGACAAATTATTAGTATCACATCGTCACGTACAAGAATATGAAATGAAACCAGGGCAGGGAAATTAAAGTAGGTAGTAAGTTACCTCATATGCATGAGAGTGCCAAAGCTTCTGTTCATCGGGTGGAAGGTCTTCGAAGATCTTGTCGGACACTATATACTCAATCCCGATGAGACGAGCAGTAGGGGAATCGGAATCGTAAACTGCGCATTGGAGGAAGTCCTGGTTGAGACGAGTAACATAGTGGTGAGTCTCAATTTGACGAGTCATGTCATGACTGTAGAGAGCAAAGGTGCAAACATGTTGAGAAATCTGTTTAATGGGCTTCAAAGACTGCATTATTTGAGCACCTTTATCGATCATGTGTTGACCTATTGTCATGGGCTGACCTGGTGTGGGTGTGTGAACACCACCCAGTAAGCTACCTGGGTACTCATCACTCGAAGCCATGATCAAGTTGAAATTGTTGTTGATCTCTCGCTACCTAGATGGATCTCTTTCTTTGTCTTTGTATCAAGGACTGAAATAAGAGGTAGGGTGCCATTTTTGTAGAGGGAGGGAGGGAGGGAAGTGTGACATGTGTTGTTGGAAGTTTGTAACATGGCACCATCTACTGCTCTCCAGTGCTTGGGTGTTGCCACGTTGTTGCGATGATTGTACTACGTGTTCGAGTCTGAAGCATTTTGAACACTTGTAAAGGTCTACGTGTACTGGTTGGTGCCAATGTTGGTCTCAGACTCAGTTCATCACATTTAACATAATCTCAAAGACAAGGGTGTCCGACCACTAAGTTGATATCATATAACCTGATTGTAAATCTCAACGTACGTCAACTTAAAACAATAATTATTATCAAATAACTCATAATTTTTTAGCTAATTTAAATAATTGCACAAGACAGACAAACTAACAAGTTTTTACGAATATTGCCACGCCAGAAAAGATTAGTAATATTTAGAAGCAAGTGGAAACTTCCGAGTAAATTAGAACATTCTTATCAACCGCCAGTTGCAGTCTGATTCAATAAATGTTCCTCAAAATACTTATATTTTATTTATTAGTCTAGGCTTCAGTGACAATTCCTAAATACGTTATGTGTCGGGATTCTGCGACTCGCATTTTTTTACTCAGATACAAACTCAAATAATGGGTCATTAGATTATTGTTGACCCTATGGCTGAAAATAATGTCTAATAGTTAGAGTTTCCTAAAATAATAAAATACAAACAGGATTCAAGATTTCCTTCTTTTTCTCTTGTTTTCGTTCTTCCTAAATTCTCTTGTTTTCCCTCTTTTTCTTCCTTACGTATGTTTATTCTATTCCTTTTTTTTTTTGTATGCGCCTTCAAATTTTTAATCGTTAAATCATTAAAAAAAAAACTTACCATTTATTTGTTACCGTTATATGATACACCAAATTAGTAACGACACCAAATATTTTTCTGTATCGTTATTCCTATTTTTTTTCGTATCTGTGCCTTGAAATTTTTAATCGTTAAAGTCATTGAAAAAAAAAATTTGCAAACTTCTCTTGGATGATTTATGTAAGATTTTAATACTGCCATGGATGTTGCACAAAGTTCCTTTAAGAAGATTTGATTTTTCTTATTTTTGTTTGTTACTTGAATGCAGCAAATATAAACCTCCATGCTTTAGCTTGTATAGCAGAAAGAAATTCCGAAGTGAAATTTCAGCTTTTTCATTGTACTCACACCAATTTCAGATAAAACAAATTCTAGAGAGCCATGCCCCTAGAGCCAGGGGGACTCTCTGTGCATGTGATTGTGTTCGATTGGGGCATTATGAGCATATCTAGGATGATGGAGGGTTTTGAGCCTGGCCTAGCTCTCTAGACAAGTTCATTTCAGATTTATCGTTTTATATGTCAAAATTTCCAGATTTTCTATTTCAGAGGTATGTAACTTTTCTACTCAATGCATATGCATACTAAAATTATTACTAGAAAATTGATTCCTTTGGGTATTGATTATCCAATATATACTAATTGACTACAATTATTTTGTTTGGATGCGTTATCACCCAAACTAACAATTGGGGCTAATTTTTTTTTCTATGATAATGTTGTATCACCAATATAGGCATAAGATATGGATTTACCACACATGACTAGCAACGAGAACGACAATGAAAATTTGAATCCCGTGAGTTATGAGGTCTCCAATGAAGTTGGTGAAGTTTCCCCAATTGACAATAATGTCGGGGGCATGGGTCTTGCTAATAATGTAGGAAGGATGGGAGCACCACATGTCGGGATGTTGTTTAAGTCATTTGAAGAAGCAAATGAACATTATATGAAACATGGTCGGCAAAAAGATTTTTCTATAAGGATTCGCTCATCTAAGAAAACTCGGTATCGTGTTGATGAAGTTACAGGATACAAATTTGTGTGTTCACGTGAAGGTCATAATAAAACCGATGGCTTTGATGACTCACTAAGAAGTTGCTCAACAATAGAACGTGGGTGCAAGGCATTTATGAGAATTCTTTTTCTATAAGAAATTAAAAAGTGGAGGGTAACAAAGTTCTCAGATGAACATAACCATAATTTTGTTTCTCCAATGAAGTGGATATGCTTGCCTTCTAATAGAAAAATGCCTAGTGTAGCTAAAGATTTAGCTGAAGCTTTTCACAGGGAAAATTTACAAGTAGGGAAAGTTCCTTCAATTTTAGGTGGCGAGACCATAGGTTTTGATGACAAAGATTGTTGGAATCACTTGCATTCAGTTAGGCATAAAGAACTAGAAATTGGAGATGCGCAATCAGTCATTAACTATTTTCAAAGGAAGCAAACAGGAAATCCTTGATTTTTTTTATGCTATACAAATGGATGAAAATGACAGGGCAGTTAACATTTTTTTGGTTGATGCAAGATCACGTATGGTTTACGAGCACTTTGGAGACTTTGTTACTTTCGATACTACTTATCAGACAAATAAGTATGAGATGCCATTTGCGCCTTTCATTGGTGTTACCTATCACTACCAATCTATCCAATTTGGTTGTGCATTCCTACAAGATGAAACAGAAGCATCATTCTTTTAGTTGTTTAATATATGGCTTGAAGCAATGGGAGGGAGGCATCTAATCAATCATCAAATCAAAACGCTGCTATGGGGGCAGCTATAAGGAAAATATTCCCTAATACTCGCCATCGACTATGCCTTTGGCATATAAAGCAAAATTTTGCCGAGAACTTATCTCCTTACTACAAAGAAAAGTCGAAGTTCAAGAGTGTTATGAAGAATTGCATTCATGGTACAAGGTGGAAGACTTTGAAGATAGAAGGAGAGAAACTCTTATGAAATACAAATTGATTGACAATGACTGGCTTAAAAAAACATATGGGATTCGAGAACACTGAGTTTCAGTATACCACCGAAATACCTTTTATGCTGGGATGAATACTACAGGACGAAGTGAGGGTGTTAATGTTTTTTTCAATGAGTTTGTCTCAACAAAAACAAACTTGAGAGAATTTGTTGTTAGGTATGATCAAGCGTTAGCAAAGATAGTTGAAAAGGAGAACCTTGAAGATTATGTGCCTGAACACAAAAATCGAATTGTTAATGAAAACAACTTGATATTGAAGCATACCGCAACTGTCTACACTAGAAATATGTTTGACAAGTTTCGTGCTCAATTGGTTGATGTACTCTGTTACAAACTAGAAGACATGAAGATTACGACAAAATCCGGTATGCCAGAACAATTTATTGTGAAGTTAAAAGCTGGAACAAATGAGGGATATTGTGGATGCCAACATTTTGAGTTTGTAGGTATACTGTGCAGGCATGTGTTAAAATTATTTCAACGTGTTGATATAGATGAAATCCCAGAACATTTCATTCTAAAAAAGATGGATGAAAGGAGCTAACACATTCAGGACAATGGACGAAATGGTTACACAAAAAAATCAAGGGTTGCTAAAGCATTTAGACTCGGTCATCTATGTCGGAGATCAACACAACTATGGTGTATTGCCTCAGAATCAGATATGCTATACCAAAAAGCAATGGGAGTTGTTGAAGAATTATATATACAGGTATCTTTGAAGATGCTACTGATTTATAAGCCTTAAACGAATATTCCTACAAGTAGTTATTTTATGAGGTACAAGATCTTAGATTATTGAGAATATTTTGTTCTTTTTATTGATGATGTCCCTAACTTCCTTTTTTTTAATAGGTACTACAATTTGAGAGGAGATGGTGTCGGTTTGCACATGTTACTTCATTTTGTTTATAACTGATGAAAATTTTTATGAAGTGGGATTTGTTAAAGAAATAATGTTCAATTTGATGTGTACTAGTTTACTGATAACTAGTCTTCTTCCCTAACTTTTCTTCATAAAGAAGAGGTCCCTCTTTTGAAAGTTTCACAAGTGTGAATAGTAGGAAATTTCTGCTATACAAGCTAAAGCATGGAGGTTTATATTTGTTGCATTCAAGTAACAAACATAGATAAGAAAAATGAAATCTTCTTGAAGGAACTATGTGCAACATCCATGGTAGTATTAAAATATTACATAGATCATTCAGGAGAAGTTTTTTTTTCAATGACTTTAACGATTAAAAATTTTAAGGCACAAATTACGAAAAAATAGGAATAACGATATAGAAAAATATTTGGTGTCATTACGTATTTGGTGTATCACATAACGATAACAAATAAATGGTTAGTTTTTATTTTCAAATAGAATAAACATACGTAGGGAAGAAGAAGAAGAAGAAGAAGAAGAAGAAGAGGGAAAACGAGAGAATTTAGGAAGAGGAAAGCAAGAGAAAAAAAAATGAAATCTTGGATTATGTTTATATTTTATTATTTTAGAAAACTCTAATTATTAGACATTATTATCGGCTGTAGGATCAACAACAATCTAATGACCCATTATTTGAGTTTGTATCTGAGTAAAAAACGCGAGTCTCAAGATCCCGACCCATAAGTTATAAGGAGCGAATTAGAAAATTGAAATGTTCATCAAAATACTTATATTTTATTTATTAGCCTAGGCTTCGGTGACACTCCTAAATAAGTTATAAGGAGCGAATTAGAAAATTGAAATGAGTCTGCAGGCCAATAATTTCTTTTTTAATTGTTATATTATCTTGACATAGTTCAAGCACTCAAGTGCCTCACCAATCACTTAAGTTGGTGCCATGCAAAGTTTGATTGTGTCAAATTGTATTTCTGTTCACGATTTTGAAGATTCTACTCAATTTACTTTGTTATTGGATTAGGGCATGAAAATGCACTTTATCCAGAGTTAATTATTTTTACTTGCTAAGATTATTTTGATAATTCATTGAATTACTTGACAAGTGTCATCTTTTGGAGAATTTTGTGTTTAGTGTGTTTTTTAGATAAAAGGCGCTCGAAAATATGATCAAGATGATCCACAACTTCTAGACCAGCCCAAGACAGCCTAAAACAAGCCCATGTGTGCATCCAGCCCAAAATGAAGAAGAGAAAAAGAAGTTGCTTTCTTTTCTAATTAAAATTCCAGAACTTCCAGAGCAGTCTAATTGAGAACAACTTTTGCTACACAAATCCAATTCGAAATTTGGTTGCTAACTTGATCAAATGAAAAGAAATTGTCTTCCTTTCTATTTCGGATTTTACTAATTCTGAAGCAGGTCTCGATAAATTGGTGATAACTTTTCTTACACAAATTCAACTAAGGTGATTCTTATTGCTAATTAAAGCTAAGAGACATGGCTTCAACTCTTATGTTGACCACTTTACCCATTAAGTCGTTTGTAAGGACAAACAAATGAGACAATCTAGATAGAAAAATCAGTTTTTTTCTTGGAAAAGAGTTTGTTTCAGAAAATAATTAGAGAGAGTTGTATCCTTGAGGAAGTGGAGAGTCGTACCCTTAAAGAGAGTTGAAACCTTAACAACTAGAGATCACAATTTTAGAAGAGAATATCACAATTTCTTTACAGAGTTTTGGAGATGTATTGCCGGCAGGCTAAGCTTTCAAGCAAGGTAAATAGATGAATTCCTAGATGTAGTTGATTTGAATGGTATTTGATTCAGTTTTTATGCTTTCATGATGAATACCGGTATTTGAGAAATTTCCCCTTTATTTAATATAGAAGTTATGTTTTCGTGTGACAGTCGATTATGTTTTCTTCTTCCATAGATTATTTTAATCCGGTTGATGATACAACAAACTGTCCACTAATTCACGCTGTACTCGCGTCATGATAATCTCTTCAGCAGATCTAAGTGGGCCTAATTGCCCACCCAATCTGATAAAGCCCAAACAACACTAAGCCCACTTTGGCAGAATTCAGAAGGTTGGACCAAATTGCAGCACCTTACTAAGCCCACACGTCACATGGTCAAGCCCAATACTCGTAAGGCCTAATCATCATGTAAGTATTTGAGAGATCAATCCAAGACGGACATGTCAACATTACATTGGTTCCGATTAGGAAACAAATATCGGAGTATAAGTTGTGCATGGAAAATTCCTTGCATGGACAACACTCCAAAAGGGAACCCTCTCCCGCATGAGCACATGTCATGTAGGGAAACTCTCCTACATGGACGACTCCTAACTAGGAAATGATCACTAGCAAGTTCTTTTTTAGTTAACTACATCACCAAAGGCCTAGCCAAACAAAGACTCTCGCATTATAAATAGGACACAGGGTTAATGAACAAATGTACGCTACAAAATCCAATTTACAACTTTAAGCATTTCTCAAGCCTTGTCTTACTTTAGCATCGAAGTGCCATTGGCCACCACAATGGTGGTCTTTGGCTCACTTGTGTTCCCGATGCAGGTCAAGGTCGAGGAGAACTGGATTCGACTACATCATTTGGCGTTGTTCGTGGGGATCGAAGAAGTTCCTTTAAAAACAGTGATATCACCCTTTCTCACAATCCAGAGAGATGGTGGCCAAAGGATTTCACAACAATGGAGACATCCCTGAGTCCTCGAACGCTCGAACTGGAGGAGCATCGCCAGCCCCGGCGACACCGGCACCACGGCCCGTGCCGGGAGTAGCCAGGAAGGACCACAAGGTGGATCTACTGTCAACCCAGATGCAACAAATTGCATGACCAGTGGAGATGCTCACTCAGCGGAACCCTCCACTTGCAGAAAAGGACCGAGAACAACGAAGGGTCCCATTCTCAGAAGAAACCAGAGAACACATTCAGGAGAGCCATGCCGCTCCTGCGAGCTCCCAGTGGACCAGAGGTGAAGGAGCGGCCAACGGAGACCCAACGTCTAGGGTCATAAAACCCGTTTCGCAGCACCCCATCCGGCTAGGGGCCACCAATCCTAACGTGTTATTCAGCCTCACCATCCCTCCGTTCATGGCCCACATCATGAACGAACCACAAAGTTGGAGTTTTACGTCGAGACAATGTACTCGTCCGATCACTTACGCCACTTCCAGCATGTAATGGCGCTCAAAGAAGGGTCTGAGGCAGTAATGTGCCGGTCATTCCCTACTAACCTAAAGAAGTCAGCGCTGACTTGGTTCCACAGCCTACCTACGATAACTCATTCCAGACACTGGCAACAACGTTTCTCACACGCTTTGTCGACAGCCAGCGGATCAAGAAGGGCCCGCATTATCTGTTCACCCTCAAACAAAAGTCGAGTGGGACATTGAGGGAATATGTCACACTCTTCAACGATGAGCTAACCCTCATCGACAGCTGCAATAACAACATCGCGGTCACAACCTTCAACTCAGGCCCGATGAGGGCAAGTTCCACGATTTTCTCACTCTGGAGCCTCCAACTTATATGGCGGACTTGCTGAAGAGTGCCCAAAAATATATCACTCTCGATGAGATGTTAGCCACCAAGAAGGAGGCGGAGTCCGAAAAGAAACCTTCTGGTTCTAGGGACAAGAAGAGGGGAAGAAACATGAAGACGACGACAAAAAGAGGAAGCACAATGACAATAAGCCCGACAGAGGCCGTGCAAGGCAAGATGAGGCCTCCAATTTTGTTTGCTCTAAACCCGTCAGTCCCCTCAACTCCAGTATGTTCGATCCTCAACACCATTAAGAATTGGGGAGAATTAAAAAGTGACCCACCAAGCAGCGTTGAGATCCCTCCCGTTGCGATAACATCAAATATTGCTCCTTTCACAAGGAAGACGACAACGACACTGAGGACTGTAAAAGTCTCAAGAGAGAGATAGAGTATTGGATCCGAAAGAGGAAGCTTATGGAGTTCCTGAGCCTAGACAAAAGGCAGGACCGGGCAAAAAAAAGGGATGATGTCGTCAAGGAGATAGTGAAAAAAGCTCCTAGCATCATATATGTAATAGAACATAACAAATCTAGAATTAGGGGCTTAAAATG
Source organism: Berberis vulgaris (assembly GCA_963556465.1). Lineage (NCBI taxonomy): Eukaryota > Viridiplantae > Streptophyta > Magnoliopsida > Ranunculales > Berberidaceae > Berberis > Berberis vulgaris. Next base: position 61,522,444 of record OY747128.1, read on the forward strand.
TATAATTTATAAGGCTATCAAATCCCCCTAAACCTACATTTTGCTAATCCTCGAGCAAAAGAAGAATAAAAACTAACTCACTTTCGTAGGAATCACGATTACATTTAGCATATGTAATAAGCCTTTAAACCTCTAGGTTTTCCCTAGTGGACGAGTTGTAGTCTCGTGAGGGTTTACAGAAATGATACCAACAAACACTAGTGATACTCGGGACTCAGACTAAAAATTTTATCAAAAATAACTCTTTCCTTATTTAACCTCAGAAAGTTCCTACTTGAATGCTAAGCCTCAAGAAATGTATTCTTGTAACTTCTTAATCAATATTAAGTCAATAAGTGACTTCAGTAAGCACCATCCAAAAGACATAGGAATTATTCATTCAAATTTATATAAAGAGTTTGATCATCTTCTTTGTTGAAATTTCAGTTTAAAAGTGGACATATATCTGGATCACATTCTAGAAAATTCGTTTCAACTTCAAATCTCACATGATATATAATCACTAGAATGAAATCACTCAGAGATTAGGCTATTTTCTCTCAAATGTATGTGAATAAGATGAAACAATGAATAAGAGATTGTTCACATACAAGACAAAAGATCAAAATTCGAGAATATAATAAATATGATCTAAAAAAAGAATATCATCCGCTGAGAATGTTGATTCATTCATCATAGTATTTCTTAATTCACTATCCACACTTCGGCCATATTTTCCTAAGGATCAAAAGATTTTGACTAAGTTTTAATAGGGCTTAGGAAATGGTAACATTGAAGGTTAAGGACAAACAAAAGTACTTTTGATAAGGTAGAGGTCTTCTATAAGTACTGAATTTCATGGATTGGCTTAACTCCTTTTCTATTAAAGAGTTTTACATCTTCATGGATGTGGAAAACAATGGCTACTTGTGTTATTTTATTTTATTTTTGAAGCCTTGTACAAAATGGTAATGGAACGTGAAACTCTTTGTCCTTGTTTAGGCACTAAGAAGTGTGTACCTATCAATTGATGGTGATAAAACTTTCTTTATTAATCATTCATCTCCAACCTTTCTCAAAAGTACAAGGGTTAGGAAAAATATAGTTGGGTTATTTTGTGGTTATCAATTAGTGGGTTAACAACAAAATTGTTAATATGACAGGCTTCAAATTGGCTCCAAGGTTAAACAATACATGGGAAGGTTAAAAGGCTCAATCTAAGCAAATAATAATTTTTCTTCATATCCCAAGAATAACATGGTTTCTATGCCTCGGGTGAATTTCTAAATGTACTATAGTTTTTTACTGAAACAAAGAATTATAGCGATCATGCAACAAGATAATGTAGGATTGATATTCACATAATTATTACATAATATATCCCTTAATTTATACATGTTAGTGTTTCGATTATTATATTTTATAGTAATTATTTCGTTTTCATGTCTTTGTAGGAATTTGAGCGTGAACGATGAAATCGTATTAAGGCGACAATTTAAGGAATGACAATTGGTCGATTCTAGCGGTGGTACAAAGCAGATGGTCACAAACCTAAACCCAAAACTTACCCATAAACCCAAACCCAATCCTACCCCTAAAGAATATTCTCTCATTTATACCTTGATGAATCTTCCATTTATCTCATCCCTATTCACTTTGATCATTCTCTATAAATAGAAGAGAATAGGGTGAGACAAGGGGAGGAAGAGAAGGGAAAAGAAGAATTGCCCAAAATTAAACCATCTTTCTCTCAAAGTGATTCTCATCACCATCACCACTCATCCATCTCTCACTCACTCAGCAATCACCTCCATCCACCATCAGCCACCCGAGCACCACCACCACCACCTCCGGACAATCACCTCCTCACCACCGAACTCCGCCACAGTCACCGCCACCACCACGAAACAGGGGCGTGTAACCCTGTTTCGCGCCAACCCTTCACTCTGCCACCGTCCCTGCCCCTTTCCTTGTCCATCATCCATCAACCACCATCATCCGATAACCACCACCACCTCCGAACATCCCGAGCCACTTCCATCACCGCCCTCTCTGTTCCGCCTCGCGATAGAGCCAGGCAGGTCGTCCTTCCCTCTTCTCTGTCCTCTCTTCTTCTCCAGCCTCCTTACTGTCTCCATCTCTCACCGCCACCATCACAGAGCGGCTCGTCCGCGGCGCACAACCACCGCGACAGCGGAAACAGGGGAGCCTCCTTCCGATCTCTCTCTCTGTTTTTTGAGTTTTCTCGCTGTTTCCTCACCTTCTCTCTTCTTTTGCAGGTTTTGGAGACATTTGGAGGACGAGGACGCTCGCGAGGAGCACGGAGGAAGGCGGAGCAGCGGCGCTGCTCGCTGGAGACGAAGGCGGAGCGCGGAGGCACTGTGCCATTGGCGGGAGACTGAGTCAAAACTGTTTTTGGCTATTCACACCCTCGGATCTATTGAGTACCACCACAGAGCGTTTTGGACATTTTCTCGGGATTTGTGTTCGGACCACCTGCTGATCTGCTGAGTACCACCACATCGAGTTTGTGACAAACCAAAGGGATTGCATAATTCATTTTGATTTATTTTACTGAATTGTGTGTTTAATTGTTAATTACAATTTATTTCTGATTTTTTGATAAATTGCTTTCACCTTGCATGTTCGAGAAATTAAACTTGATATGTTTGGTAGTTAGAATTACCCTTTATCAATATTCAAAGCATGTGCTAAAAATATTAAGCTTAAACTTTGATTAAGTGTGCCCTAAAAAGGCACTTAATACTTGGTAAGAGCGTATTTGCTTGAAATAATTTGTTAATGTTTGATAGAAACATGATATAAGTTGAATTGGATTGTAACGATCACATATTCGGTGTAAGCAAGGGATTCTCATCCCTAAAGCTTCTCGTTTAAATTTTCAGTAATTTAGATTTAAATAATTTTGCTAACTCATTGGTGAGTCCAAGCCCACAAAATCCACATTTTCCTTTTATTTTATTTTTTTCTTATTTTTAATTTATTTTTAGTTTAGTTTTAAAAATGTTGTAACCCCATTTCCTACAAATTAGTTGAATTAAATTATTAAATTCAATTGCATCCACTTTCCTCGTGTGATCGACCCGTACTTGCCGTTGTCTACCCGTTAGACACCGTGCACTTGCGGTTATTACAAGTGGGTTTATTAGCTTATTAATATAGGTTAGTTAAAACCCGCATCAAGTTTTTGGCACCGTTGCCGGGGAAGGTAGCAGTGTAATTGAATTTAAGATTTATTTTCACTAATTTTAAAAAAAAAAAAAAAAACAAACAAAATCAAAAAAAAAAAAAAAAAAATTATTTTTATTTTGCTAAGTCTTTTTACACTCATTTTGTGTTTGATTTTGCAGATTACACGCTTCTCGAGAAAATTGGACGATCCTGCAAACATCAAGCAAAGTTTTTTTATTTTTATTTTTTATTTTGTGAGGAGAGTTTTAATTTTATTTTCACCTCGTTTTATGAGTGTGGTGTAATAATTTTTAAACTCTACTGTTTTTCATTTTGTTTAATCACAAAAAAAAAACCCTAAATTCTCTAAGTCAAAAGAAAATATAGGGAAACAATTTTAATTGTTACCCAATAATTTCTTGTGATTTAGAAATCCGACTTCTACGACCAAGACCAGTAAATTTATTTGCATGTGCTTGTGTGTTGAGTGAAACGGATAAAAAGAAGTCGGACATTTTTTTTTTTGAATTGTGCTAACTTTTTGTGCAAAACGGAATACGCACACTGTAAGTATTTCTATCACACGCAATGTATTAGCAACCGGGTGCTTTGTGTAATTGTTTGAAATTGTGTGATTGGTTGTTTAATTTCTGTAATTGTGGATGCTAAACTTTAATAATTCATAATAAGCAGACCCAGCTTCTAAATAGAAACTGGTGGGACTTGATATCCCCACCTCATCACTCCAGCTGTGTGCAACCAATAGCCAAACATAATTAAAATCAATTAGCAAGTTAGATAGAGCCATCTTTTAGGTACGGTGTTCATAGGACAACCTAGACCAAGGTGAATCCAATAATTTTTGTGTTGACCCAAGCTAAAAGTGACGATGGGTTTAATCATTCAATGAACTCCGAGAGGCCACTGCCACAAGGGTAATTTACCCGGTACGCCGAGTAATAAGTAAGCTATGATCCACAAGAAGAATTGGTGTAACTAACAGTTTTGGGTTAGGAACACAATCCTCAAGTGTACATTTAACATTACATCGTTCTCATATCTATTGACTTACAGAGCGGTAGCACAAGGAAGTACTTAATTGGACCATTGTGACCTCCTTCTCTTGTGCAATAATCTGGTTTCTTTGAAACAAAACTCTAGCCTACTGATTTTGAACTTTGTGGTGTAAAGTATACACTCTTAGGATCATCTTGTAGCACCCATTGCTCTGTAATAAAGATTACATAAGAAATAATTGTCCCCCAAAGATAAAAAGATAATTGATCTCAAGAACGTTGATTGCTTAGAGAGGCATGTTTCTTGTGCATTTATTGGTTGCTAATTGCGTGTGAGTCTGTGTATATTTTGTTTAGAGTTAGTGCTTTCAAAAAAAAAATGAACACAAGGGATTATCCAACCTATATTTTCGAGCAAGTCAATTCATTTTATGACATGCGACAACCTGATTATGATCCATATTTAGATTATTACAACTCAGGTTTAGCCTATCATCCTGACTTCTCATGGGCTCATGGTCAGTACCATGAAGGACCTCTAGACACTCCTCAGATTCCTCAAGCTTTCATTCCTGATAATGAGTCTCAATTTCATCGAGTTGTTCCTCCTTCTAACACATCTAGTTTAGAGGACGCCTTAACTCGTGTCATGCAGCGAACAGGAGAAATGCTTGAGCAAAATTCTCAGGATATCACAGAATTGATAGCTAATTCTCAACAAAATGCTAAAGCTATCAAGAAACTTGAGATGACTTTGAGTCAAATAGCTGAGTCACTTCTTGAGATAGAGTCAGAAAAATTCCCTAGCCAACCTATTTCTAACCCAAAGTCAATTTTAAATTAGTGGCACATCTGAGCCGGACAGTGAAGATGCCCACTCCATTACTACCCTTAGGAGTGGAAAATTGGTTGACAATCAGGTAGGAATGTTTGACATAAGTGTTAATATATCCTCACCCAATTTTACACAGGTTGCATCCTCCTCTCATACGAAGGGTGATAAAGCCTCATTTATTGATGAACCTGTAGATTCTGAGACACTACAGACATCTCCTTCCCATGTTGACTCATGCCTCCCTAGTGACTCATGCATCGAATCAAACTGTGAACATTCTTTAGAGTCTCCCCTTGACTGTTTTCATGATACACATGACCATTTAGAGGTTTGTTTGACTCATTTTAGTTTAGACTTTGCTGTTGATGATTCCATTAGGGAAGTCAATGATTTGCTTGACTCAGTCCCCATTGTGGATCATAGTTATAAATGGAAGTCTAAAGTGAAGCCTTTTCCACTCAGTGAGTCAAAACTAGTCCCATCAGTTGAGCCACCTGAGCTTGACCTTAAACAATTACCTGACACCCTCAGGTATGCATTTTCAGGTGATGAGTTGTCTAGACCAATATCTCTATGTAATTCATGTGATGAGCCTGTACCACCTGATATATCCATCGTCTCATCTACTTGCATCACATTCCCATTTACTAAGGCTACTTTCACCGATCCCTTGTGCTGTAGTGAGGATTTCAGTTTTCACCATCCTGTTGTGAAAATTATCCAATCTTCTGATTTGGAACCAGACATAGGATGTTCCCTTTTTGGAATGTCCTAGTGTATTTGGTGCCCCATGTGATTGCTATATTTTGGTGGACTGATCCTCAACTGTTCAGGTTGTTGATATACGACCATGGACTAAGTGTTTGTAATGTTCTTCCTTTCTACTTTTCGATACACCATTTTTTTAGGAAGAATATTTGTCGAGCTGATGACGTTAAACCAAGCGCTACTGGGAGGCAGCCTAGCTTTAGTTGTGTGTCTTTGCTGTTAGTCTGGATTGATTTTCGAGTACCCTATTTAGTTGTGTTTCACTCATACTCGTTAGCTCCATAACAGTTTTTGACTTACAACTTGCTTTTTTTTTTAGTTTTCTTTGTTAGTGTCGAGTCTGCATTTTATCGATTTCTAATGAAAACTCCATGATTCTTATGTTTGTGAGCCTCATTGATGGATGACTTCTTGGAAATTGGTAAAATTTTCACCGCGGTAATACTGTTCTAACCTCCTCTCATATACTTATTTCATTCATTTGTCAGAATTATTTTGTTAAACATTGAAGACAATGTTTGGATTAGGTTTGGGGGTAGGGTTCATGAGTCGGTGAATTCTTCGTAGTGTTTTCTTCTTTTCTTGTTCTTAAAAAAAAAATGTTTTTCTGTCAAGAAAACTTGGTCTTTTGCGATTATGAAAATGGATTATGCTCAAGAAAATGCAAGCCAACTTGACATATTGGTATATTAATAAAGACTGAAAGTTTAGTATGATCCTTAAGTTAGATCTAGTTCATAAGATTTTTCAACTCGATTATCTTTGCACCATGAGCCATATTAGCATAACTTGAAGTTGATGAGTGAAATATGCACTAGAAAACCTTAGAATAATAGTGGAGACTTAACCCTGAAAGTTTTGAGTCTTTCTATTTTTCCGAGGGTTATACATAAACTCTTATTTTTTTTGAGTCCGTATTATCTCGTTGATGATCTCATTATTCTCATTTTTCTGATCAATTGCTTTGGGATCGACATCAAAATTGAATTATTACACTAGAACTTCTTGGCTTATTCAATTGAGATGTCATAATACTGACCCGAACTTAGGAAATGATCTAGGCATTTTTTCTTTAGACCATTAACTAGCCTTTTAACTTACCCATAACATTAACCTTTTTGTAGCCTTTTGAGCCTTAGAATAACTTTTATTTGTTAACCCATTAACCTTTACCCAACTTTTCTGGGAATGTGTACGGGTGGATATACTTGGTGTAAAAAGGGCATCAAAAAGCAAAATATGAGATATTTCATAAATCCTCTATGAAAAAAAAAAAAGGTTGAAGAAAATAAAAATAGTAAAAAAATAAATAAATAAATAAATGATTCTTCAATGAGGGTAAAGATGTGAGAATGCAGAAAAAATTGATGGTGCGCAACATTGGTTTATTCTTGACAGCCCCAATTGTTCGTGAATGGGTGTATACATTCCTAGAAATTTTTGACATTCCTTATTAAACATTACCCAAGCCCCGTTACAACCCAACAAAGTCCTAGTTGATCTTAGGTAAAGGTTGGTTCCGTAGATGTGGAGATTTAATAACCAAGACCTATGGTGTTTGATTCAACATTCCCAAAAGTAATTGATATTCCTGTCCATGAGATCATGTTCATTCCATTCTTGAAAAGTCCGTTCTTCATATTACTATATGTGAGATGATTGTTTTCCATTATTTACTCTTTTCCTCACATATAAACTGAGTGAAATACCAAATCTCTGAGTGTTTTATTATGAGTGACATGAGAGGTTTGAAGTCAAAACAAACTTTCTACGGGAGATTTAGTCATTGTTTTACTCTGAAATGAAAAATTATGTTGATAGTGCTATCCACACACACACATTGAGTTGAGGATGATTGTGAATTTTTTCTAATCTTTGGAGAATATTAAATTATTAGGAAATTTGTTGATACACTAAAATAACACTGTTGGTTTCTTGCATTTCTTGAAGTTTTAAAATGAACATTGTTTGACCAACTTTTTTTGAGTCAGTAATGTTTGTGGGTAACATTTCTGGAAACCCTCACTAGACTATAACTCGTCCACTAGAGGTAATCTAGGGGTTCAAAGCCTTGTTGCACGTTTAAGGTAAGTGCAACCGATGATTCCTGCGAAAGTGAGTTAGAATTTTATTTTTATTGTTTTGCTCGAGGACTAGCAAAATATAGGTTTTGGGGTATTTGATATTCACATAATTATTACATAATATATCCCTTAATTTATACATGTTCGTGTTTCGATTATTATATTTTATAGTAATTATTTCGTTTTCATGTACTATAGTTTTTTACTGAAACAAAGAATTATAGCGATCATGCAACAAGATAATGTAGGACTCAAGAAATTTAGAATTAGCTTATAACCCTTAGAAATGATAAAGGCTAGAAATCTCACAGGGTTCAAGTCTCCACTTTTATTCTCATGTTCATCACATAACTAATCCACTTTTCAACTTTAAACAAGAACATCGAAGCTAAAACACTACTCTCAATGCAAACTCTTAGAAAACGCCTAGCTTATAAATAGTACAAACTATTGTCTAATTTTGACAAACTACTAACTTTCAAAGTTTCAAATCTTACACTCAGATGCCTTTGCAACTAGATTTATGGAACCTAATCTCATCATGGATAAGTACTCTAATTACAAAGACAAAAAACAACAATTTTTTTTTATTGATTGGACAACCCATTTTCAAATGAGATATAAGTTTTGAAATATCTCCTTCCAAACCTAAATCATACATTGTCCTCAATGCTCTAAAATAAGACACTGTGGGTCGACCATGAACAAGAGAGAAACAATAATAAATAGAAATGGAAAGGGTATACCATTAAACGACATGAGAGCTCAAATGACTTCTGTTAAGATCCAAAAGTATGCTCCAATCAAATCACAGTCAAGTGAATTTTCACATTTTTTTTTAATTCAGTTGATCTAATATATACACTAAACTCTTAGTGTAAGAATAAATCATACAATAACAACCTAAAAATTTGGGGGTCATACCAAACATGATTATACCGGACAATAAGAAACAATTGATTTGACATGCCCCAAAAGTGAATCCAAGGAAACCTCTCAAGATTAAATTTTATCTTTAGCTCAAAAAATGTTTCCTCAAAAGAATGATGCAAGTTCAATTTGTCAAAAGGAGTAAAATCAATTTGGTGTTTTAGGAGAGGTCATTGGTCAAGCGTGGATAAGTCATCGTCTTCTTCAAGTTCTTCACAATTTTTTTTACATTTCACAAAATAATCCTCCAAGGTTTCTAAAACATGCAATTCAAGTCTAAACTCGGGAAACTTTCTAATACTGGGGAGAATGTTAACAAATTTCTCAGGTTTCACCTTTGTATTGGACATGAATGTTCCAACAAAGGTCAAAAGATCACAAGAGTCACATGAAAATTCAATTGAATAAACACTTATGTCAACATCTTGTGTATACATAGGATTTACATCAATAAGCACAAGGTTAGGGATAAAATCACCATGACTAACACTACATAAGATTTGTTTTAAGCGGCGCTTCTAAAAGCGCTGGTATAGAAACATATGTGCCGGTTTAGATCATTGCCGACATTTTAGAAAGCGCCGGAAATAGTATGTGTCGCCAAAGGATTAACGACACTTTATATGAAGCGCGGGTAAAATAGTTACATTGACGACGCTTTATAAACTGTCGTAATCACTTATATATGTGCCGATAAACAAATGCATATGTCAATTCTAGTTTGGACACAAACGCCGTATTTATAACTTTGTAATGGCACTTTAAAGCGCCGACAAAGATTTTTTGCGATGATTTGAAAGCGCCGGTTATGTTAACAAACCTGCATAAAAAAAAAAAAATTCAGGCAGCTCAACCTGCATCAATAAAATTGATGATTCCAACTAAAATAAATACATTGATAACATTAAATTTAAAACTTATTGCTAATTCGAATCTGCCATGAACCCATCTTTGACTCATTGCCAACCCTATCAACAACATAAGCTTCACATAAAATATAACAAATAAAATAGAAACACAAGGAACATAACCCTTTAATATATATTTATAGGTAAAACAGTATGTTCAACAGTGGAAAGTTTGTAAAAAGAACATATACCACATTCTCCTATAACAACATGACTAATCCAAAAACGTTAGAAACAAAATAGGATCCTCTGTCTTAACCAGCATGTAAGAAAAACCAACATAAGTGAGCCCTGCATCCAGATATATATACATCCAAGTATAGCACATCGGCAACCACTTCAAACCTGTAGACAACAAGTAATAAAATTAACAATTATACTAATGGAGTTGACCAAAACTCAGTTGAAGCTTTGCAGCTCTCTAGCCAATTAACCATGGGGATTTCAATAGAAAAACTTGAAATTATTGTAGGAAAAATCAACAAATAAGGATCAAATATGAAAACAACTATTATCACTGATGACATACAACACATCCTAGTTATTATCACTTAAAAAAATTCACCGCTAATGTGTCTCAGATCCACCATTGTTTTGATCAGTCAGTCTCCTTAATGCTTGCATCATCATAGTCATATCATCCTTCATTTTATTCATTTCATCACTGGCCACTTTCTTGTAGTCTGCCAACTTTTTTTTTGCTTTCGCAGCCTCTTTCCTTGCAATCTCAATCTCTCGCCTTGCTTCTTCTGCAGCTAGAGATCCAAAGCGACTATTCGTGCTGTTTTCAGATGTTGGCGTGACCCCATGTCCCCTACAACATACACGTCCAGGTCTGTCTAGCCGGAATACTTGAGCGAAAATGTAGTCATCATCTAAGGAGTGTAATCCCTCCTCTCGTTTCACGGTTTGTATCTCTTCCTACATTTAGAGGCATATTTATTTAGTGAATATGGAATATAAATGGTAATGGATACCAACAATTTTAAATTGAAAAAAAAAACTGACCACCTTTCTTTGAGTGAATACACCTGAATATGATCCATCTTTGCCTGTATAAGCAAGCTCAAACATCTTAATACAAGAGGGGCAAACTCTTGTCCTTTTCATCTGGCAACAATAGAAAACGTACACAAATGAGTAACTATATTTCTACTAAATTGATATTCAAACCCAAAATCTCAAACATTGTGTACTTAACCTCTTCATCCTCAATTACGGCGAAGGATTTTCTGCCTGCACGATGAAGCATTTGTTGTATGTCACGCCTGTCTTCAATCTTATCACACAATTCCTGAATTTTTTAAAAGCGAATTTGAGAAACCATGTCAAGAATGAAGTATGCATATATAATGTAAACATTGAGTGGAGAGCTTGAGAAACTGGCATTGCGAACTTTTATTGCTCATTGGAATTGGCTTTGTCACCATTAGAGATGTTCTATTTGGTTTACCTTGCATGTGGATAAATGATTTGGTTGAACCCTTCTAATCCATCATTGATATTTGTGCTAAGTTTTAATCATCGACAACATCTTCTGAATCCACCTTCTTCTATCAGTTTTTTTTCATTGTAATTAGTCTGTGGAGAGACAAAAAAACAATAAAACAATAAAATAAAATAAAAAGTAAAGAAAAAGTCTTAAAGTTTCAGTTCTTGTTTTCGCCTTTGATTCAAAAGAAGAGAGATTCAGCCGCGTAAAAAAGAAATGTCCTCTCAGTCATATTCAGAAGGGAAAAGCTCCAACATCAAGGCTTTATTAGTCAACCAATGAAATTTCGAGGCATAATTCATGTAATGACCTGATCCACAAAGTACTATATTGTCTGTTTTGGGCCCAAGGCCTGCAAGGCTTTAAAACACGTAGTACTTTGTAGATCCAAACTAGTACATATATAGTACATCACCCTTCCACACCCAGGCGATGTTTGACTATGATCTTCCCTTTCTAATTTGCCAACCCTTTATAGTCTTCCTTTCTATTCGGATTCTAGGAATTTTGGAGCAGGTATCGGTAAATTGGTGATAACTTTTGCTACACAAATGAAATTAAGGTGATTCTTGTTTCTAATTAAATTTTAAAGACAGGGCTTCAACTCTTATGTTGACCAATTTACTCTATTAAGTCATTTGTAAGGAGAAAAATGTTAGACAATCAGGACAGAAAAATCTGTCATTATTTTTTTTTTTTTGGAAAAATTGTTTGTTTCAAAAAATAATTAGAGAGAGCTATATCTTTGAGAAAGTGGGAGATTCGTACCCTTAAAGAGGGCTGAAACCTTGAAACTAGAAATCACAATTTTAGAAGGGAATATCACAATTTCTTTATAGAATTTTGGAGATGTATTGCCGGCTAGGCTAAGCTTTCAAGCAAGGCAAAGAGATGAACTCTTAAATGTAAGTGATGTGATTGGTATTTGATTCAGTTTTTATTCTTTCACAATGAATAATGGTATTTGAGAATTTTTTCCTTTATTTAATAGAAGTTATGTTTTCGTGTGACAACCAATTATATTTTTTTCTTCGATAGATTCTTGTAATCCAATAATTGTTTTCTTCTTTTGCTATCATAGTCTGTTAAATAGCGATGATCCCTTGGCAAGTCGTCATCATCAAGCGTGTGAGCGCCGACTAAACTCCCACTTCCTCCATCGTCGTCGTCCATGCACATCGGACTAGGCATTAGGCACCAGAAGCCGTCGTTATCAGTCGTGAACTAACTAAGCTTATCTGGTAAGTTCGGTGATCATTGTATGTTAGAGAGAAATGATCCCTTGGCGAGTGGTCGTCATCAGGAGTGTGAGCGCTGACTAGACTCCCACTTCCTTGGTCGTCATCGCCTGTGCACAACAGACTAGGCGTTGGGCACCAGAAGCCGACATCATCAGTAGTGAACTGACTAAGCTTAATTACCTGGTAAGTTCAGCAATCATTGTCTATTAGAGAGCAATGATCCATTGGTGAGTCGTCGTCATCAAGCGTGTGAGTGCTGACTAGATTCCCACTTCCTCGGTCATCGTCGCTCGCGCGTAGCAGGCTAGGCGTTGGGCACCAGAAGCCGTTGTCATCAGTCTCGAACTGACTAAGCTTATCTGGTAAGTTCGGCGATCATTGTCTGTTAGAGAGCATCGATCCCTTGGCAAGTTTTCGTCATCAAGCATGTGAGCGCTGACTAGACTCCCACTTCCTCGGCCGTCATCGCCCGCGCACAGCGAACTACGCGTTGGGTGTCATATTCGAGTCTGGTCATAGCGGGAATGATCGGAGGTCGAGTTGGTTGTGACGAACAGCAGTAGAAGTTTCGTAAAAGCAAATATTTATTGATAATATTTTTGAGATGCTTGGAAGTCCGTCGTAAAATATTTCCAACCAGTACATCCCCAGCCTGTTGACCTTGGTTACTTTGTAGAGTCCTTCCTAGTTCGGGTTGAGTTTTCCCTTTCCAGCTTCTTTGGTGTTTTGTTGGGTCATTCTGAGTACCCAGTCTCCCACCTTGAATTCGCGTGGCTTGACTTTCGTGTTATCGTATTGCGCTATTTGTTGCTAGTAGGCAGCCATCTTGGTGGAGTCTAGATCATGTTTTTCTTCAAGGAGGTCTAGTCCAACACACAAGGCTTTGTCCTTGCCGTCTAGTCTGAACTCTTCCGTTCAGAAGGTTGGCACTTCGAGTTCTACCGAAACCATGCCTTCTGACGATTTCCATCCCCCATTACGCGAATGGCCACGGACTTGTCATTGGTGTCAGTGGCTGGGCAGGAATGTGTGTGTATGGCATGAAACTCTGACATTTGTCGCACTTGCGGACAATATTTTTGGCGTCTTGTTGCGTTGTCGACCAATAGTATCCTAGAGTTAAAGCTTTGTGGGTGAGGGTTCTCCCCCCGGATGATTTCCGCATATACCATCGTGGATCCTTCCCAGAACCTAACTCGCTTCCAGAGGTGACAAACATCGGAGCAAGGGTCCTGTCCCTGATCTCTTGTATAACTTGTCGTTTAGGAGAGTGTAACTCACTGCTCTATTTGTAAGTTTTTTGGCTTCGACCTTCTCAGTCGGTAGGGCTCCGGTTGCGATGTATTGGAGGACCGGAGTCATCCAATTGGGTGACGCATCTACAACACAAACATCTCTAAGTTATTCTTCATCAAGGCTTGATCGCTCTTGGTATTCAATGAGACCGCTTGAGACTTCGGCAGAGGTTTCTCTGGCTAGCGTGTCAGCTCTTTTATTGTCTTCTCAAGGGCATAGTTCCAGCTCGCACCTCTTAAACCCACACATTACGTAGAATACCTTTTCGTGGTAGGTTATCATGCGAGGTCCTTGTTGTTGAAATCTCCTTTGACCTGGTTGACTACCAATCTTGAGTCGTTATATGTTGTTAGGTGATCTATCCCGACCCCCAAGACTAGCTTTAGGTCGGACAAGAGGGCCTCGTTGTACGAAGCGGGAAAGCCGAATCTAACAATTTTTTCGAGGGTGAAGCCGCTTGAAGAGTGGAGTGTGATCTCGGCTCCGCTTGCTTTTCCCGTCGATGATTTGTCGCAGCGCAATGTCAATTTCTTGATGCTTGAATCCAAGGTCAGGTGATCTGTCTTTGGTTCTTCTCCACCAGTGAACTCGGCGATGAAGTCTGCTAGTGCCTGGCTTTAATGGTGGTTCTTTGAGCATAGCTTATGTCAAATTGCCCGAGTTCTACTCACCATTTCACCATCCAGTCGGATAACTCTGGTTTATGCAGTACCGAGTGGAGCGTGTGCTTGGTTAGAACTGTTAACGAGTGAGTCTGAAAATAGAGCCTAAGTTTCCTAGAGGATACAACCAGTGCCAGGGCTAATTTTTTCAGGTCCAGGTTGTGTGCCTCCGCTTCCACGAAGGTTTTGCTAGCGTAATACACTGGTATTTAGGTCCCCCGATCATCTCATACGAGGGCTGAGTTGACAACGTGCTTGGAAACAAACAAGTATAAGTAGAGTGTTTCCCCCATCACCGATTTTGAGACTAGCTCTTGACTCCCCATGTATGCTTTCAGGCTCTGAAAGGCTTGTTTGCAATCTTCATTCCATAAGAATCCTTTGCTTCCTCTTAGTATTTTAAAGATAGGAAGACACTTGTCGGATGATTTAGATATAAACCTGTTGAGTGTTGCTACCCTCCCAGTCAGGCTCTGAGCGCCTCTGATGTTAGCGGGGGCTTTCATGTCGAGAAGGGCCTGAATCTGTTTTAGGTCGGCCTCAATTCCCCTTTTATTCATTATATAGCCTAAGAATTTTCCAGACTCAACTCTGAACATACACTTCTGTGAATTGAGCTTCATTTGGTATTTTTGAGCTAGTTGAATGCTTTAGTGAGGTCTCCTATGTGGTCGGGGCTACGAAGGCTCTTAACCAGCATATCATCGATGTAGACCTCCATGTTCCTGTCGATTTGTTCTTTAAACATTCAGTTTACCAGTCGTTGGTATGTAGCACCCGTTCTTTAAGCCAAACGACATCACCTTGTAACAGTATATTCCCCTCTCAATTATAAAAGAGGTATTTTCTTGATCTGAGTGTGCATTAATATTTGATTGTAGCCTAGATAGGCGTCCATCAAACTTAGTAAGTTGTGCTCGGATGTGGCATCCACAATCTGATCAATGCAGGGGAGCGGAAAGATGTCCTTCTGGCAGACTTTGCTCAGGTCCATGTAGTCTACACACACTCTCCATTTCCCATTTTTCTTTTTTACCAAAACGGTGTTTGTCAGCCAGTCCGGGTATCGTGCTTCCTTAATCATGTCTGCGTTGAGTAACCACTGCACCTCTTCAATTATGATCGCATTTTTCTCGGGCGCCACAGGTATCTTCTTCTGCCTTATGGTTTTCCTCGTGGGGTCCACCTCTAGGCTATGAGTGATTATTGAGGTTCGATTCCCACCATGTCCCGCATGGTCAAGGCGAAAACGTCCTAATTTCGTTGTAGCAACTTCGTGAGTTGTTTCGCTAAATCTTTGCTCAAGCGGGAACCTATCTGGATAGCCCTACTATTGAGAGGGCTATCGAGGTGGACCGTGATGGTTTCTTCTTTCGGTTAGCCAGCGTTGGGCCTGCCTCGGGGGCTTACAGGAGCTTCGTCGTCTGGGATAGGTTGCTCTCCCATTGATTCTCGGGCGAGATTGAGAGACATCTTGGTCGCAGGGCTAGTTGTTAACTGAGAATCGCTTGGTAGCAGTGTCGTCATGCACTGGCATTTTCTGGCAATCACCTGGTTGCCTCTTAGCGTACTGACCGCTTGGTTCATTGGGTACTTGATGCACTGGTGTAGAGTGGAGACTGCCGCACCCATTTGTTGTATCCAAGATCTCCCTACGACTGCATTACATGCCGAAGGTGTGTCGATCACTATGAACTCTTGAAACAGAGATTTTTTAGTCGGCTTCTCTCCTGCTGCTATTGTCAATTGTATTTTTTTCCACTAAAAAACGCTTTTCACTACTGAAATCGATCATTGGTCAGTTATCGGGAGTCAGTGTTTTTTTCCTTTAGTTGCATGCTACGGAACGTGCAAAAAAACAGGACGTTCAATGAGTTTCCAGTGTCCACCAAGGATCTCCTTACTTCCCAGCTTGCCAGAGAGATCGTTATTACCAGGGCATCATTATGTGGGAGTTGGATGCCTTGGAGGTCTTTGTCTGTAAAGGCTAGTGGCACGGGGTGGTCATGCCTCTGGGCGTGCAGTGTTAGTTGTTCGCCACATTTGCTTGGACCCTCATATCTCTGAAAGCTCTTTTCCTGGACTTGTTTGATAGTTCGGACTAGGAGTAGGTTCCATGAAGCACGCATATTGCATCCATCGATTCTTTTTTTCCCTTCCGTCGAGGGATTTCTCTCTGGGCCCTACTTTACTCCTGATTGTTTGTTCTTCCTCTAGGGTGATGTATCTCATTGCTTCCCTTGTCAAGTCCGCCATATTTGTTGGTGGGTCCAGAGTTAGGACATTATAGAACTTACCTTTCCCCAGACCATCTATGAAGGCCGAGACGGCCGTCGTGTCGTTACACAATTGACGACAGTTAGATCACTGCTGAAGCGCGTTAGGTACGCCTTTGGTGTCTCATCAGGCTTTTGTTTCATCGACTTGAGTGTCTTCATTGTCAACAGGATTTGCTGTATAAAAAGTGATCTTGGATCTATTTCGGGGTCCTTCAGTGCTGTTGTTGTTCTGGGAGTGTGAGCTTGATGCCTTTGCATTGTTTGCACTGTCGAGAGCGGTGAAGTAGCGTCAGGCTGAGCATTTGATGTGTCCCCTTGTTCTCCTTTGTTGCATGATTTAGTGGTCACCATCTTTTTGTATTCCGAAGAGAAATGATGCTAGCAAAAGGTTAGGAACTTTGTCGTCCCCACAGACGGCGCAAAACTAATGTAGTCGATTTTTGCTCCCTGTTTTGACCTTGACCTGCAAACCTGCTAACTTGCACAAGGAACGCACTTGAGCAACGGACAATCGTTGTGGTGGCCGATGGCACTCCGATGCTAAAGTCATACAGGGATCTGAGGAAGGTAAAATGTTGTAAATAGCGAATTTGTAGCGTACCTAAGCTTACCAACCTCATGTTTTATCTATAATTCTGGAGTCTTAGTTCAACCAAGCCATCGATGGCGTAGATTAGGGAAGAAGATTTTCGTGGAGATCCTTTTCTAATTAGGAGTCGTGTTGTAAATGGGAGTTTCCCTGTTAGCCTTATGCTCATAGATACGCAGGAGATAGTTCGCATTCTGAGAGTAGTCTGTAGATAGAAGTCTCCATGTGTCACATATACTCTGAAATTTTCTTCTTAGTTGGAAGCAAAGAGCTATTGTAATTTCCCGTCAGAAGCTGATCCTCGAGATAATTGCCTTAGCAGGGTTACGGGTATTGAGGATAGTGTAAGACACGTGGGCTTAGCAGGATGTAAGAGTTCGAGTCCGTTCTGGTGGACTGCAATGGGCGGGCTTAGAACCGCTTGGGCCGGATCAGTGTTGGGCTGACGCTAGGGTTTGTCATTTCTCGATATCATAATGACACGTGTATAGCGCAGAAAAGGGACCGTTTTGGTGTATCATCAATAACGATTAGGTGAAACTCTCCTATACTCTAGCATCAAATCCTACCATGCTTAGTAGGTTGGCCACCTTAACAAATATACAAAGATATAAAGCAGTTAAGCAAAACACAATCACTAATTAGCAAGGAGAGATTGAATTCAGTTAATTCATAAAACACATGTTCAGGGCTTCGAATTCACCCCTAGCTAAAAAAGGTTTAGTTAGACATATTAATCATGTTTGAAGAACAATTCATAATTAAATATCCAACTAAAATAAGAAAAGGGTAAGAAGAAACTTGGTCGCCTACATGGAGGTGTTAGAGAGAAATTATGTGGGTGTGGATAGCTGAGAGAAAGAGATAAACAAATCTTTTCCTCCTCTTTTTCAATCTATGCTCATGTTTGTTGTTGTGAGAATCAACTGAAAGAGATGAAGTGCAGGGCGACGGAGTGATTGATGGCTAGATGGGTTCTATGGTATCGATGCATGGGATGTAGGCGAGGAGGGTGAGGTGAAGCAAGTGAGAGAGAGATTGGGCGAGGGTTGTGGCTGTGTCGGGTTGTTGACTGTGCAGTGGTTGGTCGATTCGTAGAGATGGTCGGCAAAAATAAGATGGGGCTATTGACATAGAGATCAGTGACAGTGATGGTTGTGCGATGTGTATGGCGACGATGTTGGGCTGCGTGAGTTGAATATGGTGAACATGACAGAGATGGAGGGGTGCGATGGATTCTGTTCTTCTTATGCGAATGACGGAGATAGAAGTTGTCGGTTATGAAGGGCTGGATTGCGAACGGTTGTGAGATTGCGAGATGGGGTGGTGCTGAGGAGGGGTGATTTCTCGAGGCAAGGTATTGTCCCTTTTATACATGTTCTCTGTAGGTTTCCTATTTCAAGTAATTTCCTTTCACTCCAAGTATTTCTAAATTGCCAATTTGCATCTTTTAGCTTCTTAGTATTGACAACCTACAAAAACACGAAAATAGTAATTACTACCATAATTAACAAGGAGTAGCAAAAAGACATTTTAATATATATATATATAGATAGATAGATAGATAGATAGATAGATAGATAGATAGATAGATAGATAGATAGATAGATAGATAGATAGATAGATAGATAGATAGATAGATAATCAATTCAATGAAGTCACATAAATATGCTCTTATCAAATTCTCCCACACTTATATTTTTGTTCGTCTTCGAGCAAATCAAAGAAACAATAATAAGAGACTAAATGACTTAACCTAAACTTTTCAACATTAGTCTCAGAGATTTCCAATGGATCATGACATGTTAAGAGTTTTTACCAACACAAGATAAAGTCCACTGCATTCGAAACTAATATCCATTCATAGCAATGATATAAAAATCACAATTAAATCAATCCATGCAACAGTGAAAATTAGACACATGCCGAAAAGAATTAACCTAAAAATTTCACTGGATGCACTCTTTTTTTCACTGATTGTTTGGTAAAATTACTCTTCATATTCTAGTTATATGCGAAAGGATTGATATAAAAGGAAAACAAATTGCTCACATATGATATACAAGAAACAAAGGCAGTTTCTGACTTTTTTTTCTAGATGTATGATCTCATGGAAGGAATGCTATACTTGAATGCAGAAACTAGTGACACCATATGTTCACACCTCATTCGAATCTCCACATAGTAACATTGCACACACACTCAATCAAAAGGTCTTAATTTAGGTTGTAATGGGGCCAAGGGGTCAATGGAAAAGAAAGAATAGATAAGGAAATTATAAAGGGCTTAAAGAAATGGTGAAAACATCCAATAAGATCAGAGACATTAGCAATGAATCACACGGTTCAAGACATACAACGTAAATGGAACATTGATACATCAGTTCATGTAGGAAACGGAAGATGTGACTTACTGATAATGAAGAGTTTCAGCTAATATTTTGTATCTACTGAAAATGAAAAGAACTAGACTATCTGTATAGTACTAAAATACTGAATGAGTATAGACAAGGACTTGTATAACTTTTGTAACTTTATACCAAAAAATTTTTTCGTAAACCTTTATTTTTATTTTTGCAACTCTTTCTTTTTAAACTATCTACTATAAGGGCCTTCCTCACACTTACTTTTCAACATAACTTGAACCATAATAAAGTCTCTGTAAATCAAATTATGTTTCACTATTTTGATTAGGTTAGGTATGAAAAATGAGGATAATGAAACAAAAAGGCTTTATATCAGGCTCAACGGGGTTAACCTAAAGAAAATATATCATGAATTAGGCTTACTTGGCAATAGCGGAAACTGGGTGCCTTTCTCATGTCAAACATGTTGTGCAATTCAATATAATGTTTTGAACAAAATTAGTACAAGTTTTAATATTTAGTTCTATTATTAATGAAATCCAAGTAGCAACCAAAGCAAACAAAAATGAGATCATAAAACGAATTATTACTGACAAAAGAAATGAAAGATGAACTAACTAAAAACCCTTAGAATCAAAGAACAATAGGCCCAAAACTCACATAGAAGTTATATTGAATTGAATTCAATTAAGCATGCTATGAGTACCAATTACTTAGTTGATTACATGTGAATTCGCATATGATAACTATGAATAAGCATTAATTAAACAATAATATTATACCTTAATCATGATTATAAATCACCTTAAAATCATTCAATTAAAAACCAAATCTCATCATTGTGTTGGAAAGTATCTTAAGAATTAAAACAACTGTGAAATTTTTTAAAAACTGACACTAATACCAACAAAGAGAACAAAAACCAACATTTTTTTATTTTTTCTAATGAGCTGACACCTTTTTTTAAATTTTTTGTTTTTTCAAAACAAAAGCAACGTTATTCCCCCCACACTTAAACTTCACATTGTCCTCAATGTTGACAGATTAGAGCACATGCAATGAAAGATTTAAAAGATGAAAAACAAACAACAAATAAATAAAAGCAAAAATAACGAAAATGAAGTTAAGGGGATAGAGAAAGCAAATCTGATTGGGTTGCCACCAAATAAGCGATTGTTTTAACATCATGCAGCTTAACGGTATCTCCAATTAATCCTCAAAATAAGTGGGGACATGGAGTGATATGTCTTCGACGTCATTCTCCATAAATAACTCATAATAGAGCTTAAGTCAATTTTTTCACCTTAAACTCCTTATCAGTTGTGACACTCTTAATTTGTATAGCACCATAGGGAAAAACATTAGTAACAATAAAAGGACCAACTCATTTAAAATGTAACTTGCCAGGTCTAAGACATGATTTGAAAAACACGACTTTCTTTCCAACAACAAAAGTGTTTCCATGGATCATATGTTCATGAAAAACTTTGGTGTTCTCCTTGTAAATGCTTTTACTTTCATAGGCCTCATCCTGAATCTTTTTGAACTATTCACTTGCAATTTCTTATGCTTTTTTATGTCATAAGGAACTCTATTGCTCTCATATCCAACGACAGTAGTGATGGTGGTCTCAAGTTCATATTGTTTCTGACGTCTAACAATTTTTGGGCTAAATTGTCAATCACATTAATAGAGAAACAAGAATAATTATCAGTAGGATGCCATGTGGCTTTAAATTATTGAAGCCAATCTCATCACCATCAAACTCCATAGTCAATTTCCCTGCATACACATCAATCTATGTCAATGTCGTTTTCATGAAAGGATGACCTAAAATAAAAGGCAGAGGTGCTAAAAATGTCGAATTATTCATCTCGAGAACATAGAAATCCGCCGAAAAGATTAAATGGCAAACCTGCAGCAAAACATCTTCCAACAAACCTCGAGGATATGCATTAGAATTGTCAGCTAATTGAATAATAACACCATCTTTTTAAGGTCATCGAGATTCATAAAGCAATAAACAAAATACCACATAACATTAATGGAAGCACTTAAGTCTAACATTGCATATTCAACTTTAGTATTACTGATTACACAAGGGATAGTGAAACTACTTGGATCCTTACATTTAGGCGGCATATTCAACAAGTCTGGAAGAAACCAGGGGGTGGCCTATTATAGACTTGTTGCTAAGGCTATTTTGAATTATTTCATCCAAAGCTGGGATGATTTTTCCAACCTTCATTATAAATGTTAGAATAAGGGTTATTCCTATGTGATTCTACCCCTTAAAAACCCACAGCATTGACACTCTCCCAACCGTCATTCTCAATCAGCAGAGGACATTGATCAGATTCATGTCCTGACATAGTGGACACGCATCAAACTTGTGCAACACTGGAATCACAAGTGAAGTAAGGTTAGCAATTTGAGCTTCTAAATTAGCAGTGGTACTTACTTCATGGACTTGGCGTGAGGGCTCTCCAATTTTTTTGTATTGTTGGGCGTTCAAACCTCGGTTTGCAATCAAGGTCTTTACTGCTACTGGGGTTTTATCAACTAAAGTTATTCCTACTGTTGCTACATCTAACATTTATCGTTCAAGTGGAAGCAATCCTTCATAGAAGTATTAAATCGGGAGCTCTTCCTTCTTCTGGTGCTTCGGACATGATGTTATAAGAGTTTTGAAGCGCTCATAATATGTTGGATATGATTTCCCTGGAACCTGCTGAATACCACTAATTTCTTCCTCAACAAGATGATTTCGAATTTGGGAAAATTTTCTCTAGAAACACCTTCTTAATGTTATCCCAGAAATATATTGTTCCGGAAGGTAGTTCATAGAACCAATCTTTAGCCTTATCAGCCAGAGAAAAGGGAAAGGCTCACAACTTCATAATGTTCTCATCCACAGTAATTGACGTCATATTGGAGCATACAACCATAAATTCCTTAAGATGTTTGTTCGGATACTCCGTAGAAAGGCCATGTACTTCGGAATATGGTGAAGTAGGTTGGATTTAAGCTCAAACAGTTCTGTTTTTCCCTGCGCTGCTACCCGATATTGAATGCACAGGGGTACGACATTATCCAAAATAGATGCCGAAAGTTCCTTGATAAACCTATTGTCTCCCATGTCGAGCTCTTCTAATTCAGATTCAAAGCTAGACGCTTGTGATTCTTCTATTTCTCTCCTTAGTCTCATAAATGTTCTCTCGGGCTCCAGATCGTACTTTAATAAGTTTTTACCAATTCTCCTATTGCGCATGACATAAAACCTGAGATAAAGACAAAAAGGAAAAAAAATTAAAAATTAATTAAGAAACAAAAAAAGTTAAATAATTAGGAATTTTACGAATCCTCGGCAACGACAAAAAACAATTGATGCAATATTTTATTAGCACACAACTTAATACCTTGCTTTGTAGTCGTAGTAAATAATAAGTAGGTATCGTTCTAGACCGGAGATTAGAGGGCTCGCTAATTAACAGTAAGGGTAACTAAAAGACAATTAACAAACTAAATAAGAAAATGTTGGGGATTGGGTTTTTCTAATTTAAACAAGAAAAATAATTAAGAAGATTATTGTAAGACTTATAAAAACTCGAGGTAAGTAGATGATGAGAAATTAACTAAGGGATTTTATCTCCAACACACTAAACATATGCTCATGAACTAAACTCCAAAAATCCCTTACTAACTTTTGAAGGACAATGCTCAAGATTAATCATGGCCGCACTGCATTAACCTTATTATTTTTCCAAATTTGTTCAATTAAACTAAGCGTCGCTTTCAAACTATTCTTTTCATGTTATCTAATCATGAATCGAAAGTTAGATAACAATTCAAGATCATTAAGTGCTATGGAAAATATGAACATTGACTAGGCAATTATAAGTATGATCAACATCTTGTTCTAAATCTAGGTTTTTGCTTAACATTACCAACGTTCCTTGGTCTTTACTACTTGTGAGTATAGAATTATAGCAATTAGCTTAAACTCTCCTATACTCTAGCATCAAATCCTAGCATGCTTACTAAGTTGACCACCTTAACAAATATACAAAGATAAGTTCTCTATAAAGCAGTTAAGCAAAACACAATCACTAATCAGGAAGGAAATATTGAATTCAATTAATTCATAAAACACATGTTCTGGGCTTCGAATTCACCCCTAGCTAAAAGAGATATAGCTAGACAATCATGTGTGAACAACAATTCATAATTAAATATCCAACTAAAATAAGAAAAGGGTAAGAAAAAAATTGGTCGCTTGCTTGGAGGTGGTAGAGAGAAATTATGTGGGTGCAGATAGCTGAGAAAAAGAGATAAACGAATCTTTTCATCCTCTCTTCAATCACTGCTCCTGTTTGTTGCTATGAGAATCGACTAAAAGAGATGAAGTGCAGGGCGACGGAGTTATCAATGGCGAGAGGGCTTTTATGGTGTGGGTGCGTGGGTGATGTTGGCGAGGAGTGTGAAGTGAAACAAACAAAAGAGAGATGGGGTGAGAGTTGTGGCTGTGTTGGGTTGTTCATTGTGCGGTGGTTGGTCAATCGGGAGAGATGGCAAGCGAAAGAGAAGATGAGGTTGCCGATAAAAAGATCAGAGACAATGATGGTTGTGTGATGTGTATGGCGATGATGTTGGGTTGCATGGGTTCAAGGTGATGTAGGTGATAGAAATTGAGGGGTGCGATGGAGTTTGTGTTCTTCTTGTGTGAGCGATGGAAATGGATGTTGATGGCTATGAAGGGCTAAAATGCGAGCGGCTGTGAGATTGTGAGAGAGGGTGGTTGTTGTTGCGAGGAGGGTTGATTTCTCGAGGGAAGGTATTGTCCCTTTTATACACGTTTTCTGTAGGTTTTCTATTTCGTGTAATTTCTTTTCTCTACAAGTATTTCTAAATTGCCAATTTGCATAATTTAGTTTCTTTCTAGAATTTTGTATTGGCAACCTACAAAAACACAAAAAATGGCAAAAAATATATATATAGAAACAATTCAATAAAGTCGCATAAATATGCTCCTATCACTTACAAGTAGAGAGCACCAATTCATTGAAATGATGTGTAATGGAGAGTTCCTCCATAAGGACCCCGACAAGGCCATTGAGTACCTGAATGACTTGGCCGAAAAGGCCCACACTTGGACTGACTCGAGCGCTATTGAGAGCACGAACAAAAACTACCAACTTAGGGAACCAGACAACCTTAGAACTCAATTAGAGAGAGTGAATATTAGATGCACTTAAGACCAAGGATGGTAGAACCACGCATATTGTTGCCAGAGTCAGGTCACAGGATACCTGTTTTATTTGCGCGAAGGGGGGAGGGGTCGAACACTTAGCCCAAGCTTGCCCGACTTTGACTCCGATGAAAGGGGTTCATGAGGAATAATGTAACACCTTAGGGATGTACAAGAAGCCATACTTACCCTTCTTTGACACTTATAATTATGGCTGGAAGGATCACCCGAACTTTGGCTGGTGGTCCGACCCTAACCAAGCTAAAAAGTTCAAAAGCCAGCACCAAGCTGACAAGTTCTCTGACAGTGCAAGAGCGAGGCCAATTTCCATCCCAGCCTCAAGCAAATCCTAAGGGGCTATGGCATGAACCTACACTTTAGACCCTTAGAACATCAAAGAGGTCAATGCCATAACTACTCAAAGTGGTAGGATACTAGATGAACCAAGCCTGACAACCACTACAGGCACCTCTCCAAGTAGCAAGAAGAGCACCCTTAAGGTGAGCCAAATAAGAGCATTCTTATCCAAGTCTCATTTCCCCAAGCGCTTCGATCTACTAGAAAAAGTATGGAAATACAAGGTGAGATACTAGAACATCTGAAATAGGTTAAGATTAACCAACCTTTAATGCATGTGACTAAACATATACCAACTTATGCGAAGGTCATCAAGGATCTATGCACCTTCAAGAGAAAGCATCATGTCAAGAAGACTGCTTTCTTGACTGAACAGGTAAGTGTGGTGATCGAGCAGAAGACACCACCTAAGTACAAAGATCCAAGGTGTCCCATGGACACCTGCCAGATAGGAACTCATGAGTTCGACCAAGATTTGATGGATCTAGAAGCAAGTGTGAATATAATGCCTTATTCTATCTACTTGCAACTGGGTCTAAGAGAGATCAAACCCACATCTGTGGTACTCCAATTGGTTGATCGATCGACTAAGAAGCCAAAAGGAATAGTCGAGGATGTATTAATACAGATCGATAAGTTATATTACCCGTCGACTTTCTTATTTTGGATACCTATTCCGTGATTAATATGGAATCTACTGTTTCAATCATTCTAGGTCAACCTTTTCTTGCCACAACTAACGTTTTTATCAATTGCAGGAATGGTCTGATGAAGTTGTGTTTTGGGAACATGAATTTGTAGGTCAACACTGGAAAGCAACCACGTGATAATGATGATGATGAGTGCTATCATACTTACATGATAGACACACTGATAGAGGAGACTTTCATGAGAGAAAATTTTGAATATTTAGAGGATCTTCTTTGTGATTCCGATTTGAGAGCTCACTTTATCCTGACAATGTTTTTGTTGTTCAAGGGTCAAAGGATAAAGGTGGATGACAATGGCAGCCAAGCTTTGAGGAGTTTCCAAGAAAATGAGAGAAACCACATCCATAAATAGAGGAAACCCCAAAGATGAAGGTGGCTCATGATAAGCAAATTCTGAGGAAACATTTCGAGCCAAATCAGTAAGTCCATCTGTATGACTTGCTTCTTCATCTTCATCCAGGCAAGCTAAGATCGAGATGGCACATCCATCAACAGAGGAAACCCCAAAAATGAAGGTGGCTCGTGATAAGCAAATTCTGAGGAAACATTTCGAGCCAAATCAGTGAGTCCATCTGTATGACTCGCTTCTTCATCTTCATCCAGGCAAGCTAAGATTGAGATGGATGGGCCCGTTCCTAGTTAAGCAAGTTTTTCACAATGGTTCAGTTGAGATTGAAAATCTGAAAGGTGAGAGATTAATGAGAGTGAATGGGCAACATCTGAAGCACTATGTGGAGTGAGTAGAGGAACCGGAGGAGATTTCTTTAGTTTCGCTTGTCTACTCGCATTGAGGTTCTTCACTTCTATTTTTAGTTTTTTTTTTTTAGTGTAGGTTTATTGCTCTCGTTGTTTGCTTTATCTTTTTCTTTGAGTGTTTCAGGTTTAGCTACTAGAGTCGCTCAGAGCCAATCACCCTCTTGTGTTCCTATTTCTATCAGTATGATTTTCTTATCTTTTGTAACTGTGAGGACATTGTCAGATTTAGTTTGGGGTGATAGCATATTCATGCTTGTTGAAATCTATTGTTTTGTGTGTAATTGCCATAGCATGTTTGTTTGGTTTTGAGTTTTTGTGAACTGTTCAGCGTGATTAAAACATTGTTTTTGTCAAGGTCCATTGATACTATCTTGATTGACATTGATTGATTTTTGGAAACTCACTTTTGTGCATTGACTAAGCTTTGTGGACTGATTTGGAGAATTCATGCATATGATTTTTTATTTTGACCATATTTGAAGAACATTTTTCTTTATTGAATGGAGAACTTGAGATAACTGGCATTGCAAACTTTTATTGCTCATTGAAATTGATTTCGTCACCATTTGAGATATTCTATTTGGTTTACCTAGCATGTGGAGAAATGATTTGGTTAATCTCTAAAGCCTTTTAATCCATCATTGATATTTGTGCTAAGCTTTGATCATCGACAACATCTTGAAAATCTGCCTTCTTCTATCATTTTATTTTCATTATAATTGGTCTGTGATAGACAAAAAAAAATAGAAAAATCAAAAAAATAGTCAAAGTTTCAGTTTCAAAGTTTCAAAAAAAGGGAGGTTTCAAAGTTTCAGTTTGTTTTCACCTTTGATTCAAAAGAAGGGAGGTTCAGTCACGTAATGAAGAAACGTCGTCTCAGTCATATTTAGAATGGAAGAGCTTCAACATCAAGGCTTTATTGGTTAACTAATGAAATTTCGAGGCATAGTTTTGATAAGTTTGATTAAGTGTTTTGAATGGTGTGACTAGCCTATCATGTAATCAATTCTTGTTTCCTTGCTTGTCCTAAATTATTTTACCTTTTCTATGAGAGCTTTACATTGATTTCCAACTCCATGAGTGAATACCTTGCAAGTTCCAATTGATAGACACTTTACTTGTGAGGATAATGGAGTTGAGACTTTTACATGGTTGAATTGGAGGTTATATGCATTACTAGTGTGTGGTAAGAAAGGTTGTGGTTTACTGCACACTCTCATTGTTTCTCAAAAGTCATGATTTGGTGATCTTGTTAGCATCTATGAGCTTTGGCTAACATTTGTTTGAGTACTGGACATTTTTGCAACTTCTTGGATTTTTACTTACATACTATGCACATTTTTTCATGTTATTTATCTCGCTTGTATTGCTAGGTACTAGCAATGAGCAAGTTGGGGGTTGTGATTAGGGCATGAAAATCACTTTATACAGAGTTAGTTATTTTCACTAGTAAAGATTATTTTGATATAATTCATTGAATTACTTGACGAGTGTGATGTTTTGGAGAGTTTTGTGTTTTAGCGTGTTTTTTAGGTAAAAGGCTCTGAAAGATATGATCAAGGTGATCCACAACTTCAGGACCAACCCAAGATAACCAGAAACAATGTGTGCATCCGGCCCAAAATGAAGAAAAGGAAAAGAAGTTGTTTTGTTTTCTAATTAGAATTCCAAAACTTCCAGAGTAGTCTAATTGGGAACAACTTTTGCTACACAAATCCAATTCGGATTCTGGTTGTTAATAAAATCAAAGGAAAAGAAATCGTCTTCCTTTCTCTTTCAGATTCAAGGAATTCTGAAGAAGGTCTGGGTAAATTGGTGATAATGTTTGCTACACAAATCCAATTAAAGTGATTTTTGTTGCTAATTAAAGCTAAAAGACAGGGCTTCAATCAGGCAGAAAAATGTTGTACCCTTAAAGTCGTTTGTAAGGAGAAAAACGTGAGACAATCAGGACAGAAAATCTTTTTTTTTAAAAGAGTTTGTTTCAGAAAATAATTAGAGAGAGCTATATCCTTGAGGAAGTATGAGAGTCGTACCCTTAAATAGGGTTGAAATCTTGAAAACTAGATATCACAATTTTAGAAGAGAATATCACACTTTCTTTATAGAGTTTTGGAGATGTATTGTCGGCTAGGCTCAGCTTTCAAGCAAGGCGAAGAGATGAACTCCTAGATGTAGCTGATTTGATTGGTATTTGATTCAGTTTTTACGCTTTCACGATGAATAATGGTATTTGAGAATTTTTCCCTTTATTTAATATATAAGTTATGTTTTCGTGTGAGAGCTAATTATATTTTCTTCTTCCATATATTCTTTTAATCTGATGATTGTTTTCTTCTTTTCCATATAAGTCTAATCATGTTCTTCTTATGTGTGGAATATTAGGGTTCAATTAATTCTGGTAGATTGGTTATATATGATTGTCTTTTACTGTGTTATTGTCTCCGGATATATCGTCGATTTAAGATATCATTATGACAAATCTGTATTTTTTAGAAAAAATAAATTCTCATATCTATTTACGTTAGAATATATTGGCACGTTAAAGATTATTTTCCGGTTATGTTGTTTGGAATGTGAAACACATAATTTGGTTAACATAACTAATCAATACAAGTTGAAGCGATGAAATCTATGAGGGATTCTTGGACCCTTGTGAATTTATGTTCTTGATTTTTGTTCACCTAAATTCAATTGTTTCTTTTTCTCAAGATTTTATTTGTTTTAGTTCATTGTTTTGTTGGTATTACTTTGAACCTATTTTACTGATCGCTTTTCTCGTGGGATCGATACCCCATTATCTACTACATTGATCACGTGTATTGTTTTGGTGTAATCATTTTTTAAGACAAAAAATTAGCTAGTTCAAAATTACAACGTGGTTTAATTCGGTACATGTAGCTAGTTCAAAATTGCGAAATGATTACATTTCTTCTTTCAAAAATAAAAATTTCTAGTACATGTAGTTTTGTTGGGTAATATTTCATCAATTTGAATAAAGTAACAATCTAATTTATCGATAAATCAAATAAGAGTAGATAGGCCCAAGGAAATTAAAGAAAGAAATGCTATGGAATCAATCCTTGGTCCAAAAAGAAAAATTAATAAAAGAAATGTAAGGCTATGAAAAGATTACACTGGAGTCAGGTGACCACTAGCCCTCAAAATGTATCCTTGTGTTTGGTCTTCTTACCACCAGACCCCATTGTCTGCACTCGATTCTATAACCTTGCTAGCGAATCGAATTTTTGCAGCCTAATTTGTAACCAAAGTAACGTGGTAGGATTTGGACCTTGTAGATTGTTTACACGTATCTCAGGGATTTCATCATCCATCCTTGCATTCTAGCATTTTTTTTTTTTTTTTAATATTTTAAGATGTCATATGAGTTATGAAATTGCTATATGCAACTAAAATGCCGTCTAAAACTGGGGGACTATTCGGGTTTTTTCTGAAACGAATGAAACTTTAAATGGTTGCATTGTAGAGACTAAATACCCAAAATATATGAGTGTTGCAGATACCGAGATTGCACGAGCTAAAGGGGAGAGGAGGCGTGATGAGCAGTTCACTCGCAGGGTCGTTATTTGTAAATTAAAACCTAATGGGTCTTCCTCTAACAATGAAAATATTTTTCCCCTAAACCGCTAACTGTGAACCTGTAACTTTCCTTTTATATGTATCCTTGCCCCCATTTGTCACTCGCGTTTCTTTTAGTTATCATCTAATTTAATTAAGGGTGCATAATGGGTGTTGAGATATTTAGGCTCCGTGTATTTTAGAACCTTCAGGGAGTGTTCTTGACGTATTAGTGTCGTCTGGGTGTATAAAACGATTTAGCACCATTTTGTGTTGTAAAATGACGAAAAATTGTGATTTGGGGACAAGGTGTAAATAAGACCCCTTAGTCACTTTCTCACATTTTCATCATCTTTTTTGCCCTGGTTTCGAGCTTGAGAGTGAGATCTAAGTTTGATTGGGAGGATTTGGAGGGTGACTTGAAGGCGTTATCAAAGGATTTTGAATTAGATCTTGTACCATATATAGGATCCACTCTGGGTGAATCAGCACAGACAGTTCAGATAGTACACAACAGAGATGAAAAGAGAAATGTAACCAACGAAACCCAATTAGTAAGGCCCAAGTGAAGGCAAGTCAAAATTTCATATTACTAGTTTAAAGCTCATATGTAAGATACTAGTGTATTTCTCGTGTTGTTGGCACCATAGAAGGTGGGTCGTGACAATAGGTCAAACTCGGTTAAAATTTTAAACAATTAGAAAAATAATAATAATAATAATAATAATAATAATATTTGAAAACCCCCACAATTAATCCTTCCAAAATTTTGATTTTCCAAAACATGGAGTTCATGGTTTTTGTTTGAATGTGTTTTAATAAATACTTATTAAAACATATTAAGGGACTCTACAACGTACCCAATGCACAAATGAAATCGTGGATTTTGCTAAATCCCCCGATAATCGCATTTTTACAAAAACCACCTCAATTAATCCTCCCAAAACTTTGATTTCCCAAAATATGGAATTCATGGTCTTTATTTGAATATGTCTTAATAAATACTTATGACGTGAAGTGCATTAGATTACAGTTTTTTTGAAAAAATGCATATGACGTGTAATGCATATTTAAAACTTTAAGTGTTTGTATTATAGATTGATTTCATTGAAAAGATCTTCAAAAATGCATTTCAACCATACCAAGTTTACTAAAATCCAACAACTAAGTAGATAGTTATAACGATTTGCATTTGAACAAACACAAAAATTTTATCTCTCCCCCACATATGCATTCCACAAACTTTTTAACATTTTTGTTCATTTCCTTTGCCCTTTCTTGCAACTTTTACAAACATTCCATGGTTAATAATGAATCTCCACTATCAATAACTTCCGCAACTTTCACTCCTAACCTACTTTTATTTCCAATCCTAAACATTATTTTGATTTGTTATATAGATTAATGTATTTTCCGTGTCGTTAGTATGATAGAAAGTGGGTTGTGGCAATAGGTCAAATTCGGTTAAAATTTTAAACAATTAGATAGAAAAAAAAAAAAAAAAAAAAAAAAAAAAAAAAAAACCCACAATTAATCCTCCCCAAACTTTGATTTTTCAAAATATGGAGTCCATGGTATTTGATTGAATGTCTTAATATTGAAAATAATTGCAACGTAAAGTTTATTACATTACAATTATTTTTTTTGGAAAAATGCATAGCGTGAAATGCATATTTAAAACTTTAAATGTTTCTGTTATGAGTGGTTTTAAAACTTTAAGTTTTTGTATTAGTGATTGGTTTCAATGGAAAGATCTTCAAAAATACATTTCAACAATACCAAATTTACTCAAATTCGACAACTAAGTAGATTATTATGACGATTTTCATTCAAAAAATACAAATTTTCTCTCTCCACCACATATGCATTCCACAAACTTTTTCACATTTTAGTTGATTTATTTTGCTCTTTTACTTGCAACGTATTTTACAAACATGTCATTATTGATAATGAATCACCACCATCAACACCTTCCACAACTTTCAATCCTAGTCATCTTTTATCTCCAACTTCAAACATCATTCTGAATTGTAAGATAGACTGAGTATTCTTCGTGTCGTTGACATTACCATACGATGTTAAATATTTTCATCGTGGCTTATCTTTCATAGTGTCTCTCAGGGTTTTACTGTGTTGAAACATTTCCTAGTATGCCTCTGGGGATTTTAGCTCAATATGCTATTAGCACCTGGTATGTGGGCTTAAACTATATCATAATTTAAAAAGAGGGATTAAAAAGTTTACCTATCCCTTCAATGTGTAATGAAAAATCTATGTAAATGAAAAAAAAAAGTGAAAAAATTGAAATTTAAAAATCGCTTTTGTTTCTTAACATTTAATGAAACGCAACCACAAAATCCACCTAACCAGATGACAATAATGTGTTTGAAACATGTATCTTATAGATTTGAAATATGAAAGATTTGTAAAGATTATTAGGCTAGAGGCATGGGAAAAGGAAAATAAAGAATTGTGCAAGTGTGAACTGTTCCACAAAGGGAATTAATTGATACACTTGCCCTCCATATGAAACTCAAATAAATAAGAATAATGAGGAAGAAATTTAGCATGAGCTCATTTATTCAAATAATAATTAGATGTTACCATTTATTCATATAGACTAAGGTATTCCTCGTGCCGTTGGCACAATAAAAGTTTAATATAATAAATAGAGTTTATTCTACTTTAAATATTAAGACAAATAAATATCAAAATGTTAGGTATAGAAATCGAACCCATGCACTCTTGGTGCTTTGAGTTCTATGTGAACCGATGGGTCGTGACAATAGATCAAACTTGGTTAAATATTTAAATAATTAGATGAAAAAAAAACACATTTTAAAACCGCCACAATTAATTCTCCAAAAATTTTGATTTCCCAAAAAATGAAGTTCATGGTCTTTGCTAGAGTGCATCTTAATAAATACTTATGACGTGAAGTGCATTAGATTACAGTTTTTTTGAAAAAATGCATATTTAAAACTTTAAGAGTTTGTATTATTGATTGATTACATTGGAAAGATCTTCAAAAATGCATTTCAACCATACCAAGTTTATTAAAATCCGATAACTAAGTAGATAGTTATAACGATTTGCATATGAACAAACACAAAAACTGTATCTCTCTGCCACATATGCATTCCACAAACTTTTTAATCTTTTTGTTCATTTTCTTTGCCATTTTTTGCAACTTATTTACAAACATTCCATTGTTAATAATGAATCTCCACCATCAACATCTTCTGGAACTTTCACTCCTAACCGTCTTTTATCTCCAATCTTAAACACCATTCTGATTTGTTATATAGACTAGTGTATTTTCCGTGTCGTTGGTATGATAGAAAGTGGGTCATAGCAATAGGTCAAATTCGGTTAAAATTTTAAAAAATAAAAAAAACACATTTTAAAACCGCCACAATTAATCCTTCCCAAACTTTGATTTTTCAAAATACGGAGTCCATGGTATTTCCTTGAATGTGTCTTAATATTGAAAATACTTATGACGTGAAGTCTATTAGATTACAGTTATATTTTTAGAAAATGCATATGGCATGAAATGCATATTTAAAACTTTAAGTATTTTAATTATGATTGGCTTTAAAACTTTAAGCGTTTGTATTAGTGATTGGTTTCATTGGAAAGATCTTCAAAAAACCATTTCAATGATATCAACTTTATTAAAATCCTACAACTAAGTAGATTATTATAACGATTTTTTATTTAAAAAAACACAAATTTTCTCTCTCCACCACATATGCATTCCACAAACTTTTTTTACCTTTTTTAGTTCATTTCCTTTGCCCTTCTACTTGCAACTTATTTTACAAACATGCCATTATTGATAATGAATGGTCACCATCAACATCTTCCACAACTTTCAATGGTAGTATGTAATGTTGTAAATATATTACCTATATCAAATAGGAGAACACTCATGCCATGTTTGGTTACACAATGGAATGGGAATAAAAATGGAACTATTGCTATGTTTGGTTATTAGATGGAATGTGAATGGGAATGAGAATGAGAATGATTTGTGTCTTTACCATTATGCCCTCAATTATCAACCATGGATTTTGGATCTAAGTGGGTGAGGAGGCATCTATGTTAGGTAAGGAGGGCACATTAGACAAAAGGAGTGTTGACCATTACAATGGACATTGTAATGGGCATTCATAGGGTTTTGAGAAGTAATGCCCATTACAATGAAATTTGTAATGGTCATTTCCATTATGCCATTTTTATATCCATTGAAACAAAGGAATGGCTTAAACCATCGTAATGGTCATTACCATTACAATGGTCAAACCCATTCCATTGAGTAACCAAACACACCCTCAATGTAATAGAGGGTGGAAAAATGTAAACACTTGAGGAAATAATGAATGAATTCAATACATGTGCTTGATTCGATGAAGCACCATGAGCTACCTCGTGTTATGGAAGGCTCCATGTAATCTTTTTTATTTTTAATATTCGATTTGTATAATTCTCTAAACATTCAAGCACTTAAAATACCACACCCCCCCCCCCCCCCCCCCCCCCCCCACACACACACAGTAATGTAATGGAGTTGGGCTGCAATCTTCGAGTTGGGGGTCATTTGGGAGCTTGCATCTACTAATTCAGTTGACTAAGTTCTTAGTATCACCTCCATTCTTGAATTAAACTCTTGATCTAGGCTTGGATGTTAGTTTTAAGCTATACACTTGGTATTTCATGCAAATTGGCGTATTTGATCTTGGATTTGAGCTATTTCTTTAATGATTCAAGGTTGCATGTTTGTAAGTAGAATACAATTGAGATGTTTGATAGTTATTGATGCAGTCATTTTCTGCTCCCAGCTTTAGCCTAATCCCACGGACCTGCACAAGTAACGTACATGAGCCACAGACCACCGTTGTGGTGGCTGATGGCACTCCGATGCTCAAGTCAGATGGGGATCTAAGGAAGGTGTAATGTTGTAAACAGGGAATTTGTAGCGTGCCTTAGCTTACCAACCTCATGTCTTATTTATAGTGCAGGAGTCCTGGTTCTACCAGGCCATCGAATGCGTAGTTTTGGAAAGAGATCTTCGTGGAGATCATTATCTAATTAGGAGTCGTGTTGTAGGAAAGAAGTTCCCTGTTAGCCCTGTGCTCCTAGATACGTGGGAGATAATTCCCAAACCAAGAGCAATCAGTAGAAGAAAGTTTCCTTGCGTGGAATGTACTCTGGTATTTGCTTCCTTGTGGGAAACATACAGCTGTTATAATTGCCTGTCCGAAGACGATCCTCGAGATATTTGCCTTAGTAGAACTTACGGGTATTGAGGATAGTTGTGAAACATGTGGGCCTAGCATGTTGTACGAGTTCAGGTCTGTCTGGCAGACTGAATTAGGCGGGTTTGGTACCGCTTGGGCCGGATTAGTGTTGGATTGATGCTGGAGCCTGTAATTCCTTGAGATCATCATGACATGTTTATGGCTCAGGGATGTGACCATTTTTTGTGTATCATCAGCTACTCCCCCCGAATTAGTGGGTCGTCACATCGGTTCGCTAAGTCATTTCTTGAAAAGATACGCCGCTCATGATGATTGAGTCTGAATCGTTACTTGAGCCGAGCACTACACTAATTGAACGTGCATCGGTTCAATAAAAAAGAGGCGGGAACCTAATCCCTATTTAGGTCATCCGTAGTGCAGAGTCTGACTCTTTTATTTTCTTTGCTTTTGAAGATACTGCTATGTTCATCTTTTGATTTGGAAAAGATTGTTCGTCTTCTTCATGGCTCAACAAGACCTTCTTGATGGCGTAACCTTGGCCAAGGGCTTGGAATTTTTTGAAGACAGGTTATTTTCCAAGCCCGACCTCACTGAAATCCATTCAAAGTTTGGGGTCCCCGAGGACCTGCCGGGGTATGTCCTGAAGGGTGACCAATCGCCAATGTCACCACCGGTGGGGTTCATCTGCTTGCATCGTGGGATGTTTCAAACTAGAGTGTGTTCTCCCGTTCTTGACGTGATTTGGATATTCTTGGATCTCCTTAGGATACCTCCTGCCCAATTGGGGCCTAATGGATATAGGTTAATCCTCCTTATTCTGATCAGAGCAAAGGAAGTCGGCGTTCGCGTGACTACGCGGGTAATCCAGTTGTTGACTTCTCCTCGATTGAAGGGTAATAATGTCTCGCCAGACGACTTTAAGTTTTGGCAAAAATATTGCTTCTTGGCCCCTGTGGATTCAAAGTACTTCTAGTTCAAGGGTCGTTCGCTCGAACGATAGTTCGGACCGCTTTGTAAGTGTAATTTTTTCTCTTGACTCTGCTATGTTTGATTGTAGGTTGGCAAAACGTTGCTGGTGTTTTTTCGCAGGACGGTTTCCCACTACTCCCCTTAACCTAGAGGAGAAAAATACTATAGAGACGTTATGCGGCTTGTCAACAAGGAATGTGGTGGCTGTCATAAGCGTCCCCAACTTCATCCGTAGTAGGCTGTGGGACAACTGGCACATAGCTCCTACTCTGTACCGAGCATCGCGGGTTAAGCTTGAAAATGGGGCCCCTTCTAGGAAGAGGAAAGTTGTTGGGGCCAAAGCTCATGTTCTGTCTGGCGTGGAGGAGGAGTCTGAGACGTTTGCCTCTTTCGTGAGTTCAAAGAGGTCTCATGTTAGAACTCGGTTTCCTTCAGCACGACCCGTTCCAACGAGAGAAGAGTGCGAATCTGACCGACCCGTCAGGGTGGAGACTGATGTATCCGGTTGGGAGAAAGATTACCTACGATTTGCAAGGGTTGAAGACAGGTCGAATCTTAGTGAAGCGCGGGCCAAAGCTTTGAATGAGTGGCTGGTGCGGGTTGCAATGGCGGCTTCTACCAGTGTTGATTTGCGCGGAACCATTCCAATAGAAAACTCCTGTGAAGATCCATCTGAGGTTGTGAAATATGTTCGTCTCGTTGATGCGCTATCTGATATTGGCCATGGTGGCACAGGCCAAGTTTCGTCCCGTTCCAGGCCACAACTCGAAGTGTTGGAGGGTCTTTTGGATAATTCGCTTCATCCTCTCCCTCCAGATCTCATCAGGCCGTTTCGCACTAAAGGGTCGTCTATTTGCGACAAGGTAAAGGTCGCGGATGAGAGCCTGGGAATAGTGTCAACTGCAAAGGGTGGTACAAGCGTGATTCTTGATCTAAGAAAGCTTCATCCAGATGCGCGAATAAGCATGTATACACCAAACTTGGTAAGGATGAGCATTCAGGTCTGGCACCAAGAGGTTGATGTGGAGTATGCTTCGAAGAAGATGTGGAGTATGCTTCGAGGAAGCATATAAGCAGGCGCCATAGCTGGCTGATGGATTACGCTCTGAAACCCGAGGAGGATACACTAGAAGGGTTTATGGATAAGGGTTTAAAGTATCTTATGCTAGGTATGTCTCACTTGAGCTAGGTGGTCGTTGCTGGGACAGAAGTCGAGGCGGCTCGTGAGAGGGCATATACCATGGAGTGTGTCTTCTCGCACATGCAGGAGTTGTACTCTAATGTGCTTTATGAAATTGAGCGGCTACAAAAGCAAGCTGAGGAAAAGGGGATGGAGCAGTCAGTCGTGGTTGCCGAGACTCAAAGGGCTCGTCTAGAGGCCCTTGAGCATGAACTGGCAGATGTGGTGTCCAAGAGAGACAGAATCAAGGAGTTGAACCGAGACGCAAAGACTACGCAGAAAACTGCAGCTGAAACGCGTTCTGAACTATGTTCTCTTGCTAAAGAGAACGCTTCGAAGGAGTCTGACTGGGCTGCTCAGAAATAACAATTAGAATCTGATGTGGAGTTCAATGCTCGGGAGGCAAGGAAGGTCGAGAACCAGCTCGAATTGGAATGACATGAGCTCAACGCTGTGAAGAGTAGTCTGGCCACAGAGCAGCCTCAGGTTGACGCGCTGACAGGCAAGTTGGAGTTGTTGGAGCGTGAACTTGTTGATGCGAAGGCGCGAGAGAAAGAGCTTCTGCAGGAACAGAGAAAATGCGAGTTTTGTTGGGTTGTACATGGCAGGTTGAAGCTGATGAAGGACGAGCATCCAGAGTGGGATCTCGGCTGCTATAAGAAGATGTCGTGTGTAGACTTGTTTGTTGCCTTTGCATCATTAGACGAAGAGGACAGTTTGGACCGTGATGCCCAGGCCGTAGTGCGTGTGGATGCCACTCCTACTCCTTCCCCCGCTAAGCTTAGCTTTTCTATTTTTGTACCTTCTCCTGATAAGGAGTGAACTCGGTATTCTGTACTCATTTTGTTCGACCGTTAATGAAAATTGTTTTACCCATTTTGTGCTCATTGCCTCTATTGAATGTTTTTCATTTTACCTTGTCATATTGCTTTGGCATAGATCGGTTGAATCATTAGGACGTCGAGTGGTCTGTCTATTGCCAGAAGTTTGACCATTTTCGTTGCGAATGACTCAGAGTCATTGTTGCATAGTCATGTCCGATGGCGGGCATGTTGTGGATAGTTTAGTCTGTGGTTGGTTTGCCGGGCTGATGTCTTTTCCTCGAGGTAAATTTCTGGAGGCTTGCCTCGCTTGCATGATTGGTCGACTGCAGTTGCTGCTATGGGCAAGTTGCGATAGCCTAGCATACGCGTTGGAGCATTTGTGCCGAGTCGGATTTCGTAAGCTCAGGCTGACACACTATGTAGCATTTATTTGGGCAATGGCTGATGATCTATGTGTCGGCGCAAGTTGTCTTTGTTGTTAATAGGATGCCAGTTCGTTTGAGCGTGAAGACACTGACTCAGCTAGATTTGACTTTGCGGCCGCTATTTCCTATGAGAGCGGTGGTCACGTGGCGAGCTGCTTGGGGCTCCCACCTTCCGAACCATTTATGTTCAAACAATGTGGACTACAGGTTCGGGGAGTAAGGATTTGGCGACTACGCTGAAAAGCAGTAGTCTCTTGGCGAGCAATCGACATCAATCGGGGACTGACTAGTCTCCCACCTTTCGAACCATCTACACCCGCGCGGTGGGTGCTACAAGTTCAAGTCAAAGAGGTTTGGCAACCAGGTTGAAAAGCAGTGATCTCGTGGCAAGCCGACAAAATCATTTCGGGAGTAACTAGGCTCCCACCTTCCAAATCATCTACACTTGTGCGCATCAAGCTAAAAATTTGGGAGTTTTTGGCGACCACGCTAAAAAGCGGTGGTCCCGTGAGCTGTCAAAATCAATTCGAGACTGACTAGGCTCCCACCTTCTAGACTATCTACACCCGCTCTGTGGGGCTACAAGTCCAGGGTTGGCAATTCAGCGGCCACACTGAAAAGCGGTGGTCCCATGGCGAGCCATCGAAATCAGTTCGGAACTGACTAGGCTCCCACCTTCCAAACCATCTACACCCACGCAGTGGGGGCTACAGGCCTGGGCTTTGATCAGAAGCTATCGTTGTCAGTCATCACTGGCTAAGCTTACCTGATCAAGTTCGGCGATCATTGACCACGAAGGGGGCAACGATCCCTAGCGAGCCATCATTACCAGGCGTGATAGCACTGATTAGACTCCCAGTTCCTAAACCATCGGGATTCGCGTTGGGCGAACTAGGTGTTGGGATGTACCAGAAGTCGTCATCAGCCTTGGCTGACTAAGTTTGCCCGGTTGGATAGAGGTTCCGCTCGTTTGAGGGCGTGCAAACCCA
This sequence comes from Berberis vulgaris, assembly GCA_963556465.1. NCBI lineage: Eukaryota > Viridiplantae > Streptophyta > Magnoliopsida > Ranunculales > Berberidaceae > Berberis > Berberis vulgaris. The sequence continues at coordinate 61,562,381 of OY747128.1, forward strand.
TGTTCACTAGTATCGCACACTGTGTGGATAACATTACCTTAAATCAAACAACGATCCCTACATACGATCTGTGCATCAAAGCTGATTTGGATATGTGCTCGTGCCAAACATGTAGCAGAATATTGTTTGAATGGTGGGCCGAGCCTTTGGGCCTGCAGAGGAAGAGTTAGGGTTTCTTGTACGGTTGTGCTACGTGTACGGCGTAAGCTGCGAGACGATTGAGTATCAGTTACTCCCCCTCAATTGATGGGGTTGTGTGCAGCGCCATTAATTGAATGAACGTGGTCTGCGCAGTTTCTTTGGGAATCGTCGTCTCTTCATTTCCCATACGGTATTCAATGCTTGACAGTTAATGTTGGGGTGCCCGTTTGGTGAACCATCATGTCTATATAATGGTGTTTCTTCATCGTTGTAGGCACTATCATTCGCAGAGCGTATCGCTTGTAATGTTCTTGTTTGAAGAAAATGTTTTGGGTTTTCCAAAGGCTGAAGGGAGATCTCCAACAATGGAGTCTTCGAATGTTCTGCCATTTGCACCGATCAGGCATGATCATAATCGCCGTTGTGCGTGGTCACCTATTCTAGGTGGGCACGTAGCTAATCTTTTGAGATCTCGTAATTTCTTTTCACATTACGGAGAAGTAGTACGATTTCCTACCAAGGGAGATGCCTTGATGTTATTTCGTGTATGTGTTTTCCACTGCTAACTTATGATTGATCGAAGTGTTAGCAAATGTGCGATGCTTCCGGGTGTGGTATCTCTCAGTCATTCCTGGTGTCGTGCATGAGAAAAACGGCCTCGCTTGGCAGCACTGTGAAACCTTGACTGCTTCGTGGCTTGTGGACATCTTCATCTGCCTTTTTCTATCCTCTTCGGGAGGTAGAAAATTGTTTAAGAAAGTCTGCAAGGGTGTGGGATTCCTTTCAAGGAAGTCAGTCATCCGTTGTAAGGTCTACATCGTTGTTGTAGGGGAGCTTTCCTAGGGTGATTAGACGGAGCAATTGACCGCTTAGTCCTTCTAATCCCCTCTGACACTTTGTCCTTGATCTTCGGAAGGGTTTGAACGAAGTCCACTAAATGTCTCTGTTGTCTCTTGCAAATAGCTTGCATGGCCTCCTTCAGACATCTTTACGTAGTTAGATCGTCTAAAAGAATCTTTACTTCATGTCGCACTGATTTCATATGCTTGTAGTATGTAGTCTTTTGTATCCGCCTCAAGGCGCTTGTTGTTACATCTTTTCAGTAATCAATAGAGTTTGTTTTCGTAATCCTTTATTTACTTCTTAAATGACTGCAAATCACATAAGCCTTTAAGAACTAAAATTCTACATTGACTATGGAAAGTGAAATAAACAATTGAAAAAGACTAATTGTTGATTGATAAAGATTGATCAAGGCCCTGATGTGAACTCGGATGGCCTTTGTGGATCGTTAGTGTTCTCAGCGAACTGTCGAGATTTGCTGGCGTTATAGAATTTACTGAAAAGTAAACCTTTGCGGATCGTAAGTTGGTCTCCACGTATTGTCCCTTCGGAGTGGTTAGGGTATACTTAACGCACTGGTGAAGGATGGAGACTACTGCTTCCATCTGGTAGAGCCATGGTCTTCCTAAGATAAGGTTGTAGGTTGATGGCGCATCTACTACTATGAAGTTTAGAAACAAGACCTTTATTAGCTGCGGCTCTCCTACTACTGTTGCTAACCTTATCTTTCCGATCGGGAAACATTTCTCCCCACTTAATCCAATCAGCGGGTGGTCTAAGGACATCAGGTTTTTCTCCTTGAGGTCCATACTATGGAACGCGCTGTAGAATAGGACGTTGAGTGAGCTTCCTGTGTCCACCAGAGCTTTCTTTACCTCTCACCTTGCAATGGAGACCGAGATGACTAGGGCGTCATTGTGCGGCGCTTAGACTCCTTCGAGGTTTTTGTCCATAAAGGTCAAGGTGGGAATGGGGCTCTGAATCCTCAAGTGGCAAATGCATTTGTCCTTGTCCACAGGTTGTATCTGCGTCTCCATTAGAGTCCACTTGCAGGACTAGTACGACTGGTCTTCACTCGGTTCGACTCCATGAAGGACATAAATTATCCCTAGAGTCTAATTCTCTATTTCTTTCACTGATTCCCCCAAGTCCCTGGGTTTTTCTGGTTGCTTCTTAGAGTTCAGAAATTTTTGTAGTTTGCCCCTGCAGATCCAGTACTCAACCTCATACCTCAGACTCTTGCAGACGTTGGTATCGTGGCCACTTTCCTTGTGGTACGCACAGTACTTGCCGTTGTCACGTTTGGAGGGGTCTCCGCGCTATTTTGATGGCCACTTCAGATCTTTCTAGTTTTTAATGGAGTTTAGTACGTCCAACAGGCTAGATTTGAGGGGTGTCACGGCTTTGGATCCAACGTAGTTGGAGGCTTTTTCTGGCCTGGACTGACTACGGTCTGACCTGTTGTCACTGCGCTTTCTCTAACTCGTTTCTTCATCCTCGCGTCTTTTTCCCTCCTTCTTGTCCTTAAGAGCGGAGGGCTTCTTCTTGCCTTCAGTTTCCCTTTTCACGGTCCTCAACTCCTCCAAGGTAATGTGTTTCTGGGCGCTCTTGAGGAGATTCGTCGTTTCTAGAGGGGGGCTCCAAGCTAAGGTCTTCGTATAGCTCTCCCTCCTTGAGGCCACAGTGAAGGCTATCACGGCCGTGTCATCACTGCATCCGTCGATGAGAATCAGCTCGTTGTTGAAGCACGTGACATACTCTCTGAGTCTCATTGGACTTATGCTTCAAAGAGAGTATGTAGTCTATGCCTTTTCGGAAACGTTGGCTCCCAACAAAGCGTGTCAGGAACTCTTTTGCTAGCGTTTTGAAGGAGTTGATCGACCTTGGCGGAAGGCTGTGGAACCACGTTAGTGTTGACTTCTTCATGCTAGTAGGAAAAGTCGTGTATATCACCGACTCAGATCCTTCTTTGAGAGCCATTACGTGATGGTAATGGCGCAGATGGTCGATTGGGTCGGTGGTTCTGTCATAAAAGTCGAGCTTTGGAGGAGTGAACTTCCTCGGAAGGGACTCATTCATGATTCGATCCAAAAAATGGTGGGACAGAGAGACGGTACAGCACGTTTGGATCATGTGCCCTTCTGCGGAGGAGGTTATGAGGGTCGATCGTCTTTGCCCTGGTGGCGGGTTCAACGTTAGCCACGCAACCTCTTCTAGTCCAATGAGAACTAGCGGGGGCTTGGCTCTCATGTGCTTGCTCTCTGCCATCCTCTGGAGACGAAGGCATGTGTTGCTCCTAGTCTCCATTAGCAGATGACATATTTTTTCATGTGAGAGCATACACCGCCTTGGCGACCTGTTGTATTTGAGATGATAGCATATCTATTCTGGGGTTCGTCATTGCTGTCAGTGCGAGGGCATGAGTCTTTTGTTCGTGCATGACCGGAACCATTGAAAGTGGCGGTACAGTGCCAACCTGAGTGTTTGATGTGTCCCCTTGTTCTTTGTCGTTGCGTGATCTAGTGGTCACCATCTCTCTGGGTTTGGAAGGGAAACGATTCTAGTGAAAAGTTAGGAACTTTGTCGTCCCCACAGATGGCGCCAAACTGATGCAGTCATTTTCCACTCCCTGCTTTGACCTAGTTCCGCTGACCTACTTACCTGCATAAGTAATGCACGTGAGCCATGGACCACCATTGTGGTGGCCGATGGCACTTCGATGCTAAATTCAGACAGAAATCTGAGAAAAATGTAATGTTGTAAACAGGGAATTTGTAGCATACCTTAGCTTACCAACCTCGTGTCTTATTTATAGTGCAGGAGTCCTGGTTTTACCAGGCCATTGAAGGCGTAGTTTAGGAAGGAGATATTCGTGAAAGTCCTTATCTAATTAGGAGTCGTGTTGTAGGAAAGAAGTTACTTGTTAGCCATGTGCTCCTAGATACGCGGGAGATAGTTTCCAAACCAATAGCAATTCGTAGAAGGAAGTTTATCTGCGTGGAATGTACTCTGGTATTTGCTTCCTTGTTGGAAACATAGAGATGTTGTAATTGTCTGTCCGAAGCTGATCCTCGAGATACTTGCCTTAGTAAGACTTACGGGTATTGAGGATAGTTGTGAGACGTGTGGGCCTAGCATGTTGTAAGAGTTCAGGTCCGTCTGGCTGACTGAATTAGGCGGGCTTGGTACTGCTTGGACCGGATCAGTGTTGGACTGATGTTGAAACCTGTAATTCCTCGAGTTCATCATGACACGTGTATGGCTCGAGGATGTGACCTTTTGTGTTTATCATCAGTTATCTTGATGGAATTAAACATTAATATTGTAATTAGTATGCTTTTCAAATGTAAAGTCTAGTTTATATGCATTTACATACTACTGGTGATGTTTTTGCTTGATTTCCATGAACGGGTGTGCTAGTACCATGTGCACGCTATGCATGCCTACACTCATTTTATTATTTTTATTTAAAATTTATATTTTTCTAGTTATTGTTGCTAGTTGCTACTACAAAATATAATTTCACACATCTCAGACTTCGACCGTCACACATGCCACCAAAAAAATGGAGTAAATAAAGAAAAACATTAAGTTCTTAATTTAAAAATATATAAAGTAACAATTTTGAGAAATTCTAAATGGCGAGGTAGCGGGCGAGGAAATCAGCGAGGGAGGGAGAGAAGGGACCGCCCATCCCCCTCGGGATGCGCGCATGAAAAATGACAGTGCGCATTCCAAGGAGGATGGGGATGTGTTTTAAGTAGAAGGATTTTTGTTTTATTGAAAAAAAAATTAGTAACACATAGTTTTTATATAAAAAATTGCCATCAAGGTGGAATTTGTTATCATTACGAAATTGTGGTGAAGTAACCATATATCATCGTGGAAAATATAAAATAAAAATAAAAAATAAAAATAGAAAAAATCAAAGTAAAATACCAAGAAATATTTTAATCATAGTTTAATAGTCACAAACTTATAAATTTCCATCTTTTTATCAAAACGAAATTTTGAATTCAAGTGCTAATTGTTGGTATGAGAAGGCAAAAAGATCGTGCCTGAGAAAAAATAAAAAAAAAATATATATATATATATATAATAGAGTCATACTCTAACATTTCAAATCTACATTTATCTTGACATTGAAGTGACATGTTTTCATTGGCTCGTACTTATTTTACTTTTCAAAAAGTAATCTAATGAAAAGACCCTTCAACCAATGGAAACATACCACGTCGCCAATTTAATTTTGAATGTAGATTTTTTGAGTGTTTAGAATAGAGTTTTTCCTATAATAGATAGTGAAAAGTTGGGTATTGGTACTATATAAGTCTTTCCTTGAGGGTGTCTTTCAGTGGTAACAAACACACCTGAGTCAATCCAAAAATGTCGTTCAGGGTGGGTTCCATAACCCACATGGCAAAGGAAATAACATACACTCGTATATTTTTTTGATAAAAAATTGAAATTAAATTATTTAAAAGAAAAAACCATTTAGGTTCAAAGTACATCTCATCTCAAAACCATCATTACTACTATTACTACTACTATCATTAGCATAGACTAGTGCAACCAACCGATGAATTGTTAAGTTCATATTCCTTCTAATGTGAATTGTTCTGAAATATTCAAAGAAATTTAGTTTGCATTCCAGATGATGCTGTCAGGTAACCATCTGCTACTAAGATAAATGTTCGCTTCTACTATTGATCACTTCCGTAATGTCATTGCTATTAGTTATCACTACAACCTTTTTGTACCCTATCGCAATCGTGAATTCACTTGTTAGTTGACCCCTTCCAGTTCAGCTTCAAAACTTGTTGTCATGTCTTTCCTACACCATCCTTTATTAATCTCTATTATCTTACCATCTGCATCAGTAGCATAGAATGCAAAACAATCATCACATTTGTTCATGTGGAAAGCAGCATCATTGACAAACATAATCAAATCATACCTTGCTCAAAAACCTTTGAAATAACATAATTATTTGCAATTGTGTCTTCTTGTGGTATGTCAGTGCGAGCACCAATAATATCAGCTTGTTGTTGTTCCATATTACTTGAAATCTGCCAGAGATTTACCAAGCTATTGGCTAATCTTGCTATCACATGTACTCTAAATTGTTTGTATTAAAAAACCAACTTGTTTCTAGCCTGCCAAATTTGATCAAGTACTGCAGTTGCTCTAACCATGTCGTGTTATCTTTCATACCCACTATTGTGCATAAACCATAAAAACTCCAGGAAATCCTTCTCATGAGTTACAATTGATATTTTCCTATATAAAAAGTTGTGTAAATATGTTACAGTAATGCGAAACTTGCAAGGGTAAAATCGCCATGCACAAAGTTGGACGTTCAACTTCACAATAGATCTAGGGAGGATTCGTTATAGGAGTAATATATTATTTGCTAAATACAACACCCATAAAAAATTGTGTTGTTTTCACATTTCTTGCAGATACACGCGTAACTTAAAACTTTATTTTCACATGTGTAAGGTTTGCCAATTCATGAATTAGGAAGTCAAGAATTTGCCTTATCTAAGAGTATTTCCAATATGCCAATTAATTTGAAGGGGAATAACATTTTTTTAATTGAAATAAGGGACTTATCATATCTAAGCCTTAAGACCATCCACAGTAAGCTAATTGTTTGAGCACTACTTGAAATGGAGCTCAAATTGAGCGACATTTCAAATGACACTCAAACTTTGGCTTTTGATGAAAAAGTCATAAGTTTTTTTTTTGTCTTTTTGTGAAAAAAATCAAAAGTTGAGCGCTACTTCAAATGGTGCTTAGCCTGATCGTCATATCAAGTTTTGTTTTACCCTGATCCCACTTCACAATTTAACCCTGTTAGTTAGCGTACTCTCTAGGTTATTTGAGGGGGCATAACTTTATCCCATCCCAAATGGAATTGGTATACTGAAGATGCTCTAATTGATGTATCGTGGGTCATTTGAAGGGTGGTATCCTCACAAATTGGCCTAACGTGAATGCTCTATCTAAATAAATAAGACCAATATCTAAATAAATAAAACCATTCCTTTTCCTTTTCTTTTTTTGTAATAACTAACAAATACATGTGAGGTTTGCCATAATCCAAATGCAACAACTTTTTAACACTGTAGCTTCTAATGTGCCACACCACCAAACCAATTTTTTTTTTATTTTTTTTACCTACAAACCTACACCACCAATTAAAACCATTATTTTTTTATTCTCTCTAACTCTCTCTTTTCAAGAACAACAACATGACCCTGCTGTGATCGATTGCAAGGGACAGTGAGACACGATCGACGATGATGAGAGATAGAGAAAATGTGGCTGCAATGGTGGTTGTCTCTTCTTCCCTCCATGCTCGACTCCCCTCTTCTTCCCTCCATCATCCCCACCATCGCAGCATCCGTCCAGTTTTCCAATCACCGCCTGTCAATCATCATCCCACTCTCCATTCTTCTCCCTATCACACCCCCATTTTCAAGAAAGCGAAAATCCTTATATTCACATAGGGTTATCCGTTTCCCCTAAATTTGGGATATGAAATTCAGTAATAGAATAACATTTAGCAACAACAACTGAGACATAAATTAAAAATTGAAACAAACTAAAAATAATTCTAACCAGGAAACTCTTTGAAGATGATTGCCCCACAAAATAAACCTCGAACAATGCAGCTCAAAATCTTTCTAAACCTGAGACAAAGCTAGTCGGCTACCTTTTCAGAGGAATGTGCTCATGATATGAAATTACCTACACAATAAAATAACACCTCAAAGACTTGTAGTACCTCAACAAGGCAAATGTGTTATACGAGAAAAATAACAATTCAAAGACATGTAGTTCCTCAATGAGGCAATTGTGTCATTCAAATAAATTTTTATCGTTCTTAAAGTAAATATCTACCTTACCTATGCTCACGTTGTAGCGGTTGACAATGGCAAATCTGACCTGCATAACGATAGTAGACTTGTCATCCTGCAAGGAATGGGTTAAAAAAAGTAGGGTTGAACAAAAAACCGACCAAACCGATCAAAACCAAACCGATTGGTTCAGTTTAAATTCGGTTCGATTCGATTTCGATTTTAAAAAATTCAAAACCGAAGTGGTCGGTTCAGTTTTTGGATTTTATGTGATTTTAACCGACCAAGCCAAACCGACCAAATATATATAATATGTAATATATATTTTATATAAAAATAATATAATATGTTTAAAATAGTCGGTCGGTTCGATTTTATTTCAATTTTGGTTCGATTTTAGTCGGTTCGGTTCAATTACGGTTTGTATAAATTAGAATCAGTTCGATTTCTGATCGATTTTGTTAATGGTCGATTTCGATTTCGGTTTACAATTTTTGAAACCGACCAAAGTCGGTTCGGTTCACGGTTTAGAAGAAAAACTGAATCGTCGGTTTGGTTTTCAACCCTTAACAAAAGGTATATAATTTCTCAACCAATCAGTATTCATCAATTAGTACAGTTGTGTGTGTCCATAAATTATTTATCTTAAACATATTATTCATTTTTAATGAATTGACCACTTAGACTATGTTACATTGCACCACCTTTGTGTCAAACATACATGTTTGTATGCCTCTATCATATAAATGAAAATTTATCTATCATCTATGTCTAAGTAGGAACACATCACATAAGAACATGCATCACTGGATACACCTAACTATATGAGTAACATAAAAGTCATTCTTGGGCTATCAATGCGCATAAGCCACATCACATTTTTTACGGGTAAAATATCAAGCCTATCTTAGGCATAAAAATCACATCCTTTCTGCAAGACTAACCCGAAGGTTACTTTAGTTTCTGTATAAGAAACGAGCGTCTTAATTTGCAAGACCTAACCCGAAGGTTATTTAGTTTCTCTATAGGAGAGGAAAATCACGAAACAACAAGAAGTTTGGTAGTTCTAAGTGATACAATTCAATGAGATTAAAGTTTATGAACTATTTATATTGCTTATTAGGATATCTCAAAATTCTCTCACAATGACAATTTGTTATAAGTTCACCACAATATCGACCCATACTTTTGGGGAAATATAGCATTTATGTAAACCATATTTATATAACAGAGCGGCGATCAAACCCATTCAATATAAAGATTCATACTCCTATGAGTATATGGAATATCATACTTTCAATCACAGCTCCGTATTGAGCCTAATTCAATTTATCAAATAACACATCGTTACTTAATAAGATTGTTAACCATATAAAAGCCACCATATATATATATGAACCCATACTCAAATTCTCATTATTGTACTTTACAACATTTATACCATTACATAAAGAAAAAATGTGTATTACAACAACAAATAACTCATCAAGCATCTAAATTCAAAAAAAAAAAAAAAAACCAATATAAATCCGAATTAAAACAAGTCATTTACATAAATTTATGAATTATGGTCTTATTGACTTCAGCTTAACTACCCAAACAGAAAAGGCTCCTCCAATGTACATCCTATCTTGATGGCAAGGACATGAATGAAACCCCAAACTTCTCAAGCTAAACAATGGGTAAAGTTAATAACCTAAATTATGCAATGCTCATCTCTATCCCCTTTTCATAATCATTAACACTCTTTAACCCCTCCAAACATATCATGATATATTATCAACCGCATTCATACCAAAATCACATGCCATATGACAAGCACTAAAATAAAATTAACTGACTACACAATAGCAAAAACTAATCCCCTCAATTAAAAGAGTAACTTACCATGAAAAACACAACAAAACCAAAACATAATGAGTTGATAAAAAAATAGTTTTCCATCCCCAGAAGGAACTATTCGACATCCTTGATAACAAACCATGGATGAAGTCTTAAAGAGACAACCATCAGACAATTCAAATTAACATGGTTAACCTACACTAAACAGAAAATCAACATATTTTAGAAATTGCATTTAATACAACAAAACATTGTATAGATGTAACCATCCATCCACTTAGAACAAGTATTGTTTTGGAAGCAATACGTAACACAATGGAAGACACTGAAACAAAAAAAGGGTTAGGAATATAATGACAATCATCAATGATAGTAAACTTATATTGAATTGCAAATAGTTATCTCAACAAGTGAGTCATTCTACACAATTATTGGGGCCCTACATCTCTCAAGTTTTGTCACTCATTTGGTCATGGCCCATATAAGAAACAAAACATCATAATCTGTGAACTAAAATGAGCTCTACAACTACATCTGAGAAATGGGTATGCACAAAAATGCAATTAGTTGCAACCCAATTTCTAATGAACCAACACAAAAAATTTCATAGGTAGATAATCAAACATCCTTCAACCAAAAGGTGACAGAAAATCACAACATTTTCATACCAAGGAACAATTGGGTCCATTTTCTTAACCCAATCAACATTTTCTAGCTTAGAGAATCTAATCCTAAACAAAATCAAATCAATTTCTACCTTCAAAGATAAGAACCCACTATTGTTCCGTCAATAGTAACGCATAATCAGACGGCTTTTTTACAAAATTTTAATTTCTTGACAGAAAAACCCTTACAGATAGCAAGAAGAAGATAATACAAACATGATGAACAATTTTGTTTAAATCTACAAACAATAAAATGCAAGCATAAGAGGATACTAATTTCATATCAAGAAAAGAAAAATGTGTTGAAGTGAAAAACTCCATCTCCTCACCTGGTCAATCCTCAAACAAAGACACACAATAACAAGTAACAACACATGATGGTAACACGAAAGGACATGACTTCTTCTAAAACCCTAACATGAAAACCACCATTACACATCCACTTTCCACCAAAAAACAACCCCAGATTACAAGAAAAAAAATAACAAAAGATGTTTAAGCCATAATGCAAGCCAATCAATCTCGCAAAACCAAACCCCATAAAAAATACCCATTTCATCCAACCATGATTTCTCAAACTCTACTTCATCCCAAACATGAATTTTCAAACTTATTTCAGTATAAAAATCTACCCCAAATACATAAATTTATCTAAACAAAAATATATGAAAAAAAAAATGAAAAACAAAACTCACCGATTTGATATGCACACCACGCAAACCCGCAACCGCATGCGCAAATCAACCCGCGCCGCAGAAAGAGCGCCCTCTCTTCCTTCTCTCTCGATCTCCCTACTGTCAAGCGGAAACCCCCCCCCCCCCCATCAAATCATGGCATTATGGGATCAATCCCACTTGATGAATACCTTCAAACCGGTCTCGATTCAATGATGGAAACAGAAAGAGAACAAGAGGGAGAGATCATAAACACGCAAAAGGATATGATAGATCTAGGGTTGGGTTGGGTTTGATTTGATCGAAAGGAGGTGATGGCGGAATGAACAGTAATGGTGATGACTGAGTCGAGGAAGGAGAAAGGTTGGGCCAGTGGGAGCAACTGCGACGCTCGGTCACATACCGTGCTCGCTAGAGAAGATGAAGAAGAAGAAGTCACAGAGTCAGAGAGGGGAGCAGGAAAAAGAAACAGGAAAAATAAAGGGGTTTCTTTTTAGAATGTGGGTGGCTATTCGCCCCCACTTAATTGCTCAGGACACCTCATCCCTAAACTCCCAAAAATAATGCCAGAAAAACTGAAATTTAAATCTAACTAAAATTTTGAAATTAATCCAATATTTTTAATTAATCCAAAATTTTGAAATTAAATAAATTAACCTTAGAAAATTTACGGGTGTTACACTCCCACACAGCCATCGTCGCCCCTCTTATTCTTCTCCTTTTCCTTTCTGTTTTCTGCTTTTTTTTCCTAACCTTCTAGTAGCTTGTGCGATGATGGGTTCCCCACTCGTGGCGGGTTGTACAAGGGCAAAATTTTTGACCCTCGTGAAGGGAAGAAGATGGAAAGTGCCACTGCAAGATCAAAAAATTTTCGTTGTGAGGGAAGTAGAAGTAACTATGGAGGGGAGAAGAGGGAGTCGAGTGTGGAGATATTTTGCAGGTTCGAGTGGAAGTGGAACATGAAAGAATGTTTGGAGTGGAGAAGAGGAAGTTGGGGGGGAGAGGGTGCATGTGGAACGAAAAAAGGGAAGTTGGGAAGGGAGGGAGTATTTGGAGTGAAGAAGAAGAAGTAGGGAGGGGAGAGGGAGTTTGAATTTAGGAGTGGAAGAATTTAAGTTTTGCCTTTTATGGGTGGTGTTGAAGAGAAATGGTGGTGTGGGACAAAAAAAGGAGTGGTGTGGGAGTGAAAAAATTGGTTTGGAGGTGTGGGACAGTAGAAATTGTGGCGATAAAAATTCGCTACCTAATGTAATTGGGTATATTTTAACATTGGCAGTGACTAAATAACACCACCATTTTCGCTAAAGAACACCACCTACCCCTTACTTTTTAAAGGACACCACCACCTTTCTGAAGGACACCACCACCTACTGAAGGACACCAATATAAGCTCTTAACCTCCCAAACTCAAAAAAATTCCCTTTCTCTCCCAAACGAAATGGTTTCCCCCTCTCCCAAATTTTGAACTTCGCACCCTCTTTCCGCCCTCATTCTCCCTCTGCTATTTACTCTTTTGTTCTACTATCTACTCTTTTGCTCTACTCTCTGCTATTTTCCTCTACGTCATTGTGCGATACAAAGATTGGAGGTTTTTGGAGTGATTTGGGGTCTGTTGGTGTGCGATTATGTGTCTTGGTATGCAATTCAGTTTATGTGTGATTCTAGGGCTTAGTTGGTGTGCAATTCTCTTTGATTCGGTGTCGATTTGGTGTGTGGTCTCTTCCTTGTTCTATCGTGTTCGATTGTTGTTGTGGGAGTAGTTCGTCTTTGCAATCAACCAAGCTCACAAAGTTAGATAACCTCTAAATCTCCATTCCGATAATGTGTTGGTGTAAGTTGTGTTCAATTGTTCCTTGCTCATGTTTATTTTGTTTTAATTGTATCATACTGTTTTAAATGTTTAGTATGACAAAGCCAAACAAAAACATTAAACAGAGTGTTGGTAGTGGTGGTGTTGGTGGCGGTATTGGTGTTAGTAGTGAGGATTACCAACTCAAAGACGACCAATGACGGCGTCTTTGAAAAAGACCATAGCCGAAAAAAATAAAGAAAAAATATATGAGAGAAAAAAACAAAAAATGCAAGAATGGAGGGAGAAAGAATAGGAGATTGGATGAAACTGGGAATGATTTGATTGACTCGGATGAAGCGGTGACACTCCTATTGCTATCACAAAGTCAATGTAGTGTGGTTTATGAGGTTGAGGAAGCGCAGAAAAGTGAGAGGGATGAGAAGGGTGGGAGTGATGAGGAGGGTAAGAATGATGAGGAGGGTCAGGGGGATGCGGAGAGTCAGGGGGAACCAGTTATTTCTATCGAACCTGGTTCCGATGAATATCAAGAACCTTGCAAAGTTTTTTATCCTGGTGGTCCTAAAGATGCATCCATATTAGAGGATTATGATGGTCATGTTTCTTAGTCCATTTGTGTTGGTGAGGAGATATTTATAATATTTTCAAGTTTTATAAAATATGCAGTACTTATTATTTTTACATTATTTTGAAGTTGATTGACGAGCCGAAAAAAGTAATTTTAATGGTCTATAAGCGTGATCTCCGATCGTTGATAGACCATTGTAAAGATCATATCTAACCTGAGACCAACACTTTTCACCTCCCTTTTGGATAAATGACCATCACCATCGATGATGTATATCATATCACTCATTTGTCGATCGTTGGTAAGCCGATTATGATGAAAAAACTCAAATGAAGGCAAAGGAATGTGTGCAACTGGTTGTGAATGGTTTGAGATTCAAAACAGTGAAACACAAAAGCATGTCCAGAAGAATCTTAGCTTTCGTGGAGATGAAATTTATTAAGGAGCATTATTGTGGGAAAGTGAGCGCTAGTGATTCTCTTTAAAAGAAACAAGAAGTTGCACGGGGTTACTTGTTATTTCTTCTGGGTCATAACTATCTTTGCTGATAAGACTGGAATCAAGGTTCACACTGAATATTTGAAGTTGCTAATGAATGTGAGGATGTTGGGAAGTTTGCATGGGGAGTTGGTACTTTAGCGTTCTTGTATCGTCAACTTGGTTGTGCTAGCAGAGCGGGTACCAAACAAATATCTGGATATCTGCCACTTTTGGAGGTACAATTTTTCAATTAATTGTTCAGTTAATTATCTTTTTAGTGTTTCAAATATTGAACTAATATATTGATATGTTTATTTTTATTTTTCTTTGTATTGTTGGATTTATGATCACTTTAGCCATTGGGTACGGCCCGAGCCTCATGGAAACATCGTCTCCAACTTGGCAGAATCATCTCGTATCAATTGAAAATCAAGGTGCGACAGTGAAGCTTTATGGGATTGCAACAAGACTACTTGGAGTGGTTTCATGACATTAGTCATCGGTTCATCCAACCATTAACGACTAGGAGGACACATCCCTTGAGAAATCAACTGTTCATATTTCACAATTAGGTAATTGATCTATATTTTAACAAATTTGCTCACATTTGAAATACATAATTGATTAGTTTTTTTCTAAAATCAATATTTTCCTTGCAGAACAAGTTGGTTGATGAGGCTCTTCAGTTGGTGGTTACATCTATTGAAGAATTAGGGAATGTGGATAAGGTTGTATTGCTCATGAGGCAAAAAAAAAAGTATGTGACTTGCTAAGACAAATGTCTATGCATGTCACCCTCAAAGATAGTGAGGAAGTGCAACAAAATAGTCCAACTGGTGATGGCGGTGGTGCTCCAAGTAGTAGTGTTCCGAGTTGTGGTGCTGCAGGTGGTGGTAGATGAAGGGGTGTTGGTGGTGTTGTTGTGGGCACTGGTGGTGGTAAAGGAATGTCTGATGGTGGTGGTAAAGGAATGTCTGATGGTGGTAAAGGAATGTCTGATGGTGGTGGTGGTGGTAGTGAAGGGTTGATGGTGGTAGTAGTGGTGGTAGTGTTGGCGGTAGAGGAAGGGGTGATTGTGGTGGTGCTGCTGATGACAGTGAAGAAGTTTTTGCGAGTAAAGGAATTGAGGGCAGAATGAAGAAGAGGCATGAGAAGAATTTCACTGAAATTGAACCTCGAAACAAAAAACTAAGAGGACTTGATATATAAAATTTTGATATACACATTTGGTTGTTGTAATCTTTGTAGTTAGTTGATGAAAATGTAATGATTATACGTTTATGCAATGAATTATGATTTCACAATTATGATTCTCATCAGCATTTATGTATATCTCAGTGATGGCTACAAAGTTATCTGTAATCCAAGTAAAATGAACAAATTCTATCAAATAACCTGAAAAATTGGACACAAAGTCACATATTTGTCTAAACTGAAATTTATGTCTGCAAACGCAAGAGCCGCTGCGAATCTGATACAAATAATCGCATTCATACAACAGTCATCTATAAAATGCAAAACCAATACAATTTTTTATGAAATATAAAATATAATTTGTTGATAATTTAATGATAAAAAAGATATAAGTCAAGAGTACATAAAAGTTGACTTCTATTACAATTTGATCATTGTATGTATACATGTCATTTATAAAATGTGCAAAAGTTTAAAAATGTGGTTTAATCATCAATGTAAACGATCTTTTCCGATTTCTTCTTTGCTTTGGATGCATTGTACTTTTCAACCATCACGTCACATATCTGTAGTTGCCCATCGACATCTTTCATGATACTGCTTCTGGAAACATGCGAGAAGGCCAAGTTAGTACTGTCTGAGGCAATGGTGGTCTTGGTGTCATATGAAGCAAGACGAAGTTGTTCACTCTGGTGAAGGTGTGCCATGAAACACATCCGTACGCCGTTCAAGTTTGACGGTGGTGGTACATATGGAAAATATGTAGTGTTTTGGTTCCCCATAACACACAAACACGCAACCATAACAGTTGGCCCCCATCTCTAACATATCCTTTTGAATCAACCATTTTTTCTTTGGAATGCGTATAATGCCTTCAGGAATTATCAGCTCATCTATCACAATGTTCACCCCTTTCGTCATTCAACATTCGAACTCACAAATCATGGTTAGCTTCTAGCTCCATTAGTAGCTCATGTCTTACTTGCCTCCAACCAATCTTTTTGCCGTAACCTAGGAAGTTGACTATGCATATGAGTCTGCAATGGCGAGTACATTCTAAATGTCCTCAACATAATCTCGAATCCATAGAGGAATTTGCTTCATAAACATATTTTTCCACTTCGGCGCCTTCTCTTTTGGCTTTGAAACACTATCTTTTTTTTGGAAAGTGAGCGGGCTTATTTAGGATCCCCAAACCTGAAATAAAGAAGGTCCATGAGTTACATTCGAAGATAAATCTTCCCTATTCTATCTTCATTTACAATATCCTTCAAATCCTGCGCAAATGAGCTGGGGATGATTTCTGTAAATTCAGTGCTGGGATTTAAGCTTGCCAATTTATCAGCCAGTCTGTTCGTTTCCCTGTATGTATGACTGATCTTGTAGTTCTCTAGAGCTCCAAGCATCCTCATGATCCTGCTTATAGTATGTCTTAAGTTCCAAGCTGTATATCTCTCTTTTGTTAAGTATTCAAAGACTGTTGTCGAGTCTGTACACAGTTCCAGCTTCATAATGTTATACTTACTGGCTAATTTCAGGCCAGCTTCGACACCCTGAAGTTCATGTTTAACTACACTATGGCCTGTTGTTGATCCTGCGCATGCAGAAACTACCTCTCCGTCGTCACTTCTTATCACTGCACCATAGCCTCCTGTGCGTCCTCTTAGCGATCCATCAGAGTTCATTTTGTGCCACCCAGTTGGTGGTTTGACCCAACTGCACTTAGTTTGTTGTTGAATGCGGAATGTTGCATCGAGGTTCCACCTCTCTATCAGCTGTCTGTTTCCTGGGTTGTCCTCCACAATAAGGTCACCTATGCTGAACTTAAGATGGATGTCTCTGTGAATTCGCCTTACTAATTCAATTGTTGTGCAGGACTGCTGAGCATATAATCTATTATTCCTTTCGGCCCATAAGTAATAAATTGTTGCATTGAAGGCAACTTTTTTTAGCTGCATGCAGCAACTATTTCCTTTAAAGTGTTGGATACACCAGAGGATTTCTTGTTCCCAGTTGGAGACCTGTCTGGAATAACTGAGCTTGTGAAGCATCTTGCTCCAAATATACTGGGAATAATTGCACTCAAAGAATAGGTGGCTATCTGTTTCCCTCTCAATGTTACAGAGGGGGCAAGTGTCATGCTGAGTGACCCCCCACTTCTTGAGCTTTGTAAGAGTTTTCAATGCCCCATTCACTAGAAGCCATGTTATAAAACTATGACGTGGTATGTTGCCCTTATACCACACCATAACAGTCCATGCTAGCTTCCTGTTCCTCTTCCGTAGAGCTTCATAGGTTGCTTTTGATTGAAATTGGCCACTATTCCCTACCTTCCAGAATATTTCATCTTGTCTGGTGTCATCAATTTCAACTTCTTTAAGACAGCTAGCTATATTAGATATGCTGCTCCTCACGCTGTTAGAGATACACCATGTATTGTGACGGATAATGGCTGAGACCCTGGCTTCTTTATTCAAGGTAGAGTCATACAGTAATTCTTGGGGGAACTTTTCCATCAAGGTGCCCATAGGATGCCATGGTTCTTTCCAAAACAGTGTGTCCTCTCCATTCCCAAGTGAGTACAAAACCAGCATCGAAGCTTTGGCTCTACATTCTAGAATCCGTCTCCAACACCATGAGGCCTCTCTAGGAGTGTCCATGAGCCAGAATGGTTTCTGCTTGATCGGGTGTTTGTGAACCCATTTAACCCACACTGAATTCCTTCGATTGACTATGCTCCAGATATGTTTCATGTATGTAGCTTCATTGCCTATGCGGATGTCTCTCACACCAAGACCACCTTCACTATAAGTGTGACATATGGTTTCCCAGCTAACTAGAGCTTTCTTGGTGGTATCTTCTCCTCCTGACCATAGGAACCTTCTAAGAATAGCTTTTATACAATGAAGAGTTTGTTTGGGCAGGCCGTAGCTTGATGTCCAATAGATGTGCATGCTAGAAAGCACGGACTTGATTAGCACCAACCTTCCTGCATATGTGAGGAACCTATTCTTCCAAGAGCTCACTTTCTTTTTTATCTTCTCAATTATAGGAGCACACTAACTGTGAGATAGGTAAGAAGAGGTCATAGGCAGACCCAAGTATTTGACAGGCAGGTTGCCTACAGGGAACTGAAGTTGATCAACTATTAGACCTCGTTCTTGTTCAGGAACTCCTGCAATAAACAGTTGGCTTTTAGCACAATTAACTTCTAACCCTGTACAAGTCTTGAACACAGTAAGAACTTCTCGTAAAGCCTTGGCTGAATTGTTATCTCCATGGAAGAAGGCAATTAGATCATCCGCAAAACATAGATGCGTTATAATCGGGTCCTTGCACCTATGATGAAGCATATACTAGCCTTCTTGGGCATGTTTCCTGAGAAGAGCATCTAGAATTTTCATAATAAGCACAAACAGATACGGGGACATTGGACATCCCTGTCTAATACCCCTCGTAGCTCTAATATACCCCTTAGGAGATCCATTTAGACATATCGAGAACTTCGCAGTGGTCATACATTCATTGATCCAACCAATGAACACTTCTGGGCATCTGAGCTTCCTTAGGAGGTGTATTATGGCTTCCCATCTTACCATATCATAGGCTTTCTTTAGGTCTATCTTGGCTTCTAGTCTCCTCTAGTGTGTTCACGTACTCATGACCATAAGGGTCCCTTTTCAGGGACTTTTCATGCTCAGAAAATTTATTTTTTTCAATCTTCCTTTGCCCTTTACATGTTTAGTTGGTTCAATCAAGACACGTTCACGGCAACTCAAATTTAGCACTTCCTCTTCAACACCAACTGATGATCAAGAGTGAATTCTAAGAACTTTTGCTTAACAACGTCTACCACTAGATCTATAATCACATTCGCAGTTGCACGAAGATGTGTTTTGCCAAGTTGCATCCAGTGGGTGTGTAACATAGACAGTAAAAGTTGTCTAGAATGAGTAAAATATTGTGTCATTTCATGAGCACAAGGCAACCCATGAGTGGTTTTCGTCACACATCGACACTTGACTGGGTCGGTGCCCACAAATTCAGTATCAGACCTACCAATTTCAGACAACATCAAGTCAAAAGCCTTATGAGACATGGACCCATGAAGTTTTTCAAATAATAAGGGAAGAATATGCTATTTTGTCAGGCTTTTTCTAAAGGTTGCTTCAATCTTTACAAGTTGGACTTGGATCAGTATGCATTTTTGTCCATACATTATAAATATGCCTTGAAAATTCTCCAACATTTTCTTCAACCTAGAGTATGCGCCTTCAACGACCAGTTGTCCGTTGGCCAAAATGCATGAAATTGTTGGTCCATGCATTGACAAAGAACTCCTTATGTGGATACCAAACAGTCCGCAGATAGTTCAAACATTTAGGATGTGATGTTCATCTTCTCTCAAACTCAATAATGCCCTTGTTCCATTCTTGTTATGTAGCCGATCTATACAAATCCGAGAAAGATTCAATAAACTCATTCCATCTTTCATTATCCTCAAAGTCTTTTTTGCAATTCTTTTTCACATTGGTATTTATGTGCCACCTGCACAACAACCTCCTAGCTTCTGGAAAGACTCGTTTAATGGCTTTGATCAACTCAAGCTCTCTGTCAGTCACAAACACCTTTTGCAAGTTGTCTGTATCAAATACTCATAGTAGTTTTTCTAATGCCTAAGTGTATGATTGTTCATTTTCAGATGACATAAAACAGCAACTAACATTGAAAGTCTTGTTGGTCAACGTCACACCCACAATCTCAAATAGTGACACCCTGTAGCGGGGTTTTGTAGGTGAAGTCCATAAGCATCACCATTTGGAAACACTTAGCAAGTATAATTGACTCGGGATGAGACAAAAAAATATTGGTGACTCTGTTTTGATCATCTACTGTATGCCACTCATTATAACCATTATCGCTCAACAAGTGCATTGTGGCTTGCAAAATTGTCATGCCTTTCAGTTAGAGTGTCTTTAGCTGATGAATGACATTGTAAACAATCTTCAAATATGACACATTATTGGGAAACATCTATTTCAAACCAGACAATATGAGGGGCTACACCAGATGTGGACATGTTATGCAAATAAGTCATTTCTGCTTCATTCAGTTTGCTAGCAAAATAATGACCAAAAAGAGATTTTGATCGTGGATGATTGTGGGTTCCAATGGTCACTTGCAGATTCCAATAATCGTTACCTTGTGGCACCTATCTCCACTAGAATGGCCACCCATACTTATTTGAACTGGTCAATTGACCAACCTCCAATTTTTGTTTTTGATTTTTCTTGATCTTCCCTCCCCTCTTACATCCGAAGTGGATACTTCCTTTACGTCTGCTATCAGCAGGTTCCGACTTTGTCATAATGAAAACTATGTTATTCTCCCTACCAACACCTTGACACTAAGTTATTAAGGACGACTTTGATGAAAATACCTTCAAAAAAATGCATACTGACATTAGGAACACTAATCAATGAACTTGTGAAATATTAAATAGTGTCATGCCTACAAGAATTAATCTTACCTTTTGTCATAAACAAGTCGCCATCATCGACTACCTCTTCTAGTGCTTGTTTATCATTCGCTTAAATATCATCATCATCATCCTTCTACATTAACTAAATAATTTTTTTTTGTTATTCTAATCATATATTAAGAAAAAGTAATAAATAAAATCATTAAGGCAAAGTTTACATCTGAAGTTTTATATCTTCCAAATATGTTTTAAATGTTTCCGAATCGTCAAGATTGTTTGAAGGTATCTCAAGATCGATTAGATTGACCATGACATTCTGAGCACAAAATAACAACAATCAATAACAACAACAACAACAACAACAACGATCAAACTAAGCCTAAAAATAAACAAGTCTTAGGGTACAAATATTAACAATTAACCCTAAAAATAATAGTGTTGCTTCAAATATAAACCAAAAAAGAAATTAAACATGATATTACGATAATGACAGTAGCAAAAAAATCCATGCAAGTCCATCTCAAGTTGAGAGTGTACCTCGAGTGGAGTGAGTTGTTCTTCGTTTTGAAATGTCCATCTTCTGCATTTATTCATGTAAATGGAGTACAATGTTGACTCTCAACTCCAACATTATCATCTTTAAGCCTACCAATATCATTTTCACTAAACTCATCCATTTCTAGATACAAACTTCACAAAAACTCTAACAAACGAAAAGGAAGGGAGAGACTGACAAGGAAGACATAGAAGAGATGAGATACTTCGGTGTTGGGGGTCACCCAATGAGCTTGGGATGGAAGACAACCAGTAGAAAATGAAGCAAGAATGAAGATATGTTTTCTTGCGTGAGAGAGAAAATGAAGCAGTAGAGGATGAAGACAATGGTTGGCAGTGTGTTTTCCGGCAATATTAGGAGGAGAAGACTGTGGGAGAGGAGGAGTCTTCGTGCGAGTAGATGGGGATTCGTGGCTGGAATTGTGTGAAAAGAAAAAAAAAAAGGGTTGCTGGTGTTATTTAGCAAAGGCCTTCAACATTTCCAAAATGCAACTATGTCAATGAAATTGGCGGTTGCCACTAAGGGGGTGGTATTCAATTACGAATTTTAATGGATTGTGTGGGTTTTTAAAATCTATTAAAATCCAGGGGTATTCAATTAAGGAATTAAAATGATACATGTAAATCTAGGGGTATTCAAATACCGATTTTAAATGATTGTTTTAAAATCCATCAAAATCAAGGGGTATTCAATTCATGTTTTTCAAAAATCCACAAAAATCAGGGGGTATTAAAAAAGTAGTGGATTTTAATGAATTTGTTAAAGTTGTGGATTTTGAAGGATTTGTGAGTGAAAAATATATATAACAAGAGTTATTCCAAATCCAACCTTCCCTCCTCATATTTCAACGGATTTTGTATTAGCTATTGTTAAATAACATCACCATTTCCCCTAAAAGACGCCACCATCCCATTTTTTTTGTGATCTGCTCAAAGACACCACCACCTTCCATTTTATTCTCTCTTCACAAGAGCAACACCACCTCGCCCCACAACTTTCGTCCACACCACCATGCCCTACCATCGCTGGCTGCACCAGCACCTGCACTTCCTCTTCTTTTTTGTTCTTGTTCTTCTTTTTTGTTATTATTCTTCTCATTTTCTTCTCTTATTTTTCCTTTTTCTCTCTTTTATTTCCTTCTGATTTCTTATTCTTCTACTTTTCTCTTTGTTTTTCTTGTTTTTCTATTTTTTTCTCATTTTTTCTTCTTTTCCCATTTTTTTTCTTTTTCGCTCTTGCAGAGGTTCCTGCGAATGGAGGTTCCCCACTTGCCAAAACCTTCACGAGGGCAAAAAAAAAAAGATAGGAGAAAAAGAAAAAAAAAAAAAAGAGATAAAAAAAAGTGGAGGAGGAAGAGAAGGAAGAAAAAAGAAAAGAACAGAGAAGAATAAAATGTGAAGGGGAGGAGGTTGAGAATGAGAAGATGAAAATGGGTGGAGGTGGGGTGAGAGGTGGAGGTGGTGATTGATGGAGAAGAAGAAAAAAAAGGGGGATGAAGAGGATGAGAAGTGGCGGTGGTGATTGAAAAAGAAGAAGAAGAAGGGACGAGAGGTGGTGGTGGCGGGAATAACATTTTGAAGTAAAATAGTTATTTGTATTACATTTGGACCATCTTCAATGTATTTGATTTTTTTTTTAATTTGAAATAAAATTCTCGTAACATACAAACAATTGTTTAATTGATGTTTTGAGATATGTTTTATGATTTGTATTAGCATGAATAACAATGTAGGTGATTTTTCTATTGTTTCCTGTAACTAATAACACATTTTAATTTATAAGAATCCATTAAAATTCATAACAAACTTTTATAAAATCTACACAATCCCATCATTTAAAACTCATCAAAATTCAGTGTATTTTGTAGAATCATTTGAAATCTTTTAAAATCCATGAGATTTAATAAAATTCTTCGGAGTCCATTCAGATCCATTCATATACCGAATTGAATACCCCACCTAGAATTCTGAGAATATTCGGGTTGTCCCGAAACGAATGAAACTGTACAGGTCCACCGTCTCACTTCATTTTCCAAATCTTTATTTATTGTTGGCAATTCCGCGTAGGGCTTCTTCGAGTTTTTGAGTGAGAAATTATTATGGAAGGAGGAGGCGAAGCCGAAGCAGAAGAAGAGATGAAACGTGTATACTCGGTTTGGGCGATCCCACCAGAGGACGTGAGAGAGAGGTTGAAGAAATTGTTGGGGGGTCTTCGATCTGAGTTTGGAGGTCCAGAGTTCGAACCCCACATCACTGTTGTTGGGGCCATTAAACTAACCGAGTCAGACGCTCTTCACAAATTCAGATCCGCTTGTGAGTCTCTCAAATCCTCCTCCTCCTACACTGCTTCTGTGAATGCGGTATCTACAGGGACTTTCTTCTACCAGTGCGTCTACCTTCTCCTCCATCCTTCCACTGAGGTAATTTCTATATTCTAATTACATTATTATTATTATAGGAATTTTTTTTTTATTTTTTTTTTACATTATATTGTTGACATGCTGTTTACACTTCAATACATACATCATATACAAATTGTGTTGTTGGCATGTGTGAAGGTGCAATTTTCAGCAAATTATATTATTTTTAGTTGGGGGGGGGGGGGGGGGGGGGGGTGCGAAATGGAAAATACTTATTAGTTTATAATAGTAGTTATCAATGGTAAAGTCAATTTTTTTTTTCTACCTAAGCTAGTAACTAATGAAAAAAATACAGCTATAAAAAATGCATTGCATATACCAAATTGAATTCAGTGTGGTTCAATTTTATGCCAAAATAAGGTCACTATCGATAACCTTAGCAAGGAACAAACTAGCATAATAACTAGAATATATAACTAATATCACAAAATAATTAGGATAAGTATCTAGGTGTAGCTAAAAGAAATTTGAAATTTGTGAACCTAATATGATCATAATACAATTTTATAGAAAAAATTGTTTATATGAGGCTCAAATTTTGTACGAATTGGCTAATGGTATATATTTTCAATGAATTCTATAGTCATTATTTTATATATTAATTTTAAATATTTTTTTGTTGGAGGTTTTATACCACTTGTGAAAAAAAATTCATTTCTTTAATGTTAATAAATTTTTATTAAACTAAACATTTTTTAATGTTTGCAATTACTAAAAAAAAATTACATTGAAAATAAAATAAAAATGCACTCAAATAGTATCGAACTCGGGTCTTTTACAAAAAATGGTAAACCTCAAACCACTACACCAACAAAGATATGTTCAAACATTTGTATAAACAATTATCATATTGTATTCTACATTATATAATCGATTTTTTTTAAAACTAAAGTATATATACTAAAAATATTTTAAATTTTGAGGGGGGGGGCTGCCCCCCCTCGCCCCTTAGTAAGGCCGCCCATGATGACTCGTACAATGTCGGGGCTCTTCCAAAACCCCCATTGAATTTCATTTGCTGCTTCGGAAGACCATTTTGTGATTTGAAACCAACTTTTTACATGTTGAGTAGAATGGGCTCTCGTAGAGATCCTCCATTTGAACAAATGAAAGATTTCTTTGTTTACATGTCTTCTAATTTTTTCGAGAGCAATGGGGTTATTTAATATTTCTTAAGATTGCATGAGATTACATACATTGGTTCTCTCTGCAACTTCTCAGATTAATATTTAAAGTCTTATTTGCTTAAAATTGTGTTTTTAGATTGTCATAGGTGTTTAAATCTGCTTTTGGTCACGAAGTATTTAAATTAGGTTCCAAAATTTGATCTCTATACATAAGTTCATCATGATGAAGTATACATCTCTTCACACAATTAACATTATTTTAAGCATGTCATCTATTAGTATATGCACAATGGAATCAGCTCATTTTGCCATTATCAACCTGCAATTTGAAAACCTTTTTCTGAAGCTAGAGCAATAAGTTTATGATACTCCTTTCTTTTCTGTTAGTGACTTAAATTCACATTTTTTAATTTGTGCCAGTTTGGGATATTCTAGCCTTTTTTTTAAAAAAAAAAAACTTTCTTTAGAAAACATTTCTTTTGTTTCACCATTTCAGTTTCAATGTGTGTGTTCGGCATTTTGTAAATCCTGTATATAATTTGTGGCCACAAGGATTATGGGATAGTCTAATTTGTCTTATTATGGAAAAAGCGCAGATTTATCCATTAGCCAGCTAGTCTTATTTGTCTAAAAGATAGAGTTTAATCTTCAACCCTTGTTTAGTTTAGTGCCTCCATTTATGGCTTTCCCATTTGAAAAATTGGATCTCTGTTCCACAACTTCCTTCCGAATGACAGGAAGGAGGACATTTACTATAATCTGATTAACAAGGAAGATCTTCTGTTGGGAAAATCATCGAGGGTTCTAGCTTTGCGTTCTGCTTCTTATGAATAAGAGTTTGCTAGGCGTTTCTGCTGATTTGATCAGGAAATGATTTTTTATTTTGAAGTCATAGGAGAGTGATCAAGTTGGTGGCCTTAGGTGGTGTCTAGAGGGGCACTATTCATGTACTTGAGAAGTTAATGTCCATATTCTTTGAAGTAGGAAATGCTATGTAGTAAATGTGGATAACGAACCCCGGTCACGGTCTAGGATCGATTTAAGATTAAGCTGATTAATCGGGAATTAATCATATTTAATCGTTTTATATTTTGAAAGTGTACATTTTTAGACCCTCACTAATGTAAATTATAATAAATAACATATCTTGACAATAAAAATTAATAAGACAAATATTATAGAGCAACAAAAGTCATTATAGAGCAAATTATGTAATCATGTCCAAAACATCTACATTATAGAACAACAACCACCACCACCCAACAGAACAATCTCGATTTATCACCGATTAATCGGTCACTAACCTATTTCTCACCGATTAATCGGTAACCGCTAAACCTAACCACTAAATACCTAGTTCAGATCGATCTATTCTGATTTACACTAAGAGGAAATGGTGATATGATAGGATTAGGTTTCCATTGGGCCGTGGAGCTATCCCTTCTTGGGGATTTCTAGCCTTTACAATATATACACCATATCTTAAAAATAAAATCAACTATCTTCTAGTTCCATCTATCAATTACGTTGACTAAAAACTAGGGATTTTGGATCTAGAAGACATTTATTTGGTGGGGTAATTGATACCTTAATTCTTTATATTGTAAACAAATAGGGTATTTTCCGTGCCGTTGACACACACATATTTTTTGCTAAATATCATGTACTGAACATCCATGCCACCATCCTCACTTTCACCCTCAATCAATATTCAATTGCAAGCCAATTTAAGGTAAAATATATAATATAAACTTTAGGGTTAAACTCAGTCTAAATTTGAATTAGGTAGGGGAAAAATTAAACTCCGAGAGAAAGTTCTCCCCCAAACTTTGAATTTGCCAAAACATGAAGTTCGGTGTTTTTGTTTAAATTTACATTAAGATGCCTCGACTCATTTCTTCATTTTTTTCTATTAGTATGATCAACCCATCTCATTGTTTTGAAAAATATTGAAAATACTAATGACGTGCATTTGACTTTTTTTAATAATAAAAAAATATATTTAAAAAAAAAATTAGCTTATGTATTGATCATTGGTTTTCTTTAAATTTGAGTTCTTTTTTTTAATATGCCTTGGTAAGCCCTTTTTCATAGGGGTGGGCAATGTCGGTTTGGTTCGGTTTTGAGCCCCAAATCGATTTCGAACCGATTTCATTCGGTTTGCCCAAAACCCAAACCGAAACCAAAATTTGTATTTGTAAACCGATGAATTCAGTTGAACCGAATTTTAGATCGGTTCGGTTGGGCCGAAATTTCGGGCTCAAGCACTTGAAAGACTTTCATTAAAATATGCCCAATTTTTTTAAAAGCCCAATTTTTTTAAAGACCCAATTTTTAGCCTAAAATTGAAAACTTTGAGAGAAGGGGGTGATTCAGTGCAACAGGATGTACAACAGTGCATTTGCTGCACTAATCAGGTATTGACACCTACCTGTTATTTAGTTATTTATATATATCTAATTAATCGATCGGTTCAGTTATAAATCAGTTGGTTCAAAATCGTAAACCGATTTCGAACCATTTATAATCGATTCGGTTTAAATTATTTTCTTTCTACTCATATTTTGGTTTAAAATCGGTTCGGTCGGTTAACCGAATTTAAGTCGGTTTTTGCCCACCCCTACTTTTTCATTCTTTCAAAAAAAATTGAAAATTGTCACAGCGTGAAATGCATTAGACATTTTTTATTAATAAAAACATTTGTATTGATCATTGTTTTGTTGGAAAGATCTTAAATAATTCAATTCAATGATACCAAGATTACCAAAATCCGACAACTAAGTAGGTAATTATGATAATTTTCATTTTGAGAAAAAAGAAAACACAATACTTTCTCTCTCCGCCACATGTACATTCCATTAAATTTTTTCACCATTTTTCATTTGATTTGCCCTTCTACATGTTTTATATTTACAAATATGTAATTATAGAAAATAAATCTCAACCCTCAATAGTTTTCCCAACTTTTAATGTTAGCCATCTTTTATTTCAAATTCCTTATGATTTGACGTTTGTCCTAGTCAACAATGAACAATAAAACACCACTCTGAAATTTAATATAGATGGGTTATAAGAATTCATCCTCTTGATAATGCTTAAATTTGTTCATTGTGAACCTTTTTTTATTGGATGATACCTAGATTGATTTGGGAGTAATCAAGGCGTTGAGGTGAGGTCGAATGAGGATCCCACGTCCCCACCTAAGTAAAAAAAAAGAAGCGAAGCTAGTGCCATCGTAAATTAATCCTGACATATCCTAAAAAATCTCTAAGTTGCAAATAAATGCATTATGTTTCTAAGCTTCTAAGTCGCAAAACCAACTTATATAAATGTTGTATTAGTTCTCTATATAATTTGCAATATATTAACGAATATAATTTTGTTGATCATTTCAATCACCTAAAGTATATAAGTTAGTAAGGAAACAATTTTGAATTTTGAGATAATAACCAGCAATCCAACAAAATTTGAACTCTATTTACTGTTTAACAATTGAGCAATTTAGTTGTACACATGCACTTTGTAACAATTTAAAAAAAAGTAGAGTATGTAGATATTTGTTTGGATTTTGTAGTCTTTGGAATTTGGAATCAATCTCTATTGTAATAAATGGATAAGACAAACCAAAAAGACTCATTCACATTGTAGTTAAGGCGTTGAGCGGAGGCGAGGCGAACGAGCTTGAAAACGCCTCAAGTGAGGCGTGAGGCGTGAGGCGTGAGGCGTGAGGCGTGAGGCGTGAGGCGAGGTAGATGCCTCACTTCACTGAGGCGGTCTTGTCAATTTTTAAATATTTTCTTTAATAAATTGAAACATATCAGCATAGTAGTATACATCATCAATTTGATAAGTATCATAAACAAATATGTATAAAAAGTGACACAACTACCTAGAATTGAAATATCTTTTAAAGATTTTAATAATAAATTAAAGCATATCAGCATAGTAGTATACATCATCATTTTGATAAGTATCATAAGCAAATATGTACAAAAAGTGACACAACTACCTAGAATTAAAATGAAAATATAATAAAGTTGCATAGCATAGCGAAAAGAAATTGTTTGAATGATTGGTAAAAATCCACAAGTATGATCACTATTGGTATTCCAAAAGCATTCATTGAACTATGCTATGAAAAATCAAGATTGATGTTGATCACAGACTGATCAAAACATGGTATGTTTTCTCTAAAAAATAATATAAAAAGTGACATTTATCAAAACTTAAAAACTTTTTATCTTGTTTTTATCAAATTGATCAAATATTACACCAAGAAACATAAAACCTTATTATAGAGTGGGTTACAACATCTTTTTGCTGCAATTAGGCTACAAATGTGCCGAAAATGGGCTGCAATTAGGGTGGCAACAACCAGTTTTAGGGCTGAGGCGAACGCCTCATTTCACCGCACCACATTGCCTCACTTTGAGGCGGAATTTTGTAAAGACGCCTTGAGACGCGCCTAGGCGGTCGCCTTGACTACACTGCTCCATATATATTTGAATGTATATTTTTTTTTTAAAGAATAAAGTGATCGTTTTAACGCCTTGCGCTTTAGCCAAAATTTGCAAAAAGCGTCCGCTAATATTCACGTTTTGGTTTTGATTTTCGTTTTAACCAAAGCAAGTGGTCACCCTATTACTTCACTTCTTACTTTAAGCAGTTGTTTTGGCTTGATTATATTGTTTGGGAGGTCAATCTCATATTGGAGACTTTTTGCTTTCAATCTGAAGGTAATTGATGGTGGACGATGGATATTGAGATACATGACCACTTCAAAAGGTTGAGGGGCATCTACAAATAAAACTTAGATTCCGGGACTCATACCTATTGTTATTCTACGTAGTGTGATTTTGATTGAGTTTGTCGTTGAGGCACTTGTACTTAAATAAGGAGTCTAGAAGTGTGAGGATGGAGAACCTTTACTTCTGATTTTGGTAAGCCATTTTTTCATACCTCTTTATACCTTTTCATTTCCATTTGGTGATTTTAATTAATAATAACAACAACAACAACAACAAGCCGATCTACATCAAATAGGCAACGAGGGCTCACTAGTGGTTGTAAGCTTGTGTCATGTTTACTTAAAAAGCTATACAATTTCCCACCTTTTTAATTTATTATGTTAGCTATAAGCATACCATCTACACTTCTCCTCCCTACCAAAGATGTTCCTTGCTTATACAAACCTGATGATAGATAGAATCCGATATTTTGTGCCGATTGTATTTCAAGATGAAATCAAGGTAGCTGGGATTAGCATGTTACTTGAATTTTTGCAAATCATGTGACTTGGTCATACAGGATTTCATTATATATTCTGAAGGACTTGGGTTTACAGCAGAGTGGACTAATTTGGTCTTCACACAACTGAAAACTATTACATTATCTATCAATCTTCGCACAGTTTATTTCGGGATCATGTGGGTTCGACAAGGGGGTTTCTTCCCTTTGTTCGCTCTACTTGGTTAAACATTAACCAAAATGTAGCATACAATAAATCAATCCAGCTACATTCAAGGGTTCAAACTTCAAACCCTTATCCAAATGGTATTTTTCACCTATATTGCGATATCCTGACGATACTGTGCTATTTTTGGAACCTTGGCTTACAAATGCACTTTGTGTGGTCGTCTCTAATTTGGGTTGAGGTTGTGTAGTTAAAACAACGTTATAACGCTGATATAACTCTTAACGTGGGTGAGCCATTACGTTATGACACTATCACGTTATAGTATCACAGCTTTGATATAAAGGCGTTATATGGCCGTTATTGAGATGACATTTTTTTCAATAACGCCGTTTTAACGTTTTGTTCTAATACATAAAAAAAATACTCATTTCATTCTCAATCGAATCAGAACCCTAGACTCATAGGAAAGAAGGACCAGAGCTAGCCATCGCCAGAGAACTAGACATCGCCGTTTGATAGAGAACGAGATAAGAAGGGAAAAGGACGAAGAGTCGATCGCACTCTTTGTTGTGATCTCGCTCTCATACTAAGGGAAGATTTTTTTATTAAGTTTATTTTTTTTTTTTGAATTTAATGTTATGAACATGATTTTTTTTTACTATAATATATTAATATTTTGTAGGGGTAATAAAATATATATTTAAAAAAACTATTCCGTTATATACCGTTATATCTTGATATATCCCGTTATAACCTATAACGCTCTTGGACCGTTATGGGTCCGTTATCCGTTTTAATTGCATAGGGTTGATGCCATCTTAGGGTTAAAGGTGAATTTCCAAAAGGTCCATTTTTCTCCCAGTTTACATTGCAAGGTTGGAGCACCACCGTGCTAGTTATTGCATCTTCTATAGGAAACATGTAAGATTGGGATAGAATGTGATTGAGAGAAACATACTTGCAAGACTGTTCTTGTAATTGATGTAAGCGGGTAGTATTATGGGTTATTTAGGTAGTATTATTTGTAATTGGGCCTATTATAGTAAAGCCCATACTAGTTACGGTTAGGGTTAGCTTGTCAAAGAAATTAGGGAGGTTATAAATAAGGCGAAGCAATAATAAACATTGTTCTTGGTTAATTGAGTGAAAGAATATTTGTTTTCCTATTTATCTTTGAATTAGTGTTTATCATAGATTTAGCTTAGTTGTAGCTTTAGAGTAACTTAGAGTTCATCAATTGGTATCAGAGCAAAAACACTCCTTTAATGTATGTCAACACAGACTAAATCTCATAGGTACGCATAAAAAAGTGCTTGGAAGATGACTGAATAAGAGAAACCAAGGCAATAGAAGCCACGGAAGGATGTAAAACATCGAAAGATCTCTTGGATGCAGAGAGAGACATATTCCACAGAGAAGAAAAGGGACTCAAGGGAGAAGATGATTGAACTAACAAACTAGTAGGTTTGCAACAATGGATTCATGCATAGATTGCACAAGTGGTAGAGAAGATAGTGGAATGGGAGATGCGGAGGATGGAACTGATGATTACAAGACTCCCAACGAGCACCCACAATGGGTATGCATCAACCCCCCAATCAACACCACACGACATCACCGGTGGCAGTGCACCTCCAGGTGGGTTGATTAGCGTTACAGGAATTTGATACACTTTTAGTAACTGAGAACAAGGCTAAACGAGCAGAAAGAAGAGTGTAGACTCCGAAAAACAGTGTTTGGCGACTCTACCACGCTCTTTCACCACCTACACAACTCAGCCTACTACTGGTGGATCTCTTAAGTGCTTTGGATGCGGTCAACCTGGCTATGCTCGAAGTAATTGCCCTAAAGGGAAGTTCATGTTGTTGACTAATGAGATTGATGAACATGAATACATGGAATAGGCACATCCAGTTGATGGTGAAGGTAGACTTATCTCCTTGGTGGTGGAAGGCACAACGCACCCTTGAAGCTTGTTGACAAACTTCTTCAATCGGGGAGGTTGATGTAAGCGGGTAGTATTATGGGTTATTTAGATAGTATTATTTGAAATAGGGCCTATTAAAGTAAAGACTTAGGGTTAGTTAGCTTATCAAATAAGTTAGGGAGGTTATAAATAAGGCAAAGCAATAAACATTGTTCTTGGTTGATTGAATGCTTATTTATCTTTGAATTAGGATTTATCGTAGATTTAGTTTAGTTCTAGCTTTAGAGTACTTAGAGTTCATCACAAATTGCTTATGACTTGGACCTAAGAAGAGGTTTCAGAGTTTGGGAAATGCTCTCGGTGATAGAATTGATTAAAATGTTGCAATCACACACATCTGTCACGAAGATGATTCGCACACCTCACTGTAGTGAACTTATCTGGAGGGTTAATTCAACTCCAAACTGCGATGGAAGAAACTAGTTCCCACTGGCATCAGCATTTTTATCCAGACAATAGCCTTGGTCTCACCCTAACCATAGAGAATTTAGCAAGACGAGGACTGATTATCACTCACTGAGTGATACTGCCTTTGTGAAAACTATAGGACCTCTTCCTCCCATCTAGAGGCAGCATGGGCTGAGTAATGGGTAAATAGAGCTTTGTCATCTAAGGGACAACTGGTTATGGGAAAAGAATTTTTCTTGCTATCATAGCTGTAGACTGGAAAGAGAGCCCCTTAAGAACTTTTGAAGGAAAAATAAATAAAAGAGAAGAGATGCAACACAACTATTCAGAGATGTTAATGCTTAGCATGGTTGTGGGATGCAACTTGGGGCATCCTTAAAGATGACTCCATTCGTGAATGTATGCTTAGCTGGGATAATCTAATTCAAGGTTGAATCACTGTAAGTATTTTCCTCTTTTGTCCTTGCAAGCTTCTTATTCACCAGGACTGTTTTACTTATAATGTAATTCCCCCTTCTTGTTTTACTGATAAAAATAATAATTAAATAACTAGGTTCGTTAATACCTTTGTTAGGTTGTTATGTTGATAGATCGTCCCTCATACCTAAGCCCTCATTTTCCACAGGAACTAGTTATCCGCTAATAGTATTTTTGTTCTCGTTACCACATCCTCGCCCACAACTTCTGAAAGAATTGGGGATGATGCTAGATCCAACAGTCAGAAATCCTCTAGGTAGTTACAATTTCTTTCTATAAAAAACTGGTGTTTTTATAGCTAGAGTTTTATTTGATGATTTCAGATCTTCAATTGCACTTGCTCTTATATTTAGTTCTCCTTATCAGTACGCACATCTTTTTATAATTGTAGGATACTTACAGGGTTATATAATGTTTTTCCGTCCACTGGAAAAGCATTTAGCCTTTTTTCATGTAAGAAACATTTTGATTGACTTGTTCATTATTTTCTTCAAGACAAGTTCTGCTTTCTCAATGTTGACTTTTCACCCTTACATTCATTGAGTTTTTTTTTTTTTTTTTTGACATGTTGGGGTAATGTAAAATGTGTTATTGCAGGTGGTGGAAACTAGTGTTCATTGTACCGGCCATTTTGGATTCAAAAGCTCAACTCGTGAGTACTCTATATGTAGTCTTCTACTTGACATTGTGCATTATTTTTGTCGAAGTTGTGAAAGTTTATGAACACTTTGCATACCCTATTTCTCTTATCTAATCTCATAAGACAGCCCATCCTCCAATCTAACATACCCCACACTCTTATTCCACATCTGTTAAACAACTCCCCCAAACTACATTTCGTTTTCCATTCCCGTCATTTGTTCTTAAATAAGAAAATTGATCTCTGATACTGATATATCCAATGAGTTTCTTTACTTCAGAATTTCTTTACAGACAGCTATGAACCAACTCAGAGATTAGTTGGTAATATATGATTATCTCATCTAACTGAATGTTACATGGAATTGGAATCAATGATACATTAATTATTATTACAAATTTCTCAAAAGTTAGTTATGAGAAGGGATTTTCTGGAATTGTGGTCAAACTAGAGCATTCTTTAACATTAATTCAGAAGCCAATTTACTTGTTATATGACACTATGTCAATAGTTATGAATGAAAACATTCACTTCAATTCGCAAACTATGTTTTCAGACACATTTTTGACGAGTTGATATTCACGTGAATTTTCATTTCTATTCTTTAAGATATAAAATTAAAACAGGAGATTAATTCTATTGATTTTATATTTGTATATGCATAATATATTCTCTTGTAGATAAGAAAATACCTTTATACGAAATCATGGACGATTTATTGATGTGTGTGGCATGGTCTAGAGGTTGGAGTGTTAAGATTGTTGAAACTGAACTAGTTATTCGAGATTCACATGGTTCAGAATAAGAAAATAAAAATACCTCCATCTCTGTAGTCACCTCTTTGATTAAGAGACTTAAAAAGATGAAGTAGACTCAAACCTTGACTAATCGTAGAAGAAGTTGTTCCTTTTGAGTTTTGAGTTTTGGGTTTGGTAGGTGGGGTATATTTTGGGGAGGGTATTTGAAAGAAAGCGAGAGGGGTAGTTTTGGTATTTGAGTTCATTAAGTGGGCTGAATTTAGAGAATCATCGACAATACTCTTTTTGGATTGGACCAGTTATTTTGAACATTTAATGGACATTCTTTGGAGATTTTGTAGGTTTCAACGTTTTCACCAAAATAAAGTAGGAAGAATTCAAATAACAGGGATGCACTTACGATATGTCGGCAAGTGAATTCCATATCTTGTCTCTTAAATGGCACTCTATAATATTCACATTTAACATATGAAATTAGAAAAATTAAAAATTAAAAATTAAAAATTAAAAATTAAAAATTAAAAATTAAAAATTAAAAATTAAAAATTAAAAATTAAAAATTAAATGGATGAATTCTGAGAATACAACTGATAGTAAATGTTCCTGTTACTTCCGAAAAAAGAAAAACCAATTTTTTTTTTTTTTTTTTCTGATTATATTTAAGTAAGCTAGTAGTTAATACAATCAAATAATTACCAGGGCCATGTAGCTCGAAAGCCTTTCATTTGCAATAGTTGCATTTTACTCGATCAGGATTTAGCTGATCTTGTAAACAACGGAATCATATAAGACCAGAGTAAAATATATAGAACTCTATACCCGAGACTTGAGAAATTAAATAACATAGCTTCTATGAAAGCATACCTTGGAGAAAGTGAACATATATCGAAACTTCCCATGTTGGAGATTCAACGCAGCACGAATCGCCACCATTGAAACTCTACTTGTGTACATCTGTAAATGTAGCAAACCAAGTGATTGTGCTTATGGGTTTAAGATCATCTTCCAAAGCTATTGAATTATACAAAAACCACAAGTTTGATAACAGTTTTTTTTTTTTTTTGAATCATTTGGATCACTCACTCGAGCTAACGTTTCTGCTAGATAATTCTTAAGATTTATTATCTTGGAGTGTTTTCCAAAATATATTTGCATCTAGCAAATAAAATTGCAGAATTATCTCCTTCCCCATTGATTCTGAAGAGAGTTTCATTGTATTTTGAAGCTTATATGCCACATTTGAGCCTTATTTATGGGGATTTAACAGAAGAGGATAAGCAAAGAGCTAAAGAGAAAGCAGAAATCCTTGATGGCACTGTTAACAGTCTGAACTTCGAGGTTGCTTCCCTCGCCTTGTATGAAACAGACACTGAAGACAAAAGCCTCAAGTCCTGGAAGAAGGTAGCTGAACACAATCTCAATTAAATTTTTGTAAATGTTTTGTGTGCTACAAAGTAAACTGACTTATGAGACAAGCAATCAGCCTATTTATGAAGGTTGGTAAATATATGAGTGAGATGTGCACTTATTGGCAAACAGAAAGTTTAACCTAATTCCCATAAGAAAGAACGGTTCCTTCAGTTGTTTGGTTCTCTAAAGATAAACCTAGGGGTTTTGTGAAGGTGTTTCCTCGCTGCACCCTTTATTTTTCTTAACATTGACCAATCTTATATGCATCCCACTTACTCATTTACTCATAAGACACCTTATGTCAAATCTAATCTTACATTGCACCTGGGACATTCCCATCTTTCAAAATAATCCTGATAATCCTCGTAACTACACAACTCGCGCTAAACTTACACGGCTCTTCTATTCACAATAGTAAGTGGGGTGCCTTATGATGTACATACAAAATTTCCCACCGCGTGTAAATCTTCCAGATTCTTCGATCCTCAGTCACTATGCAATGGCTTTTGTGATAAAATAGTTCAATGTCGGTTGAAATTTGAAATGGCGCTAGGAAATATTGAAATCTGTTGGACTACCATTTTAAGAATATACACCCTTCTAACAATGGAAAGGCATGGTAGTGTAAATTCTGATAGGAACAGGGTTGAAGCCTAAAGAGAATGGTCCATGACTCCTTCAGTTTGGCTCATGGGTGTTCATTATTGAACTAGTTACCATGCTACATTTCATATTACATTTGATGTTTACATCATGCTGATCAAGTAACACTCGTATATAAAAAGTTAATTTATTTCAAATTTGTAGGTTTGAGGCACACTCATATGAGCAGCAGCTGTGGGAGGATGGTCTATCGTTGTTACCAATTGATCATCCTTTGTTTGAAGTTGGATTGTTGGTGAATATGATATATATGCTTTGGCTTGGCTCTGATTGGTTGCATGTCTCAAATGAAAAGTTGCATACTCCCAAGTCCCAAGGGAAAAATATTGGAAGCAATTGGATGGGGGTGGGTCTGAACTGAAGTAGCAGACAAATTTCTTCTTTAAAAGATTAAATACAAGTGGTATCACATTCACCATCCCTGACTACAGTGAAACGCATAAGCTTTCCCTTTCCTTTCATTTGCTCCACGTAAACAAGTATAGGTGGGGGGTTTAAAAGAAATATTCCTGGAAAGAAAAAGGGATTAAAGAGAAAGAGAAAAAGAAAAAGGAGGACAAAGGGAGAGGACAGAATGAGAAGTAGGAAAAACAAAATGCAAGTTTTAGATGACATTCAAACTCATGCAGGCTTCTTTCTTTCTATGGCTTATCAACAATGGAATTTGTTAAACTAATAATTAAGGTTGATGAAACTTATGTTTTCTTTTAACTGATTTATTGAGGGGGTTGGGAAACAAGTATCATCCAATGTAAAGCTAGAAAGAAAAGAAATTCTTCAACGCCAAGTCTTCAACTTTGTCGGTCCTCCTTTTTTCCCCTTGCCCTTGGATCATGTTCAAGTTAGGTGAGTTGAAACACCACCCACCCGCGATGCGCGATGAAACCACCAAAATTCGGGTAGGCGGGATGAGCTAAGAAACGTGGGTCATGAAGCAAATGCTACAATAGGGAGGGAGGGGATGACTTGAGAATTAGAATACGAAAATTCTAGCCGGCCTGCTTTGCATGCCTGGTCGGCTAGAATTACTCTTTTGTCCCTCTTCTTTAAAGTGCTTGTGGTCGTGTTTTAAAGAAGAAGGACAAAAAATGTAAATCTGCCGAGCATACCAGGTCGGCTAGAATTCCTCATTAGAATATGATCCACGCAAAACAAATTTGTCAATTCGAGTAGAACCCATAAATATATTCACACAGAGCACTTACCCACCCCCAACCTTGGATAGATTAGATTAGATTAGATTAGATTAGATGCCCCAGTAACAAGACTGACCGACCAATCACCAAAGTGTCCGTTGCTTTTCAGCTTTTGTTGAGTCTTGTAATAGCCAACACCATACTCTTAGCTTGCAAGTTAAGCCCAGCCCAGATTGATTCTCTTATATAAAAATAGAAGCTTCACAAAGAGTCTCACAAATCCAATCCAATCCAATCCAATCCAATCCTTTAGAGAAGGAAGTGCACTGTACTATGCAGTGCCTCCTAGCTAGCTAGTGATGATTTCCTGGTTAAGAACCATACCGTGTTTACTGCATTTCACTCACAAACTTATCTTCCTTCTCACAAGGTTTGCAAATGGATTCGCCCATTGGATGGTTGTAATCTCTGAAGCAGAAAGATCCTCCTTACAGGCACAGAGGAGAAGTTTTGCTGGATTCGGCTCTAGGGGGGCACCTGTTTGGGCAATGTAATGTGTACTCACTCCATTATTCATCACGCTTCTAATTTGATTCTGGTGTAAAAAAATCTTTTCTTGCTTTCTAAATGAATGAAATGCTTTCTTTTTCTTTTTCTTTTTCATCTCTATTCCGTATGCTCCAAATGTTTATCTTGTATATTGACCTTGCTATCCTCCTATCCTAGACAAAAGGTCTAGTTGGATTTTTCTTTTTTCTTTTTAAGCTCCAATTACGTTTGTGTATATGACTTTAGGCCTCAGTTATTCATAATTTGGGAACCTAAATTCATGTTTATGTGGGATGACAACAATGTCCCGATGCAAATCTAAAACATTAAAGTCTTTTTTTTTTTTTTTTTTTTTTTTTTTTTTTTTTTGTAAATTCACGTCCATGATCAATGGATACCTCTACAATTTTTCTTTAAAAGATACTAGGTGTGGAAATGCACTATGTGCGCGCAAATAATAGAGGTGAAGATTACAGAGTGAGGAAGAAGGGAGCGGGGTGGTTGCGAAACAAAGAAAGAGGAAGGTGGGTGAAGAACGAAGACGAGGGTCGACGGCGGTGGAGAAGAGGAGGATGAAGAGGGAGGGAGAGGACGAGGATATGATGAGCATTGTTTAATTTGTGCGACTGTAAAATTAAAAATTAAAAATTAAAAATTGAAAATCATGTTGAAAATATACATATTTTATTATTCATTAATCAATATTTGAGAGTGGCTGGTTTTGATTGTAAAAATATGAAATGTGGACGGTAAAATAAAAAATCAAAATATTAGATCTTTTTTTTATAATTTCTAAATAATTGAAGGGCTTGAAATAAATGATGTTAGGGGCTTAAGTATAATTAATGAATGTCTACAGAAGCTGGCTTTGATTGAACGTTAAAAAATTAGATGTTAGGGCATTTTTATAATTTATAGATAATTGAAGGACTTTAAATAAATTATATTAAGGCCTTGGGTATAATTAATAAATGTTAAAGGGGTTGAGTTTAAATGTAAATAGCATGAGTTTGGAAGGGCGAAATAAAAATTATTAATGAAATTCTAAATATTTATGGACATATGTATAGTTTATAAATAATTATGAACACTGAATAAATTATGTTAGGAGCTTAGATATAATTAAACATATTTGAAAAGAACAAGTTTTTTTTTTCGTAAATAATATAAATTAGGGAAAGTAAAATTGTACATATATATATATATAATAATTTTTATTTAAAATGATAAAAATAGCTCTAACCACTGCTCACCTATCTATTGAATTTTTTATGTATTAATATCTTTAACTCACGTGGGAGCATTTCTTGTGATTCCACAAATTACAAATGAATTGAGGACCCAAATGATAATTGCAAAACCATTGGGGCCTGATGTGAAGTCAGAAATAGGTCTGTTTTTCATACAGAACAGATCGAGAACAAGTGTCCGACTTTCATTCCAAAAAATTTCAGAGTTGAAGTTCGTTTCCAAACTCCATATCAAAATTTCATAATTGAACTTGGAAATTTTCGGTTGAATATCGGAATTTTCGGAAAGCTTTTAAATTTCACTTCTTGAAAATTTGGAAAATTTTATATGGAGAAATGTTTTTAATTCAATTTTCAAGAAATGAGAATTAAACTCAATTAATGTTTAAAATATGGGTCAAACTCTAAAATACAAAAAAACTTAGCTACAACTTACATATTATTATACATGTGATCCTATTTTATTTGTCATACTTTGTATTTATTTCTATTTATTAGTGCTTGTTTGCATATCAGTGAATAAGGTGCTAAGAAGAGGGAGTTTTGTGACCAAGTGATTGAGATAATACCAAATGTAGTCACATATTTATTATTGTGTTACCATTATTTTTCTAAGTAACTAAAATTTGAAAAAGAAAATGACTTTTAAGACCTATTTCTTCACAAAATAGATTATTTAGATATTGTAGTTGATGTAATGACTAATTTCTGCCTACTTTTATGATCGACAATGACTAATTTATTAACTCATGTTAACTCATAAAGTTATAGAACATATTTACCTTTCCTAAACAAATAAAAAATATAATTTTATACTTTTATTTATTAATGATTTTTTTTAACACTTAATCCCTCCTACCCCATGCTGCTGGTAGGTATCGATATTAAATAATTTAATTATGAACAACAAATTATAAGTTTTCACGGACTGACAAATTAATCAAATTATTATGCTAAGGTTTGGTGAAATTTTCATAATGTAGTTAATGGTGATAAAAATTTGATTTTAATTAATTAATAAAATCAATTTGATCGACTTGTCATAAATTTTTACATTCCAATGGAATTATAACATAGTTATTGTATGTGTAATAATAACAAGTGATTCATTAATCACTTTTTCTCCATGAAAACATGATTACTCTGCAAAAGCAGATGACTTTTGCTGCTTAGAGTTTCTTCTGCACATACTCCACTCATTTGATTTCAAGGGCCCATCTAATCCTGTAAACAAATGGACTCACCCATAAACCCAAAAGTTTCACTTGATTATGTTCTTCATGCCAACTTATTCTTTCAATAGTTTACAATGTCATTTTGATCATTATTTATACACACAGATGATACTGTGAAAGCCCATTGAGCATCTAAATTTCACTAATGATTTCATATGTGTAACTAGAGGTTTGGGAGCCACCTTTCTCACCACCAACAATCAGCGACCGTAAATCCATAGGTTTTCTAAATGACAGATCATTTGTTGATTTATTTTCTGCACAAAAAACTACTTGATCTGTAATAGTTCCATTACAAATTCTAAATGTTTAAGGAGACTAAATAATTGATGGAAACATATCTTATTCAAGAAACCAATGATTGAACTTGGAAGATGTGAGACTTCCTATTTCTTAAACTTTGACATCATCGTTGCCACACTTACAACTTCTCTGTTGATTTTTATTTTTTTAATTTTTTTGTCTCTTCAATGGTCCTACTAAGTATTAAAGGAAGAAAAGAAACTTGACACAAAAAGTATCTAAAAAAAAAATCATTAATAAAAGAATCAATGTTGATCATAAAAGTACAAAATTAGATTTTTTATTTTTTAGAAGAACAAATATATCATATAACTTTATGAGTTAACTTTGATTAATGAAATAATCCTTGTTGGTTATAAAAGTAGGTACAAAATAGTCATTACATCAACTATGATATCTAAATTGTATATTTTATGAAAAAGTAAGTCCTAAAAATCATTTTTCGATCAATTTTTGTAATAATATCTAAAATAAATTATTAAAACCCTTACAAATAAATGCCAAAGTCAAATTTTATACTTTTTTTTTTTTTGCAAGTAAAGATAAATTAGCATATTATTAAATCTTATCCACATTATGACAAAAAGTTAATTGATAGCGCTATTGAAAACTTTTTTTTTCTTTGCTGGGTTGGGATTTAGAGGAAAATGAGTAAAATGTTATTTAGTAGCGTGACAACACCCCCTAGATAGCCTTATGCTTTCTACGTGTGAAACGTAAACAATATCTATTTCTATAACGATAATTCAAAAGTGAGTTTTGTAGGTTTGTCTTTTTGCATTTTCGAAAATGACATCGCCATATTGTAAAATTCCTATCATGTCTTAAACAAATCAAATAAAACAAAAAAAAATATGTCATGGGTAATCATGTACATACGGATCCAAATTATGAGTTTAGTCTAACATAATTTTATATTGCCCCTCTACCTTTAACAATAATAAAAGTTCTTTTAAGGCGAGATGATTGAAATACCTTGACTTTTCTATTCACAAAAGAACAGAGGTATCGTTAGAACATCAATATGATCGTCTTTGTTGACTTTTGATCAAATAAACTAGTTTGTTTCCCTCAAATACCCTCAGCCAAATTTTTTAATTTTCATCATGTCCCTTACAAAGTCAGTGGTCGTATTTAACAAAGCCATTTTATTTTGTTCGAATTTTATGCCCGACCTATAATTATGTTCCAAACTTGTCCCTTTAAATTACATAGAATTGTCATAATGTCATTAAACAATTCATCTACTCTTTATTTTATTTTTTTGGCACTCCCTAGAGACCAAGGTTGCATGCCAAAGGCATGACAAGATACACGTGCCAAACGGCAGGGCTGATATACTGTTCTATATAATTTGGTATAAGGTAATTGTAGAATATGGTAACATAGGTCTATCTAGGCAATCAGGACTATACCATTAAGCAACCACGTTAATTGCTACAATTCATAGGGCAAATCAGACAACACATTTCCATGCAGTTAATGTTGCTAAAAAAACTAGTGAAAGTGTACCACATGTTGGACAACACCTGTAAATTTTACCATACCAAAATGCCTCTTATATATATATATTGTATTTTTGTCAGTACGCCTCTAATTAAAGACTTAGTGTAGGAGCAAAATCGTAATTTCATAAGTAATGACAGGACCAAATTTATTGTTCATCCAGGCCACCCTAGGTTGTGGCTTCGGCACTCTTACCAGCGTTATTAGCACAACGACACACTTTTATAATAAAATATGCTACTAATTTTGGGACATTAGTTAAAAAATTATACGTTGCCATTCTCCCTTCCACCCTGTCTCACACACGCTAAGTGTGCATAAAAAGATTGTAATTATATTTTACTTAAAGTGGAAAAATTAATTAATACAAAATTGTTACATGATTAACATCTGAAAAATAAAATCATTTGGGAAATTACTAATACATGCTCAGTGGTGTTTTATAAAGGTTTTTTGAAGAGTTAAATTTGAACGTGAATTTACAATGGTATGAGCCTTGTAGGTGGGCCACATGAGCATACAAAGCTTTAGAAGCCCAATTGAGCTATCAAGGTCCAACCCCAATCACACAAACCTCTCTTTCACATCTTCGTTGAAGCAAACTCTTTCTTCTCTGGATTTACTCCATAATCTTAAGACCTTAAACAATTCGATCTCCATTGAAGAGCTCAAATTAGTCTCCTCCACCATCACCATCAACAAAAAAGAAGATGTTTCATCACCTTCACCTTCTCACTTTGTATCGATGATGGGTTCAGTTCCCTCAATTGGTTTTCTGGTGAGGTTGATAGGAGTGGTGGTGGCTCTTCTAATTCTCTTCTAAAACTTTCAATTCAGAGGTGGGTTTTTCTCCTCTGACAGCGATTGACGATGATGGCGTCACTTCATCTCTCTTCTCCATCGATAAGTGCTTCATTTTTTTAGTGCGAGTAAGAGATTGATGACTGTTTCGTTTTATTCAGTGCAAGTGTGTTTGTGTGAGAAAGAAAGAAAGAGATTTGTGTAATGGAGGAAATGTGTTGTGTTGTGGAGTTTTTCAGGATAGATTCAGAACCAGGAATTCTAGAGGGCGAGGAAACTCGCGACGGGACGGCGGGGTGTGTAACCACCGTCTCCCTCGAGATGCGCATTTTCCTCGCCGCGTAGAAAGGTAGAGAAGGAGGGAGAGGACGTTGATAAGATGGGGGTTTTGTAATATTGGGAGGGCAATTTTCACAATCATAACACGACGGACATACACATCCACTTTTGAATTTTCGTTATAAAGTAGATAAATAGAGAAGATGGTGATGAATCCAAACATATAGTTATAATTTGAATTATAATATATAATTTTATTTTACTAATTTGATGGATACAAATATCTAGATTACAATTCAGAATGATGTTTTACTATTCATTGCTGACTGAGACAAAGTCAAATAAAAATGATTAGATATAAAAGATGGTTAGGATTAAAAGTTGGAAAATGTATTGAATTTGAGAATTGAAATTCATTTCCTATGATGACATATTTATAAATATAAAACATATAGAAAGGCAAAAATTAAAAAAAAAAACTTTTGAAAATAGTTGGTAGAATGTATATGTGGCGGAGAGAGAAAATATTGTGCTTTTCTTTTAGCAAAATGAAAATTTTTTGAAAATCTTTTTTTTTCAAAAGAACCAAGCTGAGTTTGAGTTTGAACCCATGACCTAGTGGTACCATTCGCCAAGCTCTAACCGTTGAGCTGTCATGCCATTGGCAAATTTAGGAAAACTTAGTATCATTGAAATACATTTTTGAAGATCTTTCCAACAAAATCAATAATCAATACAAGCGTTAAATTTTTTAAAATATATATATTTTATAATTATAAAAACGTATAATGTATTTCATGTCTTTAATAATTTTCAAAGCAATGAGACGGACCGATCATATTAGAAAAAAATGAGTCG
This sequence comes from Berberis vulgaris, assembly GCA_963556465.1. Lineage (NCBI taxonomy): Eukaryota > Viridiplantae > Streptophyta > Magnoliopsida > Ranunculales > Berberidaceae > Berberis > Berberis vulgaris. The sequence continues at coordinate 61,606,724 of OY747128.1, forward strand.
GGCATCTTAATGTAGATTTAAACAAAAACCTTAAACTTTATGTTTTTGTGAATTCAAATATTGGGAGAGAACTCATTCTCGGCCTTTAAATTTTCCCTCAATTGATTTAAATTTGACCGAGTCTAACCATAAAATTTATAATATATATTTTTCCAGAGCGAAAGGAGGTAGTGAAGGAGGTGTTCAGTACAAAATATTTAGTAAAAATGAAATTATGTAGAGTGCCAACGGCACGAAACATGCTCTCGTCTAGTTACAACTTACACTATAATATATTAAATCTTATTTAGTTTGGAATAAAAAAAATTCAGATCAGAATCCTTTGAAATGCAACAGTCAAAACATTTTCAACACTTTTTGAATTGGAACACTTCCACTAAGTTTCAAAATTATTTAGATCAGATTTGGATCGAAATTGTATATTTCAGAGACATTCCAATTTTATTCCAAAAAATTTTGAGGTTATCAAAAATCGGCATTTTCGGATTTAGACAATTTAAGAATTGGAATTTTCTTTGAAATTTTCAGCTCATAATTGGATTTGCCAATCCAACTTGCATTCTTAGTCTGAAACTCAAACTTAACTAGGACTAGAAGAAAAAAAAAAATCCTTAATGTTTCGAATGGATTAAATCTCAAAAATATTATTCTATTTGAAAGATTGTACAAGATTCAATGATTGGAAATCAGAGGTTTCGAATTATGTTTAGAATTATTAACAAATGCGAGGAAAAAAAATGTATGAAACCTTTATCGACTATGCCATGCAAACAATTAAAATATTCCTTGTATTATGTTTGGCTCGACACTTGATTTGCGGTTGTTCTTATTTCAATTGATTTCATTGAATGTATTGATTCAAGATTTTGGATTTTGGGGATCCAAGAATTGCAGTTTCTTTTTCATTCAATAAATACTCAGTCAAGATTCTTTTTGTTTTGAGGAAATGACTTGCCACAAAAAATTTAGTCCCAGTGGAAGGAATGTTGAGTCCTCTAAGACGAAGAGACATGGATATCCGATCTCAAGTACACGTGTTTGGCTTGAATGTCCACCACACCATTCCACCAGAAGTTGCGGGAGAGTTGATCAAGTTTGGTGGTAATAGTATAGAGAATGAGGAAAGTTTGCATAGTGTAAACTGGGATTGAATTAAAAACTGCTTTAATCATGACTGTTCTACCAGCTTGGGAGAGGACTTTAGATTTTCAGTTCGAAAGTTTAGTAAATATGTTATCAATCAATAACTGGAAGTCATTTCCTTTCTTTTTAGATAGAAGCAGAGGTGATCCAAAATATTTGTCCTTGTTGATCATTTTAAAGTGTCTTGGATGGACATTGGAGCTGTAGAAGAACAAAGATTTGTCGTAAGTCACTACTTGACCTAAGGCTGAGCAATAGTGTTGTATAATGTCTTTGACTAAATGAGCTTCAGCTAAAGAGGCACGACAAAATAGCATCACATTATCAACATAAAGCAAATGGTTGATAGATGGGGAATGCCTCTTGATTTTGATTCCTTTGATAAGGCCATCATGTTATGCACGAGTGAAAAGCCTGGAGAGGGCTTCTGCCATCAAAATAAAGAGGTAGGGGGAGAGAGGGCCCCCTTGTCTAATTCCCATAGTAGGTTAGATGATAGGGAAAAGAAATCCATTAAGTAAAACTTGCAGGGAAGAGGTGGAGATACATTGTTCGGTAATTTGGATCCACCCTCTAGCAAAGCCTAATTGTTCAAGGATTTGAAACAGAAAATACCATTCTATCCAAACATATGCTTTGCCCATATCAATTTTGATGGCCCCAACCTTGTTTCTTTTTGCGGCAATGTTTCATTTGAAAGAAGGTTTCATGTGTTAAGCTGACATTGTCCGCATATAGCGACATTGGAGAAAATCTCATTGGTTAGGAGAGATAATGTTTTATATGATTTGCCTAAAATTTTTAGATGACATCGCAAAGCCTAATTGGTCGAAACTTATCAGGTGTGATAGGGTTAGGGACCTTCGGGATCAGGGCAATGAAAGTCTCATTGAGTTTAAGGTCTAAATGCCATATAATAATTAAAAAAATAACTACTTCAATCACATCATGCTTCACAATTTTCCAGTAGTGTTGGAAAATGAAAACATGGAAGTCGTCGAAGCCAGGGGATTTGTGGCTACCCATACCAAATATAGTGGCATGGATTTCCTCTTCGTTCAGAATTGTGAAAAGGATCTCATTGTCTTCCATTGAGATGGAGGGTTCAAAAAGAGAAATAATCTCGGGGCAAGGGGTAGGACTAGATGAGTGAAATATATTCTCAAAATAGTTGTTTAGAACTTGTCTTACGGTTGGAGTGCCACTTATTAGACATCCTTGAGGCGAAGAATAAAGTTTTTTTTTTCTACGGAGCATGGAAACAAAATGAAAGAATTTAATGCTCTTATTTCCTTCAATGAGCCAGGAACAACCTGATTTATTGCGCTAGAATAATTCTTCTCTCAAATAAAGTTCGGAGAGTTGGTTTTCCAGAACAGAGGTGGTAATGGCATTTTCCTCAGAGGATGTGGCATTTTGAAGTTTAACCAAGGCCACTTGGATGGCCGAAATACAAAGTTGAATATTTTTGAATTCCCTTTTGTTCCATCTAGTAAGACAATAACTAAGTTTTTTGGTTTTAAGGTAGAAATTGTGAGAAGGGAGATGATGATGGCGGGGACCCCAGGAGGTATTTATAAGTTGGTGACAACGGGGTCCCTAGCCCACATGTTAAAAACATAAAAGGTTTAGGGCCCCAATTGACGTTTGAGACAAGTTGGAGTAAAATAACTATATGGTTCGAGGCCGAAGTGTATATTGTGCGGGCAATAGCCAAAGGAAAACAATCCATCCAGTCAGTAGACACCAGAATGCGATCAAGTTTAGCTTTATCCTCATTATTATCCTTTCTTTTGTTATTCCAGGTAAATTGAGATCTATTGAGAGAGAATTACATGAGATTATGGTTATCAATGAAGGTTTGAAGATGCTTAAAGTTTGAGAAAGTAGGCATGTTGCCCCCCAATATATCTTCTGACAATAAAATAGAGTTTAGATCTCTAATGAGGAGACCTGGTAAAGTTTGGAGATCATATATGTCGAATGGGGGGGGGGGGGGGGGGGGGGGAGAATGTTCAGTTTTCCATACACAAAAATGGCAGACCAAATAGAATGAGCAAAATAGTTATCAATGTGCAATTAAAATAATCTTTGCGGGAAGGAAGGGTAGTGAGATGAATACCTTCTTTCCAGAAGAGGCTGAGACCATCCAATTGTCCATTTGCTTGTACTGAGACTCCATGCTTGAAGCCAAGTCTCTGGCGAATGCATTCCATCTTAGCAGAGGTGGCTTTGGTTTCAGAAATGAAGATGATATCAGGATTTGATTTGCAGTTTCAGAGAATTGTTGTGAGTCAATAGTAACTGTTCTACATGGACCACTTTGTCTGGCTCTATATTCAGTTTCGACGCATTGTGTTTTGTATTTCGATTTGAGTTGACTCGATCTCCGATGAAGGTGGCATAGCTCCAGGTGGAATTTATTGATCTGTAGGGTGCACTTGGTACATTGGGTCTTCATTCAGTAGAATTGGAATGCCACTCTGACCTGTTTTATCCTCATAGGGTGCCAATTGAGCTAGTTGTGATGTTGTTTGTTGGCTTGGTGATTGATTTGAAATTGTTGGGAGGAGAGGAAGAGATTCGGGAATGAATGTTATGGGGAGGTGGTAATGGAAGTTGGGATATAGGTAGTTGAACAATTGATCCAAATTAGGGGTCATGGAGTCGAACAGTGATGTGTAGAGTTATTGGGGTTGATCTAGGATTGGGTGTGAAGGTAATGGTGGAGGAAGGTATGTTGATATGGGGGTAGGGATGATTATGGTTGGGGAGAGGGCTGTGTTGGCAGGGAATGGTGCCAACGGAGAGAGGTGTGGATGATATAGGGTTTGTCGATTTGCAGGAAGGTGGAATCAAGATGAAGAAGATGACTATGGGTGTACAGAGTAAAATTGTGGGTGTCTGTATCTTCAGTGAGAAAGGAGTTGATGGCGTTATAACCGAGAAACCTGGTCGAAAAATTGTGATCCATCATAACTGCCGTTGTAACAACATTAGTAATCATTGTGAACGATTTGAAGTGGATCCATCATAACTGCGAATCTAATTTTTAGTATGGGCAGTGGAGGCCTGATTGGAAAGATGGTGTATTGGGTTGGTGGAGGATGCTCGTTCTAAAGTTGGAGGGGATGTGGGAGTGTTGTGGAAGATTTGAAGTGGATTGAATTGAAGGGGTGGGCGTATAGAGGGTGTGGGATGCATGGTATGGGTGGGAAGTTGGATTGGTATTGGAAAGTTGTTTTGGCTGAAAGTATCCATGAGGAGAGATCGATAACATTGATGTGTTTGAAATAGGTATAAGAATGATCCAGAGGTTGAAGGAGATATGATAAGGGTGTGATTGAGAGTTCGAACAGAAGAAGAGGGGAGTTGGTATAAGAAGAGTTGGTTAATGAGATTGCTGGTAGTGGGTGGAGAGTGGAAGTGATTACTCATTTTAATGAGTTGAAACGATTTGATGTTCAATTGATGGGAGGTCGACGACTAATTAAGGTGGAGAATGATGAATTTGGATAGTGGTCGACGGCTAATTAAGGTGGAGAAGAGGGTACACACTTCGCCCGAGACCTGAAAAAAACACAAAGAAAAACAGTAAACAAGCAAGGGAGCATCTGTGATCACCCTCTGGAGAAGAGAAAGAATGTATTGAAAGTGGGAGCTTGCATGAACAAGGTCGTTGAAAAAAAAAAAAAAGGTAGGAACAGGGGAGGAAGAGACACTTAAGAAATGAGTTTGAGTTCAATGAATATTGTAACTCAAAAACTCTAACTTACAACCATGCTATCTCGGTGATATTATTTCCCCGCAGTTTTCAGCTTTTAGTTTGATTAATTCAATAAAGCATAAAAAATGATGATTCATTCAATACGAAATTGTTTAAAACATTTGTTTGTTTGATTTCCTCATCTATTATTTGAACTTAGACAGAACGGTTTGAACTTGACAAGGCAAAGAGAAATTTCAGGATCTGCATGACATTGTTGTTCAAAGAAAACATGTGAAGGTCGCCATGGGGAAAAAATGGTTGTTTAGATGTTTGTCAAGTTAATAAGTGAAATTAGTATTTAGTCCCAAATAAACATTAAACTTGGTTTTGATGTTAGACTTGTTAACTAACCCGCGTTTACTGGAATTTGTTCGTTAAGTCAGCACATGCAAGACATGTGATTATGTTTTAGACCTAAATGCCCTTGTCAAACAACTTCATCCCCCTTCCAAAACACTACAGACATCTACATCTACCGCTCCTCTCCTTCCTTCTGCAACGAGTCAGAACTACCACTAGTTCATCCTCCTCCTAAGGAACTCATACGAAGTTGAAACTGGTTGATTCAACCGGATATGTTAAAGTTGGCGGTAAACCATTATGGTTGTGTGTTTGTGTATTATTGGAACCAAAGCACTACATGTTTTTCATATGTTCAGCCGCCGTCAAACTTGAAGGACATATAGGTATGTTTCATGGCACACCTTGCCTAGAGTTCCCACTTGATCTTGCTTCATATGATGCCAAGACCACCATTGCCTCGGACAGTATCAACTTGGCCCTCTCGCATGTTTTCATCGTTCGATGGTCAGCTGCAAATAGATGATGTGATGGTTAAGAAGTACAATACATCCAAATCTAAGAATAAGTCTGAAGAGGTCGTTCACATTGAAGATTGATCAACATTTTGTAACTTTTTGCAAATTTTGTAAATGACATGTATACACAATGATCTAGTTGTAAAAGAAGTCGATGTTTTTGTAATCTGCGATGACTTGTACCTTTGTGATCATTATATGACAAGAAATTATAATTTACATTTCATGATGACTTTTTTTGTTTTGTATTTTATGGATGACTAATTGTATGGATGATTTGTATCATGGTAATCGTTACAAAGTTAACTGATAATCAATTAAATATGATAACTTTGATCAATCAACCAGAAAATTAAACACACAAAATAAATTTTATATGACAGCTAACAGTTTTGACTCCAAATGTAAGATCTTCTATGAACACAATATAGAGATTCGCAGAGTCCACTGCAAAGCCAAGAACATAAATCACAAAACATTATGTGTTAGTGACCTGAATACCAAAATATTTCTAGTTGCAAGAACCATTGCGCATACCCTGCAAAAAGTCGCACTAATGAGTGTGAAAGGACAGTTTCCAGACTCTTTCCATTTTGTGATTTTTTTTTTTTTTTTTTTTTTTTTTTTTTTTTTTTTTTTTCCAGTTCCTATGGTTTAGTTACACTCTTAGCATATTTGATTTATTGCAAAACCTCAATTTTCACCTATGCACATTGAGAAGGTAAAAAAAAAAAAAGGTTTTGCAATAAATCAAATATGGCAAGAGTGTAACTAAACCATAGGAATTGAAAAAAATAAAAATAAAAACCAAAAATTCGACCGAGTTTGAAATTTGTCATTTTGTAGAGGCTCGTGCGATTGGAATTTAGATACTCGCATGATCCTCTGCGAAATGACAGTTTCCAGACTTTGTCCATTTTTTTTGTTGTTTTTAATTTTGACTATTTTTTATTTTTTTCAATTCCTATTGTTTAGTTACACTCATGGCATATTTGATTTATTGCAAAACCCCATTCTGACATTCTCATCATGCATAGGTCAAAATGGGGTTTTGCAACAAATTAATATGCGAAGAGTACTACACCATAGGAATTGAAAAAAATCAAAATAAAAAAATCCAAAAATTGGACAGAGTCTGGAATCTGTCTAAGCACAGAGAGTCCTTCGATTTTGTGCATCCCCTTCGATCTTTTGCAGGTTCCTTTGCATTTGGTGTTCAGGTCTCTAATGAAATTTTCCCTGCGAGTTGGATTATAAGCTTCGCAGCGATCGCTACGTTTGTGAATTTCATGTTCGTAGTTTTTGCTTGCATTTGCAGTCAAAAAGTTTTTGTTGATTGAAGCTTGACTTTGTGTCCAATTTTTCGAGTTAATTAATAAATTTTATTATGTTTACTTGAATTCATTGCAGTGATGTAATTCATACATAAATACTAAAAAGAATCATAATTCATTTCATAAACATATAATCATTACATTTGCATTAACTACAAAGTTTACAACAATTAAAATTGTATACATCATGTCATCTTAGTTTTTTTTTTGTTTTTTTTTCGAGTTGAGTTGGAGTGATATTGTCATGCCTCTTCTTTGTTCTGCACCAACAACACCACTACCATCACCTCTTCCTCTAACACTAGGAGCACCAACACCACCAACGCCATCACCCCTACCACCACCTACAGCACCACTACTTGGAGCACCACCACCACTACCACTTGCACCATTCTATTGCTCTTCGTCATTATCTCTGAAGGTGACACGTGTAGGCATTTGTCTTAGCATGTCACCTACTTCCTTTTGTGTCATGAGCAACACAACCTTATCGACATTCTCGCCTTGTTCAATATATGTGTTTAACAACTCAAGAGTCTTATCGACCAACTTGTTTTGCAAGGAAAACATTGATCTTAAAAAAAAAAAAAAAAAAAAAAAAAAAAACGATTATATTTTGTATTTCAAATGTTTGCAAATTTGTTAAAGTATAGATCAATTACCCGATTGTGAGATATGAACAATTTGTTTCTTAAGGAATGTGTCATTTTAGTCGTCGGTGGTGGGATGAATGGATGGCTAATGTCATGAAACCACTCCGAGTAGTCCTTGCTGCAATCCAACAGAAGCTTCACTGGTGCCCCTTGGTTTTTAATTGACATAAGATGATTCTGCCAAGTTGTAGCAAATGAGGATAGTATCTTGTGATTTACCTAGTAGTTATGGCCAGATCGACATCTATTCTTCATTTTGGCTTGAATGGGGGCTTGAATGGGGGGATTTGGAATGACATGTACCTTTCCAATCTGTTTCATCACTTGATTTGGGTGATAGGGTTCTTCCACGTTAAGGCATAACAAACAATCTTGGAACTATGTAATATTGTGAAGTGGAGTTCTTCGCTTGGATTTCATATAAGGGTCTCAAATGACCTGACAATACAAACATGAACTTATTGAATTATGGATGAAAAATGAAAGTAATAAATGACTAAATTTTACCTATTCAAGAGACATGTCATCGACATACTCCCTGAGAGTCAGAAGTTCTTCAGTCACGACCTTGCTAAGTTGGGGGCAATCCCACTTAGACATGGTGGAGAGACGATCATTCCACGATGCTCGGGCCGTACCCTAAAGCCTAAAGTGACCATATGTCCAACACAAAAAAACAAAATAAAAACACATCAATATATTAGTTCAATATCTGAAACACTAAAAAGATATTTGACTGAACAATTAACCCGAAAAATATACCTCAAAAAACGGAGATATCCATATATTTGTTTGGTACCCGCTCTGCTTGCACAACCAAGTTGATGATACAAGAACGATAAAGTACCAACTCCCCATGCAAACTTTCCAACATCATCCACTTTCATCAGCAACTTCAAATACTCGGTGCGAATCTTAGTTCCAGTCTTATCAGCAAAGATAGTTATGCCCAGAAAGAAATAACAAGTAACCCCTAGCAACTTGTTGTTTATTTTGAAGAGAATCGGTTCTATTCACTTTCCCACAACAATGCTCTATAATAAATTTCATTTCCATGAAACTATGATTTTTTTGGAAATGTGTTTGTTCTTCACTCTTTTGAATCCCCAAACCATTTACTAACAGCTGCACACATTTCTTTACCTTCATTTGAGTTTTTTTTTCACGATAACCGACTTACCAACAATCGACAACGGAGTGATATGATAGACGTTATTGATGATGATGGTCATCTCTCTAAAACAGAGGTGAAATGTGTTGGTATCTGGTTGCCAAAGCTCAATAAAAGCACAAATTGTCACCCTATCGACATGATCCTTACAATGGTCTATCAACAATCGTAGACCACTCTTACAGACCATTGAAATTACTTCTTTTGACTCCTCACTCAACTTTCAAACTATAAAATTCTTCTATTGATGTTGACATCTCAACTCGCCTCGTTCCTAAATACAACAAGCAATAAGAAAAACTAGTCAATATCCAAATAATATAAAACAATAAGTACTGCATTTTTAAGAACTTAAAAATATTATAATTACATCCACACAAGACCAAATGGACCGAGAAACATGGTCATCATAATCCTCTAATATGGGGGCATCTTTGGGACCACCAGGATAAGAAACTTTCGCAGGTTCTTAATCTTCATCAGAACTAGGTTTGACAAAAATAACCAGTTCCATTTGATTTTGAACCTCCTCATTTCCCTCACCATCTTCATTTTGACCTTCTGTATCCCCATGACCCTCCGCATCTCCCTCACCTTCTTCATCCCCCATAACCCTCCTCATCCCACTCACCTTCTTCCGCTTCCTCACCCTCACCAACCACACCATGTTGACTTTGCGATAGCAATATGAGTATTGTTGCTTCATCCGAGTCAATTAAATCCTTCCCCATTTCATCATCTCTCCTATTCATCTTCTTTTCTTTCTCCCTACCTCCAGTCTTGCATTTGTTTTTCTCTTGTATTTTTTCTTTTATTGCAATGACCTTTCTCAAAGACGTTTTGTCGTCTTTGAGCTGGATTATCCCCACTACTACCACCATCACCACCAACCAAAGAAGACACAATTCTTTTTTTGTCTTTGCCATACTAAATATTTAAAACAATGATACAATTAAAATAAAACAAAAATGAGGCATGGAGATATACAGTTTCAAAATGGAAATTTAGAATTTACATGACTTCGTGGGTTTGGTTGAATGCAAAGACGAACTCCCACGGCAATAATAGAATACGAAAGCAAAGAAGATGACCACATGCACCAAATTGACACCAAATCAGAGATAACCGCACACCAACAAAACCTCTACTTGGTTAGAATTGTACTCCAACACACCCCAAATCGCAAAGAATCGCACACCAGTCCGACATAAATCGCACCCCAAAACCTCCTACTTTTGTATCGCACAACAATGGAAGTAGAGGGAAAGAACAAAGAGTGGAGTGAGAGAGTAGAGAGTAGAGAGTAAAGGGAGAATGAGGGTGCGAAGATTCAAATTTTAGGAGAGGGAGGAAACCGTTTCGTTGGGAGAGAAGGGAAAAATTGGATTTGGGGAAGGTTAAGGTTTATATTGGTGGTGCTCTTCAGTATGTGGTTGTGTCCTTTAGAAAATAAGGTGACAGTGTCCTTCAACGAAAATCGTAGTGTCATTATCATAAGCCTTTTCGAAAATGCCTTCTACAAATTTTTTTTTTATCAAGTTTGTTTCCAAAAGATGTAAAAGAAATGATTGTTACTGTTATTTATGTACATCATGTCATTTGTATTCATATCTAGCCACGTAGCTAATTTTTAGAAAGCAAGATGTCTAACACCTTGGCCCAATTCTACACAGCAAGGAAACGGGCGAGGGGAGTGAGGTGGCGGGGGTGGGAGCCGTTCATCCAGCTCGAGATGCGCGCGCGAAAAGTCAATGCACGCATCTCGAGTGGGGTGAACGACTCCCACCCCCGCCACCTCACTTCCCTCGCTCATTTCCTCGACACTTAGAATTTCTCTTAACTTGATATTCAGTTTTCCAATCACACTCTCACAAAATTCTCTTTTTTTGGGAGCGCTTCTACACGTCGAGGAAACGAGCGAGGGGAGGGAGGTGACGGGGTGGGGACCGTCCACCCCACTCGGGATGCGTGCCATCATTTTTTGTGCGCGCATCTCGAGGGGGTGGACAGTCCCCACACCGCCACCTCCCTTTCCTCGCTCGTTTCCTCGCCATTTAGAATTTATGTTTTCCTTGCCTAGCTAGAAGAAGACAATGTGTCGAGTTTTTCTTTTGGTACAATTGTAAATAGAAATTTATGTTATTGTTTTTGGGTTAATTGCTATTTCCTAGTAATAAATAGATATTTCCAGAGTACCTCTATAATTATTTATTATTTTATTATCTTTCAGGACTAGCAGTTAATGTGTCCTGATTAGTTGTTTTGAAAAAAGATGACCAAAATACACTGGACAAATCAAAATTTGAGATTGAATGTTTTGTATCGTGAATAGTTCATCTCAAAAAAAAAATCAAAGGATTTAATTGAAATGATGACGTATCTCGAAAAAAATCTAACAGTTATTAAAATCTGCCTTATTTTTTCCATGCTCCTTTCTCCCAAAATCTGCCTTAAAAAATCTTGAATAGCTTATTTTTTACTTGTGTTGGTTATGTTTAAAATTTGGCAGAGCATGAACAATAAAGTTTTCAACAATAAACTTTGCTCTCCTCAATAGTTTTAGGCTGAGTGTGCAAGGACGTAGGCGCAAAGGTATAAATTTTCTTTGTAGGGAGTCACCAAGCAAGTTTTCAAGAAAATGGGTGTGCGTTGCATGAGTTATTGGTTCCTCTAAGCAGCAGGCATGAACAAATCAAAGGTCTCATCATGTTCAAGTGATGGAGACTCTGATGACCCTGGGCTTGATGGGCCAAATGTTGATTTGGGGTTTTTGTGTGACATTGATTACAATGCTCACTCTCAAGGAATCAGATTGTTGTTAGGGCTTTTAATTGGTTGCCTAAAACCGACTGAACCGAACATAAACCGAAATTAAATAGTAAAAACCAAATCGAACCTTATGTGGACGGTTTGGTTTCAGTTCTTTTTTTTCACACACCCGAAACAGCGAACCGAACCGAAGGCATCATTTTGTAATTCTTAGGCTCCAGCCAAGCCAACCCCATGTCCCATCACCCTCTGTTTTTCAAATTCCCAACCAACACTACCCATCGGTCCCATTTCTATTTCTTTTTTAATTATTTTTTTAACTCCCAACCATGTCCCATTGCTCTCTCCTTTTTAAGAACTCGTCTAACTGGCGAGGAAACCAGCGAGGGAGGGGGGGTGCAACCCTCCATCCCCCTCAGGATGCGCGAAGGGGATGGAAGGCACGCATCCCGAGGGGGTGGAGGGTTGCACCACCTTCCCTCGCTAGTTTCCTCGCCAGTTAGAATTTCTGCCTTTTTAATTCCAATTCTAGCCAACACTATGACCTTTTTTATTCTGTCCATCTCTCTCATTCTCTCCTCTTAAGCATCCGACCATACATCCATCAATCATTTCTAAACTCGATTTTTTTTTTTTTGTCTGGAAAGCTCTCAACTCAATCTCACTTGTTATCTGAAGGGTGTTGTTCATCTTCTTCTCTCAAAAGCCCTATACACCTGAGAAGTTTTTCAAACTCTTCTAGTTCCTTCTGCAAACATGAACCAAAAAGTATTTCGATTTGGTGTATAAGCAAACAACACCAAAACAAACCCCTTTTTATCTCTATATATATATGTCTTTCACAACCCATCAATTAATCACTCTTTGAGGCCGAAGAGAAAAGAGAATCTCGACTCTCCTCTTTTTCCCACTTTAACTCAGCGATCGCAAGTATTTCCCCAAGTGTTCTAAAAAATGGCCCAGGCGCTAGACGTTAGAGAAACGCTCAAATTAATGGCTGGGCGGGGTGAAAAATCGGGTAGGCGCCTAGGCGGTGTAGGCGGTCTTGGCGAGTTTTTTTTTTGTTTTTTTTTAATAAGGCTTATTGTGTTCTTATTTTATTTTTTTTCTTCTTTTTTTTAAAGAAACAATTTAATTGTTTTTTATTCAGTATATGTTTGAATGTAGCAATTGATGATTACTTAATGAAATTCTCAAAGGATTTGTCGGTACCAATTTTAGTAATGTAGATTTTATCAAACATGACTGAGGTCATTCATGCAATTTGAAAAAAAATAAAAGAGTAGGTTTGGATATTTTTCCACAAATTCAACTTTGTATAAAGTACCCATCATGACCAACTTCAGTCATTTGAGTTTTAATAAATTTTGTTCATGATTGTTAATTTTTCATGTTTATGAATTTTGCATATGTATCTTGGCATTAAATTGGATGTAATTGATAAGATATTATGCTTAACTTTTGTAAATTATTAAAGTTCTAATACAAAACCGCCTAGGCCCCTGGATGCTAGGGACCTACTCGCCGCCCATCTACCGCCTAGCGCTTTTTATAACACTGATTTCCCCCCATCCTCCTCAATTAAAGCACCCAAAGATAAAACAGTAGCAGACCCCCCAAAAAACAATTTCTTCTCATCTCTTCTGTTACTTTCATATGTACTGAAACCCACTGCAGGTGTAGAAAAAGAAGAATCAAAGAAAGAAAAAAAAAGTTTGAGTTGAAGTACCGTGATGATGGATAAAGTTGTGTTGGATGGTAAAATCAATCGGTTGCTTGAAGTGAGGGGAAAGCCAGGGAAGAAAGTGCAGTTGTCTGAGTCAGAGATTCAGACCGAAAAAACCAAAATCGAAATCGAACCGGACCGATCAATTTGGTTCTGTTTCAGTGATTTTATTGAAAATATGAAAACCAAATTCCTTCTTCGGTTTAGTTCTGGTGCTCTTTTGAAAGACTGAATCCATTAACACCCTTAATTGTTGTTGATCAAGCTTCAAACTCTTATCTTGTTTTAGATCTTAGGAATAGTGTCACGATCCGATCCACATGATACAATATTATTCACTCTAGACCCAACCTAACTACCCGCACGACTTTAAAACACGTTGTGTCATGTGGATCAGGTCGTGACAGAATGGTATCAGAGCCGGACCTAGCCGAAAGTATGCTAACGAGGACGTTAGACTCCCTTAGGGGGTGGATTGTGATACCCATGTGTGGGCGGACTGAAGGGGAGGGTGTGGGAGAGGCAAGTGATGGCGAAACCCAATAGGCACGCGGATCCCAAGAGGGGTTGGGTGAGCTATCAATGGAAGATTATAGTCCCACATCGCCTATGTGAAGGAAGGCGATGTGCTATATATGTACGAGTTTGGATCTACAAAGTATTACGCGTTTTAAAGTCGTGCGGACCTTGGGCCCAAAGCGGACAATATAGTACTCTGTGGATCGGGTCGTGACAAAAGATTGTAACACCCTATGTGGGCGGGCTCTAAGGCTGACGAGCTACCATGTGTGGGGGGCTCTAAGGCTGACAGCTCCATGTGTGGGCGGGCTCAGAAGCTGGCAGACTACCATGTGTTGGCGAGCTTAGAGATCGGCAGGCTACTAGGGGGTTATAGTCCCACAGCGCCTGGGTGAGGGAAGGATATATGCTATATATGTACGAGTTTGGATCCACATGACACACTGCGTTTTAAAGCCGTGCGGGTAGTTAGGTTGGGGCCATAAGGGACAATATTGTATCATGTGGATCGGATCATGACAAAATGATATCAGAGCCTGACCCAGCCGGAAGTGTGTCAATGAGGACGTTGGACCCTAAAGGGGGTGGATTGTAACACCTTATGTGGGCGGACTCTGAGGCTAACAGGCTACCATGTGTGAGCGAGCTCTGAGGCTGGCAGCTCCATGTGTGGGTGGGCTTTAGAGGCTGGCAAGATACCGTGTGTGGGTGGGCTTAGAGGCTGGCAGGCTATTAGGGGGTTATAGTCCCACATCGCCTGGGTGAGGGAAGAATATGTTCTATATATGTACGAGTTTTGATCCACTTGACACAACGTGTTTTAAAGCCGTGCGGGTAGTTAGGTTGGGCACAGAGCGCACAATATTGTATCATGTAGATCGGGTCGTGACAAATAGAATCTCTAATGATTATGATTATGCGTCATCTAATGTAACTATACATTTTGATGCAAGCTTTGATCCTTATCTCGAATAGGGTGTTGTGGGGGTTATTGCGATCTCGGCGTCTAGGAGTATTTTCGCTAAAGTGGATTTCTTGATCAAAAGTATAACACAAATAGCAATATGGCAGAAATTTATGGAGCTGAAGCAACTACGTATATGTGTTGCTGGTTTAAATGGAGTCATGGTCTTATTTTGGAAGACTCTAGTACTGCTTAAATTGTTTGAATGGTGATTCTGATTTGCCAAAATGGTCATGGAAACCAATTGTAAATAATATGAACCGATTATGGTGTAGTCGTGAGAAATGAAATTGGACCTTTCAGTATGTTAGTAGAAGCTTGAATACTCTAGGTCACAGGTTGGCTAAGCAGGCTTTTGAAAAAATAGAAGGCTCCAACTATAACAGTTAGATGTGTTTCGCAACAGAGAAAGATGAAGGCGGGGAGGAAGAAGGGGGTGGTCGTGATTTACAGGAGAAAGGGAATGAGGAAAAGAAGGGGGCCTGGGGAAGAAGATGAAGTTCTTTTTTATAATTTTTTAATAACTGTTAGATTTTCTTCGAGATACATCACATTCAATCTTAGCCTTTGATTTGTCAAGGTTATTTTGGTAATCTTTTTTAAAATAGACGTTCAAGGCACGTTGACTGCTAGTCTTGGGGGAAATTAAAATAGTGAACAATGATGGGGTACTTCGTAAATATCTATTTATTATGGGGGGAAAAACAATTAACCCTTGTTTTTTACCAACTCCATTTTTGAACACACGTGGTTGATGGGTCCACCCCCATGACCACAAAAAGCTTACTAGAATACACCATTATAATGACATAAATGCCCTTAAACATTATCTATAATACTCCTCTCTCATTTACGATTGAAAATTTTCTAAAATTTTTGAAAACTTTAGGATCATGAAAACCACCATTATAATGACATAAATGACCTTAAGCATTATCAAATACTCCTCTCTCATTTATGATTGTAAAATTTCTATTTTTTTTTAACTTTACGATCATGTAAACTATGATAATTGCAATTTTAAATTAATACTCTAAGAATGCTATGGTTTTGAATGAAAATAAACAATGTTGAATATGGGCACATGTAGCGTGTGTGTGGTACTAGTCTAACCTTTGTAACGAAAATTGGCTTGAGGAACAGTGATGCGTTTGTCATGCATATTTTTTAGTTTTTTGAAAATGCCCTCATATAAAAGCCATATTACAAGTAAGTAAAGTTATTAATAGAAAAGGTGTTGAGAGTGATTTTTTAAAGATAGATGTTTTTTGTTGCCACGTGTAGAGAAAGCTATCATGTGAAGATGCGAAAACAATGATGTAAAATGTCAAGTTTACATAGTACATAGTATATGTCTATACTTTTGTGTTGGTAGGAAGGGAAATTCTAAATGGCGAGGGAACCAGCGAGGGAGGAGGGTGAAGTCGTTCATCCCCCTTGAGATGTGCGAACAAGCATATTTCGAGGCGATTCACGCATCTCGAAGGGGGTGAACGACTTCACCCCCTCCCTCGCTGGTTTCCTCGCCCCTTCCCTTGCTGTTTAGACAAACCCTGGTAGGTGTTTAGACAAACCCTAGTAGGAAAAGTTTACCATTCATCATAGTTCCTTACTTCTATAGTTTATTCATTTATTCTTTTAAAATCTAGAGGAGTATTGGGTTAACATGCGTTAGGGGTTTAACCATCAACCTACCTAAGCCCCAATTCAAAAAAAAAAAAAATTTATTTTTAACATTTTTAACAATTCATATTTATATGTGCAAATTAAGTAGCTAATTATCCAAAAAAAATAAAAAAATCAAAACGAACTTTGGGTTTATAATTTCACAAACTTATAATTATATACTTTAATTATGAGGAGCATTAAAAGGGGAAAATACAATATTAGCAAGTGTAGCGTGCGCTCGCACTAGTACGTATGTAATAGAATTTGGCTTTCATTTTGAAAACTATTTTAACCTAATTCTCAAACTCACATTGTTGACCGTTATAGTCAACTTTGACTTTTCAATTCTCATTAAATCCATGATTGTTTTTTACTTAGAGGACATATCTATATTACAATTCAGAGTGGTGTTTTACTATTCGATGTTGAGTGAGACAAAGTTAAATCGAAAGAATTGGAACTAAAAGATGGTTAGGATTAAAAGTTTAGAAATGTATTGAATTTGAGGGTTGAGATTTATTTCCCATGATAGTATATTTGTAAATATAAAACATGTAGAATAACAAAAATAATGAAAAACTTTTGAAAAAAGTTAGTGAAATGTACATGTGGCGGAAAGAGAAAATATTGTGTTTTGCTTTTAGCAAAATGAAAATTATCACAACTATCTACATCGTTATCGGATTTTGGTAAAGTTAATATCAATGAAATACATTTTTTAAGATCTTTCCAACAAAATCAATGATCAACATGAGCGCTAAAATTTAAAAATATATATTCTATAATTAAAAAAACATATAAAATATTTCACATTTTTAATATTTTTCAAAGCAATGAGATGGGCCGATCATACAAAAAAAACGAGTCGGGCATCTTAATGCACATTTAAACAAAAACTCTAAACTTCATATTTTGGTGAATTCAAAAATTGGAGAGAACTCATTCTCGACGTTTAAATTTTTTCCCCAACTAATTCAAATTTGACTGAGTCTAACTAACTCTAAAATTTATAATATATATATTTACCTTAAAATAAGCTAACATTTCAATACTGATTTAGAGCCAAAATGAGGATGGTGAAAGAGGTGTTCAGTATAAAATATTTAATAAAAATAAAATTATATGGAGTGTCAACGACACGGGGCATACTATAATATTTTACATATGCTATAGCATATCTAAAGTTTAAGCTTATTTTGTCAAATCCCTGACCGGTACACCAAAAAAGCTAATTTATTAAGGGCTGCCAAAGTTTCGCAAGGTTCTGTGCCCCGCCAAAGCCAAAACTTGTGACAAATTTCAAAATTTTAATATTAAAAAAACTATAAAATTTTTGTCACGCCCTTCACGTTCTCCTCCCCTATCCAATCAATTGATAGCTTGCGTCACTTTCTGCCCGGAAAATTCTAGGGGTCGAGGGAGGGATCGAGGGAAAGGGAGCGAGGGATGGGTGTAACCACCCATCCTCCTCGGGATGAGCGTCCGCGCGCATCTCCAACGCGATGCGCTCATCCCGAGGAGGATGGGTGGTTACACCCATCCCTCGCCCCTTTCCCTCGCTCCCTCCCTCGCTCTGTAGCAAAGCTCCTTTCTGCCCATTTCAAAGGGTTGCAGATCCTTAGAAAGACAATAAGGTGAAAGGAAAAAAAAGGTCAAAAGGGGTGAGTCATTTTGATTGAGAACAGAGGAATGTGGAAGGACTGCAAGAAAGTTCCATTGATGGAGTTGTTTTCGATACCCCCCACCTTAATCTCTGAGGAGAAAGAGATGGCCCTCTACGCCATTCGATAAGAAGAAGAATTCGACACCAGCAAGACTTGCTGCTTTCCATGTACTTCACAAGGTGCCCACTAGAGTCTCTCCGTATTTCAAGGCCAAATCAATTACACAGTTACCGGTATATGAATTTTTGCATAAAAGAAGTTGATATTTGTGTTTTTTGTTGCAATAGTTAGGGAAAAATGAGCCCTCCCAAGTAATTAGAGCTCAATGGATTCGATGTACAAATGTGCATTTTTTTGTCCTTTCTTTCATTCGATTAGTCTCACTTTATTGATGTGTTTTGATTTGATTTGATTTGATTGAGTTTGTCTAGACAGGCTTTAAAGCCATTTTTTTTTTTAAGTTTGGGTGTTTTTACACTTTTATTCATTTTCTTTAAAACACAGAGACAAACATTATCTATAAAAGAGATAGAAGTGTAAAAAGCCCAAAGCCTAACTAAAAAGTGGCTATAAAGCTTGGCTGCTTAGAATTGGGGGATCTGATTTGAGCAAAGTTTTGGCTAATCTTCGATTTTGGAGAGTATTGGGTTTGTAGTGGCTAAACATGCAGGGTGTTTGTTTTTTAAGTGCTTAGAAGCTAATTTTTAACTGGAGTTAGAAGTTCTGAATTAACTATTTGTTTTGCTTCTAAACGAGCTACTGATTAGAAGCTGTAAAATTAAAAGGTGTTTATTTTTAGGTGTTGAATGAGAACTGTTTGACAATTTTGCCCCACTGAGCTGAAAATATTTATGACATATATATTGTGCTTAAAATCATATTCAATAATTATTCAAATCCTAGAGAATGTTATATTACCTTTAATTACAAGAATATCGAAATATGACCAAGTACATTTAAAAATATATATATCAAACCAATTTTTTTTATAATATTTCGTTTGCAATACGATCTCGTAAATTAACCATATTGATTTATTCACGTGATCCAAATACTTGAGACAATTGTGGTTGTTTAGTATCAGTTTGCTCGGGAGAGCTGGAGAGATGAAGAAAAATTTAAATATACGGAGAAAGAAAACAAAGATGAATGAGAGAAATGAGATAAGTTTCTTACCGAGTCCTTGTGAAGGTAAGTAGAACCACAATCCTTGGTGAAGAGAATGAATGTGTGCCGTCAAAATTTAGCCCTACTTATTTTTAAGAAGATGGGGGCATAAATTGTCATTACAAATTTATGTTAAGGTCATTATTGGTAATGCATTCGTTTTTCGCTCCCCCCTTTGACCTAGTCTTGTTGACATGCACAAGTAACACTGGTGAGCCATAAACCACTATTGTGGTGGCCGATGACACTCTGATGCTAAAGTCAGACATGGATCTGAGGAAGATGTAATGTTGTAAATAAGGAATTTGTAGTGTACCTTAGCTTACCGGCCTCATGTCATATTTATAGTGAAAAAGTCATGGTTCGACCAGGCCATCGATGACGTAGTAGTTTAAGAAGGAGATCTTCGTAAAGATCCTTATCTAATTAGGAGTCGTGTTGTAGGAGGAAAATTCCTTATTAGCCCTGTGCTCCTAGATACGCGGGAGATAATTCCCTATCTAAGGGTATTCCGCAGGAGGAAGTTTCATGTGTGATATGTACTCTGGTATTTGCTTCCTAGTTGGAAGCAGATAGCTATTGTAGTTGCCTATCCGAAGTTGATCTTCGAGATACCTGCCTTAGTAGGGCTTACGAGTATTGAGGATAGCTGTGAGACATATGAGCCTAATAGGCTGTAAGAGTTCGGGTCCGTCTGGCGGACAACATTGGGCGGGCTTGGAACCGCTTGAACCGGATCAATATTGAGCTGACGCTGGGTCTCGTAACTCCTCAAGATCATCATGACACGTGTATGGCTTAGTGATGTGACCATTTTGGTGTATCATCAGCTACCCCCCTCGAGTTAGTGTGTCGTCACTTCGGTTCGCTAAGTCATCTCTTGAAAAGATACGCCGCTCATGATGATCGAGTCTGAATCGTTTGCTTGAGTCGCGCGCTGCATTTATTGAACGTGCGTCGGTTCAGTGAAAAATGGGGGGAACCCAATATCTAGTTAGGTCATCCGTCATCCGTCATCCGTCATGCAGAATCTGACTCTTTTATTTTCTTTGCTTTTGAAGATACTGTTTTGTTCATCTTTTGACTAGAAAGATTGTTCATCTTCTTCATGGCTCAACAAAACCTTTTTGACGACGCAACCTTGGCCAGGGGCCTGAAGTTTTTCGAAGGCAGGTTGTTTTCTGAGCCTGTCCTTGCTAAAATTCGTACGAAGTTTGGGGTCCCTGAGGATCTGCCATTGTCTGTCCTGAAGGATGACCAGACTCCAATGTCATCACCGACGGGGTTCATCTGCTTGCATCGTGGGATGCTTCAAACTAGAGTCTTTTTTCCCGTTCTGAACGTGATTTTGGAATTTTTGGACCTCATTGGGATTCCTCCGGCCCAGTTGGGGCCTAATGGATATAGGGTTATCCTTCTCATTCTGATTAGGGAGAAAGAGGATGGTGTTCGCGTGACTCTGCGAGCAATCCAGTTGTTGATTTCTTTTTGGCTGAAGAGTAACACCGTCTGCAAGATGTCGTCGCCGGCTTACTTTACGAATCTGCCCAATGACTTCAAGTTCTGGCAGAAGTATTGTTTCTTAGCCCCTGCGGATTCAAAGTACTTCTGTTTCAAGGGTCGTCCTCTCAAGCGGGAGTTCAAACCACTTCGTAAGTGCAAATGTTCTCTCTAGTTTTGCTCTGCTAGATTGCGTGCTATTTATTGCTTGTGTTTTTTTTTATTGTAGGAAGGTTTTCCACAACTCCTCTTACCTTAGAGAAGCAAAACACTATGGAGATGTTCCACGACTTGTCAACGAGGAACGTGGTGGATGTCATATGTGTCCCAAACTTTATCTGTAGTGGGCTGTGGGACAACTGGCACGTAGCCCCCACTCTCTACCGCACGTCGCAAGTCAAGCTCGAAGATGGGGCCCCTTCTAGGAAGAGGAAGGCTGATGAGGCCAAAGCTCATGTTTTATCTGACACGGTGGAACCGTCTGAGACGCTTGCCTCTTTTGTGAGTTCGAAGAGGTCCTGTATTAGAACCGGGTTGACTTCGGCACAACCCGCTCCAATGAGTGAAGAGCGCGAGTCTGATCGACCCGTCAGGGCGGAGACTGGTGTATCCAACTGCGAGAAAGACTACCTACAGTTTGCCGAGGTTGAAGAGCGGTCGAACCTTAGTGATATATAGGCCGAAGCTTTGAGCGAGCGGCTGATGCGGGTTGCAACAGCGGCTTCTGCCGATGCTGATTCGCGCAAGACTGTTCCAATAAAAGGTTTATGTGAAGATCCGACTGAGGTTGTGGAATATGATCGTCTCATAGGTGTGTTGTCTGATAGTGGTCATGGTGGCACATGTCAAGTTTCTTGTAGTCCGCATTGTTCACCGTCTCGTTTCAGGCCACAACTCAAGGTGTTGGAGGGCAATTTGAATAATTTGTTTCTCCCCTTCCTCAAGATCCTGTTGAGCCATCACGCAGTAAAGGGCTGGCTACTTGTAACAAGGGAAAGGTTGCGGTGGAAAGCCTAGGTATAGTGGCGACTGCGAAGGGTGGCGCTGGCGTGATTCCTGACTCGAAAAAGTTTCATCCGGATGCGCGGATAAGCCTGTTTGCACCGGACTTGGTAAGGATGAACACCCAGGTCTGGCACCAGGAGGTTGATGTGAAGTATGCTTCAAGGAAGCATATTAGCTGACGTCATACCTGGCTGATGGATTACACTTCAAAACCCGAGGGGTATACGCTAGAGGGGCGTATGGATAAAGGGCTTAAAGTACCTTATGTTGGGTATGTCTCACTTGAGCCAAGTGATCATTGCCGCGACAAAAGTCGAGGCGGCTCGTGAGATGGTATACACCATGGAGTGTGTCTTCTCGCATATGTAGGCGTTGTATTCTGACGTGCTTTATGAAATTGAGCGGCTACAGAAGCTGGCTGAGCAGAAGAGGTGGAACAATCGATCGTGGCTGCTGCGACTCAGAGGGCTCGTTGGAGGCCCTTGAGCGTAATCTGGCAGAGGCGGCGTCTGAAAGAGACAGACTCAAACAGAATTTGGGTCGGACTCGCCAAGATTTGAAGGTCGCGCAAAAAGCTACGGCTGAGACAAGCACTGCACCGCGGTCTTTCGCTGAAGATAGTGCTTTAAAGGAAGCCGACTGGGCCGCTCAGAAGCAACAACTAGAGGCTGATGTTGAGTTCAACGATCGGGAGGCGATGAAGGCCGAGGACCGGCTCAAACTGGAAAAGCTTGAGCTTGGTGCTGTGAAGAGTAGTCTGGCTACATAGAAGTCTCAGGTTGACACGCAGATTGGCAAACTGGAGCTGCTGGAGCGTGAACTGGCCGACGCGAAGGCGTGGTTGGAAAAGCTTCTGCAGGAACAAGGCAAATGCGAGTTTCGTTGGGTCGTACATGGTAGGCTGGAGCTGCTAGCGCTGACGATGGAGGAGCTCCCAGAATAGGATCTTGATCAATATAAGATGTCGTACGTAAACTTGTCCATTGCTTTTGCGTCCTCGGATGAGGTGGGCGGATCGGACCCTGATGCTCAGGTCGTGGGATGTGTAGATGCGACCCCTGATCTTTCCTCCATAAAGCGTAGCCCTTCTATTTCTGTACCTTCTCCTGATAAGGAGTAAACTTTGTACACTTGTACCCTTTTTGTTTCAACCGTTAATGAAAACAGTTTTATCCGTTTTGTGCTCGTTGTCTCTATTGTATGTTTTTCGTTTTGCCTTGTCGTCTTACATTGGTATAGGACGGTTGAATCAATAGGATGTCGAGTGGTCTGTCTGCAATAAAGAGCTTGACCGCTTGCGTTGCAAATGAGTCAGGGTCATTGTTGTGTAGTCATGTCTGATAGTGGGTATGTTGCAGATAGTTTAGCCGAAGGTTGTGTTCCCGAGCTGTGTCTTGTCCTCAAGGTAAGCTGTTGGAGGTTTACCTCGCTTGTCTGATTGGTCGGCTGCAGCTGCTGCTATGGGCAAGTTGTTATAGCCGAGCGTACGCGTCAGAGCGTTTGTACCGAGTCGAGTGTCGTGAGCTCGGGTTGACACACTATGTAGCATTTATCTGGGCAATGGTTGGACGATTTATGTGTTTGCGTAAGTGGCATTTGCTGATAATGGAATGTCAGTCCGTTTGAGCTTGAGGACACTGAAATGAGAGCGGTGGTCGCGTGGCGAACTGCTTGGGGCTCCCACCTTCCGAACCATTTATGTTCGAACAATGTGGATTACATGTTCGGGGAGTAAGGATTTGCCGACTACGTTGAAAAGCAATAGTTTCGTGGCGAGACGAAGGGGTTTGGCGACCAGGCTGAAAAGCAGTGGCCCAGCGGCAAGCCGTCGAAATCAATTCGGGACTGACCAGGCTCCGACCTTCCAAATTATTTACACTTATGCACATCAAGTTACAAATTTGGGAGTTTTCGACGGCCACGCTGAAGAGCAATGATCACGTGGCGAGCCGTCGAAATCAGTTCGCGACTAACTAGGTTCCCACCTTTTAAACTATCTACACCCAAGCAGTAGGGGCTACAAGTCCAAGGTTGGTAATTTGGCGGCCACGCTGAAAAGCAGTGGTTCCGTGGCGAGCTGTCAAAATCC
The DNA here is from genome assembly GCA_963556465.1 of Berberis vulgaris. Taxonomy (NCBI): domain Eukaryota; kingdom Viridiplantae; phylum Streptophyta; class Magnoliopsida; order Ranunculales; family Berberidaceae; genus Berberis; species Berberis vulgaris. The sequence continues at coordinate 61,630,683 of OY747128.1, forward strand.
GTTCGGGATTGACTAGGCTCCCACCTTCTAAACTATCTACACCCATGCATTGGGGGCTACAAGTCCAGAGTTGGTAATTCGCTGAAAAACAGTGGTTCCGTGGCGAGCTGTCGAAATCAGTTCGAGACTGACTAAACTCCCACCCATGCAGTAGGGGGCTACAAGTCTGGGCTTTGATAAGAAGCTTTCATTGTCAATCGTCATGTTAGGCTTACTTGATCAGGTTCGGCGATCATTAACCACGAATGGAGCAACGATCCCTGGTGAGTCGTTGTCACCAAGCATGATAGTGCTGATTAGACTCCCACTTCCTAAACCATCGAGATCCGCACTGGGCGGACTAGGTGTCAGGACGTACCAAAAGCTGTCGTCATCAGCCTTGGCTGACTAAGCTTGCCCGATTGGAAATAGGTTCCACATGTTTGAGGGCGTGCGAACCCATGTTCGCCAACGTCGTGCACTGTGTGGATAAAATTACCTTAAATTAAATAGCGATCCGTAGGTATGATCCGTGCATCAGAGCTTACTTGAATTTCTAATGCTCGTGCCAAGCATGTAGCAGAATATTGTTTGAATAATGGGTCGAGCCTATGGGCCCGTAGATGAAGAGCTAGGGTTTCTTGCACGGTTGCGCTACATGTACGTGGTATATCGTGCGGTAACACGTGTATAGGCGTAGGCTGCAAGACGGTTGAGTATCGGTTACTCCCCCTCAGTTGATGGGGTTGCGTGCAACGCCATTAATTGGACGAATGTGGTCTGCATAGTTTCCTCGGGAACCTTCATCTCATCGTTTCCCATACGATATTTTTTGTTTGACAGTTAATGCTAAGGCCCTCGTTTGGTGAACCATCATGTCTATATAATGGTGTTATTTAATTGTTGTAGGCACTATCTTTCGCTGAGCGTATCTCTTGTAATGTTCTTGCTTGAAGAAAATGTTTTAGATTTTTCAAAGGCTAAATGGGGATCTTCCTCTCTGGAGTTTTCAAATGTTCTAACATTTACACCGATCAGGCACGATCTTAATCGCTGTTATGCGTGGTCACCTGTTCTAGGTGTGCACGTAGTTGATTAGCTGAGATCTCGTAAATTTTTATCGTATTGCAGAGAAGAAGTACACACTATTTTCCAAGGGAAGAGTATGTCGTTTATGCGCTGGTGCTTTGTTGCTGCTCTATAGCGTTTAATCTTAGAGATAATACCAGTGCTCAACTCCAGAGTGGTTGCTTCCACCACTTCTTGATTAACCCCGTTAACTCTATTTGCGCTGGAATTTATGATTTTGAAACGGAAATGAGTTTGACATGGTCTACTAAATTGGGCCATTGACTTCTGGACGCGCCTCTCATCCTTGCAGCCAGAAGGTGTATGCGATTTGTGTCAGCCTGATACTTGTCCCAAGTTCATCTGGTTGAGCAGATCGAGCGTGTGAGTTGGATGTAAATTTTTGCGGTACCCCTGGTTGCTGATTTTGTACCATATTTGAGGGGTATGTCTATCAAGGCATTGAAGTGAGTGTAATGTTTCATCCTGCTCTTGCTCATGCCAATATGCTCGGAGAGGTTGCAGAGCGGAATCTTCTTTCGGTACCTTACGTAGTTGGATCTTCTAAGCGAGTCCTTACTTCATGTCACACTGGATTCAGATGCTTGTAGTATGTAGCCTTTTGTATCCGCCTCAAGGCTCTTGTTGTTACATCTTTCCAGTAATCAATAGAGTTTATTTTCGTAATTCTTTATTTATTTCTTAAATGATTGCAAATCATATAAGTCTTTCAGAACCAAAACTCTACATTGACTATGGAAAGGGAAATAAACTATTGAAAATACTAATTGTTGACGAAAAGAAATTGATCCTAGCCCTGATGTGAATTCGGATGGCCCTTGTGAATCGTTTGTGTTCTCAGCGGACTGTTGGGCTTTGCCGACATTACAGAGGTTACTGAAGAGTAAACCTTGTAGGGGGTTGATCTCCTCACCGACGAAAGGTCGGGGGGTTGTGTTTTAGTTGGCCTTGGCCTCTCCGTTCTGCTTGGCTGAAGAATAGATTGTTCCTGTACCACTTGACTATGACGCTTCTGTCGTCATTCGACCTGGCACTAGTTCGGGTTGCTCCGTAGAACTCAGTTGGATCTGGGAGCACTCTATTTGTTTCAGTGCAGCGTAATGGAAGTCTCGTGTCGTAGGTTGGTCTCCACGTATTGTTCATTCAGAGTGGTTAGCAGTGTACTTAACGCAATGGTGAAGGGTGGAGACTATTGCTTCCATCTGGTGTAACCATGGTCTTCCCAAGATAAGGTTGTAGGTAGACGGTGCGTCTACTACCATGAAGTCCAGAAACAAGACATTTCTCAGTTGCGGCTCTTCTGCCACTACTGCTAACTTTATCTTTCCGATCGGGAAACACTTCTCTCCGCTGAATTCAATCAGCGGGTAGTCTGTAGACGACAGGCTCTTCTATTTGAGGTCCATACTGCGAAACGCATTGTAGAATAGGACATTGAGTGAACTTTCTGGGTCCACCAGAGCTCTTTTTACCTCCCATCTTGCAATGGATATCAATATGACTAGAGCGTCATTGTGCGGCGCTCAGACTCCTTCGAGGTCCTTGTTTGTGAAGGTTAAGGTGGGAATGGGGCTCTGAACCCTTGAATAGCAAATGTGACTATCCTTGTCCAGGGGTCGTGTCTGCATCTCCAGTAAGGTCCGTTTGCGGGACCTGTACGACTGGTCTTCATTCAGTTCGACTCTATGAAAGACATAGATTATGCCCAAAGTCTCATTCTCTATCTCCTTAACTGACTCCCCCCGATCCCTGGTTCATTTTGATCGTTTCTCAGAGTTCAAGAATTCTTTTAGTTTGCCCCTGCGGATCCAATACTCAATCTCATACCTCAAATTCTAGCAGTCGTTGGTATCATGGCCGTTTTTTTGTGGTATGCACAATACTTTACCCTTGGAGGGGTCTTCGCGCTGCTTTGGGGACCACTTTAGATCTTCCCAATTTTTCATGGAGTTTAGTACGTCCGCCAGGTTAGAATTGAGGGGTGTCACAGCTCTGGATCTAACGTAATTGGAGGCTTTATCTGGCTTGGACCGACTAGGGTCTGGTCTGTTGTCACTGCGCTTTCTGTTGATCATTTCTTCATCCTCGCGGCTTTTTCCCTCCTTCTTGTCGTTAGGAACAGAAGGTTTCTTATCGCCTTCGATTTCCCTATTTACGGTCTTCAACTCCTTTAAGATAACGTGTTTCTGGATGCTCTTGAGGAAGTCTGTCATGTCCAGAGAGGGTTCCAAAGTGAGGTCTTCGTAGAGTTTTCCCTCATTTAGGCCCGCAGTGAATGTTGTCACGGTTGTGTCATCGCTGCATCCGTCAATGAGTGTCAGCTCGTTGTTGAAGCGCGTGACATACTCTCATTGGACCTCTGCTTTAGAGAGAGTATGTAGTGTGGGCATTTTCGAAAACGCTGGCTCCCAATGAAGCGCGTAAGGAATTCTTTTGCCAGCCTCTTAAAATAGTCGATCGACCTTGACGGGAAGGAGGCTGTGGAACCATGTTAGTGTTGACTTCTTTAAACTCGTGGGAAAAGTTCTGCACATCACTGAATCAAACCCTTCTTTGAGAGTCATTACATCCTGGTAATGACACAAATGGTCGAATGGGTCAGTGGTTCCGTTGTAGAAGTCTAGCTTCAGAGGAGTGAACTTTTTTGGAAGGGCCTCATTCATGATTCAATCCATGAATGGTGGAATAGAGAGACAATATAGCATGTCTGGGTCGTGTGCCCCTCTGCGGAGAGGGTTCTGTGGGTCGAGCCACTCTGCCCCGGCAACGGGCTCCGCTTTAGCCGTGCAACTTTCTCTAGTCCAATGAAAACTAACGGGGGCTTGACTTTCATGTGCGTACCTTAGCTTACCAACCTCGTGTCTTATTTATAATGTAGGAGTTCTGGTTCGACCAGGCTATCGATGACGTAGTTTAGGAAGGAGGTCTTCGTGGATATCCTTTTCTAATTAGGAGTTGTGGTATAGGAGGGGAGCTTCATGTTAGCCCTGTGCTCTTGGATATGCGAGAGATAATTTCCTATCTGAGGGTATTCCGTAAGAGAAAGTTTCTGTGTGATATGTACTATGATATTTGCTTCCTAGTTGGAAGCAGAGAGTTGTTGTAATTGCATGTCCGAAGCTGAATATCGATATACTTTCCTTAGTAGGGCTTACGAGTATTGAGGATAGATGTGAGATATATGGGCCTAGCAGGCTGTAAGTGTTCGTGTCCGTCTAGCGAACTGCATTTGGTGGGCTTGGAACCACTTGGGCCGGATCAGTGCTAGGCTGACGTTGGGGCCCATAACTCCTCGAGATCATCATGACATGTGTATGGCTCAGGAATGTGACCATTTTGGTGTATCATCAATTGGAATAATTTTTTACTCAGCACCTCCCTGCTGCTTACTCCAATCAGAAGTAGAACTTAAGATCAGAACTAAAAACAAACACTCTAAACAAAGTGGTCCATTTCTTATTAAAACTTCTTACTCCATTCAGAAGTAAAAACAAACACCCTCTAAGACTTCTTTATCATTGTTCAAGATATATTATAGGTTTGGTTTTTATAATATGATTATAATTCTATTTTTTTATTTTTTATTGTTTCCAATGATTCTGTAGGTTCACATTTCTTGGTTTTAGCTCTGTTTTGGATGGAAAATTTTGGTTCGAATTTGGTCGTTCTATGTCCATTAAAGAAAGTACTGAAACTAGAACTGGTCACCTACATGTACCTCCATTTTCTCCAACATTACCACCTCTAATTCACACCACCATCTCCCCACCTCCAACTGAAACAACCGTACCTCGCCCTCACTGAAATTAACACTACCTGCTTTGTTAGAGTAGAAGCACTCAGACCCTTTAGAAATTGCTGGACGAATAACTGTGTTGGCTTCGTCTGGGTTTCAGGCAGATATGTTCAGTGTTGTGGAAGGCTTTGTCTGCAAAGCACTTGATGAGTACTAAATTCACATAATCTGGTTATGGTATTGTGAAATTTGAATTGGGGAGGTCATTTTGTTTCTTATTCGTTCTATGATTAGTTAACTATGACACTGCTAATCTCAAGTCCCGGTTAATGATAATAAGCATTACTTATAATAGATCAGGATAACGATGTATGAAACCAATAATGTAGTATTACTTATATGAGTTGGTTTAGTTAAAAGTTAAAATCAAGCACTACTTTATGAGTTGAAAAGAATTGAGAAATTAAAGAGATTTCAGGTTGTTTGTGGTTTAAGCCTACGCACCAATTTCTCTCATCGTTTCTTTCATCTTTTTTTTCAAATTTGTTGAAAACAAATATTTTTTCTTTTCAATATTGCAGATCTGAATTATATACCAAATCCAATTTGGTGTAGATGATCTAACTTGGTGAGATCTACAAGGTCTTTCAATGCAAGGTATGTAATATTTTTGGTAAATGATTATCTCTTGATATCGTTTAAGATTTTCATATTTTGTTTATATTGTTGGCAAGTGTGAGAATTGGGTTTGCTTCAAGTGTATGCTTCTCACTATGTTTCCTTTGTATAACATTTTTCTCTTATTGGTCTTTGTTGAGGTTGAATGCCAAAAAAAGAAAAGATATCTGAATACTAATTACTTCAATAAGCTCCCTTATTCTATGTGTTTTCTACACTTAATGCTTCACTATACATGTACTAATTGATCAATCCAATTATCCAGAGACGGGTTGAATTCAAGCGAGGCCTATTCAAAGAAGAAACAAGTCAAGTCGGGGCTCGAACCAGAGAACCACAATTGACTGGAAGTTCTCTGGGAGAGGGGGGGAGAGCTGTGAGATAAAACATTTTACATTTAGCTTGTTGACACGGAAGGCATGCAAATTTGTATGATTGCTTGGTTGTTTTCTATTATTTATAGTTACGTTCTCAAATCTTTATAGAAATATGTATTTGTCTTCTAATATTTATTTTTATTTTTCTCAATAAGGTGTAAGTTAGGGATGTAGCTAAACGAACATGGGAGGACAGGTGTGAAATGACACGTCAATTGACGAAGGGAGTCGAGCTTCAATTTAGCGGGTTGAACACCATAACAACCTGACAACTTATTCGAACATTGTTTAAAAGTTTGTAAAGAAAAAAAACACAAGTGTTAGTATTTTAGAGGAATGTAACTAGATGATATCACCACTGTTGCTTGATATCCTCATAAAGACTTCAATGCATTTTATTCTATGCCTCTTGGAGCAATTGGTTTGTGAAAGGTGTTGGTTGCCAATTTGGATTTATTTTGTTTTCCATGTTGTTTCAAGGTTTATGGGCTAGAAAAACAAAAATAATTTATTTTGTACATATTTATTTATTATTAGTTTATATTTGGGAGCCTAAAGACCTGACAAAACAAAATTATTGCAATTTGTCCAATGTAAAATCTTGGCAGGGCTTGCAGCCGTGACTACAATGAACCACTTGGTGAACCTGGATGATCAAACAACACTGCCAAAGCAATACCTAAAATTTTGCAAGTCTTTTAGAAGGCAGGGCTTTGAGCCCTACCTAACCGCTTTAGGCAAGATTGAAGGATCCAGAGGGGCTCCTGCGCACAGTGGGTTGGAGGGGGTCCTGCGCAGGTGTCTCAGCCGTTGGATTTGATCCGACGGCTCATATCAATTGGATTTGAAATGTAGATTTAATTAAAAGTTTTGTTTCCCGCCCAAAACTCCCTCCTCTGATATGATATGAGCCGTCAGATCAAATCCAACGGCTGAAACACCTGCGCAGGACTCCCTCTAGCCCACTATGCGCAGGAACCCCCTGGATCCCGGATTGAAAGCCTTGCATAATTGGTTTTTTTTTTTTTTTTTGTAGTGAATAAAAAATAAAACCAAAATTATTAGAAAAAACACATTAAAAATAAAATAAAATATATTACCAAAAAACCAATGCCACCATAAGTAAACATTGTAAAACAAACATCACCTCATACTTGGAAGGATAAGCAACTAAAAGGGTTGAATGTTGACAGATCTATGGAAACAGCATGGTTGCAGTTGCAAATGGAAGTAATCAATGAGAGATATAATTCCAAGACAGAACAGTAGTGCCTCCGCCTCCAACTTCACCTATCTTGTGCCTCTGTTCATTTTCTCAACCACTTACTCTTTCTACGCTCCTCTCCAATTCCTCTTTGATTCCGCCCTTCCACCTCACCCATCCTCATTCTTTCACAACCTCAATGCAAGACTTCTTTCAACATATTCCACTAATTCCAACACAACCCTAACTCTTTCACTTACCCCACTTCTTCTCTGTTCCTTGAAACCCTCTAACGCTGCATGTTGCTAACAAATTGTTCAAATTAATAAATTGGACACCACAACTACAAGCAAGCGTGTTTCTTTTCTATACATCTTGGTGGAGACTGTTGGATTGGGGTTGGAGAGGAGTAGAGATAGTCATGATGGATGAACAAGAAATCGTTTGAAGCTAACAAATAAGTAATGGACTTTACATAATAATCACAAATTTTGGATGAACTTTGCATATGCTATAGCATGTGAAGGGCATTATGGATTTAAGAAACGCAGCGACTACTTCACACCTCTCACACCATTTACTCTCTCACATTACTTACTTTCTTTTTCACATCACCTATATAAACAAAAAATCAATATTTTTTCCCTCATCATTCAAATTGAAATGTGATCCCTCCCTCTCCCATTCGTATCTCTTTCCTCTCCCACATTCAAATCTTTTGCAAATCCCTTCATCTTCCGCAAAATCTTTTGCATCTCTCTCAAAATCAAAATCCTTAAAAATCGAACCCCAAATCACAACCTCCCTAAAAATTTTCAAAAAAACAAAGTAATCTAACGGAAACTTTATAAATATTTTCAATCAAAAAACAAAGTAAACTTCAAAAATCACAAAAAAAACTATTGTTCGCATGAGACAATGCGAGGTTTATTAGATAACTTAGAGTACTATAATTTTTGTGTGATCAACTGTAGAATCGGTCTCGATTGAGCACATAAGTTGGCCGAAAACCAAAGACACTATCTCGTTTTTATTGCGAGACATATTTGTGCGACTTTTTAAAAATGACCATAACTTGCTCATTTCAAAACATTTTTAAGTAATTCAAGTTGTTTTTATTATATAACATAGATTACTACAATTTTTTTGTTGATCAACTTGAGAATCATTCTCGATCGAGCACATAAGTTGATCGAAAGTCAGGGACACTATCATGTTTTCATTGCGAGATATGTTTGCGCGATTTTAGTAAAATGACCATAACTGGCTCATTTCAAAATATTTTCTAGTGATTCAAGTTGTGTTTATTAGATAACTCAGAGTACTACAATTTTCATGTTTCGATGAGCTTGAGAATCGATCTCAATCAAGCATATAAGTTGGCCGAAAATCAGGGACACTATCCCGTTTTCATTGTGAGATAGATTTGCGCAACTTTAGAAAAATAACCATAACTTGCTCATTTCAAAACATTTTCAATTAATTCAAGTTATGTTTATTAGATGACTCAGAGTACTACAATTTTTGTGTTTTAATGACCTTGAGAATCAGTCTCAATTGAGGGTTTAAATTGGTCAAATGTTACCATGTTTTGCATTTTTTTTGTTTTGAGTTTGGGTTTCTCTGTTAGGTTATGCATATTTATTGGTGGTGTGAGTAAGTAAGAAAAAAAAACTCAATGGTGGTGTGAGAAAGCGCCTTTGGTGGTGTGGAGTAGTCATTGCCTTTAAGAAAATTTAAGAAGTCAAATGCATTCACCTACGTTGATTGTGACGATGAACATGAGTTTGAGGGTTACACTGAAATAATTTTCAAAATAAAGGCTAAACTCTATTAGGTATAAACTAATGAGTGCCAAACTCAAAATAACCTTTATTTTCTTGTGTTTCGCTTGAGGGGTTTTAGATTAATAAATATTTTTCTTGTGTTTTCACTGGAGCGAGGGGTTTTAATCAATAAAACATGAGAAGGGTATAAATATTTTTTTTCCTATTTTGCCCTAGGGTTTAATTGGCAACGCAAATTTGTTTCCTTGATATATTAGATCTTTACCAATGAAGCTTTGATTTTGTTGGTTAGTGGGGCACAAGTAGCGAAAAAGTCATTTTTTTGAAGGGCTACACAAAACACTTAAGTTGGATGCATCAATTGTTTTTCAAAGATCAATCAAATTTTCTGCATACTTTGCCTTTAAATAATGTTTGTTTCCATTGTATTAGGCGAGATAAATAATGGGCTAGCACATACTTTGGCTCAAAGTTGTAGGTCTTTTGATTTTGGACATACGTAGGAAGGACATGTTTGTAGTTTCATTAGAATGCTCTTTTAACACAAAAAAAGAAAGAAAAAGTTCAATCCCATATTTCCAAGGAAATCATTTATTCCTTATTATGATGCATCAAAATAGATCAACTATCACGACCGTACACGTGACATAGATCCATCACAAGAATACAGTGCCCGATCTTTTGGGTAAGCTCATAAAGCCCAAAGTACAACGAGGCTGATTATGAATGCCCAAACTAGGCCCACCACTAAGGAGATGTAAATAGGATCTAAATCGAAGCCCAGACAAATCAGAGCCAAAGTCCAGCCCAATACGCATTTTCTTATAAATAACAAAAACGTTGCACCAAGAAAGAGTCGTGGAGGAACTTATGCCTCTACGAACACATCAACATTAAGGAGGAGACTGTTACAAAAACATCTCCTTCCATTGTGCCTCACATGCTTAAGTCACACAGAAAATTAACCACGACAACTATAAAAGGTAAAGACAATATTCGACAAAGGTATGCAACTTTAACTGAGTTTTGTCCAGATTTACTTCATTCTTCAACCAGAGTTATTGACTTAAGCATCGAAGTGCCTTCGGCCACCAAAAAGGTGGTCTTTCGCAATCTAACAGTGGTTTTGCAGGTCAAACTCACATGAGGACGATTTTTGGACGCATCAGTTTAGCGCCATCCATGGGGAATGACAAGTTTCCTCTTTTTAAAAATATAACACATAGTGATAAAGCTCACCACAACCTAACGAAAGATCAATGAGGCCTTCAAAAGGAATAATGCAATCTACAGATCCACGATCCAGTAAAGATCGCGACAACTCTTCCATTGACGCATCACTAACGGCTTAGGGAGAAGATGTAACCCGAAATACCGAATCAATAACATTCGAGAATGCAGATCTGCTACACGCAATAGTCCAGACAGCCTAGACGACAGTCGGCGCTGCCACAGACCTTCGGGTAGACTTGCTCATGACTCAGATGAAATACCTGACAGATATGCTGGAGAAAATCACCCAGGAACGCGTTCAGCCAGCCAACTCTACTTCAGCCTCGCCTCAACAAAACTCCACTATCCGAACTCAAGGAAGTGAAAAAGCCTTAACGGAACCCCAGCAGGGAAACATTGAGAGCAGCGAGCTCCACCGAGACAAGACTCCACAGTGCGGTGGACCGGTTGTTGAAATCTCATTCAGGATCGGAGTCATGGATCCCAATGTACTATAAGAGTTGGCCAAGCTACCATTCTCTAATGAACTCATGAAGAAAGCAATGCCAAAGAAATTCACCCTGCCAAAGTTCGAAGTGTAAGACGGTACCACCGACCCAACTTATCCCTTACGACATTTTCACTACATGATGGCTCTAAAAGAAACCACAAAGTCGATCCTAATGCAGAACATTGCCAACTAGCTTCACATCCACAACAATGAACTGGTTCGACAGCCTGCCACCGAGGTCAATAGACTATTTCTAGGCCTTAGCCACTGCTTTCATTATTAGATTCATCGGGAGCCAGGAAATGAGGAAAGGACCCCACTACCTTCTGTACATTCGACAGAGGCTAGAAGAAACAATTTGGGAGTATGTTACTCGTTTCACCAACGAGTTAACAATGATTGATGGATGCAACAACGACACAGCCGCTGCAACTTTTGTCGTCGGGTTGAAGAGATGCACCTTCTTCGATGCCCTCAACTTGGAACCTCCAAAAGGCATGGCGGTCCTGCTAAAAATAGCATAGAAACATATTTTCCTCGAAGAAATGAAAGCTGCTAAGAGAAAGAATGGGCAAGAAAGGGAGAACCATTCAAGGAAATGAGAGAGAAAATATGAAAGAAGGCGAGATGGCGAATCACGGGATGACAACAATCATTTAAAGAAACATCGAAGCTACGGACGTACGGAGCCCAACCAGTTGGAATCCAGGAAATCGCAATCGGTACGACCCAATCATGAGCGAATAACCAGCGTAATGAGGAAAGAGTATAGACCATACACAACCCTAAAAGCAAGCCGAATCGACATCTTAAAACACAAATCAAACTTGGAGAATGTCAACTGGCGAACTAGGATGAAAGGAGACCCGGAAGGACGAGACAAGAGCAGGTACTGCTATTTCCACAAAGATCACAAACATGATACCGAGGATTGCTACAAGTTGAAAGAAGAAATCGAGCATTGGATCTAGAGAGGACAACTGAACGAGTTTTTCGGCATATCAGACAAACAGTTTAAAGGTAAAGAAAAGGCGGATGCTACGACCACGAGATCAAAGGAACGATCAAGGGAACTAATATATGCTCTACACGGCATCCGCCCTGGGAAAGAAGCACCTCCCACCCTAACAGACCTATATCGAAGTCGAAAGACCAACGCTTCGAAAACCTTAGCAGCAAAGACAAATTCCACCAAAGTCACTTATAAAGAAACTAACAAACTCCATCAGGCCCTAACAAGCAGTGCAACGAAGAATAATAACAACCCAAGCAAATAAAGTCATAAATTAAGGGAATAGTAGATGCACAGACACCAACACGAGGATAAACACTAGCAACGCAGGAATAAAAGAAGAAACACTTCACAGTGTAATGGAGACACTCCAGGAAGAACGACCGCTAAAATAATCAAAGAATCAATAAAGTTTCATTTTCGTTGCAAAAGCCCCAAAAGAATTCGGACGCAAGTCATATATTCACAATAAGCTTCTGGTCTGAGCAACCAAAGAAGTAAAAGTTGGTTGAACGAGTCGATTATGTGAAATAACTTCGAGTCGATTAGAGTGTCGCACAAACGAAGTAAGAATTGGACACCCGAGTCAAACTAAGAACATAAACTTTGAATCAATCGAGGTATAGAGTTAACAAAGTAAAAGTTGCATGAACGAGTCAACTAAATGAAATAACTTCGAGTCAACTAGAGTGTCTCACCAACAAAGTAAAAGTTGGACACCCGAGTCAAACTAAGAGCATAAACTTCGAATCAACCGAGGTGTCGAGTTAATGAAGTAAAATTTGGATGAACGAGTTGACTAAATGAAAACTTTGAGTTGACTAGGTTGTCACACCAATTAAGTAAGAGTTGGACACCCAAGTCAAACTAAGAACAGAAGCTTCAAATCGACCGAGGTGTCGAGTTTACGAAGTAAAGGTTGGACGAATGTGTCCACTAAATGAAATAACTTCAAGTCAACTAGAGTGTCGCGCCAATGAAGTAAGAGTTGAACACCCGAGTCAAACTAAGAACAAAAGCTTCGAATTGACCAAGGTGTTGAGTTAACGAAGTAAAAGTTAGACGGACGAGTCAAACTAACACGAAACTTCGAATCAACCGAGACGTTGAGTTGACGGAGTAAAGGTTGAACGAACAAGTCAACTAGATAAAATGACTTTGGGAAAACTAGAGTATTGCATCAACGAAATAAATTGAACGAACGAGCCAATTGAGCAAAACAGCTCTGTGTCGCTACAAGTTAACGAAGTAAAAGATCGGGCGCACAATTCAACAAAGTAGAAGGTAAGCAAACAAAACAGCTTTCACGGAAATTCATAGACAATAAGCACAAGATCAAGACATGCGTACTAAAACATAAGAAAATTCAAATCACCGAAAGATTGTTACAGACGTATCTGGGGAACATCAAATACAGATTATCAAGACACGACAGATGAACAAAGTGGATAAAGGAGCTAATTCTGATCATTCAAAATCCATTCGATGACATTCAATAATAGTAATGGATGACTAAGGGGAAAGATTTATAACATCCTCAACAATACCACATACAGGAGCCGGATCAACAATGAGGACTCCTTCAGCCATTGGGACACCCGGAGGATCTTCAGCGACACCTTCCACATCCTCAAAAGTCTGATAAACCAGATGACGATACTGGGACAAATCAACACCAAAACCCTCGATATAGTCTAGAAACTCAGTCCGACCATCAACAACGCGTTGCCATTCTGCCACCTCCATAACACAAAGTTTTTCCTTAACAGAAGCAAGCTCACTTCTTACCGCGATAAGTTGGCCCTCAGCAGTAGTGAGCATCACAGAGAAGTCAACCTTGGCCTCGTCAAGCGAAGACAACAATTGCTCCACCCTTTTATCAACAAACATCGCGATTGTTAGAATGATTTATCATGGCATGCGCGGGCTGGTCATGAGTGCCTTCTCAGATAAAAGTTCTTTCTCCACGTCGTGCAAACGTGTGCGGACGCCTTCTGGATCAGCTATTAAGGATTCGAGCGTAGCCATAGATCGGTCTCGCTTACCGTCACCTCAGCCAATGACGCCCAAACAACCTCACCGCCTTGGTTCGTTCAGAACATCGCGCAGTTAACGCGTCATACTGATAAAGAACATGGGAGAATACCAAAATCAGTACGGAAAGCTTCCTCTATAAAGAAACCATAAGATTGTGATTGACCTGATGACTCAAGCCCATCATTCCTGCATAGGCAAGATGAGTCATCCCCTCCATTATAAGCCTAACGCCATCTTCAAGATGAAGGTTCAGGTTCAACACAAACATCGAAGGCCTCTGCATCGACCATCTGTGCCATTCATTTTTCAATTTACGTGCACCATCCTACATGCCAATGCGAGAGAACCAGCAGAATTTTCCATCCAATTTAACTCAGATCTCCTCAGGAGTAGGTTCCTTCCAACTGACACACAAATGAAGAACGCGAGGATCAGGTAGTATGGAGGAACCACCACCACCCATGGCAGGGAAAAATGAAGGAACGACAGGAGAACCTCCATCACTATCTCGTTGTCTAGCAGAAACGGAATGGATAGCAGTAGAAGAACTCGAGTAAGCTGCGGAATGAGGAGCCTCCATCCCTTCATCGGCAAGAGGAAAAGGAGGAGGACGGGATTGTAACTCAGGAGTTAAATCTCGACTACCAAGCTCTTTAGATTGAACAACAACCAACTGGAGCATCTTGTCATCCAAGGACCGAGGATCCGCATCGGAACACTCGACAACGTCAAGGCCACCATAAGCAGAGAGAAGCTTTTTTTCACCGTCGTCCAGGGTACGAACAATATCTTTTTCACTCCTCTCTAGAACCAGCCTCAGATCTTCCGCGTCCTGTAGAGAACAACGGTCTTCCCTCGAAGGGTCTCTCAGCAGAAGCTAAAATAAGGGAGGTGTGACGCACGAAGTCAACAAGCATTTTCTTCTTCGACACGCGATCGGAAGACAGAAACAACCGCTTCGACGGACTAACAGACCTCGCTACTTTTCTCTTTCTAGAAGGAGGACCAGTAGCACTGCGGACAAGAGCATTGGGATCCCCGTAACATCAGAGCTCACTTTTCGATCAATGCCAACTTCATTACCGGCAGGACGGACAACAATTTCCATAGCCTGCTTATCGGTCAATGAAGCCCTTTCGATCTCATTCATGATGTATAGACAACTACGCCTCACCTTATCATCAGTAAGATAGGAATCCAATGGAACTACCGAAAGCTCCAAGAAGTTCTCACTGATAATCTGCTCCTCAGTAGTCAATTTCATATTCTGATGTTTAAGTGAAACTCGGAAAGACCTTACTATCGGAAGACCACGCAAATTGAAGTGGCTAGAGCCGACATACGCATAAAACCAATTTCGCGATCAGCTTCTGATGTCGTCATTAAGGTTACCAAAACATGTAGGAGAATACAAAAAATAGGTATGGTTGGGCCTCACGCTAAACCCCACCAAAGAGTGCAAAATTCGAGGGGTTAAGGAGATACTAGAGATAATGGCCCTAGCATACGTGGCAACCATAACCCTCCAGCCATTCAACCTCATTTTAGCAGGAAGAATACCCAAGAAGTCCAAATATGACCAGAATAGCTCCGAAACCGGGAACCGCAGACCTGCATAGAACGTGCGAGGATAAAGTGCAGTATATTCTTTCCTCGGGCAACAAGGATTGTCCTTTTCACGAGGAAGAATGATTTCAAGGTCGTCAGGCAAAGCATAGTTGGAACAGATACTACCCAGGGTAGCCTGCGAGGCTTTGTTTGGGGAAAAATGAGTCTCACAAGTAGAAAGCTTATCACCAACTAACATGTCACCGACATGCATCGTAAACAGGGAAGAATGAACGAGGGAAAAGAGGCAATAGAGGAAAAGAAATAATACTAACAACAAAGATGACATAAAGAAAGAAGAAAGTTAGCCACAACACCTTTTAAACGACAGAGAAACAAATAAACCGCTCACAAAGCGACATACAGGACATAATGGCGCACTAAAAATATGCGCCAAAACGAATAGACAACGAGGTAACCAAGACGATCAAGCAACTAAAAGTTAGTAAACGTCAAGTTCAGTGCAAAAGCACAATCAAAATACCAACCGTCATACAATTAGTGGATATGTAACCATACCCACTAACTAAGGGTGGAGTAGCTGATGATACATCAAAATAGACCAACTATCACTACCATACACGCGGCATAGAATACAATGCCCAATCTTTTGGGTCAGCTAATAAAGCCCAAAGTACAACGAAGCCGATTATAAAGGCCCAAAGTAGGCCCACCACTAAGGAGACGTAAACAAAATTCGAATCCAAGCCCAGACAAATCAGAGCCCATTTCCAAGCCCAATACGTGTTCTCTCATAAAGAAGAACGTTGCACCAAAAAAGAGCCGTGGAGGAACTTACGCCTCTATGAACGCATCTCCATTAAGGAGGAAACTGTTACAAAAACATCTCATTCTGTTGCGCCTCACATGCTTAAGTTATGCAGAGAATTAACCATGCCAATTATAAAAGGTAAAGAGAACATTCGACAAAGGTATGCAACTTTAACTGAGTTTTGTCCAGATTTACTTCCTTCTTCTAACAGAGTTACTGACTTAAGCATCGGAGTGCATTCGACCACCAAAAAGGTGGTCATTGACAGTCTAATGATGGTTTTGCAGGTCAAACTCACAGGAGAACAATTTTTGGACTCATCACCTTGAAAATGGACATTTATTAGCACCGAAATTTATTTTGGAAAACTTTCAGAAAAACACTGGAAGTTGAAAACATCCTCGATTTGATACCCAATAGCAAACCCTTGTAAAACCATTCAAAGTCGTTGTAAAGCCATTGTTAGAGCATCTTGCATTCACAACCCTTTACCTTATAGTACCCCGACACCCTTATAGGTTAGTTCTTTACAAAGAAGATTACAAATCGATTTTGAATTGCATACAACTTGAAGTGATTTCTATTGTCATCCATTAAGTCTCGTGATAATTTAAGTTCAACTCTAATAAATTCATGTTGTGTTGATTGTGAATTCATGTGTTGTTATTTGTACAAGTCATTTCCACCTTTGAAAAATGTCTCCGAACTTTAGGCTGTGGAACCTCACCATCACTTCCATTATTATTCTCTAGTTCAGAGTCATCATCAAAAGATTCATCATTTTCTCGCACATCATGGGGGTCTATCTCATCAATATTTACACCATTAACAATCTTCACACTGCCTTGCCCCTCCATTGGCATATGCCTACTCTCCCCTAGAGCTATTGTTGCACCCCTGGACAACTATTCCAGTTGGGATTAACTCGCCGCCAAGTGGTGGTGGGAGTGGCGTTACCTTCTCAAGTCTCATTTTCTTCCTTTGCTTTAACTTTGCCTTGGCCTTGGACATAGGTGAAAAATTGCTACTACTTCCCATTTCATGTCTCCTGTTTGCCTTTAACTGCCTTTGATTGCACACTTGACTTACCAAAAGGTGTACTACAAGGTAGGGGTGGGCATCCTATCCCGCAATCCCGATCCCGTCCCGTCCCAATTTTTTCGGGTCTTAATGGGATTGAATAATTTCATCCCGTCCCGTCCCGATCTAGAATGAGATGGGATGGGGATTTTCAATCCCGCCAATCCCGTCCCGAGCTAATTTTTTAATATTTATTAATTTATTTTTATTCATATAAACTTACAGATGACTGACAGAAACTCATGGTGTTTGCAGTGGTAATAGAAATGTTACTTCAAGAAATAAATATTCATTAAGCAAGAGAAAGATAACAGACTGTTGCTTGAATTTCCAATAAAAGTGGCTATAATTATTTAACTTACAAATATTGATAATACCTAGGTGAAGATGAAAAATAAAAATTAACTGTGTAATACATATTTAGAAAGAAACATTCAGGGGCGGAGCCAAGAATTTGAGATGCCCCGGGCTGTAAAAATATTTTTTTATAATTACAATATACGTATTGATGGTAAACCATTATGAATATGTTAGAGCATCACCAATAAGTCTATATTTCTTTCCTAACAAAAGATGAAATGTCATTTTGTCAAGGAACTATGAATTTTGTTTCCCACAGTAATGAAATTGTAAAATCAGTTGGGAGACCATCACAGCGACACAATACTCTTAGTGGGTCCCATTTATCATGTCATTTTCTAAAAGTCAGCCCACTCGACTTCATTGTTAGGGGATTTAGTGACTACCCTTATATTTGCATGTCACATCTATATCTAATTATAAGAAAGTTATTTTTCACGCTCTTATATGATGATAATCTTCGCAGGAGTCACAGGCAGCACGCTGATCCCGTCCCGTCCCGATTCCGTATAAACGAAATGAAATAGGAATGAATATATCTTGTCCCGTGCTACCCCTGCTAAAAGGACTTGTGAGTTATCAACTCTCTCACTAGATCCTTCTTGGCAACCCACAACTCCCTTGGAGATTGAGCACCTAATGTTGAATTGAAACTTGCAAGTGAATATTGATTAGGTGTACTTGGATCCCTTTCCCTTAGATCCCTTGTTTCATGATTACCAACCTTCAAAATTTTATCCTAATTTCTTCTAGAACAACTTATTGTCGGAGGAGTAGAAAACAAGTTTTGCTTTTTTACCTTGGACATCTTTATTGGTGAGATTGGTTGAATTTGTGAAGGGCCAGGTTGCAAAGCAAAGGTCAATGACGACTGCTTCTTGAGCTTCCTTATCTCGAGTTTGAACTCCTAGCCCTACTGGCCACACATTTATCTAAGCAATCTTAAGGAAGATATGCAAGAACCCCTCAACAACAACCTTGGAAGCACAACATATTTCCTCTCAACTGATCGTCATTGTCAATAGGCACCCTTTTTTTTCCTCACCCAAAGAAATTCAAACAAAGTCCCTTATAAATCTGGATCTGAGTTGAGTAGACATCTTTTCGGCTCCTGGGCAGTAGCAACCCTTAAATCTAGCTTCAATATATCACAGGACCTGTATCGAAGGATTATGTTTTTGTGTCTGCTTTTCAACTAACCGAAACGAAATGCTACGAAATGGGTATCTGCAGATTTTCGTCAATGGTTGCAAAAAATTCGATAAAATTTCCGATGGAACTCCATCGAGAGCCTTTATTTGAAATTGCACTTTTTTTCCTCACATAGTCTTCGATCGAACTCCATCGAGAGTCTTTCTTTGAAATTTCACTATTCTCCCTCACAGAGTCTTCGATGAACTCCATCGATCCGATCGATCTCAACCAGTCAACCTACTCAATCTTCTTTGCCACCGATCTCAGCCAGTCAACCTGCTTAGTCTTCTTGCGATCGGTCTCAGCCAGTCAGCCTGCTCAATCTTCCTGCTGCACAGTCTTCTCCATCTCGAACTCCATCGATCCGATCAATCTTGCGCTGCTCAATCTTCTCCATCTGGAACTCCATCCTGCTTAGTCTTTTCCATCTGGAACTCCATCCATTCAATCAATCTCAGCCTCAATCTTCTCCATTCGAATTTCATCTTGTTCAGTCTTCGCCATCTTGAACTCTTTCTCCATCTGAACCTCTGTTAATGGTTCAGACTTAATTGGCAGCAGCCTCTGGCCCTTTTGTACCCATGTACCCAATAACATATGGGTTTTGGACAGTTCACTCTATACCCATATCAAATCTATACTCCAGCTCCGGAAAGTAAATTACCTCGGTGAATTCCGCAGTAACGATCGAAATAGCATTTCTATTAAGTGTCCCGTCATAGAGCTTTCACCAACAAATTATCCAAAAAAAACATTTGGTCTTCAAATGTGACTCATTTTCTTGTCTTTTTATCTAGGTTTTCTTTCGATTATGAATTTTGTTCAATTTTGCTTCAAATCATCTCCAACCCTTTGGGTTTTCTTGAAATTTTGTTTTCTTGAAATTAAGGAATTATGTTTGTGCACCAGTGCAAGAGAACCTTCCCCGCGCGGACTTCTAAATCGTTATTGTTGTGCTTTCATCTTCTTTCTCATTGGTATATGATGATACACAAAAACGGTTATATCCCTGAGTCATACATGTGTCATGATGATCTCGAGGAATTACGGACCCTATCATCATTCCAATACTGATCCGGCCCAAGTGGTACCAAGATCGCCTGATTCAGTCTGCCAGACATACCCAAACTCTTACAGCATGCTAGGCTCACACGTCTCACAACTATCCTCAATACCCGTAAGTCCTACTAAGGCAAGTATCTCGAGTATCAGCTTCGGACAGGCAACTAGAACAACTCTCTGTTTTCAACTAAGAAGCAAATACCAGAGTACATTCCACACAGGAAAACTTCCTTCTACAAATTGCTCTTGAATTAAAAACTATCTTCAGCGTACTTAAGAGCACAGGGCTAACATGAAACTTTCCTCCTATAGCATGACTCCTAATTAGGTAAGGATTTCTACGAATATTTTCTTCCTAAACTATGCTTTCGATGACCTGGTAGAACAATGACTCTTGAACTATAAATAAGACATAAGGTTGGTAAGCTAAGGTATGCTACAAATTTCATGTTTACAGCATTACACCTTCCTCATATCCTTGTCTCACTTTAATATCGGAGTGCCATCAACCACCACAACTATAACGACCCGATCCACACAGTATGAAATTGTCCGCTCTGGGCCAAACCGACCCGCACGGCTTTAAAACGCGTCATACTATGGGGATCCAACCTCGCACATATATAGCTCATCCCCCTCCCGCACCCAGGCGATGTGGGACTATGTCCCCCTTTGTAGCTCGTCCAACCTCTCTCAGGCCTATTAGGCTTCAACCCTCACCCTCACCCCCAGGTCCGCCCACTCCAAGGTCTCACAGTCCACCCCCCTTAGGGCCCAACGTCCTCGTTGGCCACATAGGTCCAACGTCCACATCGACACACTTCCGGCTGGGTCAGGCTCTGATACCATTTTGTAACGACCCGATCCACACAGTATGAAATTGTCCGCTCTAGGCCCAACCGGCCCGCACGACTTTAAAACGCGTCATACTATGGGGATCCAACCTCCCACATATATAGCTCATCCCCCTCCCGCACCCAGACGATGTGGGACTATGTCCCCATTTGTAGCTCGTCCAACCTCTCTCAGGCCTATTGGGCCTACCGAGCTTCAACCCTCACCCTCAGGTTCGCCCACTCCAGGGTCTCACAACAACGGTGGTCCATGGCTCACGTGCGTTACTTGTACATGTCAGCAGGACTAGGTCAAAGCAGGGAACGAAAAATGACTGCATCAGTTTGACGTCGATTGTGGGACGACAAAGTTCCTAACTTTTCACTGCATTGTCTCCCTTCAAAACCCAAAGAGATAGTGATCACTAGATCACGCAACAATGGAGAACAAGGGGACACATCAAACGCTCATGTTGGCGCTGTACTGCCACTTTCAGCGGTTCCGATCATGCACAGACAACAGACTCACGCCCTCGCGCTGACAACAACAACAATGGACCCCAGAATAGATATGTTGTCATATCAAATACAGAAGATCGCCAAAGTGGTGGAGGCTCTCACACGAAAAAACCACCACCTGCTAATGGAGATCAGGAGCAGCATGGGCCTCCGTCTCCGGAGAATGGTAGAGAGCAAGCACAGGAAAGCCATGCCCTCGCTAGCTTTCATTGGACTAGAGGAGGTTGTGCAGCTAACACTGAGCCCGTCGCCAGGGATGAGAAGTTCGGCCCTCGGAACCCCCTCCGTAGAGAGCACATGACCCGGACGTGTTGTATCGTCTATCTGTCCCACCATTTGTGGATTGAATCATGAATGAGGCCCTTCCGAGGACATTCACTCCCCCGAAGCTCAACTTCTACGATGGAACCACCGATCCATTCGACCACCTACGCCATTACCAACACGTAATGGCTCTCAAAGAAAAATTCGAGTCGATATGTGCAAAACTTTTTCCACTAGCCTGAAGAAGTCAGTACTAACGTGGATCCACAGCCTCTCGCCGAGGTCGATCGACTCCTTCAAGACGCTGGCAAAGGAGTTTCTTAAATGTTTCGTTGGGAGCCAACATTTTCGAAAAGGCCCACACTACATACTCTCTCTAAAGCACAAGTCCAATGAGACACTCAGAGAGTATGTCATGCGCTTCAACAAAGATTTGACTCTCATTGACGAATTCAGCGATGACACAGTCGTGATAGCCTTCACTGCGGGCCTCAAGGAGGGAAAACTCTACGAAGACCTCACCTTGGGCCTAGAAACACATTATCTTGAAGGATTTGAAGACCGTAAATAGGGAAAGTGAAGGCGAAAGTAAGCCCTCCGCTCATAAGAACAAGAAAAAGAGACGCGAGGATGAAAAAAGAAGTAAGCGAAAGTGTAGTGACAACAAGTCAGACCCTAGTCGGTCTAGGCCAGAAAAAGCCGCCAACGACATTTGATCCAGAGCCATGACACCCTTCAACTCTAGCCCGTTGGACGTACTGAACTCCA
Source organism: Berberis vulgaris (assembly GCA_963556465.1). Taxonomy (NCBI): domain Eukaryota; kingdom Viridiplantae; phylum Streptophyta; class Magnoliopsida; order Ranunculales; family Berberidaceae; genus Berberis; species Berberis vulgaris. The sequence continues at coordinate 61,652,765 of OY747128.1, forward strand.
TGAAAAATTGGGAAGATCTAAAGTGGCCCCCAAAGCAGCGCGGAGACCCCTCCAAGCGTTGATAGCGGCAACTACTGCACGTACCACAAGGAGGGTGGCCATGATACCAACGACTACAAGAATCTGTGGTATGAGGTTGAGTACTGGATCCGTAGGGGCAAACTAAAAGAATTCATGAACTCTGAGAAGCGACCAGAATGAACCAGGGATCAGAGGGAGTCAGTTAAAGAAATAAATAAGGAGACTCCAGGGATAATCTATGTCCTTCATGGAGCTTAACCAAGTGAAGACCAGTCGTACAGGTCCCTCAAGCGAACTCTACTAGAGATGTGGACATAACCCGTGGACGAGGACAAACACATATGCCACTCGAGGATTCAGAGCCCCATTCCCACCTTGGTCTTTACGAACAAAGACCTCGAAGGAGTTTGAGCGCCACACAACGACGCCCTAGTCATCTCGGTCTCCATTGCAAGGTGGGAGGTAAAGAGGGCTCTGGTGGTCACAGGAAGCTTACTCAACATCATGTTCTACAACGTGTTCCGCAGTATGGACCTCAAGGAAGAAAACTTGACGTGCTCATAGTACCTGCTAATTGGATTCAGCGGAGAGAAATATTTCCCCATCGAAAAGATAAGGTTAGCAATAGTGGCAGGAGAGCCGCAGCTAAAAAAGGTTATGTTTCTGGACTTCATGGCAGTAGACGCGCCATCATCCTACAACCTTATCTTGCTGGCTCCACCAGATGGAAGCAGTAGTCTCCACCCTTCACCAGTGTGTTAAGTACAATGCTAACCATCATGAAAAAACAATAAGCGGAGACCAACCTACGACACGAGGTTGCCATTACGCTGCACATAAACAAATAGAGTGTTCCCATATCCAACTACATCCCGCAGAGCTGCCTGAACCAGTGCCAAGTCGAATGACGACTGAGGCCAAGGCATGCGGGAACACAACCCTCCGGCCTTCCGTCGGCGCGAAGATTAATCCCTTTACAAGGTTTACTCTTCAGTAACCTCTGTAACGTCAGGAAATCTTGACAATCCACTGAGGATACCTACGATCCACAAAGGCCATTCGAGTTCACATCAGGGCCAGAATCAATCTATCTCCGTCAACAGTTAGTTTTTTTCAATTGTTTATTTCCTTTCCATGATCAATGTAGAGTTTTGGTTCTTAAAGACTTATGTGATTTGCAATCATTTAAGAAATAAAGGAAGAATTGCGAAAACAAACTCTATTGATTACTAGAAATATGTAACAAGCCCCTTGAGGCGGATACAAAAGTCTACATACTGCAAGCATCTGAATTCAGTACGACATGAAGTAAATACTCACTTAGACGATCTAAATACGTAAAGGTATTCGAAGAAGGCCATGCAAGCTATTTGCAAGTGACAACAAAGACATTCAATTGACTTCGTACGACCCCTTCCCAAGATAAAGGACAAAGTGTCAGAGGGGATTGAAAGAACTGAGTGGTCGATTGCTCCGTCGAATCACCCCAGGAAAGCGTCCCTACAACAGCGATGTACACCTTACAACGGACGACTGACTTCCTAAAAATGCATCCAACCCCCTTGCAGACTTCCTCAAACAATTTTCGCCCTCTCGGAGAGGGTAGAAAAAGGCGGATGAGGATGGCCACAAGCAACGAAGCAGTCAAGGTCTCACGGTGTTGCCAAACGAGAACACTTTTCCCACGTCCAGTACCCAGGGTGACTGAGAGCTACCACCACCAGAAGCACTACGCATCCTCTAACACTTCGATCAACCATGAGTTAGCAGAGGGAACCACATACACGCGGATACAAGCGACACAAAGTAACACCAAGGCGTATCTCTTGATAGCAAAGTTGTACTACTTTTCCACAATGTGAAAAAAATTTACGAGATCTCAACGAATCAACTACGTGCCCACCTAGAACAGGTGACCATGCATAACGATGATAATGATCGTGCCTGATCGGTGCAAATGTCAGAACATTCGAAGACTCCATTGTTGGAGACTCCAAAGCATTTTCTTTAAGCAAAAACATTACAAGAGATACGCTCTGCAAAAGATACTACCTACAACGATTGGAGAACACCATTATATAGACATAATGGTTCACCAAATGGGCACCCCAGCATTAACTGTCAAGCATTGAATACCGTGTAGGAAATGAGAAGACGACGATTCCCAAGGAAACTGCGCAGACCATGTTCTTTCAGTTAATGGCGATGCACACAACCCCATCAATTGAGGAGGAGTAACCGATACTCAACCATCCTGCAGCCTTCAGCGTACATGTGTTACCGAACGATCTATGCCATACCCGTAGCACAACCATAAAGGAAAGCCTAGCTCTTTCTCTGTGGGCCCATAGCCCTGGCCTACTATTCAAACAATATTCTGCTACATGTTTGGCACGAACACCAAAAATCAAAGTCAGCTTTGACACACGGATCGTACCTATGGATCGTTGTATAATTTAAGGTAATGTTGTCCATACAGTGTGCGACACAAGCGGACATGGGTTCGCATGCCCTCAAACAGGCGAAACCTCTCTCCAATCGGGCAAGCTTAGTCAGCCAAAGTTGATGACAATGGCTTCTGGTACATCCCAACACTTAGTCCGCCCAGCACGAATCCCGATGGTTTAGGAAGTAGGAGTCTAATCATCGCTATCATGCCTGGTGACGACAACTTACCAGGGATCGTTGCCCCCTTCATGGTCAATGATCGCCGAACCTGATTAGGTAAGCCTAGCTGGTGACGACTAGCAATGAAAGCTTCTGATCAAAGCCCAAACCTGTAACCCTCACTGCGCGGGTATAGATGGTTTGGAAGGTGGGAGCCTAGTAAGTCCTAAACTGATTTCGACAACGTGGCCACCGAATTACCAACCCTGGACTTGTAGCCCCCATCGCGCGGGAGTAGATGATTTAGAAGGTGGGAGCCTAGTTAGTCCCGAACTGATTCTGAAAACTCGCTACGAGCCACTGCTTTTCAGTGTGGCCGCCGAATTACCAACCCTGGACTTGTAGCCCCCATTTTGTAGATGGTTTAGAAGGTGGGGGCCTAATAAGTCGCGAATTGATTTCGACGGCTCGCCACGGGACCACTGCTTTTCAGCATGGTCGCTGAATTACCAACCCTGGACTTGTAGCCCCATTGCACTAGTGTAGATGGTTTAGAAGGTAGGGGCCTAGTCAGTCGCGAACTAATTCCGACGACTCGCCACAGGGCCATTGCTTTTCAGCGTGGCCGTCGAATTGCCAACCCTGGAGTTTTAGAACTGAGCGGGTGTATATAGTTTAGATGGTGGGAGCCTAGTCAGTCGCAAACTGATTTCGATGGCTTGCCACGGGACCACTGTTCTTCAGCGTGGTTGCCAAAAACTTCCAAATTTGTAGCTTGATGCGCACATGTGTAGATTATTTGGAAGGTGGGAGCCTAGTCAGTCCCGAATTGATTCCGACGGTTTGTCACGGGACCACTGCTTTTCAGCCTGGTCGCCGAACCCCTTTGACTCAAACTTGTAGCCCCCCCCCCCCATACAGGTATTGATAGTTCGAAAGGTGGGAGACTAGTATGTCCCCGACTGATGTCGATGGCTCATCACGGGACTACTGTTCTTCAGCGTAGTCGCTCCTTACTCCCCGAACCTGTAGTCCACATTGTTCAGACATAAATGGATCGAAAGGTGGGAGCCCCAACCAGCTTGCCATGCAACCACCGTTCTCCTATGAAACAATGGCTGCAAAGTCAAAATGTAGTCGAGTCTGTCTTCACGCTCAAACAGACTGACATCCTATTACCAGCAAAGGCAACTCGCGCCGACACATAGATCATCTGGCCAGTGCCCAAATAAAAGCTACATAGTGTGTCAGCCCATAGCAAATGTTTCAACGCGTACGTTCGGCTATAGCAACTCGCCCATAGTAGCAACTACAGCTGACCAATCAGACAAGCAAGGCAAGCCTCCAGCAGCTTACCTCGAGGACAAGACAACAACTTGGGCAAACCAACCACAGGCTAAACTGTCTGCAACATGTCCGCTATCGGACATGACTATGCAACAGTGACTCTAAGTCATTTACAACATAAACAGTCAAGCTCCTGGTAGCAGATGATTACTCGACGTCCTAATGATTCAACTAGCCTATGCCAAAGCAAGACGACAACACGAAACGAAAAACATACAATAGAGGCAACGAGCACAAAACAGATAAAACTGTTTTCATTAACGGTCAAACAAAATGGGTACAAGAATACAAAGTTCACTCCTCAGGAGAAGGTACAGAAACAAAAGAGCTAAGCATAGCGAGGGAAGGAGCAGGAGTCGTGTCCACACGCACTACGGACAGGGCGTTAAGATCCAAATTTTCCTCCTAATCCAATGACGCAAAGGCAACAAACAAGTCTACATATGACATCTTCTTATAGCGGCTGAGATCCCACTCCGGATGCTCCTCCTTTATCAGGGCTAGCAGCTCTAGCCTGTCGTGTACCCAACAGAACTTGAGTTTGCCTTGTTCCCGCAGAAGCTCTTCCTCTCGCGCCTTCACATCAACAAGTTCATGCTCCAACAGTTCCAACTTGCCAATCAGCGCGTCAACCTAAGACTGCTCTGTGGCCTGACTACTCTTCACAACGCTGAGCTCATGCCATTCCAATTCAAGTTGGTCCTCGACCTTCCTAGCTTCCCGGGCATTGAACTCCACATCAGATTCCAATTGTTGTTACTAAGTAGCCCTGCCAGCCTCCTTCGAAGCATTCTTTAGCAAGAGATCGCGGTTCAGAATGCGCCCCAGCCGCAACTTCCTGCGCAGCCTTCGCGTCTCGGCAGATCCGGCTCAACTCCTGCTTGAGTATGTCTCTCTCGGACACTGCCTCTGAGAGCTCTCTGAGTCTTGGCAACCATGGCTAACTGCTCCAGCCCCTTTTCCTCAGCCTGCTTCTATAGTCGCTCAATTTCATAAAGTGCATAAGAATACAACGCCTGCATGTGCGAGAAGACACGCTCCATGGTGTATACCCTCTCACGAGCCGCCTCGACTCCCGTCCCAGCAACGATCACCTGGCTAAAGTGAGACATGCCCAGCATAAGGTACTTTAAACCCTTATCCATACACCCTTCTAGCACATCCTCCTCGGGTTTGGAGCGCAATCCATCAACCAACTGTGACGCATGCTTATATGTTTCCTCGAAGCATATTCAACATCAACCTCTTGGTGTCAGACCTGAATGCTCATCCTTACGAAGTCTGGTTCAAATCGGCTTATCCACGCATCCGAATAAAGATTTCCCAGATCAGGAATCACGCTTGCACCGCCCTTTGTAGTTGCCACTGTTCTCAGGCTCAACTCTGCAACCTTTCCCTTGTCACGAACAACCGATCATTTAGTGAGAGACGGCTCAAACTGATCCGGAGGGAGAGGAGAAAGCGAATTATCCAAAGGAGGCTCCAACACTTCGATTTGTGACCTGGAACGAGACGGTGAACAATGAAGACTACATGAGACTTGGCTTGTGCCACCACGGCCACTATCAGATAGCACACCAATGGGACGATCAGATTCCACAACCTCAGGCGGATTTCATAGGAACCTTCTATTGGAATAGTTCCGTGTGAACCACCACCGACAGAAGCCGCCACTGCAACCCGCACCTGCCATTCATTCAAAACTTTGTCTTGCGCATCACTAAGGTTCAATATGTCTTCAAACTGTAGGCAATCTTTCTCCCAGCTGGATACATCAGTCTTCGCCCTGACGGGTCGATCAGACTCGTGCTCTTCTCTCACTGGAGTGGGTCGTGCTGAAGGCAACCCAGTTCTGACACAGGATCTCTTTGAACTCACGAAAGAGGCAAGCGTCTCAGACAACTCCTCCACGTTAGACAGAACAAGTGCTTTGACCCCAGCAACCTTCTTTTTCCTAGAAGGGGTCCCATCTTCAAGCTTAACCTGCGATGTTCGGTACAGAGTAGGGACTACGTGCCAGTTGTCACACAACCCACTATGGATGAAGTTGGGGACGCATATATCATCCACCGCGTTCCTCGTTGATAAGCCGTGAAACGTCTCCATAGTATTTTGCTTCTCTAGGGTAAGGGGAGTAGCGGGAAACCTTCCTGCAAAGAAACTCGAGCATTGATTAGCTAACCTGCAACCAAGCATAGCAGAGTCAAAAGAAAAAGCTACGCTTACAAAGCGGCCTGAACTCTCGTTCGTGCAAACAACCCTTTAACTGAAAATACTTGGAATTCGCAGGGGCCAAGAAGCAATACTTTTGCCAAGACTTAAAGTCGTCTGGAAAATTCGTGAAGCATGTCGGCGATGTCATATTACAGAAGAAATTACTCTTCAATCGAGGAGAAGTCAGCAACTGGATTACCCGTGGAGTCATGCGAACGCCAGCCATCTTTGCCCCGATCAGAATGAGAAGGATAATCCTATATTCATTGGGCCCCAATTGTGCCGGAGGACTCCCAAGGAGGTCCAAGAATTCCCAAATCACATCCAGAACGAGAAAACACACTCCAGTTTGAAGCATCCCACGATGCAAGCAGATGAACCCCGTCGGTGGCGACATAGGCGTCTGGTCACCCTTTAGGAAATACAACGGTAGGTCTTCGAAGACCCCAAACTTTGTGCGAATTTCAGTGAGGCGGGGCTCAGAAAGCAACCTGTCTTCGAAAAACTCTCGGCCCTTGGACAAGGTTGCGTTATCAAGAAGGTTTTGTCAAGCCATGAAGAAGATGAACAATCTTTTCTAAATCAAAAGATGAACAAAGTAGTATCTTCAAAAGCAAAGAAAATAAAATAGTCAGACTCCGCACTAAGAATGACCTAAATATGGTTTAGGTTCCTGCTTTTTTTCCGCTGAACCGACGCATGTTCAAATAATGCAACGCACGACTCAAGCAACGATTTAGACTCAAATCATTATGAGTGGCGTATCTTTTCAAGAGATGATTTAGCGAACCAATGTGACGGCCCACTAACTCGGATGGAGTAGCTGATGATATGAAAAAATAGTCACATCCCTGAGCCATACACGTGTCATGATGATCTCGAGGAATTACGGGCCCTGCGTCAGTCCAACACTAATCTAGCCCAAGCGGTACCAAGCCTGCCTGATTCAGTATACGAGATGGACCCGAACTCTTACAACATGCTAGGCGCACACGTCACAACTATCTTCAATACCCATAACTCCTTCTAAGGAAAATATCTCGAGGATCAACTTCGAACAAGCAATTACAACAGCTTTTTGCTTCCAACTAGGAAGCAAATATCATAATACATTCCGCACAGGGAAACTCCCTTTTACGGATTGCTTTTGGATTGAGAACTATCTCCTGCGTATCTAGGAGCACATGGAAACTCTCTTCTGCGTATCTTTATGAATCGATGAAGGAAGTGGTTAATTATGTGGGTAAGAGAATGTTGTTTAGAATGTAACTAATAATGGAAGCATTTTTTTTAAAGCAGGAGTAAGATTGATGAATAAGTCAGGATACAAGTTGTATTGGACTCCATGTGCATGTTATAGTATTGACTTAATGCTAAAATAGATTGGTGACCTTACACCGGTTAAGAGTGTTGTGGAAAAGGCAAAGAAAATCACTAATTACATTTACAACCACCATAGAATCCTAGCGATGATGAAGACTTCTTAAAGGGGTGACATCATTAGACCGGGTCTTACTTGATTTTCCATCCCTTATGTTGCATTAGAAAGCTTGTTCAAAAAGAGGGACGGACTTACAAAAATGTTTGCAAGTGATGAATGGAATGTTTTTTATCAACGTAATAGTTCTTGTTGCGTCCAAAAATCATCCTCCTGTGAGTTTGACCTGCAAAATAACTGTTAGACTGCCAATGACCACCTTTTTGGTGGTTGAAGGCACTATGATGCTTAAGTCAGTAACTCTGTTGGAATAAGGATGTAAATCTGGACAAAACTTAGTTAAAGTGTCACACCTGTGTCGAATATTCTATTTACCTTTTATAATGGTCGCGGTTAAGTCTCTGCGTGACTTAAGCATGTGAGGCGCAACGGAAGGAGATGTTTCTTGTGACAGTCTCCTCCTTTATGGAGATGCGTTCGTGGAGGCGTAACTCCCTCCACGGCTCTTTCTTGGTGCAACATTCCTCTTCTTTATTAGAGAACTTGTATCGGGCCTGGATTCGGGCCCTGCTTACGTCTACTTAGTGGTGGGCCTAGTCTGAGCTTCTATAATTGGCCTCATTCTTCCTGGGTTTTATGAGCTAACCCAATAGATTGGGCTTTGTATTCTCCTGATGGGTCTACGTGTACGGCCGTGTTGATTAGTCTATTTTGATGTATCATCATCTGCAGCCCCCTTAGTTAGTGGGTATGTTCAAGTATCCACTAACTGTGTGGCAGTTTTGCTTTTTGATTGCAACATTACGGCTTGGTTAGTGTTCTTGCTATCTGTCGCTGTTGTTTTTTCTTCTCAATTCGCCTGTTTGTTTTGGCGCAATTTCTGGGATTTCATGCGGTTGTCACATTTTGCACGTTCTCTGAGAGCGAGCCTTTCGTTGTCCATTCCTATAAAAATGAAAAGCTTTTTGTATGCTCTGCTTCCTTTTGCATCTTATCATTTTCTGATTGTTAACTTTTTTATTCCTTGCACTCGTTCTGTAATCATGTCTAACTCTAGGGTTTTGGGTGGCGATGCCCTTAATGCTTGCAAAACTTTCTTTATGCCTAAGAAGGCAACACGCGACTCTGGACAACATTTGTTATTAGTACTCATGTCCAAACGATCTGGAGATTGTTCCCCCTGGAGAGGGTGGCCATCATTGTTGTCTTAGGCACGAATACATTGCTTTGTATCATGGTATGTTCAATTCCGATTTTAGGCTTTCGGCTCCCATTATCGTCTAGGAGTACTTAGATTTGGTTGGAATTGCTCCGACTCAACAGTCCCAAATGGTTGGAAGATAATGATTTAAACCTTGGCTAGGGTTGTCTCGACTTGTATCCCTATAAATGTTAGGGTTTTGCACTCTCTGGTAGAGTTCATCGTGGACCCTAGTTACACCTGTCGACTGCGTTCTCCTCCCTACTTTGAGGACCTGCGAGAGGAGTATGTGGGCTAGTCAAGGTCCTGGTTCTACACCTCTCTTTCTTCCAACCACTTTAGGTTCCGCGGGAATCAGATTTTGTGATCGTTCTGGGAGCCTAAGAAGGTTGAGTTGTCTCTATCTGTAGAAAAACAAGAGTTCTATCGTCGGTTTTGTGATCTTCCCCGAGTAACGGTGAAAGATTTCCTTACTACGGACACCATTGTCTCTGGTGGTCTGCTTTCACCGGGTAGGGCAGGCCTCACTTCGGAGGTTATTGTTGTGCGCTCTTGTGATGTAGGAGTCCCCACTTCTGTCTCTGCTCGAAGTCCTAGGAACACTGGTTCAATTGTTAAGAAAAGGATATTTCCTAGGCCTCCTAGCCCCTCAAGGTATCGGTTGTCAGTTCTGGTCGTGTTTCAAAGAGGAAAAAGCGGGCTTCCTCCGTCCTTGAATCCGCCAGGACCCCCTTTCATCTTGCCTCTCTTCATAATGGAGGTCGTGGTTTGGAGGTTGATTCTTCTGCCCGTGAGGACGATGAGGTAAACCGAGTTCTCGAGTTAAGTTAGAAGGAAATTTCTCGTCCTCTGGATGACCATGAGAAAAAGGTTGTTGCTTCTTATGGTTTGCCAGACTTTGTCGGCTTCTCAATTGACGATTCCCGCGTTATTGAGAATAAAATGCTTCAGCTAGGTGTTTGGCTGTCTGAGATTCGAAGGGTACTAAGACCTTGGATGACTTCGAGTATGATCCGTCAATAGAGAATTAGGTTGTTGCTCGCGTTCGAGACCACAAGCTTACTGTTTCTTCTGTCGTGGTTGGGACTTCGGGATCTCCTGTTGCTCTTTCTGTGTCTCACCCCACTTCTTCTGTCCTTGGTGAGATCTTCTGGCCTTCTAAAGCTGATGTACAGGACAGTGCTCACAATCTTATTGGCGGCTATCACGGGCGGTTGGCTGACAAAACTCTTATGCCCCTGCGTCAACCACATCGACACATTGACGACGGCCTCCAACATCTTATGGAGGGGATGACGCATCTTACTTATGCAACCGTCATGGGGTCGAATTGTAAGGCGTCATGTGACCAAGCTACATACGTCGAGCGGAAGCTTTCAAGACACATTTTGTCTTTCCCATGTTCCCCTTTGACTAAATTTGTTGAAGGCGCAGTGCACGGAGCTTAAGAGGGTCGCAGACTCTGCGCAGGTGTTGGTGAGGGAACTCGAGGCTACACATGATGCGTTTGCTTCCGACCTTTAGACGTTCGAGGTGGAATTGGGCAGGTTGCATTCCTGTCTGGAGATTACCCAGAAAGAGTTGTCCGATCGTGTCATGCCCCGATTTTCAAGTAAACGAAAATCCTAAATTCCACGTAGGATTATCCGTTTCCCCAAAACCCAGGACGTGAAAATTCAATAACAATATAATGTTTAGCAGCAACAACTAAAACATAATTTAGAAAATTAAAACAAACCAAAAAATAATCTAACCATGAAACTCCGACGTTGCTAGCCCCACTAACAAAACTCCAGTACCGCTACTCATAAATCTCTAAACCTGTGAAAGGATAAATGGCTATGTTCCAATAATAACGTACCCAAGAAGCGTAAACTTACTTGGGTCAGCGAAGTAGCTGGTGTGAGTAAATCTCAATTTCTTTATAAATAAATTAAATTACATGCTTTAACATGAAATGTTCCAACACAATAAATAACACATCACTAACTGGTAGTTCCTCCATGAGGCAAACATGTCATACTACAAAGTTTTATCATGCTTAAAATATAGATTTATTTTACCAGCACTTACAAAATTAAGGTCGGACGTGGTAAGTCTGACAAAAAAAATGTTAGTAGACTTACCATCCTGCACAAAACGTTTAGAAATAAATGAATAAAATTCATAATTTTTCGGTCCTCGTAAATACAATTATTTTCAAATAAATACAGATCATACTCATAATCACCATTATTTAAATGTCAACCAAATACATTTTACCTTAAGGAAGACATGTAGTTCTCATTCTAAGGTCGAATGAGCATTTAGATTTTTCCATTAAGACAATCATGCAAATACACAAAAATCTTGCTTCTTTTCCACAATTGCACTACCCTCCTTGTTCCGAACACACCTCACCCAAGTGTGCCTCCCTTGCCTTCGAAACCACTCGAAGTGTACATGTTCGAAGTGGGGTGCCACATCGAGGATCATGTCATCTCACCCGAAGTTTGATCCATGGCAAGCATTTCCTAAATACTACACGTACTACCGAACTCACATGGAACGACGTACCGATATGCAAACAAGTCTGCATACCCAAAAATATATCACATGTATACAAGCAAGTCTGTATACAAAAATCATTTTTCATTTTTTTTCGGAATTGCGGAAAAGTGCAAAAAAATCAAGTAATTCTCAAGACTCTTTTACGCTGACACTTTGTCAACCATAAACACATCGACCACAAATATTCAACCTTTCTTTGGGGGAAACAAATAACATTTTTATAATTACTAAGCCTCAAGTTATAAACTTCACAACATCACGCACAAGTCACTTATATCACACGTCAAATGAAGCTCACACTTAGAATGCGTTTGAAATAACCGTACACATATTGTCATAAAACGATTAAACTTTATTAATAAATAATAGACAATAAAGTTATATACATTACAATAAGACTAATCATAAAGCGAATTGGCAATCCCATATACCTCTACATTATGCTTAACTAATAGCAACATTTACATAAAATCTAAACTTAATTTGCAAACATCATATACATTTAGCCACCTCGGACCTACTCTAACCACATAATTAATTTACAATCAAGCATGTACAAAAAAAATCTGACAATAACATCTATCACAAAATTATCAACTATTCTAAGGCATTCATGTAATGTACTTTTGTAAGGCAAAAGAGAGCGAGAATTACTCACAAATTTGGAAGCGATGAATCCAGTTTTCGTAAAGCAAATAAAAAAATCTCCAAAGTGTCGAGCACACCAAATGCAGACACGTTCACACAAATTCCACATCCCAAACCATAATAAAATATCAGAACCAAACCTGAACTCAAACCCGCGTGTTCAAATACATACACGTGCACATGCAAATGTGTGCGTACACGTGCACATGCAAATGCGTGCGTACACGTGCACATGCAAATGCGTGCGTACACGTGCACATGCAAATGCGTGCGTACACGTGCGTGATCACAACTTCAATCAACTCTCTCATTGTTGTAAATTTTTTCTTACATTTTCTCCTCTCACTACGTTTCTTCTTCTTTGTATAGTCTGCAACCTCTCTCTAATGGCCTCAGCTATCACAATGGCAGAAGTATTAAGTCAAATGGCGCATCCAGTACAAGTGTTCAAACGATGGAAGTCGATGGGGGCTCGATCGATTAGTCTCCTCCAGATATGACTCAAACTCCAATTTTGACTCAGATTCCATTTGGCACAACCCGGTGATTCCCGTCTGGATTTCTCACTCTATAAGTGGGTTAGCAAATGGAAGGAGTTCATAGCCGTCGTCATCGTCGAAGGAACGAGTCGTTCCCTTGTCCGATCGATGTTATTGCGCGCCACGTGCATGCACGGAGGCGTTCATGTCTCTGTGGCCCTTTTTCTTCACATCCTATAATCAACCCTTAAATCATTTTCTAGAAGCTAGGGTAATTGGAGGACCGGTGTGAATATGGATGCCAACAAGGTCGATCAATAAGGCTCTCCAAGCCCAACACCCATTAGTTTTAGTTTTAGTTTTTGTTAGTTTGTTTATTTATTTATTTAATTGACCCAACAAGCTTTTCCCACAGTAATAACTATCATCACTAACAACATTACAAACTAAAGTGGAAAAAAGGATGTTGCATTAAAAAGAAGGCACCACTTCAACCCTTATTTTAAATCCCAAAATCCTCAAATTCAATATGCTAATATTTATTCTATTCAAGTATCAACTGAAAGCTACTTAATTATATGTTTGATCTCTCCACATTTTCCTTTATTTTCTGTTGGGTTAATTCTTGATGGTCAATGTTAAATAAGAGAGGTAAATTAAGTATTATCCCACCAACATTCACTCAATGATCTCCCTCTCTTCATATAGCAAAAATCTACTCAACATTAAACCTAATGAAACCATGACTCAGTCCAAAATTTGAACATGAGTCTGAGTCCAAACCCATGCCCAATAGAAAATAAATAAGGTTTTACACAATGTAAAATCATAAACATTACAAATAAATAAATAGATATTATTTATATTCATGTAATTAAGCGGATATTACAATATACACAACTCAAAATAATCTCGTCCCGAGATTCAGATGGTAAGAGAGTAATGAGAATTTTAAAAAATGAAATATGAAATATACAACTTGACAGATGAAGTGAGGTTTTAAAAATATACATTTAGATGATAAATTATTAAAATCTTATACTCATAGAAAAAATTCCACATCATACGAGGCTACGCATCAAACATGCATAAATACGAGGCTATTGCATGCTTATATCTATAATATTTTAACCAGAACCCAAAAATAATAAATTGATACTTTATATACATAAAATATTTATTAAGGTCAGTGAAAAGTATGAGTGTTATATACACTTCAAAAGAATATTGTCCTGAGATTCGGTGGAGGGGTGACTAGGTAATTAATTCTACAATAAGCCAACAACTTACCGAGTGAAACAACACTATAGTCCAAATAATAAACCATTCTAGAATAGATTTTATGCTAACCCTCCTTAAGAAACAAACCACACATCACTTGGACAAACAAGTAGCTCATGCATATGCCCATAACTTCATGAAGACAATCACACAAAGATGTATTGTAAAATGTAGTAAGTATTAAAAAAAATACAGGGTGTTATAATATATACAACTCAAAAATAATTTCATCCCGAGATTCGCTGAAAAAGATCTCAATTAAACACACCGGACAATAAAACCACTAAATGAAAATTTAAACAGAATAATGTCACCCAGTACTAACATTAAAAATAGGGTATGATTAGCCCCGTACACACAAGTCAAAGGAATCTCATCACGAGATTCACAAAGAAAATGAAACAATGCCAAAGATTTAAAGGTTCACCCTTGTCACTTTATCTTTAAACATTTACACTCATACTCACCCATAACCACATTCCGAGGATCACCTAGACTCTACCCCAGCCTAAGTTAACCAAATGATCTGATACAAAATTGCCACGCCCCGATTTTCGAGAAAACAAAAATCTTAAATTCCATGTAGGATTATCCGTTTCCCCAAAACCCAGGATTTGAAAATTCAATAACAACATAACGTTTAGTAGCAACAACTAAAACATAATTTAGAAAATTAGAACAAACTAAAAAATAATCTAACCATGAAACTCTGACGTCGCTAGCCCCACTAACGAAACTTCAGTAACACTACTCATAAATCTCTAAACATGTGAAAGGCTAAATGGCTACGTTCCAATAAGAACGTACCCAACAAGCGTAAACTTACTTGGATCAGCCAAGTAGCTGGTGTGAGTAAATCTCAATTTCCTTATAAATAAAATAAGTTACATGCTTTAACATGAAATGTTCCAACACAATAAATAACACATCACTAACTGGTAGTTCCTCCATGAGGCAAACATGTCATACTACAAAGTTCTATAATGCTAAAAATATATATTTATTTTACCAACACTTACAAAGTGAAGGTCGGACGTGGTAAGTCTGACAAAAAAAATGTTAGTAGACTTACCATCATGCACAAAATGATTAGAAATAAATGAATAAAATTCATAATTTATCGGTCCTCAGAAATACAATTATTTTCAAATAAATACAGATCATACTCATAACCACCATTATTTAAATGTCAACCAAATACATTTTACCTTAAGGAAGACATATAGTTCTCATTCTAAGGTCGAATGAGCATTTAGATTCTTCCATTAAGGCAATCATGCGGAGACTAATCGACCGAGCCTCATCGACTTCCATCGTTTGAACACTTGTACCGAATGTGCCATTTGACTCAATGCTTCTGTCATTGTGATAGTTGAGGCCATTAGAGAGAGGTTGCAGACTATACAAAGAAGAAGAAACGTAGTGAGAAGAGAAAATGTAAGGAAAAAACTTACAACAATGAGAGAGTTGATTGAAGTTGTGATCACGCACGTGTACGCACGCATTTGCATGTGCACGTGTACGTATTTGAACACGCGGGTTCGAGTTCAGGTTTGGTTCTGATATTTTATTATGGTTTGGGATGGGAAATTTGTGTGAACGTGTCTGCATTTGGTGTGCTCGACGCTTTGGAAATTTTCCATTGGCTTTACGAAAACTGGATTCATCACTTCCAAATTTGTGAGTAATTTTCGCTCTCTTTTGCCTTAAAAAAAGTACAAGACATGAATGCCTTAGAGTAGTTGATAATTTTGTGATAGATGTTATTGTCAGATTTTTTTTTCCGTACATGCTTGATTGTAAATTAATTATGTGGTTAGAGTATGTCCGAGGTGGCCAAATGTATATGAATGTTTGCAAATTAAGTTTAGTTTTTATGTAAATGTTGCTATTAGTTAAGCATATTGTAGAGGTATATGGGATTGCCAATTCGCTTTATGATTAGTCTTATTGTAATGTATATAACTTTATTGTCTATTGTTTATTAATAAAGTTTAATCGTTTATGACAATATGTGTACAGTTATTTCAAACGCATTCTAAGTGTGAGCTTCATTAGACGTGTGATATAAGTGACTTGTGCGTGATGTTGTGAAGTTTATAACTTGAGGCTTAGTAATTATAAAAATGTTATTTGTTTCCCCCAAAGAAAGGTTGAATATTTGTGGTCGATGTGTTTATGGTTGACAAAGTGTCAGCGTAAAAGAGTCTTGAGAATTACTTGATTTTTTTGCACTTTTCCGCAATTCCGAAAAAAATGAAAAATGATTTTTGTATACAGACTTGCTTGTATACATGTGATATATTTTTGGGTATGCAGACTTGTTTGCATATCGGTACGTCGTTCCATGTGAGTTCGGTAGTACGTGTAGTATTTAGGAAATGCTTGCCATGGATCAAACTTCGGGTGAGATGACATGATCCTCGATGTGGCACCCTACTTCGAACATGTACACTTCGAGTGGTTTCGAAGGCAAGGGAGGCACACTTGGGTGAGGTGTGTTCGGAACAAGGAGGGTAGTGCGATTGTGGAAAAGAAGCAAGATTTTTGTGTATTTGCATGATTGTCTTAATGGAAAAATCTAAATGCTCATTCGACCTTAGAATGAGAACTACATGTCTTCCTTAAGGTAAAATGTATTTGGTTGACATTTAAATAATGGTGATTATGAGTATGATCTGTATTTATTTGAAAATAATTGTATTTATGATGACCGATAAATTATGAATTTTATTCATTTATTTCTAAACGTTTTGTGCAGGATGGTAAGTCTACTAACATTTTTTTTGTCAGACTTACCACGTCCGACCTTCACTTTGTAAGTGCTGGTAAAATAAATCTATATTTTAAGCATGATAAAACTTTGTAGTATGACATGTTTGCCTCATGGAGGAACTACCAGTTAGTGATGTGTTATTTATTGTGTTGGAACATTTCATGTTAAAGCATGTAATTTAATTTATTTATAAAGAAATTGAGATTTACTCACACCAGCTACTTCGCTGACCCAAGTAAGTTTACGCTTCTTGGGTACGTTATTATTGGAACATAGCCATTTATCCTTTCACAGGTTTAGAGATTTATGAGTTGCGTTACTGGAGTTTCGTTAGTGGGGCTAGAGACGTCAGAGTTTCATGGTTAGATTATTTTTTAGTTTGTTTTAATTTTCTAAATTATGTTTTAGTTGTTGCTGCTAAATGTTATGTTGTTATTGAATATTCACATCCTGAGTTTTGGGGAAATGGATAATCCTCGTGGAATTTAGGATTTTCGTTTTCTCAAAAATTGGGGCGTGACAAATCGAAAGGCTAAACGTGACGAGGTTGTTCGTTCTGCAAGCTTAAGGCCGCTATTGTTCACATCGTTGAGCTGTATTCCGAGTTTGTAGAGACCAAGTCATTGATCTTTGCTAAACTTGCCAATGTTTACAAAGAGTTAGTGTCAACCCAAGCCGAGCTGTCGACTGTTACTGAAAAGTTGAAGGCAACGGAGACCGCGGATTTTAAGAGAGTGGTCGAGGGTCACCATGGTTTCCTTGACTTCTTGGTGACGCAAGGTTTGGACATGTCCCCATATCGTTGTTTTGCTGAGCATTAATTCGATGATGTCGAAGAAGTTGTTCCGGATTTAATGGGTGATCCGGATGTCGAGGATCCTGTTGATCCTATGCTGCCTGAAGATGATATCCACGACACTGATTCTTCTCCTTAGTTGTTGTTTTCTTCTTTTTATAATCATCTTTTTTAGAAGATAAATGGAAAATTTATTATTTTGCATTTTTGTGTCTCTATGTCTAGCTTGTTAGCTTTTATTTATGACGTTTCTAGGAGATTTCCGACTTTGGTTGTCCGGATTTTTATGGGTGGCTTCGATACTTGACATTCTAGCAGTATAGAAGTTTTCTGTATAGAAGCTGTACTTTACGAAATCTTGTTTCTCATTCAGATTACAATGTCGCACATTACATTCGACTTAAAAGTACAACTCTTATGTCTTGGTACTTTATTACTTCGTGGTTGATCATGCCAATTTTTTTTATTTTATGTCTGACTCGTTCATCTAGCATATGTATTTGTTTTTGCTCGATACACTTGCCATGCTGAGTGTTTTCTCGAGTTGGTTTTAATTTGACTTTTTGTCCTGATTAAATTCTTGTTGTTTCGAAATTGAGAGCAAAAAACTTCATTGATAATATCTTTTCAAGTGTTCTACATTCCATGGTCTAGGTATCATTTCACCTTCTTTGTCTGGCAACCAGTATGATCTTGGTCTGTTGACTTTTGATATACGATATAGTCCTTCCCAGTTCAGGTTCAGCTTGCCTGTGCCGGGCTCTTTCATGCTTAGTTGGACTTTCCGTAACACCCAGTCACCGACGTTAAAAGTTGGGATTCACACCTTCTTGTTGTAATACCCTGTCATGCGTTGTTGATAGGCTGTCATTTTAATCGAGGCTGCTTCTCATTTTTCTTCAAGGAGATCCATCCTGACTCTTAATGCTTCGGCGTTGTCCTTAGCTCGAAATTCTTCGATTCAAAATGTTGGCAATCCGATATCTACGAGTATCATTGCTTCTGACCCATAAGTGATGGCGAAAGATTTTTCTCTTGTCGATGTTCATTTTGTTGTTCTGTACGCCCAAAGGACACCAGGTAACTCAGATGTCCATAGTCTTTTCGTTGCCTCAAGTATTCTTTTGATTGCCTCCAAGATTGTCTGTTAGTAACCCGGCTTGCCTGTTTTCTTGCGAATGGACTGGCGCGGAGAAATGTTGTTGGATTCAGGTTCTCACACAATTCCCTAACCTTTTTTCCTTCAAACCGTCTCCTATTATTTGTGACAATTACTCTTGGGATCCCGAATCTGCATATGATGTCTCTTCAAAGAAATTTCTCTACTTGTGCTTCCCCTATCTTTGTAAGGGGTTATACTTCTACCCATTTGGTGAAGTAGTCTATTGTGACGATGATGAACTTTTTTTTATCGGACGCTGGAATGGTCCTACGATATCCATTCCCCATTGTGCGAATGGCCAGGGGCTGTTCAATGGGATCAGATTTTGTGTCGGCATGTGTGTGTATGGGGCAAATCTTTGGCACTTGTCGCATTTAAGAACTAGCTTCTGAGTATCCGCTTGCATCGTTGGCCAATAATAATCTAATGTGAGAGCTTTGTGGGCCAATGTTTTTCATCTTGGGTGATTTTCGCATGTGATGTGGTGTATTTCCTGCAGGATGTATTCAGTATCTCCTGGTGCAAGGCACCTTAGTAATGGACTTGTGGTAGACCTCTTGTATAATTTTTCATTGATCATTGTGTATCTCGCTGCTCGATTTTGTAGTTTTCTGGCTTTCATCTTATCTGTTGGGAGTTCCCCATTTAAAATATACGCCTGGATTGGAGTTGTCTAGTTGGTCCCTTGGTTTACGGCACATGCTTCTTCTGATTGATTTTAGAGTATGGAGCTTCCTTGTGTCATGACGAGTGGGTTACCATTATCCTTCGTTGTTGAAGCTTCTTTTGCTAGCTTGTCTTCTATTTTGTTTTCTATTCATGCGCATTGTTGGATGGTAGCATTTTGGAAGCCTTCTATCAACTCTGTAGTTTTCTAGTCTCAGCTTTTCGTTCGGGTGTCTTTTACTTGAAATTCGTCGTTTAGTTGATTGACGACCAACATAGAATCAATAAAGACACTAATGTCCTTTATTCCTAGGTATTTTGCTAACTGCAACCCTACTATCACTGCTTCATACTCGACTTTGTTATTAGAGGCTTTAAAACTGAATTTGATTGCTTTTTCTAATGCGATGCTTTCTGAGTTTTACAGGACTAATACAGCTCCGCTTCTTGCCTCGTTGGATGTCCCATCACAGTGGAGGATCCATCCTTCATGGATTGGTTCAGGCTATTCTGTTCTGTTTTACTTTCCTTGTCCTTGTGTTGGTTGTTGCTTCCTGTGAACTTGATGATGAATTTCGGTAATGCCCGAGCTTTGATAGCGGCTCTAGAGGCGTAGTTGATGTTGAATTGTCCGAGCTCTATCGCCCCCTCTACCATTCTTCTCGACAGGTCCGGTTTGTGTAATACTGACGAAAGCGGTTGTTCGGTCATAACCGTGATCAGGTGAACTTTGAAGTATGGTCACAATTTTCTTGATGACACGATTAAAGTGAAAGCCAATTTTTTCAGGGTCGCATAGTTGATCTCTGCATCCGCGAGTGTTTTGCTGATGTAGTACATTGGTTTTTGCACCCCATTTTCTTCTCATATCAGTGCTGAACTCACCGCATGGTTGTATATTGATAGGTACAGATACAACATTTCTCAAGTGTTCGATTTTGTTAGCAGCTTCGTGTTTCCCATGTAAGTCTTAAGGCTTTGAAAGACTCACACGCATTCGTCATTCCATTCGGATGTCTCATTCCCCTTCAAGATTTTGAATAGGACACTTCTATGATGATCTGGAGATAAATTTGTTCAGAGCTGTTATCCTCCCGTTAAGACTTTGAACACCTTTTATGTTTGTCGGTGAGTGCATATTGAAAAGCGTTTGTATCTGCTTTGGATCGGCTTCAATTCCTTGCTGGTTGACCATGTACCCGAGGACCTTCCCTGACTCTACTCCAAAGGTGCATTTATCTAGGTTTAGCTTCATCTTGTACTTCCGAAGCTGGGAGAAAAGTTGTTCAAGGTCCGTAACATGGTCTGCTCTTCGTGAGCTTTTGACAAGCATATTGTCGATGTAAACCTCCATTGTTTTGCCAATCTGATCTCTAAACATCCTATTTACTAGCCATTGATACGTTGCTCACGCATTCTTCAGTCCGAACGACATTACTCGATAACAGTATGTACCCCTTTCCTTTATGAAAGATGTTTTTTCTTGATCGAGGGGTACATTTGTATTTGATTATACCCGGAGTACGCGTCCATGAAGCTCAACATTTCGTGCCCGGCAGTTGCGTCCACTATTTGATCTATTCGTGGAAGTGGAAAGTTGTCTTTGGGGCATGCTTTATTTAGGTCGTTGTAATCCACGCATACCCTTCATTCACGTTCTTCTTCTTTACTAGTACCGTGTTCGCCAACCAATCCGAGTAATGAGCTTTTATTATCATTCATGTGCTGAGCAGTCGGTGCATTTCATCGTTTATCGCCTGATATCGTTTCGGGGATTCACCTGCAATTTGTGGAAAATGATGGATTGATCTATTCCCACCATGTCCTTCATTATCCATGCGAAAACATCTTGGTTATCTTTCATCAGTTGAATCAACTCCTTTGCAAGTTTAGGTTGGATTTTTGGGTCGATTCAAATTGCCTTTTCTGCTTCATTGTCTAAGTAGTCCTTGACCTTTTCTTCTTCCAGTTTCCCCGTGTTGGGTCAATCTCATGGACTGGTTGGAACCATATTGTCATTCGAAGAATTCGAACCCGTTTCATCAGGTTGTTGTGAAGAATCTTCCAGACGTTGCGATAATTGCTATTTGTGGGAAGTCTTTATAGTAGCAAAATGACACTCTTGGGCTGCTGGTTGGTCCCTTTTTATTCTTCCAATGCTATTTTCGGTATGGTCGTACTTCACACATTGGTGCATAGTGGAGGATATTGCACCCATCTTGTGTATCCATGGTCCTCCGAGTAGCATGTTGTACGCGGCAGGAGCGTCGACAACAAGAAAGTTTGTCATTAACACTCGCTGCTTCCCTGGCTCTCCCGCTTCAACTGATAGTCGGATCATTCCCAATGGGTTACATTGCTCCCCACTGAAACCAACCACAGACTAATTGCTTGGTGAGAGCATCTCGGTGGTGAACTACATCCTTCGAAAAGCTGTTAAGTATAAGAGGTTGGCTGAGCTGCCGGTGTCGATCAATACTCTTTTGATTTCCCACTTAGCTATCATGACCAAATCACTAAAGCATCATTGTGTGGGGAATTAACTCCATCAACATCTTCATTTGAGAAGGTTAGGGTCCTTTGCAATGTTTTTGCACGCTGTGCGGATGGTTCATGGAATTTAATCTTTGTGCATAAGTATTTGACTATGCGCTTCCTGGATCGATTGGATTGCTCTTTTTCCCCGCCAGTGCCATACAAGACGTAGATTGTTTCTTTTGCTTGCTTCTTTGAATTGATTGTTTCGCCCTCGAGTTTGATGAACTCTCTAAGTCGTCCTTCTTTGATATGGCATTCAATTTCATTTCTTAGGCTGCGGCAATCCTCGTTGTGGAAGAGGCAGCTTCTGCTTTTGCTCCACTTTTTCGGATATCATCTCATCCTTGGCTGCCATTTGACATCTTCTCTTCCGGCCATGGCATCAAGAATCTTGCTCTGACTTGCTATCATAGTCGAGAATGTTCTCCTGTATTTGGGCTTCTTTACTCTTACGTTTTTGGACGTTCCTTGATTCTTCTTGGAGCTATTGTTAGCCCAATGTCTCTTAAGCTGGGTGATTTCTTCTCGAAAGTTGTTGCACTACAGGTTTCGGATGATCCTATCTATCGTCTCGATCACACTGTTCATCTGAGCCATAAGCATCTCCACTCAAGGATCCGAGGGGATTCCCCATGATGTCAGATATGTCTGAATTGTTACCTGCTGCAGTTCTCTTCCAGTAAGTATGGTTGTTTCGATGGTTGTCTTTGGATCAGTATTGGGCAGCATGTCGTCAGGTTGAAGATTTGTGGAGTATTCCATTGAACTTTTCCTCGGGTTGCGTGAGCTTTGTTACTGTGAATCTTATTTTTTGAAAGGAAAAACTTGTCGTTCCCCACAGACGTCGCCAAACTGATGCGTCCAAAAATCATCATCATGTGAGTTTGACCTGCACAACAATTGTTAAACTGCCAAATACCACCTGTTTGGTGGTCGAATGCACTCCGATGCTTAAGTCAGTAACTCTGTTGGAAAAAGGATGTAAATCTTGACAAAACTCAGTTAAAGTTGCATACCTTTGTCGAATGTTCCCTTTACCTTTTATAATGGTCGTGGTTAACTCTCTGTGTGACTTAAGCATGTGAGGCGCAACGGAAGGCGATGTTTCTTGTAACAGTCTCCTTAATGGAGATGCATTCGTGGAGGCATAAGTCCCTCCACATCTATTTCTTAGTGCAACTTTCCTCTTCTTTACAAGATAACGTGTATCTGGCCTGGACTCGGGCTCCGATTTATCTAGGCCTAGATTCAGACCCTGTTTACGTCTCCTTAGTGGTGGGCCTAGTCTGGACCTCTATAGTTGACCTCGTTCTTTCTAGGCGTTATGAGATGGCCCAATAGATCGAACGATGTATTCTCGTGATGGGTCTTTATGCCACGTGTACGGCCATGATGATCGGTTTATTTTGATGTATCATCAGCTACTCCCCTCTTAGTTAGTGGGCATGATGACGTGGCTACTAACTTTGGTGACGATTTGCCTTTCGATTTCATCATTACCTTGTATTTAATGCTATCAAATGCAAATGCTTTTCGCGAGTTGGTGTTTTGATCATTTGCTTGCTCGTTCATTTTTTGAGCACATTCTTGGGATTTTGCATAGCCATCATATCTCGCATGCTATCTGTCACGACCCGATCCACAGAGTATTATATTGTTCGCTTTGGGCCCAAGGCCCGCGTGGCTTTAAAACGCGTAGTATTTTGTCGATCCAAACTCGTACATATATAACACATCGCCTTCCCTCATCTAGGTGATGTGAGACTATAATCTCCCCTTGGTAGCTCGCCCAGCCCCTCTTGGGACCCACGGGCCTATTGGGCTTCGCCATCATGGGCCTCTCCCGCACCCTCCCCCTCAGGTCCGCCCACACAAAGGTATCACACTATCCCATAAGTCGTCTCTTCATTGCTCGACTTTATAAAAAGAAATGTGACAAATTCGTTTTCCCTTTTTCACGCGATCTTTGAATTTAGGGTTTGTTTGTTCTTTCATCTTCTTCATTTTCATTGCTTCTTCACTCTTCAACGATGTCTGTTGGTGACAAGTTAAGTGGTAGGTCGCTAACTTTTTGCGAGGCTCATTACTCTCTTAATAGAGTCTCTTAGTCAACTCTGGAGACTCTTCATTCCGATTATAATCTTCCGCCCGACCTCGAGCTTGTTCTGCCTGGACAAGAAGATAGCCCTTGTAACCCAAAGGTTGTATACATCGCACTGTATTCGTGCATGTTCTCTTTTGGCTTTCGATTCCATGTTCGGGAGCTACTCTGGGAATATATGAATTTATTGGGCATTCCTCCTGCCCAAATGGGCTCTAATGGTTGGAAGGTGATGGTCTCTTCTTACGCAAGGGCTACTCTTTCTGGTATTTCCTTAGCTGTTAGGATTTTGCACTCGGTGGTCGGCCCATTGGTGTATAGGGAGATCTACATCCTTCGTTATCCTGATTGTTTCGAGAAACTCAATGATGACATTTGCGATTGGTCGCGGTATTGGTTCTATGCTTCCGTGAATTTTGACTACTTCCGATTGCGAGGTCGTTTGATTTTTTGATCATTTCGAGTTCCCAACAGGCGAAAAAATCTCCTCTTATCAGCTAAGGAGTAGAACTGTAGAATATCAATGAACGATTCTCTAAGCTTCACCATTTTCCTGTGGAGGCGTTTCTTTCCGAGGGCATCCTGGAACGTAGTGGTTTATACACTATGAGTGAAGCAAAATGAGTTTTATTTACTGAGTCTCATGCTAAGGCCTTTGCTGCTCATGCTGGCGTTAGTGATGCTAGCATTGATTGGGAAGTAAACTCGGTTTGAGATGTTATGGGTCTAGATGCTCCTCTTATTGCTTTCAATCCTGTTTCGCGAAAAGAAAACTTGCGAGGTCTACAAGTCTATCAAGGCGATTGCCAGTAGATCCTATTGGCATTCCGAGGAAGAAACGACTTTCGAATCGTAATTCTGCTGGGTTTGTGACTCGTCAGAGTTCAGTTAGGGATATTGCTTCTTGCCCAAGTTTTTCCCATGATGACGCTGTAAAAGGAGATCGTGAATCTTTTGAGGAGGCTGAGGAGCTAAGGCTCGTGTTGGAAAGGAGCGAGAATGAGACTATCCGTCCATTGGATGATGATGAGATGAAGCTTCTTTCAGCTTATGGTGTTTTGGATACTACTGAGTTGTTTAATGATGACCCTCGAATCATTAATGAGAAAATGCTCCAATTGGCGGTAGAGCAGTCTAAAAACATTGTTGGCGGACAGATTTTCGGGGATCATTCTCCTTCTATTGATATCCGTGAAGCAGCTGGATTCCTAGTTTCTTCTCCTGTTCACCAGGTTTCTCCTGCCCCTGTTGTTACAATCAGTCATTCCTTTGCCGCGGACACTTCTCGACGGGAGGGTAAGCAGTTTTTGCGTTGTTACTGTTATTCCTTATGTTCTCCCTGCTAACGGAGGTGGTTATTCGGTGCTTCCGGATCCTTGTGTTGTTCATCCACGGATTAGTTGGATTGAGCCTGGGCCAAAGGATATATGTATCAAGTCTGACGACAAGTTCTGTTGGTTTAAATAGCTCGGCGTACAAGACGGTGCACATAGATTAGTAAATGAATGGTACAGGCGGTTGATGGAAAGGCCTTCGATGTCCGTGTTTGACCCGTATGACCATATTGACCATGATCTTGAGCAGATAATGGATGGGATGAATCATCTCGCTTATGCAGGGGTAATGGGCTTTGTTTATCGAGTTGGTCATGATCAAGTGGCTCCTTTTGAGAGGAGGTTGGAAGCATTATTGCTGGTGTTTTCTTATGTTCTTTCTCAATTTGATGTGTTGAAAATACAATGCGCGAGCTCAAAAAAAGTTGTAGTGGCCGCTCGAAAGTTTTTTACGGAGGTGAAGAATATGCGGGATAAGTCCGTTGTTGAGCCTGACTATTTGAAAGCCAAACTAGATGAGGTTTGCACCTAGATGATGTGGAAAAAGAGTTATTCGATGAAGCCTCTTGTTCTAAATTGGAGCAATCCATTATGTGTAATGCCACCGAAAAATAGGTGGAACAGATAACTTTTGCGCTTAATGATGTCTAGGCAGATGCTTCCGGTATGCTCTCCACTGCTGAAGGGCAGCTTGTCGCGAGCAAAAATGAACTCGCTACTACTAAGGTTAGGCTTCATGTGGTTGAAGCCGATTATTGGAAGCGAGTTGTTGACAGGCAGGTTGAGCTTCTTGATTATATTGAAAGGCTTGGTGAAGACTTGTCTAAGTATCGTTACTTGGTTGGTGAAGCTTTTAAGGATGATGATGTCGAGGAATCTACTCAAATAGCAGAGGAGTCATTGCCTCTTCCACCATCGGGCACTCCAAAGCCATTAACACTCTCTTCTCATGGAAAGAGTTATTCTCCTATTCCAGCGAGTACTGATCCTGCTATTGCTTTTATTTCTTCCCTCACTTTTGTATCACCTTCTCCAGATGTAACAAAATAGTGTTATCAATAAAAATTGACTTTTGTTGTTTTTCTTCTTCTTTTTGGTTTTGTTGTAGCTATAACTGCTTTCGTGCTTAGGCTATTGTCCTTCTTGATTTGCTGTAAAGAGTTGTTTTTCGCCTGTACTTTTTGAACTGGCCCAATAGATCAGGCGTTGTATTCTCGTGATGGGTCTTTATGCTACGTGTACGGCCGTGATGATCGGTCTATTTCGATGTATTATCACAGAGAATAGAAGAAAAAATGCTATGCACACTCCATCTAGCTGGTACGTAGAAAATAATTTTGTTTATCTCAATTATTAAAATATTTATTTTTGTTATTAAAATTATTTATCTTTGTCCTTTTGCCATATATTATTTATATAGACAACTTATTATCTTAACCCAAATTTTCAATAGGATGATAATCTTGGAAATGATGAAATACTTGAAGAGGCGGTGGAAGTTGTAGTGATGAAATTAATTCCACATATCGTTGTTCCAGCATTGATTTTGCGAAAGGTAAGCTAATGAATATTATTCGTATATTCAAGGATGTGTCATATTAAACTATGAATTTTATTCGAATATAACATTCTACGGTCTTAACTACAGTTGAAAGCTTTTAGAGAAGCTATGTGTCATTATTCAAACCAGCGACTATGACATGGAGACATAATACACAACCAGGTTAGCTTTCTCTGGTTGAAGGTTATATATTTTAATATTGTTTTAACTTATTTCACAATTATAAAATTGTATAAATTTATATCTGCAGCTGAATGGAGGCATTTGTATGGGATATCGTCCCCCAGCTTGATAATTATTTTTATAAAGATCATTTCTTAGACTTTATCATCGTCAGGTTGTGAAAGAATTCAAAACAATTTTGGCTTTATTCATAATAAGAGAAGGAATAGGCTAGGCCATGAGAATCTGATAAAATTGTATTTGTTCACTACAGCATGGGGTTGCGTTTGAAATACATGAGTGGAGATGGTTTTATAGTTGAAAGTAGAATATAAATTGAAATTGATTTGACTGACATATTTCAAGATATTGATTATGACGACGAATCGATCAACTCATGGGTAAGTAAGCTTAGTGAACCACTATTAGATATACCATAGGGTGAGCCTGATCCTTATATCGTTCGTAGGATAAAGGAAACTGGCGGAATATCCAATTATTGGCCATTTGGTATGAGTTGACCGTGAGGGATACTTCACCCATGTGAACACGTTTATAAACTGTAAGAGTTAATTTTAATAAGTCACGGGATCAATATCATCATCAAGCGGCTCTCAATCATGTTATGTTGAACCAACTAGAAACTCATTTTGGTATTGAAAGTTTATTATGTAATAGTTAATGAAATTTTATCTTGTATGATATGTAGTTGCATGAGAAAATTGACTATTGTTAGACTTTTGATGTAGTATATGCAAGAATTTAAGTTTTAAATTTATAGTTGTGTGTAAAATTTGTAATTTTTGTACTATATTGTTAATTATGTAATGAATTTACGAGATACTTGGTATTTGGGCTTCATTTTATATGTTTAATTAGTTTATGTACTTGCTTCTTATTTTTCACATTTCATAAACCCTCAAAATTTATAATATATGTTTCAGGTATTCTTGAAAGTTTTACGTTTTTTCTTTACACACCGAAAAATTTCTCGAAATTTTTCTTAAATTAACTCGAAAAGGAAATCACAATTCTTGCATGTACCCCATCATGGTATTCATTTGGGCTTCTATAATCCTAGCGTCCGGCAGTCTTCTATGAGTCACAATAATGAATTCTAATGTTCCTCATTTTTCATTCTTTATTCAATATAAACAACAACAAAATAGCCATCAATCACTATAATGTTCCCCATATTACATCCTATTAAAGTGATGATATATAAGTCAAAACAGTAACAATAACTTCACAAATATCATTAAGAACAAACTTCAATTGCAAATGAACTTCATCATTGCTCATGTTAGTTTCCTAAATAACTTCACTTCATCTTTGCAAATATCACTAACATGACCAACTTTGAATTTTTTTTTGAATTTCTATTAACAAGGGTTTAACTTTATACAAAAGTTTGTATTACATAGTGATACTGCTCACATGGATTGAACATAATAAATGTAGGGCAAACACAAGGATATTGACTTCATCATCAATAACAAAACTTCTTAGATTGAACTTTCCAAATATCTCTAACATGACTAAAGTACTGTTAATTTGTTAGTATCATGAATAGTAATGTTAGATCAGATAATAACAATCAAATTAGGGAGAACCAAGTTTATGCAAAGCAAAACATGGCAAAATAAATCATAACATGGATTCAAGAAACATACATAGAAAAAATTTACTTATATTTCGAAAATCATCACAAAGCCTTTATGTATATTTATTTATTTATTTTAGTTTTATAATGTACCTCATCAGTAACAATCCCATGATACATACACGAAAGTTTCTATGTTTGATCACAAATAGAACTTACGCATGAAATAAACACCAAAACACATAATTTGCAAAGTTTCTCCAAATGCTACACCATAAGTAAACCCTAATATGAGGGAGAAACACTAAAAACTTCATTTTCAGTAAAAGGAAGGTAATAATCTACCAAAATATGTACCCAACACGTGAAAAAAATAAATTCAATACACACTTTAGAACAACAAAACTACCAAACACACACACACTTATAACAAGCTATAACAATGCCATTTCCTCAAAATTTGATAACCAAAGTAGAAAAACGTAAAATACATGAAGAGTGTTGTAAGTAGGTAAGATTTGAAACCCTAAAGCTTACATTTTCTTAAATCCTCCATCACGAGCCATGTTTCCTCCAACTCCAGTGCACGTAACCAGGAAATCTACTTATCCAACACCTTCGAGCTGATGATCAAACCCACATTCGACACCAAGGTCTATGAAGAAGAAAACCTCTTATTATTCTCATTCTCCTCTCCATATCTTTATCAACTGTCTCTCTATCTGTCTCTTTTTGCTTGAGAACGAAGGTAACCCAAGCATTGACGGGAACCTAATTGGATGTTTTCTAACATGATTATCTTCACCGTCCTTCTCTACCTACTTATAAATCAACGAGCTAGATCATACTTATTTTTGTCAATAGCCATATATGAATTTCATAATCAAGATATAGTGTTATAAAACTTGGGAACAACCATGTGCTAGGGGTGTGCGAAGCTTATTTGGGTATTATATGCAAGGGGTGTGCGAAGCTTATTTGGGTATTATGTGCAAGGGGTGTGCTGGAGTAGACGCTAAAAAAAGGAAGACTGCCATTAAGTTGACAGTCAGTCTTAGAAGTTACTACTAATTTTTAAAACATTTGGGGGTCCTTTGAGTTTCGCATTTTGAAGTGGATAAAACTTAAAAGGCTCTCACTTTTATACACCACCAATTATGTTGAAAGACGCCATCAGCCCTACTTTCTGAAGTACGCCACCACCTTTCTGTTGGGCACCACCATCTACTAAAGGACACTACCAATATAAACCTATTTTCTGCAATTTATCTCCCTCTTCTCACCCTCTTTTCTCTCAGGAACACCACCACCACCACACCGCCTTCCCCCGACACTACATATTCTATTTTCCCTGCTTCTTCTTCATGTGGAGTTAGGTTGTTTAAGTTATGGATTCAAACCTTGATTGTGGTGGAGGAATGATTGAAATGGAGCTCAAGCAAGCTTTGTTGACCTTCAACTTCATTTAGAACTTATTGGATGTGGAAATGGGAATAAGAAAAAGAAAGAAGAATAAGGGTCAGGGAGGGGTGGTGCGGTCCACGGTGGGATGGGGTATGTTCCTAAGAAGAGATGGGAAGAAAGGGGAAGAGAAAAAAAGAAAGAACAGAAGAGAATAAGAAATGGAGGAGAAAAGGAAGAGAGGTGCGACTGGTGGTGATGAGGTGAGGTGGTGGTGCTGCTCGAGATGGAGAAAGGCGACGGTAAAGAGAAAATAGAAGTGGTGGTCTATTTATTATTATTATTATTATTATTATTATTATTATTATTATTATTATTATTATTATTATTATTATTATTATTATTATTATTATTATTATTATTATTATTATTATTATTATTATGGTGGTGTTATTTAGCATATAAAGAAATTGGGTGGCATCAAAAACTGGGAGCCAACTAAAAATGAAAAAAAACCAAAAGGAAAGGCCTCTTCTAAATAACACCACCACTTCTACTGATGGACACCATCAACATCCTACTTTCTGAAGGACGCCGTCATTTTTTTGAGGACACCACCACATACTGAAGGACAACACCAATATAAGCCAATCAGAAAAAAATTTCCCTTTTTCTCCCACATCGAAATGGTCTCTCCCTCTCCAAACGTTTGAACTTCGCACACTCTTTTCGCCCTCATTCTCCCTCTATTTTCTACTCTCTTGCTCTATTATATTTTTTTCCCTCCATCGTTGGTGTGCGATTCAAATGTTGGAGGTTTTTGTGCGATTTGGGGTCTGTTTGTGTGCGAATCAGACTGTTTGTGTGCGATTCTAGGGCCTAGTTGGTTCGATTTGGTGTGTGGTCTTCGTTGTGTTCAATTGTTCGACCAGACCTAAACGAATTAAGGTAAATTTCTCTTCCCTTCGTTGTGTTCGATTGTTTTGTTTTAATTGTTTCATATTTATTTTAAATTTTTAGTATGGAAAGGAATAACAAAGATGTTGTGAAGGAGGTTGCTGGTAGTGTTGGTGGTAATGTTGGTGGTGGTGTTGGTTTTGTTGGTGGTGACGTTGGCGGTAGTGTAGGTGGTGATGGTGTTGTTGGTAGTGTTGTTGGTGGTGATGTTGGCGGTAGTATAGGTGGTGGCGTTGGTGATAGTATAGGTTGTGGTAGTGTTAGTGGGGATCATCCAATTGAAAGACGACCAATGATGGCGCCTTTGATAAAGACCAGCCGTAAAAAAATAAAAATATTTTTGAAGAGAAAAAAATCCAACAACGAATGGAGAAATAAATGGAGATGAGGAGGAAAGAAGATGAGTGAAGCATAGAGAATATGCAATGGGGAGTGATTTGATTGTCACGAATGAAGCGGCGGTTAACACCCTATGTGGGCGGGCTCTGAGGCTGACGGGCTACCATGTGTGGGCGGGCTCTGAGGCTGGCAGCTCCATGTGTGGGCGGGCTCAGAGGATGGCAGGCTACCATGTGTGGGCGGGCTTAGTGATTGGTAGGCTACTAGGGGGTTACAGTCCCACATCGCCTGGGTGAGCAAAAGATATGTGTTATATATGTACGAGTTTGGATCCACATGACACAACGCGTTTTAAAGTCGTGCGGGTAGTTAGGTTGGGCCCAGAGTGGACAATATTGTATCATGTGGATCAAGTCGTGACAGAATGGTATCAGAGCCTGACCCAACGAAAGTGTGCCAACGAGGACATTGGGCCTTAAGGGGGGTGGATTGTAAAACCCTATGTGGGCGGGCTCTGAGGTTGACGGGCTACCATGTGTGGGCGAGCTCTGAGGTTGGCAGCTCCATGTGTGGGTGGGCTTAGAGACTGACAAACTACAAGGGGGTTATAGTCCCACATTGCCTGGGTGAGGGAAGGATATGTGCTATATATGTACGAGTTTGGATCCACATGACACAACGCGTTTTAAAGCCGTGCGGGTAGTTAGGTTGGGCCCAGAGTGGACAATATTGTATCATGTAGATAGGGTCGTGACACGGCGACACTACTATTGTTATCTCAAAGTCTAACGTGGTTCGTGACGTTGAGGAAACGGATAAGGGTGAGGGGGATGAGGAGCATGTGCAAACACGGGGATGCAGAAACTCAGATTCAAGAGGATGCAGATGCCCAGGGTGATGCAGAGGGTCGAGAGTCACGAGTTATTTCTATAGAACATGGTCCTGGTAGTTCCAATGATGTATCCATATTAGAAAATTATGATGACCATGTTGCTCACTCCATTTGGGCTAGTCATGAGGTATTTATAATATTTTCAATATACAAACAAAATGATTTTACATTATTTGGACACTGACTACTTTTTCTTATTGTGTAGGAATGAGGGGAGTTGAGATGTCGGCATCGGTACAAGAATTTTATAGTTTGGAGGTTGCGTGACGAGCCGAAGGAAGTTATTTCAATGGTCTATAAGAGTGGTCTCTGACCGTTGATAGGCCATTGTAAGGATCATATCGATAGGCTTATAATTTGTGTTTTGATCGAGCATTGGCAACCTGAGACCAACACTTTTCACCTCCCTTTTGAAGAAATGACCATCACCATCGATGATGTCTATCGTATCACTCATTTGCTGATTGTTGGTAAGTCGGTTATGGTGAAAAAAACTCAAATGAAGGCAGATGAGTGTGTTCAACTTTTGGAGAATTGTTTTCAGATTCACAATAGTGAAGCACAAAAGCATGTCCAGAAGTATTAGAGTTTCATGGAGATGAAATTATTAAGGATCAATGTTGTCGGAAAGTGAGCGCAAGTGATTCTTTTCAAAAGAAACAACAAGTTGCACGGGGTTACTTGTTATTTCTTCTGGGCATGATGATCTTCTTTAACAAGACTGGAACCAAGATGCGCCGAATATTTGAAGTTGCTGATGAAGGTGGATGATATTGGGAAGTACGCATGGGGAAGTTGGTACTTTGGCGTTATTGTATCGTCAACTTGGTTGTGCTAGCAGAGCGGGTACCAAACAAATATCTGATAATCTCCGCTTTTGGAGGTACAATTTTCGGGTTAATTGTTCAGATAATTATCTTTTTAGTGTTTCAGATATTGATTCTTTATATTGATATGTTTAATTATTTTGTAGTGTTGGTTATACGATAACTTTAGCCTTTGGGCTACGGCTCGAGGCTCGTAGAAAGACCGCCTCCCCACCATGGCTAAGTGGGATTATCCCCAACTTAGTGGGGTCATGAGTAGGGATGGCAGTGGGGCGAGTTTTCACGGATATCCGCCCCACTCGCCCCGTTTGGGGCGGATTTGGCTAAGGGTTCGTAGATATTGGGGCGGATACGGATTTTCGATCTGTATCCGTTTATTAATCGGGGCGGATACAGATTTGGCCATATCCGCCCCACGGATATCCATTTAACCGGTAAATTTACAAAAATGCCCTTCGACTATATAAAGGATTAAATGTATCTCTCACAAATCCTCGTCCTCCCTCACACACACCTTTGCTCTCACTCAACCTGAGCCAGAACCTCTCCCTCTCCCTCTCACTCTCACACACTTTCGCCCCTCACACACAGCAGAGCGGCAGAGCCCTCTCCCTCTCCCTCTCCCTCTCACTCTCACACACACCTTAGCCTCTGCCTCTCCTTCTCACACACAGATCCTCACTCGAAGATGAAGGGTCGAAGCCAGGGTTTCGCCTCTCACGGCCAAGGGTTTCGAAGGGTCGAAGTCGAAGCCTCTTCCGCCTTCCTCTCCCCATCAGAAACTGAGATCTGATCTGAGATCAGATTCTCACAGTCAAAGTCGAAATCGAAGTCGAAGCTCCCACCTCATCCGCCTTCCCCTCCCCATCAGAGATCTGATGTAGATCTGATCAGCAAGTCGAAATCAAAGTCGAAGCTCAGATCTCATCAGCAAGTCGAAATCGAAGTCGAAGCTCCCACCTCATCCGCCTTCCTCTCCCCATCAGAGATCTGATGTAGATCTGATCTCAGATCTGATCAGCAAGTCGAAATCGAAGTCGAAGCTCAGATCTGATCTCATATCTGCTCTCTGATCTCATATCTGATCTGATCTCTGATCTCAGAGATCTCAAATCTGATATGATATCAGATTTTGTAGATCGATTTATTTTTATTTTTTTGCAATTTTTTGTATGTATCTTTCGATTGTATTTTTTGTATGTATTTTTTGTATGTAATTTTTTGTATGAATTTATTGTATGCTTAAGAAGAAATTTGTTAACGGGTATGCAGGCGGGGCAGATATCCGCCCATCCGTGCGGGGTGGAGGTGGGTTTTAAATAAATTTATAAACGGATTGGCAGGGCGGATTTGGGAATCCGTTCTTCCTGACGGGGCGGAGGTGGGTTTGCTCAAATCCGCCCCAATCCGCCCCGTTGCCATCCCTAGTCGTAAGTGAAAAAATGTTGACTCTTAGAGAGAACCTTGTTGACATGTCATCTAAAGAGGTAAAAGTTAGCCATTTAAGTTCATGTTTCATCTCAGTTAATTTAATAAGTTCATGTTTGTATTGTCAGATTATTTGGGACCCTTATGCGGAGTCCAAGCGAAAAACTCCACTTCACAACATTACATGGTTCCAAGGCTGCTTGTTATGCCCTGATGTTGAAGAACCCTATCACCCTGATCGAGTGATGAGACAGATGGGAAGGGTACAGATCATTCCAAATCCCATCATTCAAGCCAAAATGAAGAATAGAGGTCGATCTGGCCACAACTACTCAGTGAAGCACGAGATACTATCTTCATTTACTGCAACTTGGCAGAATCATCTCGTATCAATTGAAAACCAAAGAGCGCCAGTAAAGCTTCCATGGGATTGCAACAAGGACTACTTGGAGTGGTTTCATGAGATTAGTCATCCGTTCATCCAACCACTGAAGACTAACAGGACACATCCCTTGAAAAATCAATTGTTCATATCTCACAATCGGGTAATTGGTCTATAGTTTAACAAATTTTCTCATATTTGAAATACATAATTGAATTTTTTATTTTTATTTTTTACTAAGAACAATGTTTTCCTTGCAGAACAAATTGGTTGATGAGGCTCTTCAGTTGGTGGATGCCTCTATTGAATGAGGGAATGTGGATAAGGAAAGTGTTGCTCAAGAGGCAAAATAGAATAGGTGAGCTACTAAGACAAATGTCTACACATTTCTCCTCCTTAAGATACAATGAGAAAGAGCAACAAACTAGTCAAACTGGTGATGGTGATGGTGGTGGTGCTCCAAGTGGTGGTGCTTCGAGTGGTGGTGTTGTAGGTAGTGGTAGGGGAAGGGGTGGTGCTGCTGGTGCTGGTAGAGGAAGATCTGAAGGTGGTGATGGTGCTAGTGGTGGTAGAGGAAGGGGTGATGGTGGTGCTGGTGGTACAAGAAGGGGTGATGGTGGTGGTAGAGAAGGGGGTGGCATGGTGGTGCTGGTGGTACAATAATGGGTGATGGTGGTCGTAGAGGAAGGGGTGGGATGGTGGTGGTGGTGGTGCTAAAGAAAGTGAAGAAGTTATTGCTGGTGGTGGCGCTGAGGGCAAAACCAAAAAGATGCATGAAAAGGATATGCCTAAAAGAACCTCGGAAAACGACTAAGAGGATTTGATATACAATTTTCTTTGTTGTATTTTGTAGTTAGTTAATGATTTCAGAAACAATTATTGTTGTAGTGACTATATGTTTATGCATTCAATTATAATTTCACAATTATGATTCGCATCAGTATTTATGTATATCTCAGTAATGGTTCTAATGTTAACTGTAGTCCAAGTAAAAGTAACAAATTCTATCAAAAGCCCTGAAATTTTTTATACAAAGTCACCTAAAACAAAAAATTTGCCATTTTTTTTTCTTCTGCAAACGCAAGAGCAACTGCGAAGGTGATTTACAAAATTGCGGCAACCGCTGCGTTTGGATCCTGGAAAGTAATCTTACAACA
The DNA here is from genome assembly GCA_963556465.1 of Berberis vulgaris. Taxonomy (NCBI): domain Eukaryota; kingdom Viridiplantae; phylum Streptophyta; class Magnoliopsida; order Ranunculales; family Berberidaceae; genus Berberis; species Berberis vulgaris. The sequence goes on from OY747128.1 coordinate 61,688,633, forward strand.
AATAAAATAAAACGCAGCAGCTCATGAGAAGCCTATAAAAAGGATCGTAGCGGTCACTGCGAGGATATCAATCTCATTCGCAATGACTGCTGCATTTGGATAGAAAACACTCTTTCCATTTTTCATTTTTTTGAATTTGAATTTTTTTTCTTCATATGTTTCAATTTCTATGGGTTTGATACACTATTGACATATTTGATTTATTACTAAACCCCACTTTTGAACACCCCAACTTGAGAAGGTCAAAATTGGGGTTCAGAAATAAATCAAATATGTCAATAATGTATCAAAACCATAGGAGTTGAAAAAAAATGACAAAAAGCTTCAAATGCAAAAAATCACAAAAATGGACAGAGATTGTTTTCTATCCAAACGTAGCGGTCACTGAGAGGATTTCTATCCCATTCAGAGTGACCGCTGCGTTTGGACAGAAAATAGACTCTGTCCAATTTTTCATTTTTTTGAATTTGAGGGTTTTTTTTCGTTTTATTCAATTCCCATGGGTTTGATATATTATTGACATATTTGATTTATTGCTAAACCCCACTTTGACCTTCTCAAGTTGAGGTGTTCAAAAGTGGGTGTATCAAACCCCTAGGAATTGAAAAAAATGAAAAAAAATTCAAATATAAAAAATCACAAAAATGGACAAAGTTTGTTTTCTGTCCAAACGCAGTGGTCACTGCGAGGATGTCTGTCCCATTTGCAATGACCGCTGTGTTTGGGCAGAAAATAAACTATCTATTTTTTTAATTTTTTTAAATTTGAGTCTTTTTTTTTTCAATTCCCATGGGTTTGATATACTATTGGCATATTTGATATATTATTAAACCCCACTTTTGAACACTGCAACTTGAGAAGTCAAAAGTGGGGTTTAGTAATAAATCAAATATGCCAATAGTGTATCAAACACATAGGAATTGAAAAAATCAAAAAAATGTTCAACTACACAAAATTCAAATTTAGAACATAGTTTTTTCTGCCCAAACGCAACGGTCGCTACGAATTGGATTGATATCCTCCCAGTGATCATTGCAATCCTTTTTATAGTCTTCGCATGAGCCGCTGCGTTTGATGTCAATCCATGTTAACAAATTTTCAGAACTCAATTACAATTAGTTTGCGATTGGTGTATGAAATTTTTTTGACAACATAATTTTCAGAATTTTTTGCTCATGTTTATGTTACTAAACAATTTTTTTTACCCATTAGCATGATATAAAACATTCATAAAACTACTCATCCATAAAATACAAATCAATACAAATCTTAATGAAATGTAAAAAATAATTTGTTGATATTTAATGATAAAAAGATACAGTCAAGACTACAAAAAAGTTGACTTCTCTTACAATATGATCATTGTATGTATACAAAATTTCATTTACAAATGTACAAGAAGTTACAAAATGTGCTTCAATCATCAAGTACAACAACATCTTCTGATTTCTTCTCTGCTTCTGATGCATTATATTTGTTAACCATCACCTCACCTATCTGTAGTTGGCCATCGAACGAAGTCTTCCATGAGGCTGCTTTCTGGGAACATGTATGAAGGCCAAGTTGGTATTGTCCGAGGCAGTGGTGGCATTGGTGTCATAAGCAAGACAGAGTGTCTATTCTGTGGAAGGTGTGGTATGAAACATATTCGTACATCGTTCAAGTTTGACAGTGGTGTAATATATAGAAAACATGTACTGTTCTAATTCACATAACACACAAAGACAACTATAACGGTTGGCCGCCAACTATAACATATCCGGTTGAAAATCAACCATTTTTCATGTTCAATGCGTACAATGCCTTCGAGAATTGTCAGAGCATCTTTGACAAACTTCACCCCTCCGTCATTCCACATTCGAACCCAAAAGTCATGGTTACTTTCTAGCTCCAATAGTAGCTCATGTCTCACTTGCCTCCAACCAATCTTCTCGTCTTAACCTAAGAAGTTGTTATGCATCTAAATCCACAATTGTCATCGGGAAGTACATTCTGAATGTCCTCAATATAATCTCGAATCCATAGAGGAATTTGCTTCATAAATGTAGTTTTCCACTTCGGCGCCTTTTGTTTTGGCTTATAAACATTAGCTTGACTTCTAAGCACCTCTTGTGTTTACGCGTACTCATAATCAAAAGGGTCCATTTTCGTGGACATTTCATACTTAGAAAACTTCATTTTTTAGGTCCCCCTTGCCCTTTATAGGTTCAGTTGGTTCAATAATGACACATGAATCAAGACACCTCAAATCTAGCAACTTCCTTTTTAACACCAATTGCTAATCAGGAGTGGATTATAAAAACTTTTGCTTGACAGCATCTACCACTGGATCTATAATCAATTCCACAGTTGCATGAATGTGTTTTTCCAAGTTGCATCCAGTGCTTGTGTAATATAGACAATGGAAGTTGAACATTAGGAGTGAAATTTGGGCCATTTTATGAGCACAAGGCAACCCATGAGTGGTTCTCAGTACACATCGATACTTGACTAGGTCGGTGCCCACAAATTCAGCATCATACCTACCAATTTCAAATAACATCAAGTCAAGAGCGTTATGAGACACAGACCCATGGAGTTTTCTAAATAATAGAACAATGTACAATTTTCTTGACCTTTTTGAGATTTTTTTTGAAGGACGCTTCAATCTCTACAAGTTAGCCTTAGATTATGTCATGCATTTTCCTCCATACATTATAAAATATCCATTGGGAATTCTCCAACATCTTCTTCAACCTAGAGTGTGCGCCTTCAAAGCGACCAATTGTTCGTTGGCCAAAATGCATGAAATTGTCAGTCCATGCATTCACAAAGAACTCCTTATGCGGATACCAAACAGTTCGAAGATAGTCCAAACAATTGGGATGTGATGCCCATCTTCTCTCGAACTCAATAATTCCCTTGTTCCATTATTCATCTGTAGCTGATCTATACAAGTCCGAGAAAGATTCAATAAACTCTTGCCATCCTTCATTATCCTCAAATTCTTTTTTGCAATTCTTTTCCACATTTGTATTTATGCGCCACCGGCACAACAACTTCATTGCTTTTAGAAAGACTCGCTTAGTGGCTTTGATCAACCCAAGCTCTCTGGCTCAAACACTCCCAATAGCTTTTCTAATGCCCATGTGTATGACTATTCAATTTCAGACGACATAAAGCAACAACCAACATTGAAAGTCACGTCGGTTGACGTCACACCTACAACCTCAAATAGCGACATTCTGTAACAATTGGTTTTGTAGGTGCAATCCATAAGCATCACCATTGAGAATCACTTAGCCAGTCAAATTGACTCGGGATGACACCATAAAATATTTGTGTTTTGGTTCTAATCATCTACTGTATGCCACTCAATGTAACCATTCTCGCTAAATGAGTGCATTGTGACCTGCAAAGATGTCCTACCTTTAAGTTGGACTCTTTTTAGTTGCTGAATGACATTGTAAACAATCTTCAAATATGACACTTTGTTTGGGAAAATATCTTTCAAACAAAACAATATGTACCGAGGGGCTACACCAGATATGGACATGTTATGCAAATAAGTCATCTGAGCTTCATTCAGTTTCCCAACAAAGGAATGGCCAAGAAGAGATTTTGATTGTGGATGATTGTGGGTTCCACATGTCACTTGCAGCTTCCAATGATCATTACCTTCTGACACCCCTCTCAACTGGAATGAGCACCCACACTTCTTTGAACTTGTCGATCGACCAACCTCCATTTTTTCTTTTGAACATTCTTCATCCTCCATTTCCTTCACATCCCAAGTCGAGCCTTCATTTGCGTATATTATTAGCAGGTTCCATCTTTGTGATAATCAGAACAATGTTATTTTTCCTGCTAATACCTTGACACCAAGCTATTAAGAACGACTTTGATGTGAATACCTACAAAAAAAATAATGCATATTAACATTAGGAACACTAATCAATCAATTTGTGAAACAAGATTAAATAATGTAATGCCTACGAGAATTAACCTTACATCTTCCGTCATAAACAAGTAGCCATCATCAACTACTTCTTCTAGTGCTTGTTAGCTTCAACATCATCATCCTTGTACAATAAATAAATAAAAATATGTGTTATTTTAATGTATATTAAGTAAGGTAATGAATAAAATCAATAAGGACAAAATTTACCTCTAAAAGGTTCGTCTCTTTCAAATATGCTTTAAGTGCGTCCGGATCGTCTAGAATTTAGATTATGACAATGTATCTCGAAATCTATGAGATCAACGATGACATTCTGTGCACAGAATAACAACAATAACGATCAAACTAACCTTACAAATAAGCAAATTTTAAGATTCAAATATTAACTACTAACCCTAAAAATAACAAAGTTGCTTCAAATAAACCAAAAAAAAAAAAAAACATGATATTACGATAATGACAACAAAAATAAAAATACCCATGCAACCTTATCTCAAGTTGAGAGTATTGAGAGTGTACCTCAAGTGGAGTTGGTCGTTATTCGTCTTGAAAATGCTCATTTTCTTCGTTGACACCAATAAATGGAATGCAATGTTGACTTTCAACTGCAACATTATCATCTTGAAGCCTACCAACCTCATTTTCACTGAACTCATCCATTTCTATATATAAACTTAACCAAAACCCTAATAAAGGAAGATAAACAGAGAGACGAGACAACAAAACGTAGAAGAAAGAGAAATAAACCGATGATGGAGTAGTCCAACGAGCTTGGAATGGAAGAAAACTTTGATAGAAAATGAAAATGGGGAAAATGGTGTTTTCTCGCGAGAGAGAGTAAAAAAACAGTATAAAGGGGAGAGGGAGGATGAAGACGACTAGACAGGGAAATGGAGGCTCAAGACGGTGGTCGACAATCCTGAATTTGGCAAGATTAGGAGGAGAAGATGGTGGGAGAGGGGTCGGTTCGTGTAGTTGGGATAGGAGTCGCTGAAATTGGGAGAAGAAAAAAATCTATTTTTTTATTATACAGTGGTGGTGTCATTTAGAAGTTTAAAAAAAAAAAAAAAAAAACGTATTGGTGGTTGCCAAAGGAAACGACTTGTCATTTGGAATAAATACACGTTATAACTCTACTAATAAATTAGTATAAAAATGGGAATTTTTCAAAGATGGTGTTTGCGTGCGTTTGACTACTGTCTTCTTCTTTCTCCAATCTCTCTCTTGCACGTTACACTCCGATGGCGTTCTCATCATCGTGGGTTATTAATAATACAATATTATTAGTATTTCCACCATTTCAACAACAACGAGGAGCAGCAACAAAACTAAATTCTCTCAATTTCCTCCCGAAATCTGAAACCCTAAAGTTGGAATCTGAGAGGAAGCCCCCTAAGATGTTGGGTCGAACAAAGGCATTTGCAATTCCTCCTGAATTACAAGGAGCTGCGGTGGATCTGTTTCAGGCCTCACCTCCCACATGGACATCTTCTCTTGTCAACAATCTTGTCATTTTCACACTCGGATCTCCGCTTCTCTTCACTGGCCTCTCACTTCCAGGAATTGCCACTTCTTTTTTGCTTGGGAATTTGACTTGGCGAGCTTTTGGTACTTCTGGTTTCTTTCTTGTTGCAATCTACTTCATAATTGTAAATCATTTCATTCATTTCGATCGCCTTTTTTTTTTTTTTTATAATTTTTTTTTCAAACCCCTCCTTGCCTTTGATTGTATGATGTATTTGTAGGGAACAGCCGCAACAAAAGTGAAAATGGCACAAAAGGAGGCTCAGGGGGTGGCGGAGAAAAGGAAAGGAAGAAGGGGTCCTGGTAGTGTTTTGTGCTTTTCTATCCATTTATGGGGTCGGAGGACCTGCGTTTTCAGGTCTCTGGAGGCTTGGTTTTGTGTCCAGCTTCTGTACCAAGCTCAGCGATACAGTGTCTAGTGAGATTGGCAAGGCATACGGAAGAACCACGTAAGTATTCGTTTCCTAACTTATTAGTAACATCTACATCTACATTTCATTTCATTTCATCAATGACTGCATTTTTAAAGGCTACATTACAATGTCTTGTCCATTTGTCCTACATTTCATGCTTTTGCTCTGATTCACTTGGAGAGAGGATACTTGGACTCAGCTACACTAGCCACTAGGAATGAACCTGACACTGATCTCCTATTTGAGAGAGTAATCTAGCAGCAATTTAGTAACTTAGTGGCGATAAATGTGAAAGTCAAAGCTCTCAATCGTACAAGAGATTCTTCAGTTCTAAATCTTGTTAGAACTTTATGAAAGCATGTCGTGTGACATTGACACATGATAAAGTAGGATAATTTTTTGTCCGGGCTGTTCAAGTATGGTGCATAGTTAGCAAAAAGTCTCAATAATTGCAAAAGTCAGAAGTTGTGGTATCATGAGATAATCTATATGGAGTTACAAAAGCCATATGACATCTATGGATCAAGAACACATAACCATACACTTGAGCACTGACATACACTAAAACAGAAACAACACCAACAAGAGCAAAGACACCCTGCCTCGAGCAAAATGGGAATAAGTGTGCAGACCACCTGAAACAGGAACCTTACTCAAGGATCTTGACCAACAGACAACTTATGCAGGTCATCAGCATCATCCGAGCCTGATTCATTGAGCTTAATCACCTTCCTCAATAGCTCTTAGTTTTTTTTTTGTTTTTGTTCTTGGCATTTGGCTTTTGTGTGCCATCATTCCTTCATTGTACTACTGACGGTTCAGTGGAATCATTAACCTTAAAAAACATAGTATTTTCAAAAATCAAAATATATATAAAAAAAATAAAAAAATTTGCTACAAGTAGAGACTTTCCAATGGGTCATGACTTCCTTGGCTAGAAAATATCATTTCATTAATTGGAGCTGTTTTTGCCTTCCGAAATTGTAAGGGCTAGATATTAAATGTTAAATTTTTTTCAACAAAGCCTTTTCTCTCGAATGGCATGGAGATTTGGAGTGAAAGGACTAGTTTTGTAGAGGCAGCAATCGAGAAACATGGGTTTGAATCTTGATGTGAACATCATATGCATGTGCTCTTTGGGGATCTATGATCTGTCATGAACGTTAATGGGTTTCTCAAGTCAAGTCAGTTGTTCCTTTTGGATGTCCACCGTGGGGAGAAAGTTGATTGATGGCTAACTAGTGGGTATGTGAAAACCTCTGTTGGAAAAGTTTACATACATTTTCCCATTTCAGGTAGAAGAGAAATGGTGGCGTAGTTTGTGAATGCTGACGATTGAGGATGTGTGGGATCTTGCTTTCCACTGAATCCACCGTGGTTAAAATGGCTGGAAGTTGGAAAGATGCATCTCTTAGTTTGATCTTTTGCTGATGAGTGATCATTGCTAACCCATTTCAACAATGGATTTTTGGTCGACATTTTTTGTGAAACAAGTCTTATGGAGAAATTGGAGTGATGGCCATGGTAGGTTGCTTACGATTGATAGTTTGGTCAAATAGACCTCATCATTGGTGTTATGCATGATATGCAGCAAGAGTCTATTGATGACATCTTTATTTCTCCACTTGTAGAGGAGTGTGGCGGTAATATTCCTTGTTTTACCTTCACGGAGTGGACCAGCCAGTCATCTAGTAGAACTCTTTTCCTGAATAGGCAATTGGGCACTGGACATGCTGATTAGTTTAGTGGTTTGAGCCGGCGAAGGCACAATTTTTGATCAAGCTTTTATCAAGTCATTAAACTCTCAGTGTCGTAGTGGGGTATTACTTGGGACATATGTATCATTTTATCAATATATGTTCAATTAGGTGGCCATTTTAATAGGATAGTTAGCATAATGGTGAGTCCCATCACTAGCATATGCCAATTAGTGAACAAGTTATCAAACAACAATCCATTGAAGGAACACATATGAGACACCCATCAATAAAAGTATACTAAGCACTTCCACAATCACCAAAAATTTCTGATGCTTTATCACGGAAAATCTGACGATTCACCGCCCAAGAAATACAAAAGGAAATTTTTTTTGTAAATCATTTCATTTTGACAAAAGATGAGCCAACATCTTCCAACTTCTATGTAGCCACATCCATCGGAATACACACTACTCAACTCAACCCAAACAATCCAAATAAAATTCATCCACCTTACTGACCCATCCACAATGAAGCTGAATGTGAACAATGTTTCCCTAGTTCTAACCCACACAAGCTGCACCCTATGTGCCAGCTCTAATTTGGTATCTTGTTCCACATAATTATCCATACGAAGAAAGACACCCTCGAAGGAACCCCTCTAGTCTGTACTAGTTTGATCAAGAAATTATAGAATGTACCGGCATGTGCTCCTAAGATATTGAAGTAGAGAACTCTTGGAAGTTTTTTTATAAACCCAATACTTTTACTCCTAAGTATGCACATTCCTACATTGCCTACTATATATCTTAACCTACTGTAGAAAGATATAAAAGGGGCATATCTTTAACAGGCGAAAAAAAAAATCATCAGTAATAGTTATGTATATACTGAAGTGTCCTCTTGGAGAGTTCATTTTATATATTTATTGTGTTGTGGCCTGCTGCCTGGCACCTACTTGCAGCTTGCTTGCCCCTTGTTATGTTTCTGGTAGAGGTGGCATTGGGTTGTGTTGTTTCGTGTTTGTGGGTGCCATATTTTCCTAATGCCAATCTTACTTGATTAGCAATTTTGTGATTGAGTCAGGAGAACCTAACCTGAAGGAGAACCTAACCTGAAGGTCTTGAACCTGACTTGTTACAAATGAGTTGTGCATTCCTTTGTTTATTTGTTAAAACAACACTAACTAGGATGAACTGATAGTCTATCATGTCTTTTGTGTTTGGTTGATTTGGAAAGAAATAAATAACATGATGGACTTTTAAAGGAGTGAAAAAGACACATGGCACCATTATCAAGGAGATCGAGTGTGTAGTTGTGCATTGGGGAATCATTTGGGATAAGTTAAAAGAGAGCACCTTTTCATATTTATATTTTTTAGTGGAGTGGGAAAAATTATTTAGACAATAGTTGGAGTTTTGTATTTTGTTCCTTCATGTAATATGACTTCCTGAGTCTCTCTCTTTAGTGGAATATATGTCTCTCTTTAGTGGAAAATATGCTTGTGTTTATTTGATTAAAAAAAAGTCTATCTACGACTTTTTGACTATTTATAAATGTATATTTTTATTACTCTTACAAATTTAGGTTTATTTTGTTTTACTTTTTTTTTATTATGGGAAAATAATGCAATTTAGGACCTCGCAGTTGGCACATTTTCAAGAACTATAAATTTTTGAAGTAATTAATAAATTCCTCGTCTTCTTTTAATTTGTAAGGTAAGGTCAAGATAAAGCAACGACTGCTAGCTCAGCTAGTAAGACTTGTGGCGGATGGTATCATATGTCCAGGTTCTGAGCCATTTCAAAGGCATTCAATGGTTTTGGGAACCAATAAAAACCTAGCTTACCCTTCAAATGGTTTTTATTCTAGTAGCTCTACTCTGTTCATGAATCATGAACGATGAGTATGTAGTGAACATGCCGATACACTATGAATGTAGTAAGATGCACAAGCTGTTTTTCATTTTGAAATGCAAAAAATTATCGAATAGAGGAATGGTAAGATAACTTAGGCAGAGAATATGTAGTATAAACAAGAATTTGACAACATGCGCTCTACAAGAACAATTAGAGTGCAATTAATTATTTTAAAATCGTGTTTGGCCCAGCTTACATAATTAGTTACTAAACGCAAGTGTTATTACTATATCGAGTAGACTAGATTCTATTAACGACGAAAAAAAGAAGCTATCTTTTGTTCATTGTAGTCTACGGAGTATGCTATAAAAACTTGCAAGAGCAATAAATAGATGTTATGCACCTGCCGAGAAGGCACTCCAAAGCAAAACTAATGTAAATGTCTTATGAAGAGTTTCTCATGTTGCAACTTTTCCTGGAAATGATTCACGAAATGGGAATTGATTCGACATATTACTTTCTAGTGTAGATCTATGCCTTCTTAAGTCACACATAGACGGGTTATACTTGATCTCACCTCCTTGCCTACCCTAGGCAATGCCTAAATGTTAAAAAAAAAGTTCTAGTCAAGGGTGTTCGCCTCTTACCTTTTGCCCAGGGTGCTAGCCTGCTAGGCGCCCAGGACATGCTCCTCGCCTCGCCTCAACTAGTGTCTAGGACTACATAGTTGTAGATGTTAATTACTCACTAACCAGTGGTGGTGCCACCTATAAATCAAGGAGGGCCAGGTGCCTCCCTTCAATGTGAATTTTATCTGAAAATCTTTTAAACTAATTTTACAGAGATTGGAAATAGTTCAAATCTTCCTGCTGTAGGGTCTGCCTATGATTTGCAGAAACGGATTAGCAAGTCCTATTGCAAGTTCCTTAATGGAAAAAACTGGTTTGATGTACCCTTCAAGAGACCCTGCTAATCTGCTATGATTGTACCGTGTCATGTATAATTGCATAAAAATGATATGGGATGAGATTGTTGCTCTTGATATTGGTGATTAAATTGAGCCCCTTTCAGTGACTTGATACTCCTGGCAGAGTTTGGAACACCTACCATCCTCATGTATGCTTTATATTCTTTTATTGTTTTGGTAGCAAGTCCTATAAGTTTATGACACTCAAATCATCTTTTAATGGGTGAGCAAAATCTCTAATAATGGATACACAGCATCTGAATGTGTCAGATTGGTGCTTCAAGAGCAGGTATCTAGTCACTACATTTAAGGTAGTACCAAGGGGAACATAAGGGCTGTTAGTGTCGAGGGAACAGTGGCAGGTTTTTTAGCGTCAGTTCTTCTTGCCTCAATTGGTTGCTTCATGGGTGAGGTAAACTTCAACTTTATTTTATTTTATTTATTGACTCTTGTTTCCTTTTCCATTGTGTTGCGGCTTATATTTTCTTCATATAGAATATATTGTTAACATAGAGTTAGATGGTATTTGATGGAAGCTAACCATCTCTATAAACATATACGACAATCCGTGTTGGTAAATTGTGGATTAACCGTCACCGATTAGTCGCTTCTTGGAAGTTGGGTGCGACTTAGATTAATTGTTGAACCGAGCCGCACCCAAGTAACTCATAATTTCTTGACCAAGTTAGCAATTAGTCGCTTCTGTAACTCACAGTTTAATTGATCGAGGTAGATGTTATAAAACAAAAGAGAAAAAAATGAGTCTTTTTAATTTTTCCTTCATCCCATACCTTACCTAACTCATAAGAAACATGGATTGTTTCCTTTTGCCCAGAGGTGTTAGGCGAAGCCAAGGATGCACCGACTCAGACACGCGTGTCGTGTCGGACACGGACACAACATGAAGACTCAACAATTTTCAAAAATTAGGACTCGGCGACATGGTCAAACCTTACTTAAATTTTATTTTTATTTTTATAATTCATGAACATAAACAATAATAATGAACATTCCAAACATATCAATATAATTGTATACTAATAAAGCATGCCAAAGTTATCAGAATTGATATACCAGTTGAACTCGCAAAGTTCTTATCTGAATGGATGATTCGACCAATTCCCAGTAGACACGTTCCACATCAATTCTCTTTTTTTAATTTCATTCTTGAGAGTATGCAGCTGTCAAAACCAACAACAAGCACATATGAATTAGATAAAAACACAAACATTAGTATTACTATTCAAGTGACAACACTGCATTTACAAAGGGAAATTAAAAAAAAAAAGGAAAAAGAAAAAGAAAAAAGGTAAGCTTACCCATGTGGTCTCCTCAATCTTCTTATTCTTCATCATGTGCAACTATTGTTTTGTAATGAACACTCCAGTTGAAGCTCAAGCTCAAGCTACTATTGAACCATCTGAAGGTATGTACCACCCACCACCTATTACGTGTCCATCAAACCCATGTTCCAGTCGATTGAGCCCATCTTCCGCCTTCACCAGTCGATCAACAACGCTCTACACTCCAATCGATTGATCAACATACCTGTCACACTCCCCAGACCTTTGATCGACATACTACTTCAGTCGATCAAAGGGTTTGTGAAGAAGAAGCAGAAATCAAAGGGAAGAAGAAATTGAAGGGAAGAAGAACAACGTACCTCTGATTTTGATTTCACTAGCAGCAGCAGATCGGTCGATCATACCCTCGTATCTCTCTCTGTGTCGATCGCCCCTTTCTCAGTCTCTGGCTCTCTGCGTCGATTGGACAACAACAACAATAAACTAATAGCAACAATAGGATTTGGGGTTTCCAAGAGACCCCAAGTCGAAACTACCAGCCAAGATTGACTGATCTTTTTATCCTCTTCTTTCTTTTCTTTCTTATTCTCTTTAGTTCTTCTCTTTCTTTCTTCTTCCGTGATTTTTTTTTTCTTTCGTTAGATTGATGGAAGCGAAGAAGAAACCTCAACTGGGAATTCCTATTTGCACTCAACTGGGATCTTATTTGCACCCAAAGAAAAAAAAAAAAGCAGCTGTGTCCGAACCGTGTCGGGCGCGTGTTCGATTAGGTCAGCGAGTCAGACCTGTTGACCGCATGTTGAATACGTGTCGGGCGCGTGACCGTGTCCGACACGTATTTAACTCACAATGCGGAGGTTTTGCGAAGAGTCCGTGCATCCTTAGGCGAGCTAAGGACATGCTCGTTGCCTCGCCTTGCGCTTGGGACTACATGAGATACTACATAGATGTCTATACTTTTGTCAAATAACAATTATCAAGGGCATTACACAAAAGAATTCTTTTGCAATGTTGTGATTGCTCAAGAAATTGAAGGCTACTTCAAGTGCTTCTAAAAAAAATTATACAGATAATTAATAATTCGAAAAACAAACCCTCCAATACAGATAACAAAAACCTTGTTTATATTGTTTCTAATTAATAGCATTGACCTTCCAAATTAAATGGATCAAAAACTTTTATATGGCAGGCACACATATTCCTATTAAGGAACCTGAGCTAGAGCTTTGGTGCACCCATCTGCTGCTTACTAGACACACAAACAATAAAGTATTTGTTGACCGTGACAACCCTTGCTTGCAGCTTTGAAGGCTATGGTTGTTCGTGTATTTTTGGCACTCCCTCCAAACCCCCTGAGAGAAGGGGCAAGAGAGGAACAAGTGATCAATGCTTTCCTCATCACTGCCACAAAGTACACAGTGATTAGCAATCAGCAAGCCTCTTATATTGATGTTATCCACTGTCAAAAGCTTGCTTTTAAGCACTGTTCAAAGGAGGAAGTAAGCTCTAAGGGGACCTTCTTTGTTCCATACTGTTGTATGGAGTTTGTGAATGCAAACTTCCTGATCTGAAAAGGCTACTGGGGGGGGGGGGGGGGCTGCAACCCTACCTTTTTGTTGTCCCAAAGCCAGGTGTCATCTTCTTCATCGAGATGAAACTGATCCAGCAGAAGATCCAAAAATTTAACCAACTGAGGAACTTCCCAGTCATTGAGGTTTCTCCTTAGATGCAACTCCCAAGATGGATAAGGACTGTGACCTGATGCAGGGCAGTAGAGTTCCTTGAACCATTTTTCTTGGTACAAGCATTGAAAATAGCAAGAAACTGCAATTTGAGAGGCTGAGGGGAAAGCCATTTTTCCTCCCAGAAAGAAACCATGTTTCCATTGTGAACTTCAAATGAAGTAGAAACTAATGCTTGAGGTTCATAATGCTTTTCCACATTGAACATCAATGAGTGGTGATGTTTGGGCAAACCAATAAACCAGACTTGCACCATATTTAGCTGCAATCACCTGGTGCCAAAGGGCATCCACCTCCACCTCAAACCTCCAAATCCATTTCATGAAGAGGGCACCACTGAATTCTTTAACTCTTCTGATTCCCAATCCACCTATCTCCTTAGGTTGACAAGCTTTTTTCCAATTGAGGTGGTGGAATTCAAAGGGAGGACTCCCCCAAAGGAAGTTCCTCATGACTTTCTCAATTCTCCCAGCCACAGTTAGGAATAGTGCATAATGAAAGCATATATGAATGCTAGCAAGAGTGCTTTTGATCAATATGGACAGGAATGCTAGCAAGGGTGCTTTTTGATCAATATGGACAGGAATCATCTCCAATTCTTCAATTTTTAGCACCATTGATGTGAGACCTTGAGGAGCCAATGTAAAAAGTAAAGGGGACAAGGGGTCTCCTTGCCTAATGCCCTAATCACCCTAGATGCTTAGTAACATGTCCTGCAGGTAGGACCAAGCAATAGTTTCAAAAGCTTTGTAGAAGTCCACTTTCAGCATCAAGCCTGCCCTGCCTTTCTTGAGTGTTGAATCACGATTTCATTGGCAATTAGGACCCCATCAACGAACTGCCTCTTGTCAACTCCAGCATTGAAGGGAGAAATAATATCTTTTACGATTGGACAGTCTTGTGGAAAGGACCTTGGAGCAACATTTGCAGACTGTGGAATGAGACTTATGGGTCTAAAGTCTTCAGTTCTGGTGGCTTCTGATTTATGGGGCACTAAAGTGATAAGAGTTGCATCGAGTCTCCAATCCAGAAACTCATGCAAGTTGAAATCTTGAATCACATTCAGCACATCATTTTTTAGGAAGTCCCATGCTTAGGAAGTCTACTAGGTAGCCATCAGTACCAGGAGCCACATCCCACTGAGGAAAGTGAATAGCTGCAAGGAATTCATTTTCAGAAATGAGGCACTAGAGCTGGCTGCTGGTGTCATCGGAAATGCTAGGAAAGTGAAGACCATCCAGAGTAGGTTTCCATTCATGATTTTCGGAATACAGTTGTTTGTAGAACTGTGTAATGTGGTCTGAAATAAGCTCCTAATTGTCTGTCAAAACCTCAATTAACTTGAAGGAGGCCAATGAAGTTATTCACCCTTATGAAATACACCAGCTTGTGGAAGAGTTTGGAGCAATAATCCCATTTGATGCCTGTCTTTCTTTTCCACTGAATGAAATCTCTGTTGAGCAGCTTAAGCAACTCAGCCCTGTCACTGGCCCTTTTTTCCCATTCAACTTCTTTGAGGTCCCTGTCTTCTTCAATCTGATACAGAGAGTGAAGAGAAGCCTGTGTTGTTGATAATATCTTGCAGCTGACCAAATGTGCTTATATTCCATTCTTTGAAGTGCTTATATTCCATTCTTTGAAGAAGCTTTTGAGGAGTTTGAGTTTACTCCAGAGCTGATAGCCTGCTCTACCAGTAGTGTTGAGCCTAGTCCAGAATGTTTGCACATTCCTGATGAGTGTTGGATGTTCAAACCACATTCTCTCAAAACTAAAAGTTTTGGACCCTGAGGCACTGATCTCTTGTTTGAGGAAGACAAGATTGTGATCAGATCCAAATCACTCAAGGAGACACTCATTGAGGCCCTCAAAGTGGTCTCCCCATTCCAGTCTAGACGTGGATGGGATCCTTTGATTGTTAGACCATGTAAATCTGCCACCTCAGAGGATGAAGTCCCTCAAGTTATAATTGTTGATGTTGTTGAAATCTCTGAAGACTCCTAGTAGGTCTTTGAACCCTACCTTTTTTTCATTGCTATAGAGCATCACATAAAGTCGCGCCCAAGCAACCAAGGTTCCCCCCACAACCCCGCTACACTCTACAATTCTTCCCAGAACTGGAATAGCTGGTGTCAACAGGACCATACACTTTGGACAACACCCAAGTAAAGTTATCCCCAGAATTTTAGAATGTGATCGAGAGCAAGAACCCTCCCTTTAACACATTTAGCAGTCTAAAGTATTCTCTGTCCCACACAGTTAGGATACCAAGTCTAAAGTATTTCCATCCCAGACAATTAGGATACCCTCGAGCTACCTAGAGCTTCTGTGTATTCTCAGCTGTTCTAAATGCTATGAATGAACGTGTTGTCAATAGAATTTTTCTTTGTCCCTTGCAAAAGAGTAATATGTGGTTTGAATTTGGTGATCAGCTTCTTGAGGCTAGCTACCCACTCAATGGAGCCTAGGCCTCAACAATTCCATGTGAGAAGCTTAATATCCATTATTGTTTTCAAGTCTGGAAGTTGTGTGGAGCAGGCAACGTCGAGTTGGCGCTAGTAAGATGCACCACCATATCTCAATTAGGATTCCAAGAGACGCCTTACTTGCAACCAATATCCAAGAGGTGTTAAATGCTGGGAGAAACCAATTTAGTTGAGGACCAAATAGGATCACGGGTGGGGGCTAGCCAAATTATCATGGGAGTTTAGAGAGGAGAGGCTAGCCAAATTATCTACGCAAGGGGAGGGGCAATGGGAGTGTGCTACCACTACACTTCAATTTTGGTTTGTAAATCTGTACCAAGGTGGGCATATGCTTTTTGGATGGGGTTTGGATGGAGGGGGTTGGGGACGTGATGTTTAGATGGATGGCCATGTGTAGGAGGGGATTGTGTGGTGGGGCTAAACTGACGTTATACCGTTAACGGGTGTGAGCCATTACATTTTGACATTATCACGTTTTGTATCATGGCTCCGATATAATGGTCGCTATTGAGATAATGTTTTTTCCAATAACGTCGTTTTAACGTATTGTTCTAATACATAAAAAAAATTCACCCATTTCATTCTCGATTGAACCAAACCCTAAACTCGGAGAAAAGACGAAGAAGTACCATAGCTCGCTGTCGTCGATTAACAGAGAATAAGGTCTCGTCAGTAGACATCGAATGAGAAAAGAAGAAGGC
This sequence comes from Berberis vulgaris, assembly GCA_963556465.1. Taxonomy (NCBI): domain Eukaryota; kingdom Viridiplantae; phylum Streptophyta; class Magnoliopsida; order Ranunculales; family Berberidaceae; genus Berberis; species Berberis vulgaris. The sequence goes on from OY747128.1 coordinate 61,705,263, forward strand.
GAAGAGTCGATCGCATTCTCTGTTGCGATCTCACTCTCTGTTGCAATCTCACTTCATATGAAGGGAATATGTTTTTTTTATTAATGTTTTGATGTTTTTAAATTTAATGTTATGAATGTGATTTACTTTTTTGAATCTATAATATATTAATACTTAGTGGGGCATAAAAAGTATATTTAAAAATGTTACGTTATATACCATTATATCCCGTTATAACCTATAATGCTCTTGGACTATTATGAGTCTGTTATCCGTTTTAATTACATAGGGTGGGGGCATGTGAGAAGGGTGTCATGATTGCAACTGGACTTGGACTAAAAAAAGGCTTTGTGAGAGCGCTGGGCATGACAGGTATGGTGGGTCAGATGGTGGACGAGGTGTGACTCGTGATTGGTCCGGTTTGGAAGGATGGACAACCCAAGCGAGTGGGTGCCCAAACGAAGTGTAGTCGACCCTGCAAGTGGCTCAAAACGGTTTTGGAGAGGAACTGATGATGACAACCTTTCGCTGTCTTACTTTTTTCATTTTCAAAGTTATGGAATTTTGAATTTGCATGTACCCATTGTTGACATGGCCTTCTTTCCACCTTTGGATGTGGGGTGTGATTAACATATCTAAAATCACCTCCCTTTAGTTTTGTTTTACCAAATTTGGCCTTGCCCTTTTGGCTATAAAGAGGATTGAGCTTTTGTTTACCCAAAACAGGAAAAGATTGTGAGTTGAGAGGACGCCGGAGTATATTTTCCAAAACAGGAAAAGCATGGGAATTGACAACTTGGCGCATTGAGTATATGTTGGCCACCTTTCAAACTTATTAGTTTGCCACAAAAGGCTGCGACAACCTTAGAAAAATGCCCCCATTTTCATTTTCACTAAAGGTCTAATTGGTTGGCCATTTTCCATAGGAAATGGTATCCAATTCCCATGTCAAGTAATTTAGCGCTATTTGGTTGTGTATTTAGTGACAATTTTTTTTTTGCATGTAACTAGTTTTCTTATCTCTCATGTGAAACCAAATCTTTCTCCCCCCAGAAACAGAATCCTTGGAAACGGTTTCAATTCCCGATTTATTTTCCATCCTACCAAACAAACCCTAAGGTTATTTCTCCTTTCCCTCGTAGAAGGATTCGTTGATTATGGGGGGCCATCAACAAAAACTTGAGTAGTTCAATCACTACTTGGTCATCACTCGATCGAGAGATGAATAGTGAATCAACAGTGTACTTGAGAATTAATCGAAAAAAATTATTGTTAATATATATCATAATCAGTGTTTTAAAAAACGCTAGGCGATAGGCGAGCAGGGGACTAGCGCCCAGAGGACTAGGCGGGGGCCTAGGCGATTATTTATTTATCTATTATAATTTATAATTTATAATAGTTAAGCATAATAGCATATAAATTACTTCCAATTCAATGCACCAAGATACACAAAATGTATACAAAAATAGTCTTAATTATTTTTTTTTAGAATTGAAAAAAAAAAAAAATTTCAAAAACCCGCCCAGGAAGGCCGCCTAGACCTTTTTTTTAGAACACTAAGCATTACCATTTAAAAATGAAAATCACAAGAAGAAGTAGCAATTGCTCTGGAAAGGAGCAAAAATCACCTCTGACCAAGAGCAGCAATCATCTGCAATAGCAACTGCCATGGCTTTACCTCTCATTCTCTGTTTTCTCTACCATTCTCTTACTTTCTAATTAAGGTGGCCTAGATTACTAAAGAAAATAAAGAGAAAAAAAAGAACTACCGAGCATTGGGGCAAATTACTCATTCAGACTTGGTTGAGTCAACTGAATAATTGTTTAGCCCAACACACCGATTCCATCAGGGTTGCATTTTTACACTGTTGCCTACAATGAATTGCCAAGTACTTGGTGATTAATCAGGGTGTAAACTACATAATCAAGTTGTGAGTGCACATCAGTTTGTGGACTAGGGCAATAACGTTTTTACAATGCAAGAGATTTTTTTTTTTTTTTTGATAAGCACAACAAATAATTTTTATTGAAGGAAGGTGGCAGCCACAGATTACAGCATGGAAGATACACTCAATATGTTATACATTTTTCCAGCCAAAAATTGTAATTGTTTAGAACTTTCTGTTTTTTTCAAAGGCAAAAAGTTGTTTAACTTTTTGCACCTCCTCAATTGAGAACAAACACCTCTGAATGGATCTGTTCGACAAGCTCCAACTTACTGCAAACCAAATAAAAGAAGATTAAATGGAAGCCCCATGCCACCAAACCGACCAAGCCTTCCACCCTATCATTTGTAGTATATTAAGATGCCCTGAAGGTATCTCATTTGGTCTTTCCACCCATTCGGTGCAAGTAACCTGGAGATGAGATATCTCAGTTTTTACCCTTCCCACATAAGACCCTTGGCTCCTCCAATCAAATTCCTTGTGACCTCGAAAAAATGAATATGAAAGTAGAAAGGTTCATTTGCCTCTTGGCTCTCGGTCGCTTGAAGAAAAATCCATCCAGGAACTGGTCACTCCTGTGACACTTTTGTACCTCTGTTGAATAGTATTCTTGCATGATACATCCGAGTCCCTGTCAATTAAGCAAAAAAAATCTAGGTTATTGAATAGAATTGTTTTGGATGGATGGAAACGGACAATTGTTTGTCAAAAACATGAGCAAAACCCTTGTCAAATATGTTTTGAGTGTATCTGTGTATCTCACTGTCCAAGTGTGGATCCACAAACTTATGCCGAATGGTACATAACAGATATCCAAGTCCCATTTTATCCAAATTCTTACTACAAGGAAGTCACAAAATACGAGAAACAAAGTTTCGATCTCGAAGAAAGGAAAAACACAAGCTTTCCTAAAAAATCCAATTTTTAACCAAACCCTTAAACCTTTACTCTCCCAATTGAAGAAGTTCAAGTGCAAGACCATGGAAACCCTAACAGATGCTTACAGAGACGAAGAAGACGAAGACGCCACCGAGAAAAGCAACGACGACAACAGTTTTCATGCCTCTCCCACCTCTGCAACTCCTTCTCAAGACGAATAAATCAACAACAGCAACCACAACGCCGAACTCATACACATCAAAGAAGAGGACCAAAACGTCTCTGATAAACTCTCCACCACCTCCCATTTACGAAGATCCTATCATATCCTCTATTCACCCAGACCTTTTTCTGTTCGTCATCGAGCGTGGTGGAGACTTTCGGCCAACATATCTGAAGGATCTGCTGAAGGAGAACATCGCCTCTCTTCAGCTCCCTCCTTAGAGATCCATTCTCTATTCGCCCAGTGACAGATCGAGAAACCTCCAACCAACATATCTGCAGGATCCACCGCTTTGAGCTTCGCAGAGACCTCCGGCCAACAAATCCGAAGGTGTCTGCCATTTTACAAAAGGAAAAACAATTTTTCTTCAACCGAACCCAAAACCACCATTGCGTTCCTCTTCGCGTATCTAGATCTCTCTCTCATAAGAAGACAATAACGAACATGGTGACGTTCTGCAACAGCCTGGTAGGGATTTTGAACTTGGTGACTTTTCTTCTCTCTGTTCCATATGGGTTGAAGAATTCAAAAGATTTGAACTTGGGAATTCGATTTGTTGATGGAAGTGGGGATGCATTGGGAAGGTCTAAGAGTTTGATCAATGAAAGTGGTTGGGGCTTGTTGAGAATGAGAACAAGACTTTTTTTTTACACGATTTTTGCGGTGGGGCGGATATCGGCCAATCGTCCGGGGTGGGGATGAATTTTAAAAAATTGTATAATCGGATATTCGGGGCGAATTTGATGATCCGCGATTCCCAGCGAGGCGGTGATAGATTTGCCTAAATCCACCCAAATTCGCCCCGTTGCCATCCTTAGGACTAGAAACCACTCCGCCAGAAGACCACCTAAAAAAAAAAACTTGAGTGTCCTTGGATTCTTGTATTATTACATTATTAGGGTGTCGACGTGTTCTACATGAGCGGATATTCAATACTTTTATTTTATTACATTAATAATAGGAAAACAATTATTAATGAATTTCTAACAAAATAGTTATATATAATATTAAGGTCCTATATATAGTTTATAAATAAATTAGGAGCTTTAAATAATTTATGTTAGGGACATAAGTATGATAAATCAATGTTTAAGAGGAGATAGTTTTGATGGATATGAAATGTGGAGCGCAAAATGAGAAATTCAAAAGTTAGATGTAAGTGCTATTTTATAATTGAGTTAATTTCTATTTGTCCCTGAAAATAAATAGCTAATTGAGATGTGCATTCATCATTAATCACTATTACACTTACCCCCAAGATTAGCAGTCAACGTGCATTGACTGTGTATTTTAAAATAAAATGACCAAAATGCGCTTGATAAATCTAAGACTGAAATTGAATATTTTGTATCTCAAACATCTCATCTCGAAGAAAATCTTATGGCCCATTTGAAATTGTAATTGTATACCGAGGAGAATCCAAAGTTGATAAAAAAATTGTATCTCAAACATCTTATCTCGAAGAAAATAGTAGGGTCATATTGAAATCATAAACACATCTCGAAAAAAATTGTACGGGTCAAATTAAATCATATACACATCTCGAGAAAAATCTAACGGTTGCAAAAAAAATCCCCTTCTTTCTCCTCCTCCTCCCCCTTTTTTCTTCTTCCTCCTCCTCCTCTTCCCACTTCTTCCTCCTCGACGTTTCGTAGTCCTGCCGCCACGCTCCCCCTCCTTCTCCTCCCTATTTTTCCTCATTTGTTTCTCAGCCCAGTCGTCACCTCCCCCAAGGGGACGTGAATACAATCAATTTTGCAAGCTTTTATCCCATTTCCTTATGTAAATTAATCCATCCATTAGATTCTACCAAGAGAAGCAGAAATTTTATCTTTGAAGACATCATCTTCCCCACTAAGAAATTATGTTTTATTTGGCCACACAACAACAAAAAGTAGCAGCAATGTTGTGATTCCTATAACATGCAGGTGAATCGAATCACAAACAGGGCAAAGATTCAAAGCTATAGGGGTGAAGAAAATTAAACAATTTTAGATTGCAATGCTCTTTAGTGTATCACAAACATCCAACTCCTAAATCTATTGCTCTGTTGTGTTACTCATCGACATTTTGCCCATCCACAGTTTACGGTAATAATTTCTGGACTGATTTCCTTTTATTGTTACAGAACAGACAAATTACAATCAAGGCATCCTTTGACCTTACCTACTCAGGAAATTTTATCAAGTAGAAGACACATCGTTTTCAGTGGGGTAGCCTTGTTGGTTGCCATTTCTCTCTTTAATTGTGGTTTAACATCATTATTGGCGAAGTCCGAAGAAAGTGACTTGAAAGATCAAGATATAACTCCATTGGTTCAGTGCTGAGTCCATTTAAAAAATTGTGTTGTTGGGAACCAATCAATCAGTCATTTTTAAGGCGAGATGAAACATTTGGTTGAGAGCGAGTACATAACGACAATGAGAGGGCCGAGGAGGAAGAACGAGGGGAAGGAGGAGGATGAAGAGGGAGGTGGCGACAGGGTTGCAAAACTGAGGAAGAGGAAGAGATGGAGGGAAGAGGAGGAAGGGAGAAGGTGGCGGCGGGGCTGTGAAACAGAGGAGGAAGGAGGAGAAAAAGGAAGGGGGGGGGGATTTTTTTTTGTTATTGTTGGATTTTTCTTGAGATGCGTATATTATTTAATTTGGCCCGTTCGATTTTCTTCGAGATTTGTTTATGATTTCAACATGACCCTACGATTTTCTTCGAGATAAGATGTTTGAGATACAAATTTTTTCACTGTTGGATTTTCCTTGAGATACAATTACAATTTCAAATGGGCCATATGATTTTCTTCGAGATGAGATGTTCGAGATATGAACAGTCTATGATTTATCAAGGGCATTTTGGTCATTTAATTTGAAAATACACAGTCAATACCCGAATGCTACATGACTGACTCTATAGAGTTAACCAAATCAGGCCCGAAGGCTACAATATTGTTGTCACTTAATATCCTCGTCGCCTCCATCTCGCATAAAGACTTGCTTTTGCTCCGGTCCATCGCCTCCACCTTACATGAAGACTCGCTTTCGCTCCGATCTAGTCCATATACGTAGCTGCATTCAATACCCGAAGGCTTATCAACGATGGAGCACACGTGCTCCTAATAATCGGGTGAAAACTCACAAATCCTAACTGATAGGTCTCGAACCTGCGACCTCTCACAAGGAGAGTGAATGTCCGACCAACTGAGCTACAATTGGTGGACAACATAGAATTACTCTTCACAAGGGGAACAGTCATTATGTAGTTTAGATTAGTGGAAAATCATACATTTTTCTCATAAATTGTTGCACATAGGCATTGATGATACAACAAACAGTCCTCATACACGCGTCATGAAAATCTCGTCAGCAAATCTAAGCAGGCCTGATTGCCCACCCAATCTGGCAAAGCCCAGACAACACTAAGCCCACTTTGGCATAATCAAGAAGGTTTGACCAAATTGCAGTACCCTACTAAGCCCACACGTCACATGGTCAAGCCCAATACATGTAAGACCTAATCAGGCAAGTATCTGAGTAATCAATCCAAGATGGGCAGACCAATAATACTGGTTTCGACTAGGAAAAAAATATCGAAATATAACTTGTGCATGAAAACTCTCTTGCATGGATAACGCTCCAAAATGAAAACTTCTCTCGCAGATCTAAGAACACAGGTCATGTAGGAAAACTCACCTACATTGACGACTCCCAAATAGGAAATGATCTCCAGTAAAATCTCTTTCCCTAAACTACGCCACTAAAGGCTTGACTGAACAAGGACTCTCGCATAATAAATAGAACACATGGTTGATGAACAGAGTACACTACATAATCTAATTTATAGCTTTAAGCATTTCACAAGCCTTGTCTGACTTTAACATCGAAGTGTTATCAGCTGCCACAACGGTGGTCTTTGGCTAACGTATGTTCCATGTGCAGGTCAAGGTCAAGGAGAACAAGATTTGACTACATAAGGTACTATGCCGCTAGAGGTGGGCATCTCATCCCATGATTCCGATCTTGCCCAAGTTCCGTCTCATCTTGATATTTTCCAAGTTAAAAACTTTGGCGCAAGGTTTGATATGTATCTTGAGGGTGTTCTAGACTTTGGCTCAAGGGAAAGTTAAAAACTTTTCTTTTAATCTGGTTTCTAACCTTAGTATTCCAAAAGGAAGATGAAGTTTCTAACACCGCAAGTAGTTTATTTAATGACACCCCTCCCCCCACATGCACACACCACCACCAGACGCACACATGGATAATGGCGTTTAACATTGATGGTTGTTGTTCTAAGTTGGTGTGTGACAAGCAGCTATTCAAGATGTACAAAGTAATTATGTGGCTAATGGGCATGCTTATTTTTTAAAGAGCCTGTCTAACTGTCGAGGAAACCAGCGAGGGAGGGGGTGTGACCACTCATCCCCCTCGAGATTCGCGCTTCTGCTCATCGCGAGGATGCAGGCGCGCATCTCGAGGGGGGTGAGCGGTCCCACCCCCCCTCCCTCGTTGGTTTCCTCGCCATTTAGAATTTCTGTTTTTTAAATGGTTCAAATACTTCAACAGAGTCAATTCCAATGCAATATGATCTTTAGTTCATCGGATCTTTTCTGGTAACTAGATCTAGATGCATTTGGAAAGTATATTGACTTTTATTCGGATGATGTTAAATTACCTTAAGCTCTGTCTGATTATATTTGAATGCTTCTAGATTTAGATGTATGTCTCATCAACTGAGAAATTTTGAATTACTATAATGCGAACTCGACTTAGATTGCACTTATTCTATATTATGCTCATCTCGCCTTGTCTCAAACTCATTGGGACGGGATGAGGTCTGTTCCATCTCAAAAAACTCAATGGGATGAAATCGGGATGAAGTCCATCCCATCCCGTACCCTCCCCTAAGTCCCGCTATGAGTTGGGACTACAAGGGCAGATAACTTTTTTAGTTTACTAGGCGTTGGTTTGTCTGCAGCCCACCTGTCACCTGTTTTTCATAACCAAGTCCTGATGAACTACTATGTAGTTGGGACTCAAGAAGAGTATGAGTAACCCTTCTTTTGGGACACTTTGCATGGTGAAACCCAAGCCATTAAACCATATACTATGGCGTCGACGCACTCTACGTGCGCGGATATTTAATATTTTAAAAAAAATTAATAAAAAAAATTTATTATTAAATTTCTAAACAAAATAAATAACTTTAAGGGCCTATGTATAGTTTATAAATAAATAAGAGACTTCAAATAAATTATGTTAAGTGCATCAGTATAATTAATTGATATTTGAGGGTTGGTTTTGACTGTAAAAGTATGAAATGTGGAAGACAAAATGAGAAATTCAAAAGTTAAATATAAGGGCATTTTTATAATTTTTAGATAGTTGCAGTGTTTCAAATAAATTACATTAGGGGCTTAGTTATAATTAATTAATGTTATAGGGGGTTAGTTTGACTGTAAATAATTTAATTTGTGAGGGTAAAATGATAATAATGTGTAATAGTATTTTTAATTTGAATGACATAAACACCCTTGGCACCCTTTACCCAACTTTTTTTTTGATTTTTCTTGAAAGTATTAAAAAATGTTGAGAGCATTTTTGGAACCTGAAAATCAGGTTGAATACATGGTTCTTATTCATTTGGGAGCTCTGTCGTTATAACTGTTAAGACGAGTTGACATAGACATTTGGGTAATCATGGTCTAATTATTAATTGTTGTAATTAGAAAGTGATTAAGCATGTTCCAATGCAACCTAAAGTAAAAACATGTAGAGGATGGACAAAGTTGATTGTAATAATAGTAGGCCATTGCTAAATAACATCACAACTTTTGCTGAAGGACACCAACATCCCCACCTTTACCTTCTCTATTCACCGAGCAACACCCTGGCCAACCCCACTACCACTTCACCTAGCCACCATCGGATGATAGTGGTGGTGGTGCTTGGAAGAAGAAGATGAAGAAGAAGAAGAAAAATAAGATAAATAGATGAGGGGGAGGAGGAGAATAAGAAGAAGTGAGAAGGAAAAGGTGGAGAGGTGGTTGTGACGGTGGTGGGTTGCTCCAAGAATAAGAAGAAGAAGGGGATGTGAAGGATCGGTAGCGGTGAAGGCGAGGAGGAGAAGTGGTGGTGGTGGTGCGGTTGATGGAGAAGAAAGGGAATAAAGGGAGAGATGTAGGTTTTTTAATTTATTTTTTATTTTATATATATTGGCATCTTTAGTGGGTTCTGGGATCCTATAAAATCCTTGCTTGCATTTCAAAAAAAAAAACTGCCCTTCGGAAAGTAAGAGGATTGATGGTGTCCTTCAACAGAAATGGTGGTGTTATTTAGCAATTAGGGATGGACGCGCTCTATGTACCTGGATGTTCAGTATTTTATAATTTATTTTGAAAATTCAATAGTAAAAATAATAAAAATTTTAAGAACTTTGACAAAAAATTTCTAAGTTAAATAAAAAAATATATTGTAACAAAAAATTATACTCCCACTGTCATAAGGGCTTATTTATAATTTTTTAATAGATAATTGAAGGATTTCAAGTAAGTTATGTTAAAAAATTTATGAGATTAATAATATATCTGGAACGGTGTGTTTGTAGTATTTGTTTAATTAGCTAAAAAAATGCATGTTATTTCCCAACACTATCTTTCCTGAGCTTATCTAGAGAGTCAGTCCCCTAACGCCAGATTTGCGTCAAGGGAGGCTCCCCTACGTATTTTTAGGAGAGGGGGGAGATCTTGAGGGAATCTTAAGTTCTTGAGGTGATTTTGAGGAGATCTCTCTCCTAAAACTCCAATTCTAGAGAGTCAGGCCTGATGCGCCAGATTTGTGCAAGCCTAGCTCTCTACCATTCAACATTCTAGATATGCGCATTATCTCACATTTCGAGAATGTGTAATGGTAGAGAGCTAGGCTTGGCGCAAATCTAGCGCACTAGGCCTGGCTCCCTAGACTTGCTCCTCTTCAAAACGTGCCCTTCTAGGCGGCGAGGAAACGGGCGAGGGAGGGGGGTGCAACCCTTCACCTCCTCGAGATTCACAAAGTTGCGCATCTTGAGGGGGATGAAGGGTCACACCCCCTCCCTCGCCCCATTTCCTCGCTGGTTCCCTCGCCATTTAGAAAAAGCGCTTAAAACGTGCAGGGAACTCCACTGCCGCGGATCTGGTGCTAGGGCCTGGCTATTAAGAAATTTTTTTTTTTCCCATCGGCAAAAATTCTAGGGAGCGAGGGAAGCACCCACTCCTCGCTCCTTCCCTCGCTCCCTAGAAAGGCTCTTCCCATCGGTCTGATTCTACATCAAATTGTCGGGCTTTTCTAAACATCGAGGAAACGCGCGAGGGAAAGGAACAAGGGATGGGTGTAACCACCCATCCCCTTGAGATGAGCAACAACGCACATCACGAGGGGGATGGGAGGTTACACCCATCCCTTGCTCTCTCTCCCTCGCGCGTTTCCTCAACGTTTAGAAAAGTTGCAAATTGTCACCAGAAACGAAAATTCTACCCAACCTTGTCTAGGCGCCTTGTCCATGCCTGGTTCCTCCTGAGCACGTGCGCGTGGAGGGTCCTGGGCACGTGAGATATTGTTGGAAAATAAGATTGCCCAGTCTAAAATCAGAAGTTGCTTCTCCCTCATCCCTCGACCTCTGTCGCCTTCTCTCTCGACCTAGCAAGAAAATCCAGACTTCTGATCCAGGCATCAACTTCTCTTTCGACCTAGCATACAGAAAGCTCTCTCAACCAAGATCCAGACATCAACTTGTGATTTTCTCAACCTAAACCAAGATCCAGATCCAACCATCAATCAAGCCCTCGACCAAGATCCAGCCATCAACCAAGACGAAGAACTCCTCCAAGATCCAGATCCAGCATTCAACCAAGACGAAGACCTCAATCAGTTCTCCTCAAAGTAAGCTCACTGCTGGATATTTCAGGTCCAACTTTAAAAGCAAATGAAGCATCGGTTGAGGAAATGAAAAACTTCGAATATAATTTTCTAAGAAGATGGTTTTGGCCTCTTTGGTTCTTTGCAAAGAAAAAGAATTTTCTTTTGTAATGATTAATAATTATGTATGTTGGAGCTTATGGTTTGGTACATATAACTTGAGTGTTTAGGGACTTTTCATAATCTATGGCTTTATGTAATGTAGCTTCTTTTTTTGTCTATAAAACAAATGCATGCTTGTCTTCATTGATGTCTGCTGAGTCCTTGTGACCATTTGTGTTTGTAAGATGATGCATCAAGGCAATAACATGGTTTGATTTCCGATTTTTGTTTGTAATTTGAATCTTCGGTTCATTTTCAAGTAGCAATAACATGTTTGATCAATTGGTTGTCAGTGCTAAACCTAGTATGTTTTTTCATTTCTACTACCACTCTGTTCATTTGGTGTGTGGATTACTTTCAGTAATAGAGTGCTTGAATTGCAATCTTGGGTATTTAGTATCGAGTCATCTACTTCATTTTAATGACACTTTGTTCTATTCATCTACTTCATTGCAATCTTGGTTTCAAGGCAGCTTTTTTTTTTCTTCTTCTTTTTATCAATTAATCACCATCACTAACAAACACAGCGGCGCAGTTATCATTTATACTGCAGCATAAACCTAAAAAAGATTGACATTGCTTTGAAGCATTTTAGAAATATATTAATAGGTTCACAAGTTCATAATCTGATATCAATTATACTGAAGCATTACAAAGGAACTAATGATGCAAACTCCAACCAGACTGATGTAATCAACTCCATGCTCTTTACTGCAGTTGAAGCATTTTCAAGAAGGGATTGAGCATAATTTCAGAGGCCTACGCGGATACGTTTTACATCATATTCCCCTGGGACACTTGCATCACTTCCAAAACTTTCAACTTGACTGAATCAGTGACCTAGTACAGAAATTTTTTCCGATCAGTTGTTCCTACAACTGAGCAAAACCTTCAACTTCCAGGTTCCTGATCAGCTGTTCAATAAGAACCTTCTTCCTTCGATGATCTCATTCCACTGCTTACAAACAGAACTTGCCCTGAAGATACTTGCAATCTGGAAGACTGAACTCTATAGCACCCCAAATAAATAAAGAATTGTAACAAACCGTAACCTATTGCAATGAGAAAATTAAACATAATGAACACAGATCAGCAATTCAGCTAATAGTACAGAGATCAAATACTTAGAATTAGGTACATAAGCATAATAATGAATACAGATCAACAATTCAGCTAATGGTACAAAGAACAAATACTTAGAATGAGGTACATAAGCATAATAATTATGGGTATCGGGAAATTGAAAGAACTGCAAAAACTAATCTACAAAAAAATATTCGAATACTAATTGGAAGCATCGGCCCTTTTTGTTCCAAACTTCCCTGATTTTCTCCCAACTTTGTCTGATTTTCTCAAGAGATCGAGAGAGGAGAGGACGAGGGAGAAGGCTCAAAGATATGATTTTAGTTGGATTGTTCCCAACTTCTGAATTTCTTTGCTGATTTTAGTTGGATTGTTGATGCTTGGATCAGAAGTCCGGATCTCTGTATGCTAGCTAAGTCGAGAGAGAACGACCATTTTTGTATCAACTTTGTCTGATTTTCTTGCTAGGTCGAGAGAGAAGGCGAGAGGTCGAGGGAGAAGGAGCGTTTCTTTGTTGCTAGGTCGAGAGAGAAGGCTCAAGCCGCTCAACTTCTGATTTTAGACTGGGCACTCTTATTTTCCCAAACAGTCTCTCACGTGCCCAAGACTTTTCATGCGCACGTGCTCAGGAGGGTTCAGGCATGTCTCCACGCGGAATTTGTCTAACTGTCGAGGAAAACAGCGAGGATGCTCCCTCGCACGTGCTCCTGCCTGGTTTCAAAAAAAAAAAAAAAAAGCGGGAAATATTTTTGAATTTCATTGGTGAAATTTAAGAGGTAGGGAGGGACCAAAAAACAGAGAAAACAGAGAGATCTCAAAACCCTATTTTTTGTTTTCTCAAAACCCTGTTTTCTATGTTCAAAAAATCAAAATTCTCTATCTCTATTTTTCAGAAATCTTGGTTTAAAAGCCACTATCTTTGATTTTCCTTTCTTCATCTCTCTCCCTCTCTCTGGTTTTGATGAGAAACTGAGAGGAGAAGAGTAGAAAGGTTTATAGTTTTGTTGCACACATAGCCATGGCTACTTCTCCATCTCAATGTGAACAACATCGAATTACAAGACAAGAAGAATGTAGTACCAGCAACGTCAGTGATACAAAGAGTGTTCTGCAGGGACATCGCAAATGAACAAGTGTCCATACGAACATGCCAAACAAGAAGAGATCTTGTTCAACCACATGGTTTCAAAGTCAAGAAGAGGTTTATATATATATATATTTTTTTTAAAACTAGGCAGGAGCACGTGCGAGGGAGCATCCTCGCTGTTTTCCTCGACAGTTAGACAAATTGTTCCACGCGTGAAAATCAAGCCGGTTAGGAGGGCGAGCCCTCGCTCCCTAAAAAGGGCTCGTCACTCAAGTCATGACCCCACCATCCTCCTATCAGTCACATCTCCCCCAACAAGTCCAGTCCTCTCTTTTCACGGCACTTTTAATCAACTCACACATGGTTCATGAACAATCTTCACCCTTCTACTAACTCTCTCAAAAAATGTCATTATACAGTCACTTTTTGCAACGACACAGAGACTCTCTGAATTCTCTTCCCACACTATGTGGTGCTCTTTCAGACTGTTCCTTCTACTTTTCTCTCTACCTTCCCTTCTTTCTCACCCAATCACCAATGGCCATAACAAGAAACTACCATCTCCACCATTTACTAACAATTTTTATGACAAGAAACCACCTCCACCACCACAACAACTACATCCCCATCCCAAACAGAATTTCCAGCCAAATAACATGGATAGCTTTGAACTAGAAACCTTGTTCAAGATCATGGAGACCATGTCTTCTGACAGAAATTGGAGAGTCTCTTACCCAAACCCATGTAAACCAGGCTCTTCATGGCCTGGAATAGAGTGTAAACAAGGTCCAGACAATCACCTCCATGTTTCTAGGCTTGATTTTGGTTTATATCCTAACCCAACCTGCAAAAACACTGCCACATTCCCTTCCCAAATCTTTCATCTTCCTTACCTCCAATCTGCCTTCTTCTTCCACTGCTTCATTCACACCAAAACAACATTATCTATACTCCCACATGCTTCCTCTGCTTCTTCTCTCCAACAGTTAAGTTTCAGATCAAACCCATCACTTATAGGACCAATAACACCTCAAATCTCCTCGCTCAAGTCACTTCAAATCCTCACATTGTCACAAAACCAACTTCATGGGAAAATTCCAGACCAAATGTTTGGTCTAACCTCTCTCATACACCTTGATTTCAGTTACAATTTCCTCACTGGTACCATTCCAAACCAAGTGGGGATGCTTAGAAATCTTGTGGGACTTGATTTGAGCTATAATTCACTTTCAGGTACAATCCCACCAACTATTGGACAACTGGGTTTACTTCAAAAGCTTGATTTGAGTTCAAACCTTCTCACTGGAAGTATCCCAGCAAGCATAGAGAAGCTCAATTCACTAGTTTTTATTGCTCTAAGCAACAACAAACTTCAGGGTAAGTTTCCAAAAGGATTAGAGAAGCTTCACAGTTTACAATACTTTCTAATGGATGACAACCCAATGTTCATTCCTCTACCATTTGAGTTTGGTAGATTGTTGAAGCTTCAAGAGCTGAGACTTGCAAATTCAGGTTATACAGGAACTATTCCTCAAAGCTTTACACAACTTCAGAATCTCAGTACTCTATCTCTGCAGAACAACAGGTTGACAGGCGAGATTCCAGTTGGTCTGAGTGGTCTTTCTCACATATATCACCTAAATTTAAGCAGAAACATGTTATATGGTGTTGTTCCTTTCAACTCTGGATTCTACAAAAGGTTAGGGAGAAATGTTGATCTAAGTGGGAATCCTAGGCTTTGCTTAAATGGGTCTGAGGCACCTGAGAGTGTGAAGATTGGGGTCAGTGTTTGTGGCAAAAACAACAGTTTTCCCTCTTTAATGAATCCATCAAAGAAGAAATCTAGTGCTCCTCCGGTTGGCTTCTTCTGCAGATTCTTCAATGTGTTCAGTGTTTTTGGTGTCTGGGTACTACTCCACTACTACTTGGTGTGATTTTTTTGTTTCTCAATATTTTCCATTTGTTTATGTTATTATTTGTTGCATCTCTGTGATTCTTTTGGTGGATATCATTTAAACAGTAAGAAAAAGAGAGGGTTGAAGTCTGCCATTGAAGAAGCAGCTCATATGAGCCCTCTGCAGGTTCTGCAGCACAAGATTTTTTTTTTTTTTTTTTTTTTTCTTTATTATGGGATTATTTGGTCTCTGGTTCTTTTGAAAATTTAATTGTTATAATTTAGCAGAAGTCCCTTGTATGGTTTTTACACAATTTTTTCCCCTTTCAAAAGTAAAAGTATACATGTATTCACAGATTTACACTCATTTATGAGTTATTTTACCCTGTAATTATGGGAAAGGGACCGACATGGGCCACTAACCAAAGGACAGCCAGTTTCTCAGTGTGTTGGATTCTTGAAGCCACAAGTTAAGTTATCATTTTCATACAAGAAAAATAACTAGACATCCTGCTGATATATTGCTCACGGCTTGGATTCAAAATTGGTCTGGTCTTGTCAGTAGAATTTAAAGGAGATAAGAATAATTAAGTTAATTTTACAAAGGACTAGTTAGAGATTCTAAAAACCATAAGTGGTGATCATATATGGATTATAACTTTTTTTTTTTTTTTTTAAATTTCTTTCTTTCTCTAAGTTCTTCTTTAGAGTGTAAGTTTGAATGGCTCCCAAGTCTCAACAGATTATAGGCCTCCATTGCCATGCCAATTGAGAAAGAAAAATAAAAGTATTTCCTTAATGCAACCAATTAAGTGTTGTGGGATGAAACAAACACTTGTGATAATGAGGTGATATTGTTCTTTGACAAGTGAAATGAGTTTGGTACTTGTAGAGAATGGAGACGGGGCAATATATTAATACAGATTATTACTACTGGGATTTTGCCATTAGGGAATTTCTGACCAAATAATTGGCTTGGCTTAAAATTAACTGGCAAAGAAGGATGACAAGAACACTCCCTTTCCCTCACTTCGAGCTTTATGAAAAATTATCAAGGCGGGTATTCCAGGAGCTCTGAAGTTCAAGTAGAAAAATAATTGGTCATCTTCCCACCACGTTTCATCCTGATCGATTCTTGTAAGTCAATTGCACCAAGAGTGAGTGGAGAGAAAGGTTCAAGGGATAAAATATTTTGCTCCTTGGGGTTTACATTGGGAGTAAACCATATATAGGTATTGATTTACATTGAGAGTTTGTGACATTATTAACCATGAGTGACACGGGATATGGTTGTAAAAGCTGAGATGAACTCAGAGACAAATTAAGAGATTAATAAGTTTTGGAGTGGGACATGGATTGCAGGCAGGCACTATGTCTATGTGAGGGGTGAAGGTACCTAGCTAAGATATATTATCACCTGACTCACTGTTCCTCCTTCAAAAGGTTTTCAAAGGACACTCGCTCTTTTTTCTTCTTCTTCCTAATTTAAGAGCTGTATACCACATTGCTCTACACAGCGAGGAAGCAGGCGAGGAAATCAGCGAGGGAGGAAGAGAGGGGACTGTCCATCCTCCTTGGGATGTGCACCATCATTTTTATGCACACATCCCGAGAGAGATGGGTGATCCCCTCTCTCCCTCCCTCGCTGATTTGCTCGCCCACTTCCTCACCATTTAGAATTTCTCTTATTCAAATAACAAATTTACCACGACTCACTCTTCTCCTTATTCCTACCCTACCATACTCTTCAGAATCTAATAATGTTCTAGGTCTATATAATTGGATCTCATTCTTTTGTACACTATTTATTAAATAATTAAAAAACTAAATATCCAAATTGCTATCTTTGTCTATTCTATCCTTCACTCTTCCACTCATATTATTATTACTGTTACTATTTAGTTAAACTATTTTGAGTCGAGCTGTTCTACCTGTCGAGGGAGTGGGCGAGGAAAACAGCGAGGGAGGAGGGGACCGTCCATCCCCTTCGGGATGCGCGTGTTGACTTTTCAGTCGCGCATCCCGAGGGGGATGGACGGTCCCCTCCCTCCCTCGCTGTTTTCCTCGCCCACTTCCTCGACATTTAGAATTTTCGATTTTGAGTCTCTCTATATCTAGATTTTAGCTCCTATCACTGTGAATTCTTCGAGGACTTAAAATAAACTATGCATGACAGGGAATGATCCTCACTATTTACCCTTTACTAGTTGGATCTATTATGAAAGTAATAACTATTTCGTATAGTCCCCCAATTTATTTATTTATTTTCATATTTCGTTTATGTTTTTATTACCATTTTTGTCTACTATGGTATCGTACCTCAATTCAATATCCTCAAATCCTTTATATATTCAACAATGTGAGGTTGTTGATGACTAGATGAAGGAGAGTTAAAGCTATTGGAAAATAAAGAATAGTAAACCAAATATAGACAGCGTTGGAAGTTGCACGAGCAAAGTGGGGTTTAACAAAAGAGCAAAATAAATCAAACTAGCGCGCACGCTTGACTTGGAGCATCTGCATGCCAATATCATATCTCACTCAGACTCGGTGTCTCAGTGCACGTGTTACAATTTTAGTCTTTCACATCCAGAAGAACCTTGCTAGCTAATAAGGGTGTGTTTGCTTGCATAAAATGACCATCTTCATCTAAAATAATTTGAGTTTTACTTAACAATCTACAATTAGATGAGACGTCAATTAGTCATTTGATCGCAGCCGTACACGTGGCATGGGTCAACCCTAACACGAGAATGGCTCCAAGCGAGCCCATTCTTGAAGCATTGTTCAACCTGTAAGTCAAACGTTCAAGCCCAGGTCACGTCAGCCCCAACGACACGAATCTTGGAGCTTGGCCCAGGACAATAAGGCCCAAACAAAGATCTCTGAGTTGTAGCAGGCCCGAGATTCGTTCACGCCAATCAGCTCTTAACCCAATCAAGCATTAGATCCTAAATAGAGCCAAGTGCCAAAGAGACTCAGTCATGCACAAGTAAGATTCTAGGCGAGATTTCTTCTTTCCATCACGCCCTCGATAGCAGGGACAGGAGAGAACACTCAAAGGGAAAAAGAAATGTATGCACACACATTGCTAATTTCATCTAGTCTATATTAGTCCTTGCACCATCATCTGACTTAAGCATCGGAGTGCCATTGGCCACCACAACGGTGGTCCCTGACTCACCGTTGTTCGTTTTGCAGGTTCTAGCTCAGCAAAGACGGATTTGGACGCATCAGTTTGGCGCCGTCAGTGGGAAAAAAGACCAGTTTTCCTTAATGCAAACATAAGTTATTTCTGATCAGCAGAGCATCGAGACATGGTCACCAGCACCAGATCTTGAGCCAGACAAAGCTTGGGCTAGGGAAGCCAACCACAGGGCCAAATCAATCTGATCGAGGAAGCCGAACCGCCGCACGACCTAGCCACTGAGGCAGTTGCGAATGACCCCCACATAAATCAGATCTTGTTCCACATGGATCATCTAGCGCGGGTGGTAGAAAGGCTCACCCAGGATCGACAACAACCATGCGAGAACAATGGAAATTCAGGAGGTCCCACACCTAAAAGGATGAGGGCGCGTCCAGGAAAGTGATAATCTCCCCGTGGAGGAGATGTGAGCTGGCGGGGAACTGAGCTTAAGAGATGATGAGGATCATGGGGACCATGCCCCAAAGACAGATAGGACCATAGTCAGGAACCCGCTCCGACTCGAGGCGACCAATCCATATGTCCTATAGGATCTCATTGTCCCTCAATTCTAGGAGGAGATAACAACGCCCATTTGCCAAAGAAATCCGTACGTTCGAAGCTCGAGTTATACGATGGAACATTAGATTTGTCAGATCATCTGTGTCATTCCAACATGTGATGGCTCTGAAAAAAAGTTCTGAAGCCATCTTGTGCCAAAAATTTTCCACCAACCTGAAAAAGGTTGCGTTGACCTTGTTCTATAGCCTTAAGCTGAGATCTATTGACTCGTTTCAGATCCTGGTAAAGGCATTCATCGCCAGATTTGTCGGGAGTCAACGAATTAGGAAATGGCCCCACTATTTGCTAAGCTCAAGCAAAAACAAGATGAGACCTTCAGGGAGTATGTCACTCGCTTTAACGACGTGCTGACTTTGATTGACAGATGAAACAATGACATGTTAGTCACCGCTTTCACTTCTGGCCCCCGAGGAGGTCAGTTTTACAACTTTCTCATTCTAGAGCCCTCTAGAGATATGGCGGACTTACTGAAAAGTGCGCAAAGTATATCACTCTCGAAGAAATGTTTGCAGCCAAGAAAGGAGGCGACAAATGAAGCCAAACAGGACTCCAAGGCTCGGGATGGGGAAGAAGATAAAAGACGCGACGAGGAGGACGGGTCAAAATGAGGAAAAATGACAACAGGATCGGGCCTGACAAGGTAAAACTCGACATGGTTATCAACTACGTCGGCTCGAGGTACACTTACTTCACCCACTCACTAGCTCGCCCAAGATTCTCTCCGCTATGAAGAGTTGAGAGGACATCAAGTGGCCCCCAAGCTCAAGAATGGTCCTTCAAGGCGTGATAAGAACACGTATTTTTCCTATCATAAGAACCACGATCACACCACCCAGGATTGTAAGAGTCTCGAGAATGAGATAGAGTACAGGGTTCGAAAGGGGAGATTTGGAGAATTTATGAATTCTGATAAGAAACGGCCCTGAGAAAAAGAGAAGGAAGAAACGACACTAGAGGATGAAGAAATGACTGCAGACTTCATCTACATCCTACACAATGCCCACGATGGACCGAAAAAATCCAATCGGTAAAAAGTGAGGGCAATCTGAGAACTGCGGACAGGTTACCACCGCGGAGACCGCCCAGCGCAATACGCCTAAATAGAGCAACCGACACTGGACCTAACGTTCACTGAACAAGATATGCAGGGGGTTTATTCCCCGCATAACATTGCCCTGATTATCATGATTGCGATATCAAAATGAGGCTTGAAAAGATCGCTGGTGGATACGGGGAGCTCATCCAACGTCCTTTTCCTGGAGGCATTTCGCAGGAAGCAGCTGAGGGAGGAAGAACTGAAACCGCACAATCAGGTTATGGTTGGCTTCAACAATGCTCGAAGTTACCCATTCGGGAACATTAGGCTGCCAGTGGTAGCAGGGGAACCACTAAAGCTCCTAATGACGGAGTTCATTGTGGTAGATGCCCCCTTCGCATACAATGTGATTTTGGGAAGGCCTTGGCTTTTCCATAGTCCTATTAAGGGCAATGACAGCTTGCTGCATAAGTCACGGAGAAGACTTCTCTCTAGCTCAAGTCCTCTTCAGAATTGATTCGTATGAATATGGAAATCCAGCCCATTCGAACGAAGATGATTTCCCCATAACCCAACTCCTGTTCAGGATTGGGGTCTATTACGAAAGTCTAGCACTGACGGGCAATGATGCCTTCTTTCCAGCTTAAGTCCTATTTAGGATTAAGCCAGATGATTATAAAAATCTAGCTCGTTCAGGCGAAGTTGATTTCTCCACAACCAACTCCTATTCAGGATTGGGGGCCATTATGCAAATCTAGCCCGTTCAAGCGAAAATAATTTCTCCACAACCTAACTTTCGTGTAGGGTTAGGGTCTATTACAAAAGTCTAGTTTTGACGGGCAGATATAACTTCTTTCCGATTCAAGTCCTATTTACGATTGAACCAGATGAATACAAAAATCTAGCATGTCCGGGCGAAAATGATTTTTCCACAACCCAACTCCTGTTCAGAATTGGGGTCTATTTCAAAAGTCTAACCCAACACAGGCAGAGATGATTTCTCTCCAGCTCAAGCCCTCATCAAGATTGAGCCAGTATGAAACCGAAATCTAGTCCGAACAAAGACGGTTTCTCGACAACCCAACTCCTGCTTAGGATTGGGGTTTATTATGGAAGTCTAACCCAGACAGGCGGATGCGACTTCTTTTCAACTCAAGTCCTCGTCAAGATTGAACATAGGCATATGGTACTAAAATTCAGTCTGATAAGAGATGATTTTTTAAACAACCTAACTGCTATATAGGGCCAGGGATCACCAAGAAAGTCCATTCATCAATGCAAATACGACTCTGCACAAGTTCAACTCCTCTGAGAGACAATAAATACGTCACTAAGGGAACATAACTCGCACTGATAAAGTTGACTACCCTACAACTTAAATCTTACAAAAAATTAAGTTATTATTATTGTCAGATTATGAGTCTGGACAAGATAAGAAAGAGCTCCAGTCTAGACTAAAGCCCTACTTCAGGGAGGGGTGGACACACCCATTTACTCAGCCTAATCTAAGCAAGAATTAAAAGTGGCAAGTACGACAGCTACAGTGCGAACAATAAGGAAATGAAACTTTTTTTTCATTAATAAATTGTTTCAAACACAAGAAATTGCTCATACGACAGGAGTGGAGTCAGGAACATCTTCTTGAAAAACAGAGTCAGAAGCAGCTTCGTGGGTGACGGGGTCCGAAGCGAGCTCTGCAACATTGAGGTTGGTAGTTATCTTTGCGACACCCGAACTGGCTTCAAGGCCACTCCGCAGACCAGAGGAATAATCATCTGCCTCCTCAAAATGAGCATAAGCAAGATGCGTATAAGCGGAAAGATCCCAACCCTCGCGGTCCTGCTCGATATAGTCCAACAACACTAGTCTCCTGGCAGCAACCTTACTAAGCCGAGCTTTATTGGCAGCATTGAAAAATGTTCTCTCTAGCATCCACTGTGCCTTCGAGCTATTCAACTCCTCGACTGCCTTGGCTAGATTCTCTTCAGAGTCCGTCAGCTTTCGGTCCGCCTCACCACGACACGTACGCTCAGAGTCCAACTCTTGGGTGAGCATAGAAAGTCGCGCCTGAAGAGCCTCGTAAAATCCCTTTTGGCGAGTTGCCTCAGCACACTCACTGTTCAAAACACCCTGGGCACCAGCAACAAGTCTCATGGCATTTGCCAAGCAATCATCAAACACAATTTGCTCATCTGTCGCTTTGTCTCGACTTTCGCTTTGTCTCGACTTTCCTAAGCATTTTTAATCTCAAACAACAGCTCAACTCAGGCAGCTCGGGTGTCGTCCAAGTTCGCTTGGATCGGGTGACTGAGTAGCCAGCGCACCGTTCAGACTACTCTAGGCCTCAGATAGCTGAACCTCCAGATCATTCCGAGCAGCCAACCACTCTGTTAGCAAATCAGCCTTGCTAAGGGCATCCGAAAATTGCATCTGTTGCTTCTGTGAACTTCATTTCCAAAGCAAAAAACTTGTCCTGCACATGATCAACCTCAGTACTTGCATGTCAGCATGGGTTAAGTGAGTCATCCTTTGATTGAAAAACACACGCGGGTAGTGTGAACGATAAAACAAGGTGGAAAATCAAATGACAATCAACTAAGTTGTCAACTTAACAACATTAGAAGTTGTTGCCCACGATCAAGGTGCTTCTTTGCGCCCACTTTCTCCAAAGGTAGCTAGTCAGCTAACCAAGAAAACCTCTTCTTCATCAGGTTGACGGTGTCAGTCCTATGATCCACTTCCTGGTGCCACATTACTGCTCGCCAGAACCCAAGAGGATACCCGCTGGAGCATGAAAATCGACCCTAGTGTCAATATGGAGAATTTTGGGATAAAAGCCAATCCTTTTTCTCTCCCCGCACTTTTTGAAGGAGAAGATTCAACAACCTGCTTCCACTTATCAGCAACAGAGGGAAGAGGTGCTCGAGGTTTTCAACTAAAATATTGCGGGCGATGTTTTCAACATGTTGTTCCTCTACATTGGCCAGGCCCGCAGAGGTAGCGCACTCCAAGGCCAGTTGCTCTGTTTCTAGTTCAACAATAGCTGAGTCCTTCAATGACTCCTCCTTGCCAATGGTCAAGTCCACAACATCCCTCTCCGCTCAGAGGATTGGCAGGAGGTGGAGCAAATCTCTACTTGATCATTTTAGAGTGACGAAAGGGGGAGAAAGCAATCCCTCCAGAGCTTTCTTCTGTGATGGGCTAGGCATCCTCGACACCTTTTTCTTTTATGACCCAGGTGCATGTACTTCGACGCCTGAAGAAGAACTGGTAGGTAGAGTCAGGGATCAACCCACACCACTGATTTTGCCGGGAAATAGACCATTGTGCCTAATGTTATCCTATTGAATAACATTCAGGATAGGCATTGGCGACAGATTGAGGAAGTCAACTTTCATCCTCTCATCTTCAGGAGAAAGAACCACTGGTCTTGCAACCCTAATAAAAAATAATGGAAAAGTCTGACAATGGCATATACTAAATGAAAAGGCAAAAAACAAAAAGCAAAGGAACATACGAAGGTCCCCAAAATGACAGAGGGCCTACAGACCATCGTAGGTAAAGTACCCAGACTTCATAGAATCATAAAAGGAATATAATTGCCAATCCTCCGGGTCATCAAACTGACTGTTCAGACAAGCTGGATTCACCAACCAGAAGATGTCATGCTTATTTATCTTGATGGAAGTCAGAGAATGATGGAGTTTTGTCATCAGATGAAGCCCGACATCTTTTGCCCTAATCAGAGTAGCAACCAATATACTCCACCGGCTCAGCACTATCTGAGCCAGGGCGATGCCTTGATAAAATTAGAATCGCCAGATGGCACTAGGAATAGGGAAGCACAGGCCGCCTTGAAATATGGGTTTGTACAGGCAGATGCACACCTCCCTTGGAATAGATTGAGAGTCGCTTTCCGAAAGGAGTGACAACCCAAGATCTCCATGAACTTCATACGTTGACAAAGGTCGATTAGGTCATCCTTTGACATCAGCGACCCCTTGAAAAAGTCGAGATAACCTTGGTGTCGCTCACGTGAGAGATTAAGTTGCACATACATGGTTGAATAAAGATTCGAGCTCAATCAAGCCAGAAAAGTAAAATATTGATAACAGAAGGAAGCTCTTAGGTAAAAAACAAACCCCCCAAAGTGGGCTTACATAGGTTTGGCGCACGGGGGAGACGATTACGTAACCGTTGCATACACATTAAATACAACGCATAAGTAAAAAAAAACGTTGAAATACACCATCTTGTCACAACATGAACCCCCATGCACTATCAGTTAGTGGCCCAGTACGCAGACCACTAATTAGGAGGGAGTAACTGATGAGACGTCAATCTGTCATGTGATCGTAGCTGTACGCGTGGCATGGGCCAACCCTAACACAAAAAAGGCTTTAACGTGGCCCCAAGTGGGCCCATTCTCGAAACACTGTTCAGCCCATAAGTCAGACGTCCAAGCCCATGTCATGCAAGCCTAAGTGGTGCACAGATCTTGGAGCTTGGCCGAATACAATAAGGTTCGAATATAATATCTTAGTTGTTGTAGGCTCGAGATTGGTTCGCACCAATCAACTCTTAACCCAATGCTTGATTAAGTGATAAACAAAGCCAAATACCGAAGAGACTCAATCATGCATAGGTAAGATTCTAGGTGAGATCTCCTCCCTCCATCACACCCTCAATAGCAAGGAAAATTGAGGAAATACTCGCTATAAAAGGTGAACAAAGGGAAGAAGAAAGGTGCGCATACACATTGCTACTTCGTCTAGTTTATATTCTTGTTTGCACCATCCCCCAACATAAGCATTGGAGTGTCTTCGACCACCACAACGGTGGTCCCTAGGCTCACCGTTGTTCGATTCACATGTTCGAGATCAACAATGATGGATTTGGACGCATCGGTGATCAATAGTATGAGTGAAAGTCCCATGAACATAGGAATCACATGCTTTTTTTTTTGGGGGGAGGGGGACCAAAGAGTGTGATTCTCATATTCATGTGACTTCCATTCATCATACAATCTAATGGTATATTTGTAAGTGAACCTCAAATTAACTAGATGTAAGTGATATTCTCATGAATTTTTATGAAATAAGATTTCATGCAGCCAAACACACCCTAAGTGTGATCCTTTTTCACGTTTTGTGACCCATTTAAAGGATGTTATATAAGGACCACATTTGAGAAAGGGATGTCCCTAAGAATCTTTCGCTCAAATAAAGACTATTGAGACTCGATAGGATAGAGAGAACACAAGACACAATACACAAAATACATCAATCCTCCTGACATACAAACATGGTGGTGGTTTTGGTTAGGTTGGGTTTGAGCTTTGACTGCACGAGTGGCGGTAGACAGGTCAGTGATTTGGAACCCCTCTTGCCTCTCTCTCCCTCTCAAGCTCAACTTTTCTATCTCATTTCCACACTAATAAAACAAAAACCAACAAGTTCATCATGTGGGTGAAAGTTGTGAAACAATTAGGAATGGCAATGGGGTGAATTTGAGCAAATCCGTTCCCACCCTGTTAGTGATTGCGGATCCCTGAATCCGTCGTGCCAATCCTTTTATATTTTATTTAAAATCCATCCCCGCCCAGCATGGATTGGCGCATATCTATCTCGCACGGATGGGGCATATCTATCTCGCATGGATTGGCGAATATCTGCCCCGCACAGATTGGCGCATATCCATCTCGCACGGATTGGCAAATATCTACCCCGCACAGATTGGCGAACATCCGCCTCAACAATCCGTTTACGGATCTGCAATTTGCTGGTGGTTGTTGGTTCCTCGCCTCGCCAAGCTGAAGAAGAACTTCTTCAGAGTTAAGGGTTAGGTTGGTTCGAGTGGGAGGAGTTGCTTCTACATAGTTGACTTTGAGTCTGAGTGGGAAGCGAAGATCTAATCGAAGAATAAAGAAGAAGAAAAACGTAGACACTAAGAATAATCAGAGTGATGTGGAAGCGAATTGCAACCTCGGTATAACCCTAATCTCTAACACCAGTCAATTACTCAAATACCCCAACAATCCGCATCTAATTAAAAGAACTCTTAGTAGAATCACATTCAAACCGAACACTTAGAAGTGATTTCCTCAGTGCCCCAAAGTGAAAGGCGAAAATTTTGCCCTTTTGCTTCACCGAAACCCAAAATGCACCAAATCTTGCAAAACATTTCCCAAAACAAAATCCTAGACAGATGCAACCAAATAACGTATAGAAAATTCACCTTGCCAATCATCGAATTCAAAGAATCAATCACTATAGAGATCAATTTGAACAAATCACGTCGCCACTTCAGTGCACTTTGCAAATCTCGACCCTCGAAACCCTTGAAAGTAGAGGATTTTGTGTTCTTTGTGTTTTTTTTGTGCTCAAGTAAAAAGAGAATAACGAGGAGGAGAAAAACAAAAGAAATTGTGATCTCATTAGTAGACGTGGCAGTAAAGTTGAAGTAAGCTTATTGTTGATCAGATCTTGTGTGTTCTGTTAAAGGCAAACTTGCAGTGAACTGGATTTATATGAAGACTGGCAGTGATTTGTTCTTTGATTAGATCACGTCGCCACTTCAGTGCACTTTGCAGATCTCACCCTTCGAAACCCTTGATTCCGATTCGAACACTAAAGAAAAAGATCTGTAAAGGCACTTCGCAGAGAGAGATAAAGTGAAAATAAGAAGAAGATAGATGAAACAGTCGGTGATCATTTGGGAAGTTTTTTTTTGCAAGATTTGGAAAAGAGAGAGTGGATAAGAAATGAGAGGAGGTGGTATGCATCACTGTGTGGAGGAGGGAGGTAGAGTGAGAGAGAAATGGTGAATGAGAGATCGATTAGGGTTAGGGTTTGTTTTCTTTTTCTTTTTCTTTTTAAGGGCAAGGGCATTTCTATAATTTCTATACTTAAACAGATATTTATGCGGCAGATATGGCCAAATCTGTATTCACTCTAAATATTTGATGAATGTTGTTTGGATATTCGTATCCACCCCGAAATTTGTTTACGCATATCTAAAATCGCCCAAACTGGGCAGGCGAGGGCAAATATCCGTGAAAATTCGCCTCCACTGCCATTCCTAGAAACAATTACTGTTTAAAGGACAAACCCCTACCTCCCCCTTCCATTATTACTTCAATACCATTTTAATTGTTCCTTCTAGTCTTCTTTCTAAACCCATTTCTCTTTCTTACCGTCAGAGGTAAAACAAAATACAAAAAAATAAAAATAAAAAATAAATAAAATAAATAAAAAAACAAACAATAAAAATAAAAATAAATAAATTACAAGGAGTAGTTGATTG
Source organism: Berberis vulgaris (assembly GCA_963556465.1). NCBI lineage: Eukaryota > Viridiplantae > Streptophyta > Magnoliopsida > Ranunculales > Berberidaceae > Berberis > Berberis vulgaris. Next base: position 61,732,509 of record OY747128.1, read on the forward strand.
ATCTTCACCAAGACCCATTCATGATTGGATTTTTTGGGACAATAATAGAATGCAAATGTATCAAGATGTGTAACACATATTACTAGTGCCTACGACACTTCGCATACCTTAAAAAAATTTATTGTTTTTTTTTTGCTAATTATTCATTCTCCATCACCCACCCCCATCAATGGAATTTTATTTTAGTAAGAAAACTAAGAGGTTTAATTTTAGGTATTATTAAATAATCAAATCAAACATAGTGTCAACAAACCGAACGATTAAAATTGTAGCACCTAGGAAAAAAACCACATTTTGAAAAAAACAATTTGTTGTAAGGAGCACACATGGAAGTGGGTTATCTCTTAAACTCTTATCTTTCAAAATTATGGAATAAACATGCTTCTTAAAATGGTTGTTCCATGCTTTTGAAAAATACTGAGTTACGACATGAAATGCATTAACATTCTTCTCATATAAATTATTAAATTTGTAACTATTTGGTTTCGTTTGAAAGTCTTCAAAAATGCATTTCAATGATACCGAGTTTACATAAATTTGACAATTATAAAGAAAATTATGATAATTTGAAGTTTGAGAAAACAAAAATAAACAACTTTCTCTGCCATGTGTAGAACATTTATTCTTCCACGAACGTTTCAGTTTTTTTGTTCAATTTATTTTGCCCTTTTAGATACGTTTTGTTTACAAACCTTTAGGTGAAAATTGATCTTGACCCTTACAACTTCATAACTTTCTAATGCACAATTTGCAAGTAGAACTCCGCAAAATGTTTACTATTCAACTCTAACCAAAAACTTAAATATAACTATAGTCTATTTAAAAAACAAAGTAAGACTCCTGCAACATAAATTGAAACCCTAATTTAAATAAAAATTGCTTAATTCCTAGCCTACGACAAATCGTAATTTCGTAAAACAATTAAAACTTGCAAAATAAGCAAACTTTCAAAATAATATGAAACTCCTAATTTCCAAAATAAAAATAACCTTAAATTGTAAATCCCCTGCATTAGGCTCCTCTTAAAAAACTCGACTCCTAATTAGTTGAATACTTGATAAAGTCCATGACAATCTTGCATGTGATACCGCCCAATACATCTTGGACCTTGTATTGTAGTCTTCCTTTCCAACATATCAAATGTTCTAAAAACTTCTTTTGCTTCAAGAAAATGCTATATAAATTTAGAATACTAGATTTTCTCAATTTTATTGCTAAAGGAATCCAACATTGAAATTGCAAAGCTAAATTATTATGAGGCTCCTTGCAACTCCTATAAAATTGTAGTGAGGAATTTCAACATCCACCTTAGAGAACTCTACTGCTGATTTGACAATATTTTCTTCTTCAATTTTCTTTTGCGCATGCTTATTTTGAGTACTTACTCTTTTATGTTTTTTTATCCTCAAAATGTTGATTTTCTTACCTTGGTGGCTCACTTCGAGGAATAGATTGTTGTTCGTGTACGCCTAATGAAACTCCAAGATGTGTTTGAGGGTCACAAATATCAAGACAAATATTGATACGGGCAATTAACTCACTGATCTTGTCCAAATTTTTATTATTTGAACGTATATCTTTTGTATTCTTTACCAGACGAGCAATTAGTTCTTGAAACTCTTTGTCCTTCACCATGACTTTTTTTCAAAAGCTTTATTGGTCGATGCAACACGTTATCGATGACGATGATTGAAAATGATGGTATTGATGAAGGACGATGATGGTGATAAAGAAGTTTTTGATGGCGACGACGGAACTTTTAACGGAAGCAATGATGAAGACAATCTGGATGGGAAAACACGTTCTATTACCAACTGATGCAAATCATTATTTGTAAATAGAACTCTACATAATTCCTATAACCAAAATTTACCTTTATTCAACTCTAACCAAAATTCAATTACAACTAGGGTCTATTTGTAGACCAAAATAAGACTCATAAAACCGAAGTTGAAATCATACTTGAAATAGAAATTGCCTAATTCCTAGCCTAAGACAAATAGTAAAATTTCCAATAAACTAAAATTGTAAATCTCATGCTTCATTTTTCCATATGTATCTTTTTGTCTCCTAGACAAAAAAAAAAAAAAAAAAACTATCACATTAGACATCAATTACATGAGAGCAATTCTAAAATTCTCCGTTTCTATGTACATCCAAACTAATAGATCCAACCCATGTTTATAGATGAAGGCAGAGAGATCAATCTTTTTTTTGTCACTGAAATAGTAGTTACATTAAGGTTATGAGGGCAAATGGTAATGTAAAGTAAAAAATGGAGTACAATGAAATTAGGTGGACAACCACCTTATAACATTTTGATTCGGATGCCCACTAATCTAAGACGATTCCCTCACTAAAAGACTTGTGAATTAGGAATTCTCAACTCATCGCCATCATTTTGCAGAAAAAAAATTGCCCTAACCTATTTTGTTGTTTCAAGGATAATAGGGAAACCATGGGCATATTGATGGGAAAAAAGTACAATATACTACAATTTCTTGGTGGCGTTGCACGTGTTAAATACGACCTTGTTAAAGCCTTTCTAAGAAAATGCAACAGAAAAAATAATAGTGAAGGAAAAAACTACAGTCCAACACCACTATGAAGTTGTCGTAGGTTTGTGCGGATTGAAGCAACACTATTATTTTTTCCCACCACTATACCACATACGCCCACATTGTTTCAATCCGCACAAAGACTACATAAGATCAATTGAGTGCATTTTTGGTAGTTTTGCTTTAGGAAAAATTGAAATCTTTAGGTTCATTCATTTTGTAATTACATACCATACAGTTAAGAAAACGTGTACGCAAAATTATTTACATGAAATACATATCCAGCATACAAAATGGGTCATCACAATTTGGTTGGGAATGCACAAAATGGGTTTTCATAGTTTGGCTCATATTAGGATTAGAGCGCATGCATTCCCAATTTCTGTGTTAAACAAAATTCCTTTGGAGATTAAATCTTATGATGCATCCCTTATTAATTCAACCATTGTCTTGTAACTTTACCTTTACCGTGTCTTCAGCTAACTAGGCTCTACAAGGTCCGCTATAACTGGCTATCGTAGTTTGATATGACATGGATTCATATTTCCTCCATTATGTTGGGTGAACTGCATTCTAGTGTCACATGCTTAGTTTCCAACCCATGAGTAGCCCGCTAGGTGGAGATCCCCCAAAGCCTATATGACCTATGGATTATTGCGTCACCCATTCAATTCGGGACTGAGCTTTAACTCACCCACAATTGGAGTTGTTGCACTCCACCTACCCGTCCACCCTACTATCGAGGATCTGCTATAAGCATAATTAAACACTCATTTCTTTGTGTGTGGGTACTATCTAGTTTGTAACAGTAGATAAGCATCGGGGTTTTGATGAACTCTACTCTAAACCTAAAGCTACACAAACCCATGATAAACCCTAAAAGAGATAAATAAACAAACATAAATTCCATTAATCAATCAACCAACTACAATCTTTAATGCTTTGCCTTATTTATTACCTAACTTACTTCTTTGGTAAGCAAACTAAATCTAATCCTAACCCTAATTGGCTAATGTCCTAACTAATATGAGCTTTTCTATAATAGGCTTAATTATAAATAATACTATTGATTACATGCTTACATTCCCCTCCCAGTTGGAAGAAGCTTGTCCTCGTGCTTGAAATCGAAGAAATCAAACGAGCACAAGCAATCGGTTTTGGAACACTAGGCGAAGTGCACAAGTAGAAGTCGACCTCTAACTTGTCTTTGGTAGTTTCTTATACCATAAACAATCAAAATAAAAAATTTCCACCACACATAAAGTCCAAGATGAATCATCGGTTTGTGGGATATCCTCTTCATGATTTGAATATTGGGCGCAAGTTTTCCCTCATTAGCCATGCAATTGTTCCAAATTGGATCATATAAACTATCCCGCAGAGATACATAGCCTGTCATGTGGTGGCTAACAGTCTGAATACCAAAATCAGAATATTAAGAAATTTGTGGGAGAAAATGGTAGTGTATGTGGCTATGAATAGCAACAACATCCCTTAAATCAGAATATGTTGGTGATGCAGACTAATTTTGGGGGAAAATAACTCGCACAATATTGAAGCTTCTTCTCCACACGACTTGGGGTAGGAAGGGGCGTCGTGCGAGGGGGGGGGGGGGGGGCAGGAACCCTTTTGGGTACTTGATGGCTATTAGAAGTGGTGTAATCAACTGTTCCATCTTCTCCACTTCATTTTCTATTGGCCGCGCGATCATCGATCGAATCATTATTGCAACCCTACTAGTTTATTTTCCAATCTTCCTCACTCTTGAGTCTTTCTTCATCTGTGTGATGCCTATCCTTCTTTCTAACCGCATCTAAGAAATATTTTGATGTTTTTCACGCTTCCATGGCTTCAACCGCCTTAGATATCTCTTCTTCGGTCATTTTCCAAGCTTTCTCTGTGTTAGCATACATAATAGGAATGTTTTAGCTTTAATACCAATTGTTGAACTCTACGCTAAAACCAAAGCTACGCTAATGTATGATAAACCCTAAAAGAGATAAATAAACAAACATAAATTTCATTAATCGATCAACCAACTACAATGTTTAATACTTTGCTTTATTTATAGCCTAACTGACTTCTTTGGCAAGCAAACTAAAGCTAACCCAAACCCTATTTAGCTAATTACCTAACTAATATGGGTTTTCCTTTAATAGGCCCGATTACAAATAATACTACTAATTACTTGCTTACATCAGGTTTGCTCTGATACCACTTGTCACGGACTTGATTTTCAACTCAAAATACTAGCATGTTGGGTAGAGGTCCCCAAATTCCATATAACTCAAGGATTACCACATCACCCAACCGATGCGAGACTAAACTCGTTACACTAGGGTATTCTACTTGTGATGGACTTAATTGGTTAATCGGATTCAATACTTTAAGTTTAGATTTTATAGGACCAAGATATTTTAAGTCCGTAATTAATACTTTTTTTATATATTTCCTAAACAAAATTGTTAGGTTAATAAGATCTTTATTGCCACACTTTTAAAAACATCTTAATTCCAATGATGTCTAAGGTTTTTCAACTAACTGTTTAAATAAACTTAAATTTTTATTTTTAAATCTCAATTGTTGTAAAGTATGGTTTGAATCATTTTAAGGTTTTAGAATCCGTTTGCAAAAAACGCTTACTTTTACATGATTATACCTAAGACCATCTCCAATGGTGGAGGATGGATGGATAGGGATAAATTTATCCATCACTATTGCTATCCATACACAATGGTCGAGTCACAATGTGAAAAACATAATAAAAAAGGTTGACGGCTTGTGACAAGTCGTAGGGATTTGACTTAAAAAGCTCATGAACTCCCTTCCTCCCCTCATTATTCTCTTCTTTTTTGCATCCACGAGAATCCTAGCAAAATCAGATTTTTGCAGCACCCTAAACTCCCATTCCCCCTCTCCCAATTTCACCCATTTTTGGCATTCATTTCGCCCATTCTCTTATCCTTCACAAATCAGAAGTTTTTAGTGTTAAAATGTGGAGATTAGGAAGGTTCATTCTTAGATCTAGTTCTTAATGCGGTCTTGAGGTGATGGTGGAAAAAGGGTCATTATTTGCACCCGCTCCACCAATGCCACTACCTCCACCAAAGGATGATGTGGAGGAAAATGCGGCAATGGAAGAGGAAGACACGATAGTCGAAGAGGAAGACGTGGCTTTTAGAGAGGAATGCAATCGAACAAGAAAAAGTATCCCCTCCATGCAAGGATTTGAGTGAGTGTATATGTCAGTGGAGCCGGAACAGAAACTAGCTCACATCTCACATAGGAGAGTTTTGATCGATACAATATTTTATTTATTTTAAATTTATATTAATTTTTATGATATTAAGTGTATAATAAGCATAAATATATGCAAGATATTATTAATGATATTATTTTAAATTTATACTGATATATTTATAAAATTTTATTCAAGATCTTGTGAATTATAAGTTTCGTTGTGGAGTTCTTATAGTCTCCAAGTGGTAGAAACATATACTTGCATTATATGGATTTTAGAGAGCTACACAAGTTTTGTCTACCCCTATTGGTCCTTATCTTGATAGTATGACTCATAGGCATGATAGAGGAATTGTCATTGCATTAAGCGCGAGGTGGTAGAATAGCATCCATACTTTTCATTTTTGAGAAATGTCCTTTATCCCTTTAGACTTCTATATGATCACTAGGATTCCGATTAGAAGTGGAGAGCCCATTCCATTTGATGAGGATGTAGAATTGGATAAAGACTTTGTCAGAAGTTTCTTTCCTGGATTGACTATTAATGAATTCAATGGACGAAACATTGCTTAAGCGTACTCTTGGAGAGTGTTCATAGACCAGATTGAGAGAGGGGATGTGATTGGACTTCCTAGTCCCTAATTCTTGGGAACATATTGTCGCAATTTTTCGTTTTACGTCTTGGGGACTATATTTATTTAACAACCACAGTCACTTCATTCAATTGGGATGGATGACACCATTTATGCCTCTAGATAGATTGGAGAAATTTTGTCGAATTGATTGGGGCAGTGGGATCCTGACTCACTTGTACAAAAGACTTGATGATGCATTAATTTCGAAGTCCGACATTTGTGGATGCTCGCTACTGTTGCTTGTATGACATGTTTTATTTTAGCAATTTGGATGTAGTAATTCATTTAGTAAATTGACATTTTTGTCTATTTCTTTTACTGTGTACAATATTGGTGGTACAAGTACATGCGTAAGTGCAATCCGGTTCTTCAGGATCCAAGACTAGTCCCATAACCTATCAAAGACTAGAACTGGTCAACACACCATAAATTGATTAACATGCCGCCGGCTGGGTTTGAATCCATAACCTAGTGATACCATCCGCCAAGCTCTAACCGTTGAGCTATCATGTCATTGGCTATATCATATATTTATCATTATTAATAAAGACAATTCTTACGAGGGTTGGGATGCAACGACAAATTCATTGAACCAATTTTAGATCCAAAATTTATTTGACCCAAAATTTACTTAAAAAAAGTTAATTTTTGGTGGTGATGATCCCCTTACTATTTAACCACTTCCACAAAGATTAATAGATTTGCTTTTAAATTATTAATTCCATCAATTTTTAAAATTATTAATTCCATTTAATGGGGTGTTCAGATGATAATTCTCTTACTTCAGCGATGCTTTTAATTATAATGTAAATACCCAAATGTGTTGGGTTTTTTTTTTATTTTTTTTTTATTTTTTATTATTTATGTAGATGATATGGGGAGGAAATCATCCCCACAAAAAATCAGTTTTTTTTCAAATTTCTAAGTGGGTGAAACAAAATTGGGTCAAAAATCTTTTTCATCAAAACCCACCTTGTGTTTTAATTTGAAACATCTAAACAATTTTAACCTACAAGTTGTCCACTTGCAATAATAAATAAATACATAAATAAATAAATAAAATCAATCACAATAGATCCAATTAGATTTGGAGTAAGTCTAGCCAGCCTTGTTTGTTCGCCTCTTTTGAGTATTTTCTTGGTTCTTTTACACTTTTGTCCATCCTCTTTAAAACACTACCACAAACATCACTTATAGAATGGGTGAAATTGTAAAAATACCAAGAAAATGCCCAAAAGAGGCCAACAAACAAGGCTGGCTAGAATTGTTGTTAGATTTGAGATCCGATTCAAACCGATGAAATTAGTTCCGAATAAATCTGAGATCCGATTCAAGCCGATGAAATTAGTTCCAGATAAAGATGTGTTATATAGTGTATACGGATCTGGTTCATTAAGTTTGGATCCAACAGCTAATAGTTTGGTTCCGGTTCTATAAGATCCAGCCTGAGCCTGGACATTTGCTAGCACCCAATATGGCAGCAGATGAAAAACTCTCGAGTCGAATCTTGAGGCAGTCTCACTTGTCTATCAAGGTAATATCTTCATGTAGGCTGTAGACCATGTCGCAACATCAAATGTAGTCTATGTCACAACATTTTGATGTGTTTCTGTCCAAGATATATTTTAAGTCAAAATTACCAGGCCCCAAAGGTAATCTAGTATATAGTTCACGCCGAAGGTGCCTAATTTACCTTGCAAGGAAGTGTCATAATCACCAGGCACAGAGATACTTGATAACATACTCATGCATGTGCGATAGACACATGCTATTGACTAAGGTGGGATACATAATTCAAGTGTAGAATACTACAATGAGCCAACAAAAACAAAAAGGCTAATACAGAGAAGTGACCAGAAAACTTATACAGAGCAAAAGAACAATCAATCTTGCTCCAAAGCTATTTTTGAAAGTATAAGGACACACATTTACAGATCTATTGGTACATATTTAAAAGACCATAACTATATTAGAGACAGTCTCCATATATTACCTACGCTAAAAACTAGTAAATGGAGTTCCAGGAAAGTAGAGCATGTAAACATGTTACTGCTTCATTTGAATCTGCTTCTAAATAACCCACTGCCAAGCCATTTTCCAAAACCCTCCTGCCATTTCAAAAGCTTTAGAGCTTCACTGTTAGAGACATCATTCTTGAATCACACCAACACTCAGCAATAAGACCTGCTTCAATTGCTACTGTATATCTTAATGATACACCAAAACAAGTGGTCCTGTAAGGAGCCAAAAAAAGAAAGAAGAAAGAAACTGGCATCAACACTGGTTCTAATCATCCAACAGTAAAAAGGCATAGGAAGATAATGTTTTGAAGTCATCATTCTTGAATCTTTAAACCAGCAATTAAGAGACTTTACAAATTAAGAAAATTAAAGCATTCATAAGAAAAAAGTTATTAACAGCTTCTTTTGATTTCATATAACAGATCCTTTTTGGTTGACTTGTGGATGTTTATGTATTGTGTTAGCCCTTAATATTCTGTGATTCTATTATACTTGCTAATGAATAAGTTTCCATTCTCCTTGACCTTCACCTGCACAGGGAACACATGTGAGTCAAAGACCATCGTTGTGGCGGCCGATGACACTCTGATACTTAAGTCAGACAAGGCTTGAGAAAGGTGTAATGTTTAATACTGGGTCTGTAGCATACCTTTGTTTCTCAACCTTGTTCCATATTTATCACGCGAGAGTCCTTGTTCAGCTATGCCTTTGGTGGCGTAGTTTAGGGAAAGATATCTTTTAGAGATCCTTTCCTTGTGGAGCGTTGTCCATGCACGACTACTCTGATATATGTGTGAGAGATCCTTTCCTTGTGGATTGTTGTCCATGCAGGAGAGTTTTCATACACGACTTATACTCCGGTATTTGTTTCCTGATAGGAGTCAATGTGCTGCTGGCATGCCCGTGTTAGGTCAAGCTCCTAGATACTTGCCTTATTTGATCTTACGAGTATTGGGCTTAACCATATGACTTATGAGCTTAATAGGGCATCGATGATTGGGTCCAACTTCCTGGAACTTGCCTCAGTGGGCTTGAAGTTATCTGGGCTCTACCAGATTGGGCGCTCATCTAGGCCCGCTTTACTATGTTAACGAGATCATCATGCCATGTGTATGGAGCGGATGGCAAGACGGTTGGTTTATCATCAGCTATTCCCCCCGAGTTAGTGGGCCAGCTCGTCGATCCAGTAAGTCATGTCACGAGGGAACTAGACGGTCGTGATGATTAAGTTTGAATCATTTCCTCGAGCAGCGCACATAATTAATTGGGTATGCAACTAGCTCAAAAAAGGTGGGAATCCTTACTTATATAAGTCTCGTTTCCTGCAGAGTTTAGTTTCTTTACTTTTGCAATTTTTCAGAGACCCTGCTTTGTTGTTTCGCTTCTGTATTTTTTCTCTGTTCAACTTTCTCTTTTGCAAAAGTAATCAAAAGTTAATACGCTCTTCCATGGAGGGCTAGAATCAACTTCTTGATGAACTATTCGATAAAGGTCTGGTGGGCCATCATGAGATGTATCGGATCCCCGACGATTTGGAGCTATTTACGTTGGGAGCTGGTCAGACGCCTTTGTCTCTTACGAGAGGATTCATTTATTTGCATAGAGGTATGCTTCAATCGGGTGTTTGGTTTCCTGTTATCGAGAAAATTTGGCGTTTCTTGGGGTACCTCGGCATTTCGCCCGCTCAGCTGGTGCCAAACGGGAACAAAATTGTGATCACCATTTTAATCAAGGCGAAGGATGTTGGTCTTCGACTGTCTCCGAAGACGATCCAACTGCTCACCTTTCCTCGGTTTAACGAGCATGATGTGTGCATGTTGAAGTCGTCGGCTTGTTTGGGCAAGTTGCCCGATGACTACAAGTTCTGGCAGAAGTATTGTTTCATGGCTCTTGCGGACTCGAAGTATTTCGAGCTTGACAATCATCCAATCGAGCGGAAGTTCAAACGACTTATGAGTAGAATACCTTTCTTGCTCCCACTCATGTTGATTACATACTGAATTGTTATCCATGCTTTTTGTAAAAAAATTTCCAACAACGACCCTTTTTCCAGAAGACAATGAAGCCTTGGATCAATTTGGTGACATGCCCTTCATGAGGGTGGAAGATGTTGTTCAGCCTGAGAATATCAAGCGCATCAGACTGTGGGGCTACTGGCAAGTGGCTCCCACTCTCTTCAAGGTTCGAAACCAAAGCCTGATGGCGGACCTCCTTTGAAGAAGAGGAAGCTTCTGAAGGTCAAAATGCCTAACCCGTCGAGGAGGGCGGAGTTGGATGAGGATCTTTCTTTGTCCTTGCTTTTTGAGAATCCTCACACTTCGTCTAAGTCTGCTTCCAGGCTATTGGCCTCTTCGGAGGGGGGAAAGATCTTACTGCATCTCTTGGGGTGGAAGCTAGTGCGCCCTAGAGGCAAGATGCTCGAGTAAAAGCCCTCATTTCCCTTCCCGACCTGGAAAGTGAGTATCTGAAAATGGTGGGGTGGATGATGTGACGAAGCGGAGCACTAAGCAGGTGAAGATCTTGAAAAACTTTCTACTACAGGCGGGAGTGACTGCTTCATCTGATGATGGCAGACTCGTCCTTTCTCATTGAAGGATTTAAAATATGACCCCTTCTTGGATCAAAAGTTCTTTCAGACTATCGAGAAGTTCCCTAGCCGTTGTCCCTATGACAAACTGTCCCATCCTCGTCATCCGTACCGCCTCCTTCCGGTTCTCACATTCAGCTTGCAGTCAAGGTCGATCCGAGGAATGGTTCCCCACCCTCTTCCCCTTCAACTGCTACTGAATCGGCAAGTGAGAGGGAGCCAATTGCTGTGAGCAAGGGAAAATCAGTGGAGAAGGCCCTTAATGCGGTGAAGACGACGATGGGCGGCGCTAGTGTGATTGCGGAGCCAAAAAATTTTCATCTAGATACGCGGATTAGTCTCTTTGCCCCAGATATGGTAAAGATGAGCAACCAGACCTGACATCAGGAGGTTGACATTTCTTATGCTTCCAGGAAGCATATTAGTAAATGAAACAATTAGCTGGCCAATCATTCTCCGAAGCCATAAGGGACACCATGGAGCGAGTTTTGCACATCTACAGAAATCGTATTCTGATGCTCCCCGCGAGATTGAATCACTGACGAAGTAGCTTGTGGGCCAGAGGCCTATTGAATTGGGGGTTTAGCTGGAGGCCTTACAGACAAAATCGGAAGCTCAGAGGGTCTACTTGGAATCGCTTGAGTGCGTCTTAGCCAATGTGATGGGGGCGACATGCCAATTGTCCCATAGCCCACTACAGACGAAATTGGAAACTTTTATGATATCATCCGTCTCCCTTTTTGGCATGACACGGAATGTCTCCATGGTGGTTTGCTCCTCTAAGGTAAGAGGAGTAGTTGGAAATCTTCCTGCAAGAGAACACAAACAAAGTCACAAGGAAGGAGTTGAACTTACAAAGCGGCCTGAGCTGTCGCTCAAGCGGACAACCCTTGTATCAGAAATATTTCAAATTTGCAGGGGGGTAGAAAACAATACTTCTGCCAGAACTTGAAGTCATCAGGCAGGTTAACAAAGCAATTCGGCGACTTCATCTTGCAAACAACATTGATCTGCAGTCGAGAAGCGGTCAACAACTGAATCACCTGCGGGGTCACCTTAACTCCGGCCTCCTAAGCACTAAGCAGAATCATGAGGATGATCCTCTATCCATTGGGTCCCAACTGAGCCAGAGGAATCCCTAAGAGATCCAAGAACTCCCAAATCGCGTCCAGAACCGGGAAACACACCCCAGTTTGAAGCATCCCCCGATGTAAACAAATAAAACCGGTCGGAAGCGACATTGGCGTCTGGTCGCCCTTCAAAAGGTACAACGACAAGTCTTTAGGAACTCCAAACTTTGTACGGATTTTAGCAAAACTAGGCTCGAATAGCAACCTGTCTTCAAAAAACTCTTGGCCCTTAGCCAGAACAACATCGTCAAGAAGGTTTTCTCGAGCCATGAAGAAGACGAACGAACTTTTCAGAACAATATCTTCAAAAGAAAGTAAAGTAGAATGGTCAGACTAAACACTGCGGATGACCTATATGGAGGATAGGTTCCCGCCTGTTTTTCACCGAACCAACGCACGCCCAATTATGCATTGTGCGGCTCAAGCAACGATTCATACTCAATCATCATAAGTGTCGCATCCCTTCAAAAGATGACTTATTGAACCGATGTGACAACCCACTAACTCGAGGGGAGTAGCTAATTATACATAAAAATGGTCACACTCCTTAGCCGAACACGTCTCATGATGATCTCGAGGGACTATGTTCTCAAGCATAAGCCCAATACAGATCCAGCCCAAGCAGATCTAAGCCCGCTAAACTTCAGTCCGCCAAGCGGACCCGGACTCTCATAGCATGCTAGGCCCACACGTCTTACAACTATCTTTAATACCCATAAGCCCTCTTTAGGCAAGTATCTCGAGATCAGCTTCGGACGGACAACTACTGTTGCTCTCTGCTTTCAACTAGGAAGCAAACACTAGAGTATCTTCCACACAGGAAAACTCCCTTCTACGGATTGGGAACTATCTCTCGCGTATCTAGGAGTGCAGAGCTAGTAGGGAACTTCCCTCCTACAACACGACTCTTAATTAGAGAGAGATCTCCACAAAAATCTCCTCCCTAAACTACGCCTACAATTTCCTAGTTGAACCATGACTCCTTGCACTATAAATAAGACATGAGGTTGGTAAGCTAAGGTACGCTACAAATTTCCTATTACAGCCAGTGTTCTAAAAATCGGTCTAGGCGGCCGCCTAGGCTCTAGAAGGTGGAAAACCGCCCAGATTAATGCCTGGGCGGGCAGTCTGGGCGGTTCTGGGCAGTCTGGGCGGGTCTAAGCGGGTCTGGGCGGGGTCTAGGCGGGGTCTAGGCGGTCTGGGAGATTTTTATTTTTTTTTTTATTTTTTTATTTTTTTATTTTTTAATAAGGTTGATTGTGTTCTTATTTTATTTTTCTTTCCTATTTTTTAGAAATAAACTATTTAATTATTTTTTTAGAAAATCTCGGGAATGGGCTTTGATGATGATGATGATGATATGTCTAAATGTAGCGAATGATGAATACTTAATGGAATTCTCAAAGGATCCGCCGGTACCAATTTTACTAATGTAGATTTTATCAAACATAACTTAGGTTATTCATGCAATTTGAAGAAAAATAAAAGAGTACACAAATTCAAATTTATATAAAGTACCCATCATGACCAACTTCAGTCATTTGAGTTTTAATAAATTTTGTCACGATTGTTAATTTTTCATGTTTTTAAATTTTGCATATGTATATTGACATTAAATTGGATGTAATTGATAATGTATTATGCTTAACTTTTGTAAATTATTAAAGTTATAATACAAAACCTAAGACCGCCTAGGTCCCTGGGCGCTAGGCACCTGCTCGCCGCCCGCTCAGCGCCTAGCGATTTTTAGAACACTGATTACAGCATTACACATTCCTCAGATCTCTGTCTGACTTTAGCATCAAAGTGCCACAGACCACCGTGGGCCACCCCACGGTGGTCTGTGGCTCACGTGCATTACTTGTGCAGGTCAACAAGTCAGCAAAAATAGAGTCAAAGTAGAGAGCGAAAATCGACTGCATCACATTCTATGATCCTCCTGCAATGCAATCGAAAAAGAGCTTGTTTCACATTTCCTTAGCTTTCCAAGAGCCAAACTTGTTTCCACCCATAAGTGTTGCTCCAACTCAAAGCAGCATCAAGAGTTTTCCTTGCCAAGCATTGACTATAGATTCAGTTGTCATTGATCCACACAAGTAAAGATAGACATGTACGGAGATTGATTAGTATCATCAAGACCTCGAGCCTGCTACTGCAAGATAGTTATGATGTGGACAAAACGAAAAAATCTAACTGGCGAGGGAAGCAGCGAGGGACCCCACAGGGGGAGGGGGAGCCGTCCTTTTCCTTCGGGATATGCATTTGAATTTTCAACGCATGCATCCCGAGGAAAATGGACGACTCCCCCTCCCCCTGTGGGGTCCCTCGCTGTTTTCCTCGCTGCGTCCCTCGACAATTAGACGGGTTGGGACAAAACACATGAAAGTTCAAGTCTGATCTAGTTTTCTGCATTAAGCACAGCTGTTGCATCTTCTATTGATCTTTCATCACCATTACGTATAGAGTCTGACATAATTAACTCAGTAGAAAAAGTTTTCTTCAAACTAGTTAAAAGATAATTCAGCCTTTTATGCATTTGAAAAATGGTCCCCTTACTAGATTTAAGCACTATTTTGTTTCTAAATTCCCAAATAGTTTCAAACAAGGCAGCTATGAATTGAATTCAACAATCAAAAGTTATGAAGTCGGGCATGATATTGAAGTAATAATCAATGAATTCATTGCAACTGGAGAAAGGAGTGGAATGCCAGTATAAAGGAAAGGATGAAGCAAGCTAAAGTTGTTAAGAGTTATTGGGCAAAGAAAGAAGATATGAAAGAAGTTTCCCCTGCATTACCACAGAAGAAACGGTAATTATCAACATGAATATGTTGTTTCTTCAACTTTGCAGTAGTGGGAAGTATACCCCTAATTATTTTCCAGCAAAACAGTTTTATTCTCTTTGATACCTTAGCTTTCCAGATCTTAGGAAGCAAGAGGAGATGAAGATGATGGATATGCAGGAGTTTGAATCTTAAAAAAGAATCTCTATAATAAGCTTTTGCCACAGAAATTTCTCTCTCTTGGATACCTGCCAGGAAGGTGAATTCCACTAAATATAGTCTTGCTTAGGTTGTACAAGTTGAGTAGCTCAAGATATATGAGTAGTCCCTCCTATCGATGAACTTGCTAATAGTAGATAAATTAGTAGGAGGAACTCTATTAGCATATGAATAAGTAGACGATGGTTAGGTAACCAAGGTTCTTCCCAAAAAATAATATATACACCATCATCCAAATGCCAGGAATACCCCTTAGTGAAAATATCAACAGTTGGTTTTAATCCTCTAGCTTGATAAGAAATTTGAGCTTTATAAAGATCATTTTTCCTAATAGACTGATTTAATAAATGGATTTAGGAGCTGCAGGTTTAGACAGAAATACCATAATTATTTCCTATTAAGCCCGATTTCTGACTTCAAGAGTAGGTATATTAAGTCCACCTTTAGCTTTTGACCGCACTTGCATAAGTGAAAGGTGTTTTTATCATCTGAATGTCATGTTGATAAACTGATGTGAATTCAATCAAATATCAAGCGGAAATGAGAGCGGAGTCGTGGGACTATAACTATATCGGTGGGTACCAATCCTACAACTACACCGTAAATTAGGGTTGAACAAAAAACCGATCAAACCGACCGAACCAATCAAAACCAAACCGATCGGTTCGGTTTAAATTCGGTTCGGATCGGTTTCAATTTTAAAAAATTCAAAATCCAAGTGGTCGGTTCGATTTTTGGTTTCTATATGATTTTAATCGACCAAACCGAACCGACCGAATATATATAATAAATAATATATATTTTATATATAAATAATATAATATGTTTAAAATAGTTGGTAGGTTCGGTTTTATTTCGGTTTTGGTTCGATTTTAGTCGGTTCGGTTCGGTTACGGTTTGTAAAAATTAGAATCGGTTCGGTTTCGGATCGGTTTTGTTAATGATTGGTTCGGTTTCGATTTGAAAATTTTTAAACCGACCTAAAACGATTCAGTTCACGGTTTATGTGAAAAACCGAACCGACAGTTCGATTTTCAACCCTACCGTAAATTTACACGATACTACCGTGGATAAGCACATGGGCAATTTTAGGCCCATGGATAATTAGAGTGGATTTAATATTCCAACACATGTCACCACCAGAAGTTTCTGATGCTTGCATCCGTTTGATGAATTATAGAGGCTAGGAGTTTATAAACCGCCATAGCATATACTAGAATAAATACAACCACAAATTTAATCATGGTAGTTCTTCTAGGTTGGGAAAGCAAATTTGTTTTAGTCTGTAGTTTTGAATTTTATCCACTAAAAATTAGAAACATTTTACTTTGGATTTAGAGAAAATATTAGGTAACCCCAAATACTTTTCTATATGAGTAAATTCTTTACACCTTGTTAGTTTTCTCAGAATCTTAGCATGCCTATGATGAACATTGGAAAAACGAACATAAAAGATTTGTTATTATTGATAATCCCCCCCTGAGGCTTTACAATAAACATCAAGAATATCTTTAATAGTGATACATTCTGCAAAAGTAGCTTGACCAAAAAGCAACAAATCAGCATAAAGCTGATGAGATAAAGAAGGGAAATTCCTATGTACCTTTAATACCTTTGAGGTTGCCTTGCTGGAGATTATAAGATAATAATCTTGATAGAGTTTCTACTACTAATAGGAAAAGATATGGAGAAAGAAGATATCCTTGTCTTAACCACCGAGTTAGATGAAATGCACTTAAAGGAGATCCATTCACCAATACTGAGTAAGAGACTGTAGAAATACATTGATGAGCCAAAGACAAAATTTTTTGATGGAAGCTTAACAGAGCATACAGTCTGTCAAGTGAGCCAGGCCAGGGAGCCTCAATACCTTCCATCATCCTAGAAATCCTTATAATCCACCAATTGAACATGAACACAAACACACACACACAGAGCCCCCGGTGCTGATTTAGCGCTAGGTGCCCGGCTCTCTAGAATTTTTCCAGAGTATATGAGCTAAAAATTCCCTGTCTACTTTATCATAAGTTTTAGTCATATCAATTTTGATAATCGTCCAACTTTTTTTTTTTACTCTTTTTGTTTTTTTAGTAAAATGAAATTTTCATGACCAGTTGATATATTATCTCATATTTGTCTACCTTGGAGAAAAGCTCATTGGTAAGGAGAAATGATACCATTGAGTTTTCAGTCTATTAGCTATGAGTTTAGAGATATTTTTCTAAATAACATCACATAAGCGAATAATAGAATAGGTCTATATTGATCTATAAAAATCAGATTCTTAACTTTTGGCAAAATAGATTGATTTTGGAAGCATCCTTGAATAAGCTTTGCAACGCCATCATCAACAATATGCCAACATTTAAAAAAAAAAAAATGAGCATTCATGCCCAAGGGCCTTGTGATTTGCTATTTGTTTTAAAGTTTGAAGAATTTCAGCATAGGAAGGGATTGCAGTCAGCAAACTATTTGTTTCCTAAGAAACCACTGGAGATAAAAGTGAGTTGATGTCAGGAGAGATTTCAATATCTACTGCTTGATAAAAAGATGAAAAATATCTCAACTGGATCTTCCACACAAGTATTATTATTAATTTTCAATTTCCAAATACAATTCTTTTCTCTTCTCATGATGGTGCTCATGTGGAAAAACTTATTATTCTTATCCCCATTTTCATCCATGAGCGAGGGGAAAATTGAATACTCCTTTTCCTTAAGTAAAAGTGAATCAAGTTGATTTTCTAGTTCCCCAAGTTCTATCTCTGATTCTTCAAAGACATATCATGTTCAGTGAGAATAGATATAGTATCTGAATTTGTTTGATTTGATTAAAAATATTTCCAAAAGACAATTTATCCCATTTAGTGATGCAGGAGAGTTTTTAGGGTTCCTAATTTGCTCTCAAAGTTATTTACTAAATAACTTATTCATAATCTTTCAATTTAATTAGGAGTCTTATTAGTTTCCTTTTAGGATTAGGCTTTACTTTTTCTTTTAGGAATAGACTGCTTGTTATTTTAGTATTTGATTATACTTTTTCTTTTAGGAATAGGTTGCTTATTATTCAAGTTATTTGAGCACTATAAATAGAGCTATTCCTTAATATTGTACGATACTTTTGATTTACATAATTTTGAATTGACATTAGAGATATTTCTCTGTGTTTTGGGCGATTCTCTTGTGTTATTTCCTGTGAATTGTCTGTTAGAGCTAGCCTGCAGGATAATCACTAATCTGCCTGGCGTCAGTTGGTATCAGAGCTTCAACATCTTCTTGGGGTGAGATTTCATCAATTTCTATGGCTGGTGGTCGTGGTCGTCGCAGGCAAGTTCCGAACGAGGAAGCCCTTCACCGTGATCGTAGAATTCACGATGTGATGATTGAGGATTTACAAAGGCAAGTTGTAGAGTTAACTTAGCGTCTATCGGCGCAGGATTTCAGTAATCGTGAGATGGAAGATCACAATTCTGATTCAAGTTTCGAAAACTCGTATCACAATCGTGCTCGACTCTGGGAGCGCCGTGGTCGGGAGGATCGTCATGGAGCCCTCGGTTTCAGAGTGGATCTGCCCGAGTTTTCTCGTTCGTTACAGGCCGAAGGATTCATGGATTGGTTGAATGAAGTAGATCGTATT
Organism: Berberis vulgaris; assembly: GCA_963556465.1. NCBI lineage: Eukaryota > Viridiplantae > Streptophyta > Magnoliopsida > Ranunculales > Berberidaceae > Berberis > Berberis vulgaris. The sequence continues at coordinate 61,751,318 of OY747128.1, forward strand.
TTTTAGTATAAGGAAGTTCATGATCATGTCAAAGTGAAATTGGTCGCCATCAAACTCAAAGGTAGAGCATCTGCGTGGTGGGAGCAGTTGAGGCGATCACGCGACAGGCAGGGCAAGGCCAAGATCAATTATTGGGAAAAGATGAAGAAGAAGATGAAGGGTCACTTCCTTCCTTTCGGCTACACTCAAACTTTGTTTCAGCGACTTCATTCGTTGAGGCAAGGCACAAGATCGATTGATGATTACATGGAGGAGTTTTATCAATTGATAGCCCGTAATGACTTATCTGAGATGGAAGAGCAAATGGTGGCACAGTATTTGGGGGGATTACGACAGCCCCTGCAGGATGTCCTCAGCCTTCACTCACTGTGGACCATTTTTTAAGCCTACCAGCGTGCACTTGCTGTGAAAAAACAGCAGAACATGAGGCCTATGATCAGAAGTGATCCAATCAGTCGGCCAGTTCACCCTCAAGAATCTCGTCCTACCCAACAGCCACCGCAGAGTAATCCTACTATTAGATGTTTCAGATGTGGTGAACAGGGACATAGAACGACTGAGTGCAGAAAGCCTACTATTCAGAAGGGCAACAGTCTCCTGATTGAGGAAGACGTGGTAGACGAAACTGAGGAGCTTGGAGAGCCTGTGTATGACGATGATGGTTATGGAGATGTGCTGTATGGAGATGGCCATGAGACTCTGGTCGTTTGTAAGAGTCTACTGGCTCCTAAGGGTGATTCAGGGGACGATTGGTTGAGAACCAATATTTTCCACACGACTTGCACAGTTGCAGATAAAGTCTGCAAGATGATCATTGACAGTGGCAGTTGTGAGAACGTCGTGTCTGAAGAGGCTGTACAGAAATTACAGTTGAAGACATATCGTCATCCCAAGCCGTACAAATTATCATGGCTGAATAAAGGCAGTGAGGTAATAGTAGATAGGCGATGCCTAGTGTCTTTTTTTATTGGCAGAAAATATTTTGATAATGCTTGGTGTGATGTTGTATCTATGGATGCTTGTCATGTATTATTAGGCAGACCTTGGCAGTATGATCGCAGTGTTATTCACGATGGGCGGAAAAATACATATTCCCTTAGCATTAAAGGGAAGAAGATTGTGTTGGCACCTCGCTGGGAAGGAACCACTCCTACCCCGGTGGCCAATAATACTAACCTGATTTCTAGGTCCAGGTTTTTAGTTGAGATTGACTGTAGAGATGTGGTCTATGTTTTGCTGCCTTGTGGGAATAATGCTGCAGAGGTGCAACAACTGCTAGAAGGGTTTTCTGACCTGATACCAGAGGATCTTCCTCTTGGGCTGCCGCCAGAAAATTTCGATGAAGCTGTTGTGAACTCGATGACTAGTTCTTTCCAACTCGGGGCGACTGATGCAGGAGGGTTTTTTGGGTTCCTAATTTGAGTTTCTAGGGTTCCTAATTTGCTCTCAAAGTTATTTACTAAATAACTTATTTGTAATCTTTCAATTTAATTAGGAGTCTTTTTAGTTTCCTTTTAGGATTATGCTTTACTTTTTCTTTTAGGAATAGACTGCTTGTTATTTTAGTATTTGATTATACTTTTTCTTTTAGGAATATGTTTCTTATTATTCAAGTTATTTGAGCACTATAAATAGAGATCTTCCTCAATATTGTAAGATACTTTTGATTTACATAATTTTGAATTGACATTAGAGATCATTCTCTGTGTTTTGGGCGATTCTCTTGTGTTCTTTTCCTGTGAATTGTCTGTTAGAGCTAGCCTGCAGGATAATCGCTGTTCTGCCCGACGTCATTTAGACAAAGTATGACTATGATGATTTGATTTGGATAGAAGTGAGGTGGAAGTACTAGGATGATACCCTTCTTTTCAAGTATCTTCTATAAGAGGAATACAAGTGTCCCTAAACCACATGTCTAAAAATCTGAAAGGCTCTCTCCCTAATTGTGATTTCGCTACCAGATCTAGCTTAAGTAACCTATGGTTTGAAGTGGACAGATGCATAGGTTGAAGGACAACTGCAAAAAAAAAAAAAAAAAAAAAAAAAAAAAATCATTCCAATCCGAGTTATAACTAGAACCTTATCAATATTACATATAACATCATTTTTCTCTACCCATTTATTAGACCAAGTAAAAGCAGTACTTCTAGGTTTAAGTTCTATCGCAACAAAAGAAGAGGTTTGAGAAATCCTTTGTCTTCTACCACCTATCTTATCTGATTGAGAGTATAAAGCATTGAAATCTCCAAAAGTAAACCATGGAGCATGCAAAGATGAAACAAAATCAAGGAGTTCAGACCAAAAAATATGTTTAAACCTGGTTTTAGGAGGACCAAAAACAAATATGGGAAAATGACTTTATAAGGCATAATTTTTATAATTGTGGACCATAACAAGAAAGGAGTCTTGCAAACTATAGTTGCAGGCACCTCCTTCTTCCAAAAAAGGACAAGACCACCTGAAGCACCTTCAACCTCTATACAATCAAACTGACCAAAACGAAGAGGCTTACTTAATAGATGAACTTGAGGAAATTGCATTTAAGTTTCTGCCAAAAAGATAATGTCGGGATTGTGAGACTTCAAATGATATTTCAATTCACGTTCTATATCTTGTGTACACAACCCCTGACAATTCCAAAAGGAAATCATAGTGATCCCGGTGACTTTAATTTATCAGGGGAGCCTGCCAAACCTCAACAGTAGAAGAGAACGATATATCCTTGGTATGCAATTTAATGCATACGGATCGTTCTGCTTAAGAAAAATGATTTTGAGTGCTCGACTGGTAAGGACAAGGGAACTGAATGAAAAAAGCACTCAAAGTAAAAGGTGGAAGGAGGAGAAAACATGGAGTGGATAGACACTATTAAGGGGAATAATAAAATAGATAAAAGGACCCATAAATGAGCAAGAATCCATCACGGATTCATTCTTAAAAGGAGATTTGAGTGAGTACGTTTTTGAAGCCATCATCGTGGGAGAAAAAACTCTTCTTAGGGTATCATATCAGAAGATTGTGAAGCCTCAAATGTTGGGTAGTCTTGGGCCTCTCTCAACCCCAAAAGCTAGCTCATGAGGTGAGGTTTTCCTTCACACTTATAAGCCGACCACCAACCCCTTCCACAGCCGATGTAGGACTAAACCCAACAATCTCCCCCTCACACATTGGGCCTTTAGTGGTCGAAGTGTCGATGTGGGACTAAACCCAACAATCTTCCCCTCACACATCGGGCCTTTAGTAATTTTTCGACCAGTCTGTGGGACTAAACCCAAGAATCTTCCCCTCACACATCGGGCCTTTAGTAATTTTTCGACCAGTCTCTCCCTTTGTGTGGCTTATTAGGCGACCAGACTCTCCCTTTGTGTGACTTATTAGGCCGAGATGTTGTAATTTGGGCTCTGATATCAGTGTTGGGTGGTCTTGGGCCTCTCTCAACCCCAAAAGCTAGCTCATGAGGTGAGGTTTTCCCTCACACTTATAAATCGACCACCAACCCCTTCTACGGCCGATGTGGGACTAAACCCAACATCAAACCCCTGAATTTCTCCATTTTTTCTTTCTTTTCCAACTTACTCTGGATAGGGATAACAAGGAATCTATTTAATTCCAGTCAATAATCTTCTAACAATGAATAGACAGACATTGGAGACCAACAGATCAGTTGTCATTGAAGGAGGAAAAGACAAAGACGGGGGAGAAGATTGAATTTCAATCGGAGTAGCTGGAGGTGAAGGTGAGAGGGGGTGTCAGAGAGGTATTATTCAAAAATTGGAAAATCAATTTATGTCGAAAATGATGAGAAAAACATAAATTTATTTTACCTCTAGGGAGCTCTCCATTTCCCTAGGGGAGGGGTTTACATCCCCTGTCGAAAATGATCGACGGTTTGTTCGTTTGGCGCTCTGTCGATAAAGACTGATCAATGATCGGATCATCTGATCCATGTGCTTGGGGAGTACGGATAGAAACATTCTCTATAGCGGGAACACTAATGGTCGAACGACCTACGCTTCGCAAAGGAGGAGCAACGACCGAACTACTAGCAACAACAATTACGGGCCTACGTTTCTTCGATATCAAAGAAGCCATCTGAACAAAATTAATAAAAACACAACACAACAACATTGATCATAAAACACAACACTGAAATTATTATAACCGAACTGGCTCAACAAATCCAAGAACGAACCTTAGTAGTCAAAGGCTCTCCAATTGTATTACTAATAGTGCCATTTAATAAGTAGTGCCAAAATTAACATTTTCTACTACTAGTGTTAGTAATAGTATAGTTCATATTTTTGGTGAATGATTCAAATCTCGTGAATATGCAAATGGGATCAAACGTGAAGCATCTAAAAACATAAACTAAAAATAAAGAGTTGTCCTCATTATTGACAAAGTTGAAATACATCTGAAGGGAGGGGTAAGCAACTGCAAATTGTGATTTGTGACTGAGGTTGGAGCCTGACGGGAAAAAATAAAGCCATGCTATTGAACCACAATTAAATTATCCAAAGTCATGCTAATAAAAAGCTTGTGGAAGGGGTCTAATAAAATGTGAAAGACAAAAGTATAACAGATGCATTATCTGTATTATGGCCATTTACCCAATCAATTATCATTTCACGTTGTCAAATGTGAAGACAAAAGTATACTCCAAGTGCTTTGGATCCCCAATTTGACTCAAAGATGTGAGCTTTTGAAGCATTGTAAATCGTCAAGTAGTACATTTTAGTTTAGGAAAAAAACATTCATCTGATATACGCAACTCAATGCGAAAAATGGATTAATCCAATTGATCTTTCTAAATACTACAATTCAAGGCCTTTCGAATATACTACAACAAAAGGGATTGATGTTCATATCCTCTAAACTCGACAAACAGATGAAAAGATGAAAGTTGGATGGGAATGGCAGACCTGAGCAGGCTTGGGGCCATACTTGAAGATGACCCCAGGGAACTGTGGTGCAACCCCATTTCCTGAATTGGGGCTTTTGACACCAGAACGACCTCCTCTTCCACGAATAACCATAAATAATAAGAAGAATGCATATTTCAATGGCAGTGCTCTTTTTCAAAATGAAATCAATCTTGGAAGGCACCACCCAAGCCCCATCGTGACTAAATTAGGAACCAAATCTCAGATACTCATTAACAGAAACACCCTCCTAATTGCTCAAACACAAAATTAAACACATATGGAAGATAATCAAAAGAACCCCATTGTCCAATTTGCATTCAAATCAAGCAAGAACGGAATAAAATGGGGAAATAAAGGGAAAACTTTTACTTTGAACCCATCATTCAAGCTCATAAACAATATTGTGCAAAATAAACAGATTTATCTATGAGATTGAAAAGAACTTACCGTTGAGAGAGAGAGAGATTTCGTTTTCCTCAGAGCAGTTGAGAGATTGAAAAGAACTTACTTTGATGTGTTTGTTGGGCTGGCAATGGAGAGACCTCAAGCTGAAACCTAATTAAAAGGGTGGTCAATAATTTTGTCACGTTAGTTTTCAAAATTTCAGGACAATTTTTTGCTGCAAAAAACACACGCCAAATTTTTAGATTAGCACGATGAAGAAACGAGTAAGCGTCGCGCAATGTGCTTTTGGGCGACAAAATAGTTCAATTAGTCGCTAAAAGGGTGACATTGTTTGTGCAACGAAATATTCTAATTTCATCGCGCAAACATCGAATTTGTTTATTTTAAGGAGAAACTTTTATATCATTATTTAATTAATTAATTGAACTTCGATATCCATTGAACAAATTTATGGTAAAAAAATCATGGTACATTAATAAATTTAATTAAGTGAACTAACAAATATAGAATATTATTAACGTGTTGTAAACAACCTAACAAATTATATTCCTACAAATGTATATAATCTGAATCAGTAGAGTAACTACTTTCGACTTCTTCTTCAAGTCCATCCGACATGGTTGCCTAAGATTCTCCATCATAAACTCAATTTTTTGCAGGTGATACCTCAACATCATAGTCATCATCAATCAGAGGAAGTTTGACAAATAACTCAAATGGTTGTTGGATAATGGGAATGCTTGAAGATGAATTCTCTTGATCAACGGTGTCGTTATCACTGTGGTCATCAGAAGCCTTTTAAGAAGTGTTCCATATACTTCTGTGTTGGATTGCCTGGACTACTTTCCATCCACCATCGGCTTTAGGATCAGATAAAAAAATTGGTTTTGCCATAGTTGCCAAAATAAAAGGATCATGCTTGTACCAAAGTGTGTTCGCGTTCACACTTACTAGACCATATTCCCGCTTAATACTCCCGACTCTTTGTGGGTTTGTATCAAACGAACGACACTTGAATAAAATCACTTGGCAACGGTCTTTATATAGTAGTTGAATTACAGATGTCAAATTACCGTATAAATCAACATCAGCGGTGTCGTCATATCCAGGTATTGATACACCGCTATTTTGAGTGCTCAAATTGTTATCTCGCTCGATAACCAATAACTTAACACCATTCACATAACAACCCGAAAATGTTTCAGAATATTTTGAATACAAATTTATAAAAAAATATTGCAATATTTATAAAAAAACATTTCCTATAGTTATCAACTTACGTGTTTGCAAAACCATTTAGGAAACAATTGACGGTGCTTTTCGGCCCGTAAATGTGCAGGATACTTACGCCTAAGTAGTTCTTCATGCTCCCCCAATAACGGCAAGACCTCGTTACAATTGTTAAGTATGAACCAATGCACAACTTCCATGTCGTTATCACTAAACTGATCATTTGTTGGTGGCTCGCCAAACGGTCGTGCGAGTTGCGCAAAAACAGAAAGTGTCGCACTTCTAGTACCACCGTCATTATTTCGTTGAGGTCGCTTGAAGGATGTCTCAACATTATGGAGATACATTGCACAATAAGTAAGTGATTCATTTGTAATATATGCATTTACTATGGATCCTTCAAATATTGCCCTGTTCCGTACGTGCCTTTTGTATGTGCCTAGTATTTTGCAAAATATAAAGGGTGACAGACTCATTGATACAATAAATGAAGAATAGTTAGAAAACAGACGTATGAGTTACCTTTCTATTGCGTACATCCACCAATAATTGACCGGCCCACCAAGCTTTGCTTCACTCGTTAAATGTATCATCAAGAGAAAGACCTAATCCAAAAAAAAGACCTGTATTACTTTGTATCCTTATCTTGTTCTTCATCATCTTCATCCTCCTTCGAATCTTCATTATCTATATGATATCTTCCTTTAGGAATTTGGGGTTTAGTGGAGATGATAAAATATCCACAAAATATTTGGTATCAACATCAGAGTTTTTCTCTCTCTCAAAAGCTCTCTTAAAGAAGATAAAATGGTTGGTTATCAAGCTAAAGGGAGGTAGATGAGGGATGAGTCACCGGTTAGAATTGAGAAAAGCAAAAAAAATGTAATTTTTTTTTAATATAAACATATGTTTAATATAAACATATGTTCTGCCAATACATGGTATATTGAGTATACCGACCGGTATAGTCGATAAAATGGTATATACCGGTCGGTACACTCAGTAATATGCAAAACTGGTATGTACCGGTTAGCAACCGATATTGTATATACTGGCCGGTACAATCGATATTAACAACTACGAAGTAGACAATGGTATTGATATTTCATTCTTTTTTACCAACCCTCTTGTGCAATTAACTATTATGGAGCTACTTCACATTATTTGAAATGCAGAACCTGTCATCAACTGCTGAGCAACGACCTCGCTATATGGTACATAATACCTCAATCTATCTAGTATTAACTTCTTTTCATCAAGAACCAATACGAGGCTGTCAAGTGTCAATTCTGAAAATTCACTTTGCTACTACTAATAGTTGTAATATATATTTTCTTTTCAATTCTGGAGCATATAAATTACCTTTACCTAGGTAGGAAGAAACCCTTACCATTTTGTTTTGCCTTTTGATCTGTCTTGGAAATTTTTTGAAGTTGGAAGTTTCATGATAGGTTATTGAGCACGTATAGGATCCTGCTGAGTTTTGCAAATCATTGTCGGCGTTGACTGTTCCTAATGGAGCCATGTTGATCTCTACTATCAACTGCTCTATGAGATCATATGCCACGGCCATTGTTGCCACTGAGTACCTCCTACAATGGGTATGCCCATTTCACCCATTCTAATACTCATTTAATTTAATTCCCGAGATTAATGAAACTCTCTCTCCCTACTATTATGTTCTTGCAGTATGTCAAAACAGAATGTCCAGCCAAGCTGTCTCTCTAGAGAATTTACCAATTTTGTAACCTTACCTTACTATTATGTTCTTGCAGCTCCCTAAAGGCACGCATCAGTGGTCGAGTTTTCTTACCCCAGAAGAACTAGTCCTTATCTTGAATCGAGCTTCTGTACCTGTAAGGCCAACCAAAACCATTCATCACCTGTTTTGATCTCTGATCTTGCACATAGTACAAAGGAAGTGGTCCATCAAATTCTTCTTCACTTAAATACTTTGTGGATGTTTCTGTTTCAGGTTCAAGAGATGGCAGGGTTTGTTTACAATCCTTTCACTGGAAGATTGGCACTGTGTGATGATATAAGTGTAAATGTCATTGCTTTTGGTACCAAGAACAGCCAATAAACCTAGTTCCTTTGAAGTGCCAACTGTTTATTCTCAGTCAGTTTAGATTATCTTGGATGTAGCACTTTCATGCGTTGGAACAGTTCCGTGTGTGCTTTTACTGAATTTTAGGGACTACATACTACTGAAACATAGTTTGGATGAACAAAAGCTGGTCAAGTAACCGACAAATATATTGTCTTCTTTTAGCTTACATATACTCTGAAGAATGGAACCATAGATAAATATGTTGTCTTCTATCAGCTTACATATATTCTGAAACACGGAACAATATCTATGCTTACAAACTAACAGTGAGTAGCAAGATTTCTACGGCATACAGCTAAATGCTTGCAGTGGGACCTGCCTTTTGCTCGGACTATATGTTTTAGACATTCATTTTGTATTTTAACTGTATCAGAGTGGAATATTCGAGAATAATATGTTCATTTAGTTCTGGTGAGGGTGTGTTTGGTTGCATGAAATCATATGTCATGAAAATTCATAAGAGGACAACCTGAATCTAAGTTAATTTGAGGTTCAATCACCAATCCACCATTTGATTTTGATCAATGGTGGAAATAGAAGTCTCATGAACATGAGAATCACACTTCTTAGTCTTACCAAAGCATGTGATTCTCATGTTCATGAGACTTCCATTCCCACTATTGATCACAAAATCAAATGGTGGAATGGTAAGTGAATCTCAATTAGCTTAAATTTAGGTGATCCCATTATGGATTCTCATGACATAGGATTCCATGCAACCAAACACACCTTGAATGAAATGTCCCTCATATCTAAGTTAGATTCCCTACTTGGACTGGAGAAGATATATTATATAGAACTCTAGACGGATCAAATCGATAAATCTTCATATCCTGTTATAAACTTTTCAATTAAATTAACTGTTCAAAATCTAATTACAACAGACCAATAACATAGCATGTCTGGGACACTCGGACTGAGTGGTGATTTGAGGACTTCAACGTGCTCGCATGTCTTTTAATCTTTGCGTGTTCTTTTTTCAACCCTTATTTTACTAGAATCACCCGAAAATAAAAAAATAAAAATTAAAAAGAAGGCATTTTCATGTTGTTTTAGAAGGTTTTTTTTTATTAAAAAAAAGAACACCCAAACTAACTCCAATAATTCAAAACACTCCAACAACTCAAAATGTTGAACATGGGCAAGAATCCATGACTATGCTTCAATCTATGTTGTGTTTTAATTTGTATTCCTTTTACCCTACTCTGTGGCTATGTTGTGTCACTTGTGATTATTTTTTATATGGTTTCCGGTTGATATGCTTGTATTGTATACTATGTTTTTGTGAAAATTCACCGTCTTGTTGAAATAACTAACTTATTAATTCGTTATTGTCGAAATGACTAGCCATATTTTTTTAGCATCGAAAATGACTAAGCTAAGTCAATTTGGGATTGTCGAAAATATAATCCTACTTCATTTTTTTACGCATGAAACGACCAACCTGGGTTGTTGGAGATGGAGGTTGGATGTGAAGTAGAGATTGTTGGAGATGGATGAGAGTAAGAGGTTGTAAAATCCTAAATCATTGGAGATGGAGGAATGCGTCGTGAAGAGGGAGTCGTGAGAAGTCTTTAGGTTTCCATTGATAAGTTGTCGAACTGACCGTTTGGTTTTAGTTGAGGATTGGGTTTAGGTCAATGAAAACGGAAATCCTTAATTTAGTTTAGGGTGTAGGTTAGGTGACTTTAGAAAACGTAACCCAAACATGGGGTTTATTAGTAACTGGGTGATTTTAGTAAAAATAAGGTAAAAAAAGAACAACCTTTAATTTTTAGTTTATTTTTTTTCATTTGATAATAATTACAAGATGAGAGTGCCATTAATATTGGGGGCAATGGGTGTTATTAGTTTACATCCACTAACTAACAAAAAAAATGTCAAAATGTTTCAGATAATTGTGAAACGTAGGAGGCTCACTTCTCCAAAGAGCTTGGCTTTTATTATCCCAATCTATTATTACTTAAAGCATTTATCTATCTCCGAGACGGTCTTAGGTGATAAAGCATGGGAAAATCACAAAATAAAATATTTCTAATATTCGAGCCTATTTTAAACCAAATTATAAAAACTTTTGTTCAAAGAATAAACTGGGTAGATTCAAATTAAGTCCACCTGTAAGTTTCTTCTAAATGAGATTATTATCACTATCAACCTACTTTACCATTTTGATGACGCATTTATTCCTACTTTCAAATAGGGTTATTTTTAGTTGCCCTCTGTTAAATAACACCACTTCTTCCACTAAAGGACACCACAATTTTTTTTAATCTACTAAAGGACACCACCACTATATAATAAAAAAATGGATTTTTTTTTATTTTCTCCCAAATCCAGCGACTCCTCTCCCACTCGCACGAACCGACCCCTCTCTCACTATCTTCTCCTCCCAATCTCGCCGGATTTACACCCGTTGACCACCGTCTTGAGCCTCCTATTTCCCTCTCTTACTCGTCTTCGTCTTCTCTTTACCCTTTCTACTGCTTCTTTTGCTCTTTCTCTCGAGAAAACACCTCTTCCTCCCTCCTTCATTTTCTATCAAAGTTGCCTTTCATTCCAAGCTCGTCGGACGACCCCAATATCGGCTTATCTCCTTCTCTTCTACGTCTTGTTGTCTTGTCTCTCTGTTCATCTTCATTTGTTAGGGTTTTGGTGAAGTTTGTATATATAAATGGATGAGTTCAGTGAAAATGAGGTTGGTAGGCTTCAAGATGATAATGTTGTTGTTGAGAGTCAGCATTGTACTCCATGGTGTGAACGAAGAAGAACATTTTCAAGATGAACGACCTACTCCACTCAAGGTACACTCTCAACTTGAGATGAGTTTGCATGTGTATTTTTTTTCTTGTCATTATCGTAATATCATGTTTATTTCCATTTTGGTTTATTTGAAGCAACTTTGTTATTTTTAGGGTTGGTTGTTAATATTTGAACCCTAAAATTTGCTTATTTGTAGGGTTAGTTTGATTGTTGTTATTTTGTGCACAAAATGTCATCGTCGATCTAATCGATTATGAGATACTTTCACATAATCTAGACGACCCGGAGGCACTTAAAGCATATTTGGAAGATACGAACCTTCTAGAGGTAAACTTTGCCCTTAATGATTTTATTCATTACCTTACTTAATATACGATTAGAATAACAAATATTTTTATTTACTTTATGTAAAAGGATGATGATGATGAAGCGAATGATGAACAAGCACTAGAAGTAGTTGACGTTGGCTATATTTTTTATGACGGATGAAATAAGGTTAATTTTTGTAGGCATGACATTATTTAATCATGTTTCACAAGTTGATTGATTAGTGTTCCTAAAGTCAATATGCATTATTTTTTTGTAGGTATTCCCATAAAAAAATAGCTTGGTGTCAAGGTATTGGTAGGGATAATAACATTGTTCTCATTATCACAAAATCGAAACCTGCTGATAGCAGACGCAAAGGAAGGCTTCACTTAGGATGTGAGAGGGGAAGGATGACGAAGAAAAATTAGAAGCAAGAATTGGAGGTTGGTCTATCGACAAGTTCAATGAAGTGTGGGTGCCCATCCCAGTTGAGAGGAGTGACACAAGGCAATGATCGTTGGAAGCTGCAAGTGGCACGTGGAACCCACAATTATTCATGATCAAAATTTCTTATTTGCCATTTCTTTACCTGGAGACTGAATGAAGCTGAGATGGTTTATTTGCATAAAATGTCCACATATGGTCTATCCCCTCCGTACATATTGTCTGGTTTGAAAGAGATGTTCCCAAAAAATGTGTCATATTTGAAGACTGTTTACAATGTCATTCAGTAGCTAAAGACACTCCAACTTAAAGGCAGAACATCTTTACAAGCCACAATGCACTCGTTGAGAAATAATGGTTATATTGAGTAGCATACAATAGATGATCAGAACAGAGTCACAAATATTTTCTTGTGTCATCCCGAGTCAATTCTACTGGCTAAGTGCTTCCCATTGGTGATGCTTACAGACTGCACCTACAAAACCAATCGCTACAGGATGTCGCTATTTGAGGTTGTAGGTGTGATGTCAACCGACATGACTTTCATTGTTGGTTATTGTTTTATGTCGTTTGAAACTAAACAATCATACACTTGGGCATTAGAAAAACTACTGGGAATGTTTGAGCCAGACAACTTGCCAAAGGTGTTTGTGACAGACAGATAGCTTGGGTTGATCAAAGCCATTGAGCGGGTCTTTTCAAAAGAAAGGAGGTTGTTGTGTCGATGGCACATAAATACAAATGTGGAAAAGAATTGCAAAAAAGAATTTGAGGATAATGAAGGATGGCATAACTTGTATAGATCAACTACAGAGCAAAAATGAAACAATGGCATTATTGAGTTTGAGAGAAGATGGGCATCACATCCCAAGTGTTTGGACTGTCTGCGGACTGTTTGGTATCCGCACAAGTTCTTTGTAAATGCATGGACTGACAATTTCATGCATTTTGGCCAACAGACTAGTCGCGTTGAAGGCACACACTCTAGATTGAAGAATATATTGGAGAATTCCCAAGGGACATTTTATAGTGTATGAACAAAAATGCATGACATGATCTAAGTCCAGCTTGTAGAGATCGAAGCGTCTTTCAAAAAAATTCTCACGAAAGTCAAGAAAGAGCGCATATTGTTCCATTATTTGGAAAACTTTATGGGTCCGTGTCTCATAAGACTCTTGACTTGATGTTATCTAAAATTGGTAGGTCTTATGCTGAATTTGTGGGCACCGACTTAGTCAAGTGTCGATGTGTGCTGAGAACCACTCATGGGGTTTCCTTGTATCGTAAAATGGCCCAATATTTCACTCCTAATGGTCAACTTCAACTGAATATGTTACACAAGCACTGGATGCAACTTGGAAAAACACATCTTCGCGCAATTGCGGATGTGATTATAGATCTAGTAGTAGACGTTGTCAAGCAAAAGTTCTTAAAATCCACTCCTTATCAGTAGTTGGTGTCGAATAGGAAGCTGCTAGATTTGAGATGCCTTGATTCATGTGTCATGATTGAACCAACTGAACTTGTAAAGGGTAAAGGGAAACCTAAAAAGAAAAAAAAATTCTAAGCATGAGAAGTCCACCAATAGGGACCCCTCTGGTCATGAGTATGCGAAGACATAAGAGGAGCTTAGAAGTCAAGCTAGTGTTTCTAAGCAAAAACAGAAGGCGTCGAAGTGTAAAACTACGTTTATGAAGCAAATTCCTCTGTGGATTCAGAATTATATTGAAAACATTCAGAATGTACTCCGCGATGGCAATTGTGAATTAAGATGCATAGGCAACATCTTAGGTTACGACAAGAAGATTGGTTGGAGTCAAGTGAGACATGAGCTACTATTGGAGCTAGAAGGTAACCATGACTTTTGGTTCGAATGTGGAATGACGGAGGGGGTGAAGATTGTGAAAGATGCTCTGACAATTCCCGAAGGCATTGTACGCATTGGTGATAAAAAATGACTGATTAGGCATTGTAGGCATTGTACGCATTGGTGATAAAAAATGACCGAATACGTTAGTGTTGGCGGATAACCGTTATAGTTGTATCTTTATGTGTTATAGGAATTAGAGCGTTACATATTTTTCGTATATTCTGCCGCCGTCAAACTTGAACGATGTACGAATTTGTTTCATGGCACACCTTCCACAGAGTAACACTTCGTCTTGCTTCATATGACACTAAGACCACCACTGCCTCGGACAGTACCGACTTGGCCTTTATGCATGTTCCTAGAAGTAGTCTCATGGAAGACTTCGTTCGATGGTCAACTGCAGATAGGTGAGGTGATGGTTAACAAATACAATGCATCAAAAGAAAAGAAGAAGTCGAAAGAGGTTGTTGTATTAGATGATTGAAGCACATTTTGTAACTTTTTTGACATTTGTAAATGACATTTTGTGTACATACGATGATCAAATTGTAAAAGAAGTCAACTTTATTGTAGTTTTGACTAGTACCTTTTCATCATTAAATATCAACAAATTATATTTTACATTTCATGAAGATTTGTATTGGTTATGTATTTTATGGATGAGTAGTTTTTATGGATGTTTTATATCATGCTAATGGGTAAAAGTAACTGTATAACAACTTAAACATGAGCAAAAAATTCAGACTGCAAAATGGAAAGCAACAGATGGCTAAAATTCAGAGTCTAAAAACTTCTGCTATCAAAAAAAATTTAGACTCCAAACGCATGAGCCGCTGCGAATATGACAAACATAATCACAATGACCGTCGCGGTTAGAGTAAGAACAATCACAGACTAAATTGCAAACGGGTCCTGAAAACTAATCAATATCAATTGAAAACAAACGCAGGGGTTCATGCAAAGCCAATAAAACTAGTAGCAACGGTCAATGCGAGAATCTCTATCCCACTCGCATTGACCACTGCGTTTGGCCAGAAAACAGACTGTCCAATTTTTCAATTTTTGTATTTGAACCTTTTTTGGATTTTTTTTTCAATTCCTATGGGTTTGATACACTATTGGCATATTTGATTTATTGCTAAACCTCGCTTCAAATACAAAAAATTTATTGCTAAATTTTTTGGATAGAGTCAGTTTTTTGTCCAAATGCAGTGGTCACTGCGAATTGGATTGGGATCCTCACAGTGACCGTTGCATTTGGACAGAAAACAGACTGTCCAATTTTTTGATTTTTCGAATAATTTTTTTTTTTCATTTTTTTCAATTCCTATGGGTTTGATACACTATTGACATTTGATTTATTACAAAAACCCTACTTTTGACTTTCTCAAGTTTGGGTGTTCAAAATTGGAGTTTTGAAATAAATCAAATATGCCAATAGTGTACCAAACCCATAGGAATTGAAAAAATAAACCCCAAAAAATGTTCAAATACAAAAAAATTGGACAGAGTCTATTTTCTGTCCAAACGCGGCGGTCATTATGAGGATCTCTATCTAATTCGTATTAACCGCTGCGTTTGGACAGAAAACACACTTTGTCCATTTTTTGTATTTGAACATTTTTTTGGTTTTTTCAAATCCTATGGGTATGATACACTATTGATATATTTGATTTATAGCAAAACCTCAATTTTGACCTTCTCAAGTTGGGGTGTTCAAAATTGGAGTTTTACAATAAATCTAATATACCAATAGTGTATCAAACCCATAGGAATTGAAAAAACACAAAAAATGTTCAAATACAAAAAATCAAAAATTTGGACAGTCTGTTTTCTGTCCAAACACAGTGGTCACTGCGAATGGGATAGGAATCCTCGCAATGATCACTACGATTTGCTTTTTTATCTTCGCATGAGTCACTGCATTTAATGTCATTTGTTGTGAGAATAGTTTCAGGACCCAAATGCAGCGGTCACTGCGATTTCTTGTATCACCTTTGCAGCAACTTGTGCGTTTGCAGACAGAAATTGCAGATTTGTGTTTTAGGTTACTTTGTGTAAAAAATTTCAGGATATTTGAAAGAACTTGTTACTTTTACTTGGACTACATTTAACATTAGAACCATTGCTGAGATATACATAAATACTTATGTGAATCATAATTGTGAAATCATTATTAATTGCATAAACATATAGTCATTACATTTTCACTAACTAACAACAAAATACAACAAACAAAATTGTTTCTCAAAATTATACATAAATTCCTTTTAGTTTTTTTTTTTAGGTTCAATTTTAGTCATATTCTTCTCATGCCTCTTCTTGGTTTTGCCCTCAACACCACCATCAACAAGAACATTTTCATTGTATTTAGCACCACCACCACCCGTTCCTCTTCCTCTACCACCAGCACCACAATCACCTGTTCCTCTACCACCACTTGAACCAGCACCACCCTCAGATCTTCCTTTACTAGCACCAGCACTAGCAGTAGTAGTACCACCACCTCTTCCCCTACCACCACCTGCAGCACCATCATTCTGAGCGCCACCATTTAGAGCACCACCACCATCACCAGTTCGACTAGTTTGTTGGTCTTCCTCGTTATCTCTTAGAAAGGAGAAATGTGCAGACATTTGTCTTAGTAGATCAACTACTCTCTTTTGCCTCTTGATCAACACAACCTTATCCACATTCCCTCCTTCAAAAAAGGCTTCGACCAACTGAAGAGCCTCATCAACCAACTTGTTCTGCAAATAAAACATTCATCTTAGTAAAATAAATCAATTATGTATTTCAAATGTGATCAAATTTGTAAAATAAAGATCAATTACCCGATTGTGAGATATGAACAATTGATTTCTTAAGGATGTGTCCTCCTAATCTTTGGTGGTTGGATGAACAAATGGCTAATCTCATGAAACCACTCCAAGTGGTCCTTGCTGCAATCCCATGGAAACTTTACTGGCTCTCCTTGGTTTCAATTGACATGAGATGATTCTGCCAAGTTGTAGCAAACAAAAATAGTATCTCGTGTTTCACTGAGTAGTTTTGGCCAGATCGACCTCTATTTTTTATTTTGCCTTAATGGGGGGATTTGGAATGACCTTTACCCTTCCCATCTATCTCATCACTCGATCTGGGTGATAGGGTTCTTTAACATCAGGGCATAACAGCAGCCTTGGAACCATGTAATGTTGTGAAGTGAAGTTTTTCACTTGGATTCTGCATAGAGTCATCAAGATTTTCCCAAACAACCTGACAATACAAACATGAACTTATTTAATTAACTGAGATGAAACATGAACTTAAATGACTAACTTTTACCTCTTTAGGAGACGTGTCATCAAGATTTTCCCTTAGAGTAAAAAATTCTTTACTCACAACCCCGCTAGGTTGGGAGCAATCCCACTTAGCCATGGTTGGGAAGCGATCCTTCCACGAGGCTCGAGCTGTACCCCAAAGGCTAAAGTGATCGTATAACCAACACTACAAAAGAATTAAAGATATCTATATATAAAATCAATATCTGAAATACTAAAAAGATAATTAACTGAACAATTAATCCTAAAATTGTACCTCCAAAAGCGTCAGATATCGAGATTTGGTACCCGCTCTGCTAGCACAACCAAGTTGATGATACAAGAATACCAAAATACGACCTCCCCATGCAAACTTCCCAATATCATCCACCTTCATCAGCAACTTTAAATATTCAGTGCGCACCTTAGTTCCAGTCTTATCAGTGAAGATCGTCATGCCCATGAGAAATAACAAGTAATCCCATGCAACTTGTTGTTTATTTTGAAGAGAATCACTTGTGCTCACTTTCCCACAATAGTGATCCTTAAAATATTTCATCTCCATGAAACTTTGATACTTCTGGAGATTTTTTTGTGCTTCGCTCTTTTGAATCCCCAAACCATTCACCAAAAGTTGAACACACTCCTCTGCTTTCATTTGAGTTCTATTCACCATAACTGGCTTACCAACAATCGTCAAATGAGTAATATGATAGACATCATAGACGACAATGGTCATTTTTTCCAAAAGAGAAGTGAAAAGTGTTGGTCTCAGGTTGCCAACGCTCAATGAAAGCACAAATTGTGACCCTATCGATATGATCCTTACAATGGTCTATCAATGGTCAGAGACCACTTTTTAGACCATTGAAATAACTTCCTTCGGCTCCTCACATAACCTCCAAACTATACAATTCTTGTACTGATGCCGACATCTCAACTCCCCCCGTTCCTATACAATAAGAAAAATTAGTCAGTGTCCAAATAATGTTTATGCGTCCAAAATTGGGTCAGTAAATCACCTTTTTGGTGGCCGAAGGTACTCCGATGCTTAAGTCAATAAATCAGTTGGAGATGGAGATAAATCTGAACAAAACTCAGTTAAAACTGCATACCTTTGTAGAATGTTTTCTTTACCTTATATAGTGGTCGTTGTTAATTCTCTATGTGACTTAAGCACGTGAGGTGCAAGGAGAGGATGCGATCTCTATAACAATCTCCTCCTTTATGAGGATACATCCTTGGGGGTGTAACTCCTACGACTCTTTTTCTCTGTAATGTTCCTCCTCTTTAAGGGAGAATTTTGTTGGGCCTGGATTTAGGCCTCTGACTATGATTTATTATGATGGGCCCTGTTTGGGTTTTCTCCACCGGATTAGCCCTTTTTGGGCTTTGTGAGTGGGCCTGGACTTGAAATATTTGATCCTTGCAATGGACTATCTCTGCCTCATGTACGGTTGTGATGGCAGTCTTATTTGATATATCATCATGTACTCCCCCCTTAGTTAGTGGGTATGTTGACGTGGCCACTAATTGTATGACGGTTGGGTTTTATATTTCACCATCACGACGCATTTAATGTCGTTACCAGTTGTTACTGCGTTTGTTTCTCTGAAGTCTCATCCACCTGTTCGGCGTGATTTTTTTGGGTTTTGCGCGGCCATCGTGTCCTGCACATTTTTCCATGGGTAGTCTTTTCGTTGTTCAACCCTATAAAAATGAGGAGGTGAATACAGTATTTTCTTCTTTATGTCCTCTTCGCTTCCAGGCTTTGATTTCTCTCTCTTTCGTTCTTGCCTTATAACGATGTTTACCTTTAGGGTTCTAAGTGGTGATGTGCTTGATACTTGAAAAGCTTACTACTCGCTTAAGCGGGCGACGCGAATGAATTTGGATAGTGTTCATTACGACTATTCATTGCCATCTGACCTTAAGATCATCCTGCCTGAAGAGGGTGACATTCCTTGTCGTCCAAGGCCTGTCTATATTATATTGTACCCGGCATGTTTCAAGTTGGTCTTAGGCTTCCGGCTCTAGAAATCTTCTGGGAGTATCTAGATTTCTTGGACATCGTTCCCACTTAGATGGTTCCTAACAGCTAGAGAGTAATGATCGTGACCTTGGCCATGGCCGTTTTATCTGGGATTCCAATGAACACTAGGGTTCTGCACTCCGTGGTGAGGTTTTGTGTAAATGCAAACCACGATTGCTATCTCTGTGGTCCATCCTGCTTTGAGAATCTTAGGGACGAGTATAAAGGTTGGTCGAGGCCCTAGTTTTACACATCCATTTCCTCTGATTATTTCTAGTTAGGCAATGTACACATTCTACGATTGTTCCGAGAACCCAGGAAGAATGAATTGTTTTTGTACGTAAAGGAGCAAGAAATTCATGAACGATTTAATAAACTTCCCCTGCCCCCAGTTGAAGCTTTCCTTACTACGGATTTCATCGATCGCAATAGTCTATACACCATGAGTGAGGCAGATCGTGCAGCGCATACGATGGCATGTGCTTCAATAGTTACTGTTGTGTGCGCCGAAAATGTCTTCATTTTTGTTGAGGGGCAGGAGCGTACTCCCCCATCTATCGTTGGCGAGGCGAGCATTGATTGGGAAGTGAGCTCTATTAAGAAGCCTACGGATCGCAGTGCTCCTGTTATTTCTAGAGGTATCGTTAATTTTGGCTCGAGCATTAGAAATAGGAAAGTTCCCAGGCTCGCTAGTCTGTTTAAGCTATTGGCAATCAGTTCTAAAAAAGAAGAAGCTTGTTACTTCGGTTCATGGTGCTACCATAGCTCCTCCTCCGGTGTCTTTCGAAAACGGTGGTGGCAATGTTGCTGATCCTCTACTCGAGAGGCTGAGGAGATAAATCAAACTCTCGAAATGAGCAAAAAAAGGTTTATCTTCCTCTGGATAATCATCAGAAGAGTATTGTCTCCTCATATGGCATGCCCGGCTTTGCTAACTTGTTAGTTGATGATTCACGTGTTATCAACAACAAGATGTACCAACTTTGTTTTGAGCTATCTAAGAATCTAAACAACACAAAGACTTTGGTTGATTTCGAGTTTGACTCCTTGCTGGAAAATCAAGTCGTTGCTCATGGTTGGAGTTCAAAGGTTCATGTTTCTTCTGTTGTCATGGGTACCTCAGAGTTGCCTACTACTCTCCTTGCTACCCATCCTACTACTGTTGTTTTTAATAAGTTCAACTGGTCTTCTGAGGCTGACATGCAAGATAGCGCTCGTAATCTCATTGTCGATTGTCATGGGCGGTTGGTAGAGAGGGCTCCTATGTCTGTGCATCCACCATGTAATCACCTCGATGAAGGTCTCAAGCATCTCATGGAGGGGATGAGTCACCTTGTTTATGTTGGTGTTATGGAGTCAGACATAAGGCACCACAGGATCAAGTGGCGCTCATGAAGAAAGATGGCGGGGCAAGCCTTGGTTCTTTCTCACGTTCTCCGTAAATTTGATCTACTTAGAGTGCAATGTACAGAGCATGCAAAGGCTGTTGAAGCTTCTCGTACTTCGCTGAAGGAAATCGAGGTTGTTCGAAATAAGTTTGTTTCCGAACTCGAGGCCTCCGAAACGGAGTTGAATAAGTTGTGTTCTCAATTGAGTATCGTTGAGAAGGAGTTGTCCGAAAGAAGGGTTGATCATGCTGAGGACAAGCAATCTGTTGCAGAGTATTCTACCAGTCTGAAAGCTTCTATAAAACAAGTTGCTCAGTTGAATATCGAGTTTGCTACTGCCAAATCGATAGCTTCTGCTAGGCTCACTGCTGTTGAAAGCGAACTTGCATTGACTCGAACCGAGCTTGCAGCAATTACTGTTAAATTGAAAACTGCAGAAGCGGCAGACTGGAAAAGAGTAGTCGATGGTCGTCACGACTTCCTTGACTTTATAGAGCCGCAAGGCTTGGATTTGTTGAAGTATCGTTGTTATGTCGAACAGGTCTTCGAGGACAAAGAGGAATCCGTTCTGGATATACGGAGTGATCAAGTCGATGGGGAATCGTTGTCTCTTCGTTTTTAAAACCTGTACCATTAATGATATTGTCACTGACACGAATATTCAACCTCATGCTTCTTCCTGAACGCTCCGACTTATGTCATTCCTTCCGATGTAATGAGATGAAGAATCAATGAAAGCTTTTCTTTTATTTATCATTGTCGTTTATATTCAGTATGTTTTTTCGTCTAAAATTTTAGACTTAGTTGTTTTTGTTTGGAACATTCCAGATTGAATTCTGACTTTGTTTATCCGAATTTTTCCAAATGTGCTTTGTGGTTTGACATTTTAGTCGTGTAGAAGCTTTTTATCTAATCCGACTTTAGACGTCTGGATTGTATTTTGACGTCGTACGTTTTAGTCGACAAAAGAAAATTTATGGCTCATATGTCCAGGTACTTATTGCTCCATGGTTGATCAGACCAGATGTTTCATGTTTATGCCCGACTTGTTTGTCCTAATATATATATTTAGACTTTACTCGTAGCTTGATACTTTGGTCGTGCTATGTGTTTTTTGAGTAAGCTTTTAAGTCTAACTTTGTGGTTCTGACTAAACTTTATCGCTTGAAATTGAAACGAAGGGTGTAAACTTTGAAGTTTCATTCATAATATTTTTTCATATGTTTTACATTCCACGATCATGGTAATTGTTCACCCTCCATATTTTCCAACCAACATGTTCTTGGCCTGTTGATTTTTACCACTTTGTATGGTCATTCCCAGTTCAGATTTAGTTTGCCCACGTCTAGTTCCTTTGTGTTGAGTTGAATTTTTCGGATTACCCAATTACTGAGACTGAACATGCGAGACTTTACTTTTTTGTTATAGTAGCTGGCCATCCGTTGTTGGTAGGCAGTTGTTTTGATGGAAACATTTTCTCGATTTTCTTCGAGCAGATCCAATCCAACTCTGAATGCTTCATTATTTTCCTCTGCTCAAAACTCTTTGGTTCTGAATGTAGGCATACCAATTTCTATGGTATGCTAGGGAAAAAGGAGTTTCCCCTTTGGAGTCTTTTTCGTTGTCCTGTAAGCCAAATGATGGCTGACAGTTCGGATGTCCACAATCCCTTCGACGTTTCAAGTTTCCTTTTGATTGCCTCTAGGATCGTTTAGTTGGTGACCTCGGCCTGCCCATCTGCTTGTGGATGGGCAGGGGCTGAGAAGTGTTGTTGGATGCTCAAGTTTTCACACAACTTCTTAACCTTCTTGCCTTTGAATTACTTTCCGCTGTCTGCGACAGTCATTCTTGGGACTCCAAATTTGCATATTATGTCTTTCTAGATAAACTTTTCGACTTGAGCTTATCCTATTTTTGCTAGCGGCTCTACTTCTACCCACTTAGTTAAGTAATCTACCGCCACAAGGAGGAATTTCTTCCTGTTGGACATTGGGAGTGGCCCTACGATGTCCATCCCCCATTGTGGAAATGGCCATGGACTGCTTATCGGGATTAGATTTTGGCCTCGTGTGTGAGTATATGGGGCAAATCTCTAGCATTTGTCACAAGTACGAACGAGTTTATTTGCATTCGTTTGTATTGTCGACCAATAGTATCGCAGTGTCAGGGCTTTCTGGGCTAATGTTCTTCCTCCTGGATGGTTTTCACATTTACCATGATGAATCACTTGCATAACATAGTCAGCATCGTCGAGTGAAAGGCATCTTAGTAGTGGGCTAGTGACTGATCTCCTGTAGAGTCTGTTGTTAATCACCGTGTATTGTGTTGCTCGGTTTCGCAGTTTTTGGGCCTCCATCTTTTCCGTTAGAAGTTAATTATATACGTGAGGATTGGAATCGTCCAACTTTTTTCCTGGCCCGTTGCACAAGCTTCTTGCACTTGATTTTCCAGTATGGAACTTTTCAGTATCGTGACGAGCGAATTATCATTTTTTTTAAGTCTGCAATGCTTCCTTGGCTAGCTCGTAAGCTTTTTCATTCTCTGCCCTTACACAACACCAAATGGTTGCATACTGGAAACATTCGATCAACGCGGCAGTCTTTTGGTGGTAGGCTTTCATTCGAGCATCCTTGACTTGAAATTTGTTGTTCAGCTGATTGACCACCAATTTGGAGTCAGTGAAGACACTGGTTTCTTTTATTCCTAAGTGTTTTTCCAATTCCAACCCGGCTATTGCTGCTTCATTGATCGAGGCTTTGAAACTGAATTTTATCGCATTTTCTAAAGTTATGCCTTCCGAGTTATACAGGATCATTCCAGCTATGCTTTTAGACTCGTTGGATGCTCCATCGCGACGAAATATCCATTCATGGACAGTTTGTTTGGTTTTTTCCTCTTCGTGATTACTATCTAGTTGGCAGTCGTTGCTGCCTGTGAATTCAGTGATGAAATATGCCATTGTTTGAAATTTTATTGCAATTTTGGGGGTGTAGCTGATGTCGAACTGCCCGAGTTCTATTGTCCATTTCACCATTCTTCTGGATAGCTCTGGTTTGTGCAATAATGGCTGAAATGGTAGTTCGATTATAACAATGATTGGGTGAGCTTCGAAATATAGTCGTAGCTTTCTTGAAGATACGATCAGGGCGAGCGCCAGTTTCTCCAAAGCCGAGTAATTGATCTCCGCACCTTCAAGTGTTTTGTTGATGTAATATATTGGCTTTTGTGCGCCCTTCTCCTCTTGTATCAGTGCTGAGCTTACCGCATGGTCGGACATAGACAAGTGAAAATACAATGTTTCCCCTGTGCTCGATTTTGATAACAGTTTTGTGCTCCCCAATTATGCCTTCAAGCATTGGAAAGCTTTCTCGCATTCTTCGTTCCATTTGAATGTCTTATTTCCTTTCAAGATTTTGAAGAAAGGTAGACATTTGTCTGAGGACTTGGAAATGAATTTGTTAAAAGTCGATATCCTGCTATTGAGACTTTGCACACCCTTTATGTTCATTGGTGACTGCATGTTAAGAAGTGCTTCTATCTGTTTCGAATCAGCTTTGATTCCTCTTTGGTTGACCATGTATCCAAGGAATTTTCCTGATTCAGATCCAAATCTGCATTTCTCCAGGTTCAACTTTATTTTGTATCTTCGAAGCTGGGAGAAGGCTTGTTTGAAGTCTTTGATATGGTATTTTTCAGCATAAGCTTTTGATCAAAATGTCATTGATGTACACCTCCATTATCTTACCGATCTGGTATCTTAACATTCGGTTGACCAGTCGCTGGTACGTGTGGCTCCCGCGTTCTTTAGTCCGAATGGCATTACTCGGTAATATTATGTACCTCTTTCTGTTATAAAAGACGTCTTTTCTTAGTTAGGACGGTGCATCTGTATCTGACTGTAGCCAAAGTATGCATCCATGAAGCTCATGAGTTCGTGTCCGACAGTAGCATCCACTATTTGTTTTTTGCGTGGGAGTAGGAAATTGTCTTTCAAATAGGCTTTGTTCAGATCAATATAATCTACACATACTCTCCACTTTCCATTCTTCTTCTTTACCAACACCGCGTTGGCTAACTAGTCCGGGTAGTGAGATTCTCTAATCATTCCTGCCATTATCAGGCGGTGCACCTCCTCGTTTATTGCTTGGTTGCGTTTTGGGGCAACCGACCTTCTTTTTTGTCGGACCGACTTTAATGATACATCAAACCGTCCTCTGATTAGCACTGTACACGTGTCATGATAATCTCGTTAACAAAACAAAGCAGGCCCGATTGCATGCTCTATTGAGCGTGGCCCAAAGAGCATTAAGCCCATTATTGGTAGGATTCAGACAGTCGAGTCCGAGTTGCAATGAGCCATTAATCCCACACATCACGCGGTCCAACCCAATACTCGTTAGATCTCTAAGGCAAGTATTTGAGAAATCTACCCAAGACTGGCAAGCCAGCAACACATTGGATCCGACTAGGAAACAAATACTAGAGTATAAGTTGGGCAAGGAAACTTCCTTGCATGGACAACACTGAAAAAGGGAAACCTCTCCCATAGATCTAGGAGCACGAATCGTGTAGGGAAACTATCCACATGGACAGCTCCCAATTAAGAAAGGATCTTCAACAAGATATCTTTCCTAAACTACGCCACCAAAGGCCTAGCCGAACAAGGACTCTCACACTATAAAAGGGAGATAAGGTCGATGAACTTAAGGTATGCTACATAAACTCAATTTACAACTTTAATCCTCTCCTAAGCCTTATCTAACTTAAGCATCGGAGTGCCATCAGCTGCCACGCAGTGGTCCTTCGCTCATGTGTACTTGTGCAAATCTAGGTAAGCAATAATAAAGGAGAGCAGGAGTCGACTACATCAATTTGGAATCATCAGTGGGGAACGATAGACTTCCCCAGAAAAAGCAGTATTACCACCTTTTCTACAAAATCAGAGAGATGGTGACAACAAGGCCTTGCAACAATGGAGATGTTGTGGAACCCTCAAACGCTCAAATCGGCAAGACGCCGCCTGTTCCACCAATGCCACGAGAGGAACCTCCTCAGACCCTCGGGTTGGTAGCAGCCGCAGCAGACCCAAGGGTGGACTTACTTTCCACACAGATGCAGCAAATCGTAGAAACGCATGAGGCATTCAAACAGTGGAATCCTCCACCTGCAGAGGGAGACCATGAGTAGCGAAGGACTCGGTACCCAGAGAGCATAATCAAGAGAGTCGCGCTGCCCCAACAGCTTCTCAATGGACAAGAAGTGGAGGAGCGATCAATAGAGGCCCAGCCTCCAAAGCCGACAGGCACGTCTCTCACTACTCCATCTGTAACGGGACCACAAACCCAGGCGTGTTGTTTAGTCTCACGGTCCCTCCGTTCATGCATGGATTATATTATGGATGAACCGCTGCCAAAGAAATACACACCATCAAAGTTGGGGTTTTTCGACGGAATAGGAGACCCGTCTGATCACTTGCGCCACTTTCAGCATGTCATGGCTCTCAAGGAAGGGTCTGATGTGATAATGTGTCGAACATTCCCTGCAAACCTGAAGATATCAACACTGACGTGGTTCTATAGCCTTCCTCCGAAATCCATCGATTCATTTCAAACATTGCCATTGGCGTTCCTCACACGCTTCATGGGCAGCCAAAGGCTTAGGAAGGGCCCGCATTATCTGCTGACTCTAAAGTAAAAAGAACGAGACATTGAGGAAGTACGTTACTCGTTTTAACAATGAATTGACCCTCTCGATGACTGTAGCGATGACACCACCATCACGACTTTCACTTTGGGTCTGAGAAGAGGCAAGTTCTATAACTTCCTTACCCTGGACCCCCCAATCAATGTGACAGACTTGCTCAGAGATGCCCAGAGATACATAACTCTGGATGAAATGCTAGTCGCCTAGAGAAAAGCAGAGACAAATAAGAAACCCTTTGTTCCAAAGGATGGAAAATAGGGGAAGAAGAAAGAGGACGATGACAGTAACAAGAGGAAGCGCACAGACAGCAAGACCGCTTCAGGTCGCACAAGGTAGGACAAGGCCTCTAATTACGTCGGGTTCAGGACAAGGCATTCTTGATTCCATCAAGGACTGGAAAGAGCTAACGTGGCCGCTTAAGCAGTGAGGAGACCCCGCTCGATGCGACAACATCAAATATTGCACCTACTACAAAGAAGGCGGACATGATACTGAGGATTGCAGAAACCTCATAGAAAAAATTGAGTACTAGATCATGAAAAGTAAGCTTAAAGAGTTCCTAGGCTTGGACAGGAGGCATGGTCAAGCAAAGGAAATAGCAGACGCTGTGAAGGAGATTGAAAAGGAAGCTATGCGCGCGGAGGAGCCCCGATGACCTGATGACCAAAGTACAGCTATCAGGAAATTCAGAAGTCAAAGCTAGCAGCGCAATCCATACTAATAAACAGCTAAGTAACGATACTTAAGCAAACGGTCACCAACTCCAAGAGTTGTTAATCAGAAGGGAACTGCCCGCCAGCACGAAGTCTACTATTCGGTAACTTTTCTAGCTTTTAAAACAAATCGCTAGAGGGGTCGTAAAATTCGATCCAAGACCATTTGAGCCTCCTTCAGGGCCGGAATAGCTCAATCTCCGCTTGGAGTTAAATTATTTGTTGTTTTGATTTCGTTTCTTGTTTTCTACTTTGCATTTCAGTTTAGAAGAGGTGTACGTACAAAACACATTCCAGAAATAAAATAGATTTTATTGATTGCAATGAGAGTTATTAAAAAGCTTGCCGACAAAGTATCTAAGTCCTATGCAAGTATCTATCCGCTGAAACAAGGGTAGAGACTTCGATCTGCTAATCTGCTTCTAGAAGAAAAGGAGGTGAAAGTAAAGTGTTTGCAACAGAAGGCGAAGAAATGCACTCAATTCATTGCTCCGTCAAATCACCTTGTAAGGATGATTCGAAGGTGGCAACATGAGCCTCAAAACAAAATGCAGACGTCTTCAACCTGCCAGACTACCGTACGAAAAGGGACGAGAACTGGAGCAGAATGAGGCAAAAGGAGGATGACCCTCAAGACGAAAGTTTTTGAAATGCGGCTGAGCTAATGTCACTGAAAAGAAGGTCGCATTCATCAGAACTCCGCTCCACCAACTTTCCTTCCGGTTGGGGCGTCACAGGTGAAGCCCAGAGTGAACAAACGCCACAAACTAGCTACAGGAATTATCACCCAACAACAGTGGTGAATGGGCACTCAGAAGCCACAGAATATGGAAAACAGACCCGTCCCCTGAGGAACAGTCTGTACTTCTTCTACGAAATATAAGAAGATATTACAAGATCTCATAGGATCAACCAGATGCCCGCCCAGATCAAGCGACATCACATAATAGCAAGTTTATCAAGACTCGTCGACGCAAATGTCAGAACATCTGAAGGCTCCAATGAGGGAGATCTTCCTTCAACCTTTGGAAACCCCAAAACAAACTCTCTGGTAAGATGCATTTGATTAACATGCTCTATTATTCTCATTGCAGCGCTTGAACGCAAAATAACCAACCTATATAGGCGAGATGGTTTACGAAGCAACGTCAGTAAGCAATTACTTCAGCCTATATAACGGGAAAACAACGGTTAAAATTGCAACTGCACAAGTCCACATCTTTTGAATTAATGACCCTGCAAGCAACTACATTAACTCGGGGAGTAATCAATATTGAACCGTCTCCCAGTATGCACCGTATCCCTGGCACGCTGATCCACCAGTGTTATAAAAAAGTTATGAGGTAGACAGGCGGCGAGCAGGGAACTAGCGCCCAGAGGACTAGGCGGGGGCCTCGACAGTTTTTTTTTTTTTTTTTATAACTTATAAAAGTTAAGCATAATAGCATATAAATTACTTCTAATTCAATGCTAATATACATGCAAAATGTATTAAAAAAAACAGTCTAATTTTTTATTTTTATCAAATTTGAAATAAATTATTTTTTTTTAAATTCAAAAGCCAGTCTAGGCTAGCACCTAGGCCCCGCTTAGACCGATTTTTTGAACACTGTGATCCACAAAGATTTTTCTAATTGGGCCTCTCCACTAATGGGCCCAAGCTAATACATTGCCAGATCTGGCCCAGCACATGCAAGGGAATAAACAGCAAATGCCCTGAGCGCCCACAGAACAAGGAGCGTGCCTATAGATTATTATTATTAAATCCAAGGCGTCAACTCCACTATCATTTTGCTGATGTTCATTAAAGACAATAAATATATTATTAGTCAAATCAATCGATCTGACACTGGATTCAGACTGCCAGGCAAGCTAAGTAAGTCAGGACACCCAAGTCAGACTTACTTGCCCAAAATTTTATTCTTACCAAAGCTTAGTTAATTCTGACTGATTACAATAGCTTTTGGTCCGCTCTAACACCTAGCCCGTCAAAAGCGACAACAATGGGTTAGAAAGTGGGAGCTTAGTCAACGTTCGTAATACCTAACGCGATGGCTTGCCAAGGACCATTGTCCAACTATAGATGATGGTTGTCGAACCTAACCAAAGCTTAGTCAGTTTCGACCTATGACAATAGCTTTTGGTAAGCTCTAACGCCCAGTCCGTTAATATAAATGGGTGTCTACGGTTCAGATAGTGGCAGCTTAGTCAGCACTTTGATGCCTGATAGAGATGGCTTGCCAGGGATCATTGTCCAAACATGGGCAATAGTGACCAAAGCTTAGCCGGTGACGACCGACGATGATGGCTTCTGGTCTGCTCGAAGCCTAGTCCGCAAATAGCGGATTTCGACGGCTTAGAAAGTGGGATTCTAGTCATCGCTCTCGACGCCTGATTAAGAACGCTTGTTAGGGGTCACTACTCGTATGCAGTCAGTAATCGCCGAACCCCGACCAAAGCTTAGTCAGTGGCCGCTGATGACGATGGCTTTGGTCTGCTCGAAGCCTAGTTTGCTGCGCGCAGATTACGACGGCCTAGAAAGTGGATGCTTAGTCAATGCTCATGTAGTATGGTGAAGACGGCTTACCAAGGATCATTGGCCAACTATAGACAGTGATCGCCGAACCCTGCAAAGTTTAGTCACAACGACTGACGATGATAACTTCTTACTCGCTC
Source organism: Berberis vulgaris (assembly GCA_963556465.1). NCBI lineage: Eukaryota > Viridiplantae > Streptophyta > Magnoliopsida > Ranunculales > Berberidaceae > Berberis > Berberis vulgaris. The sequence goes on from OY747128.1 coordinate 61,781,185, forward strand.
CAATTCCTAGTCCGCCACGAACGGATCAAGATGCGTTGGAAAGTGGGAGTCTCGTCAGTGCCCTCGACACCTGATCAAGATGGCTTGTAAGGGACCACCGTGGTCTTCGAAACTTGACCCCGATTTAGTCAGTTATAACTAGTGACAACAACCCCCGGTCCAATTAAGCCTATTCTACTAATAGAAAGTAAATACGAGTCAAAAGTCCGATCAGAGTTCTGAAAATTAAACCCAAACGACTCGCAAGGACTATTTTCTAATCATCAACAACGGTGCACATGCTGAGACCACAGTTTGACTAATTCGCTTATAATAGCAACAACAATTGCTGATTCAACAGACAGCCAAACCGCCAAACAAAGGGTGTATTACACTCTCCGACTTTTAAAATGAGTATGACTATAATTGCACAAGATATTGTAGCACAAAAGGTCATAACTCTCAACAAGAGATCAATCATAAAGCTTATTTGCCTAGCAGGGCTTCTCTTCTGACAATTAATGTCGAAATAAGAAAAAACAGGTAAAAGCTAGCAGAAATATTAAAAGAAAACAAACATGTGCAAAGTATTATTCATTTGTGAACTAAAAAGAAAATACAAGATTCACCCCTCATCAGGAGGAGAGTCAGATACAACATAACGAGACTTAGCACGGGAAGAAGCAGGAGACACATCTGTACGTGTTGCCTCTCGATCCCCTTTATCAGGGTTGCCTTCTTCTTCAGAATCCATTCGCTCCGTGAGGTGTTGTGGCAGAGTATTTTGGGCTAATTAAGGTCACACGAAATCAACCCACTCCGGCCCTTTCTTGGCCCGGAATACTCTTGCATTTATCCAATCCAATATTTCTATTACGAATAAAACTTCCAAACATCAGTAAAACAAAGCCTTCCTATCTATTTCTAGAAGGCGATACTAGACTTTTCAGTTTTAAGTTCAATTGGAAGTTTGTTAATAGATCAGTGCCGGATTGGTATCTTCATGTTTGGGCACTCAGCAAGAAGGAAATCCAAACTCCACATATGCAATATCTTTATAATATGAGAAATCCCATTCGGGATGCTCCTCATTCATCAAATGCAACAGCTCCAGCCTTCCATGCACGTCTCTACTGAACTCAAACGTGTCTTGGGACTTGAAAAGCTTCGCTTCGCACCCTTTTGATTCAGCGAGTTCCCACTCCAGCCGTTCCAGTTTGCCAGACAGCATATTAGTCTCGGACTGTTCGGCACCCAACTTATCATTGATGATATTCAGCTCCCTCTGAGCCAAAAGGAATTGTCCTTCAGCAGTCCGCGCACTCTTGGAGTTGAACTTAATGTCGGCCTCAAACTACTGACATCGAACAGTCCACTCGAACTCCTTCTTGACCCCTTCAATTTGCAGAGTCGACAGTTCAGCCTACGCTCCTGCCTCCTTTTTAGAACACTGACACCGCCTTTGGCTGTCTTCACTGCATCAGGGCCCTCATCAACAACTTTCCCTTTGCCCGCAACAATCGGCTCTTTTTCACGCACCGATTTAGAATCAGTTGACGGAGAAGAGGGAAGCGAGTTATTCCTTAGACCCATCGTCAACTCAATATGAGGACGGGAACGATATGGAGCACAGTACATGTGATGAGAAAAGGGACCCTTCACCATGGCATCAACAATCGAACAACTTTTCAACAGGTTCAGGATCCAGAGAAATGCGGAGCTCAAAGTCCTTTATTGAAAAGTGGTGACCATCCAAAACTTATATGCCTGCTTGCAGCATTTTATTTTGAAACTCTGCCTACTTGGTGCTTAGTTTGGTCACATCCTCCACGCCAACCATTTGCAGATACTCTCTCTCCAAGTCAGGAAGAGAGATAGGGGCCATGGTTTGAGCATCACTATTATCAGAAACAGCAGTTTCATCTGGCACTTGCCCGACAACATCACCTTCTTCGGAGAAATCCAAGTGCCTGTGGACGGATCTAGGCAAAGCACAAGACATCTTCAGATGTACAGGAGAAGGAAACGCCTCATCTATTTCTGCCCTCCTCAAAGGGCTCGAAATCCTGATCTTGCGAAGTTTCCTCTTCCTTGAAGCAGATACACTTTCGGGCTTTGGCTTCTTTACCAGAAAAAAGTGGAAGCCACGTGCCAATAAGCCCACAGTCCGTTGCGTTCAACATTAAGAGACTTAACGACATCCTCTACCTCTAAACGAGGCATGTCACGGAACGCATCCAAAGTTGTTTTATCTTCAGCGGAAAGTGGCGAAGTCGGGAATTTCCCTACAAAAACCACACCTGGTCAATCTATATGCAGTTAACACAAGCAATATCGGAAAAATGGTCAACTTACTCAGTAGTCTAAATTCACGCTTGATCGAACAGCCAACAAGCTCAAAGTATGTCGAGTCTGCAGGAGCAATGAAACAAAACTTCTGCCATGATTTAAAATCATCAGGCAGATTGCCGAAGCAGTTTGGCGACGTCAACACACACATAGCGTGCTTGTTTATCCGAGGAAAAATAAGCAATTGCATCGCCCTTGAAGACACTCGGACACCGGCGTCCTTAGCCCTAATCAGAATGGCAATCACAGTCCTATAGCCGTTCGGCACCAGTTGAGCTGGTGCAATACCGAGGTATGCCAAGAACTCCCAGATCTCCTTGATAACAGGAAAGTGGTTACCTGATTGAAGCATGCCTCGGTGAAGACAGATAAACCCCTCAGGAGGGGACAATGGCGTCAGATCAGCACCCAGAGTGTAGAGCACCGGGTCATCAGAAATCCCGTATGTCTTACGGAGGACTTTCAAATTAGATTCAGAAAGCAACCTCTCCTAAAAAAACTTATGGCCCTTAGCAAACAGTTCATTAGAAAACTGATTTTGGCCCCCCGTAAAGGAAAATACAAGCCTTCGAATATGAAGGTTAAGCAAAGTCAAAAGCACATAAGGCAATATGGCAAAACATAATCTCTGAGATCGAAAGAGTAAAGAGGCTATACTCCACAAGCAGAAGATCTATATAGAAAACTGAACTTCTGCCTTCCTTTTTTCAAGCTGGCGCACGCTCAATTAGTGAAATTTTCCGCTCGAGGAAACAACTCAGACTCAACCATCATGACTGCACAATTGCTTCATGAAATGACCTAGGACCGATAAGATGGCCCACCAACTCGAGGGGAGTAGCTGATGATACATTAAACCGTCCTCTGGTCATCACCGTACACGTGTCATAATAATCTCGTCAATAGAACAAAACAAGCTCGATTGCATGCTCAATCCAGCGAGGCCCAAATAGCACTAAGCCCATTGTTGGCAGGATCCGAACAGTCGAGTCCGAGTTGCAATGAGCCATTGAGCCTACACGTCACGCGGTCAGACCCAATACTCGTAAGACTTCTAAGGCAAGTATCTGAGAGATCTACCCAAGACTGGCAGGTCGGCAACACATTGGATTCTACTAGGAAATAAATACTAGAGTATAAGTTGGGCAAGGAAACTTCCTTGCATGGACAACACTCAAAAAGAGAAACATCTTGCGCAGATCTAGGAGCACGAGTCGTGTAGAGAACTATCCCACATGGACAGCTCCCAATTAGAAAAGGATCTCCAGCAAGATCTATTTCCCTAAACTACGCCACCAAAGGCCTAGTCGAACAAGGACTCTCACACTATAAAAGGGAAATAAAGTTGATGAACTTAAGGTATGCTACAAAAACCCAATTTACAGCTTTAAGCTTCTCCTATGCCTTATCTAACTTAAGCATTGGAGTACCATCGGCTGCCACTCGGTGAATCACATCTTTCAAAACGCTGTTAGGTACAGAAGGTTGGTCGAGCTGCCCATGTCGACTAGTACCCTTTTGATATCCCATTTGGCTATTAGTAATGAAATTACCAGGGCATCATTATGAGAGAAATGGACTACCTTCGCGTCCTCATTGGAGAAGGTCATAGTTCGTTGTGTCGTTCTGGCGCGTTGTGCCAAAAGCTCTGGGTATTTGATCCTTGTTCGTAAATCTCGGATCGATTGCTTCCAAGATCGATTGGATAACTCTTTTATCCAGTTACGCCATGAAAGACATATATTAGTTCCCTTGATTGTTCCTCTAATTTGGTTTCTCTCCCTTTGGACTCTCTCCGCCTGATGAACTCTTCGAGTCATCCTTTTTGGATATGGCATTGATCCTGTCCTTTAAGTTGTAGCAGTCCTCGGTGTCGTGCCCGTAGTCCTCGTGGAAAGAGCAATATTTGTTTTTACTTCGTCCATCTGGATCTCCTCTCATTCTAGGTGACCACTTAACGTCATCCCACTTTGCCATGGTCTTCAGAACCTCAGCTCGATTTGTTTTCAAAGTTGTGAATGATTTGTTTGTCAATCCTTCATATTTGGAGCTTCCAGGTTGCAACCTTTTAGGTTCTTATTGGTTGAACTCAGATCTACCACTGGTTCGATGTCTTTTCGACTAGCCACTTTCCTCTTGGAGCCTGTCATTCCTCCATCATTTTTCTCTCCTCTCTTGGTTGGCAGAAGCGTGTCTCTTTTCGAATTAATTCTTCTTCCTAACAACCACCATCTCCTCGAGAGTGATGTGTTTTTGGGTGGTCTTCAATAAAGTCACCATGTTCTTTGGGAGGTCTAGGTTCAGATAATCATAAAATGGTCCCCTTTTTAGTCTGGATGTGAAAGTGGCAATGGCCGTGTCATCGCTGCAACCGTTAATCATGGTCAGCTCATTGTGAAAGAGTGACGTATTCCTTATGGTCTCCTCGGGCTTTTGTCTGATGTGAAGCAAATAGTGTAGGCCTATTTTCATTCTTTGACTACCGATGAACCTCGTGATGAAGGTATTGGCTAGCGCTTGGAATGAGTCTATCGACCTCGAGGGCAAGCTGTTGAACCAACTCATCGCTGTGGAGATGAGACTGGTTGGAAATTTTCGGCATAGGATGGACTATGTGCTCTCCTTCAATGCCATCATGTGGTGGAAGTGTCGTAGATGGTTTCTGGGATCAGTGGTTCCATCGTATGCCTCGAACTTTGGGGGAGTGAACTTTTTTTAGAGGAGTTATCATGAGTGCGTCAGAGAACGACGGTCTAGCCAGTTCGTACAACACGTTAAGATCTGTGACTCTGATCTTGAATAAATTTGTGCATGGGTCCCATCATTTTAAGGGGGCCATCTGTTGGTGGTTTACTGCTTTCGAGATCCACTTGCTGAGGTTCTGTAGGAACTCCATTACTCTCTCAAGCATGGTTGGCGGATTGAGCGTGCTCTTGAGTGAGTTTGTCCACCGTTTTGATCAAAAGATCCATCTTGGTCATGAGTTGATCTACGCGAGGATTCGTGGCAGTGCCGTCGGATGTTTGAGATGACTGGGCTATCGATTCATGTTGTAGCTCTCTGTTGCCAAGCATGGTTGGCTTGAAAGTTGTTACTGAGTTTGAAGCATGCATTGTAGGTAATATGGCTTCACCAGTGGAGAGATTGTTTGGATTATTGCTAAGTTGAGTGTCTGTAGAGTGTTTCATCTGTTCTAAAATATTTTTAACTGCTGATCAGAACTTAGGAAGCTTCCTACTGCAAACTCTCTTCTTGAAAGGAAATTGTTGTTCCCCAAGGATGGCGCAAACTGATTCGTCCAAAATCTGGTATCCTATAAGTTTGACCTGCAAAACAAATGTTAGATTGTCAAATACCACCTTTTTGGTGGCCGAAGGCACTCCAATGCTTAAGTCTGTAAATCAGTTGGAGATGGAAATAAATCTAGATAGAACTCAGTTAAATTGCATACTTTTGTCAAATGTTCCATTTACCTTATATAGTGCTCATTGTTAATTTTTTGCGTGACTTAAGCATGTAATGCGCAACAAAATGAGACGTTTTTTTTATAATAGTCTCTTCCTTTATGAAGATACGTCCTTGGGAACGTAACTCGCTCCACGACTCTTTTTCTCTGTAACGTTCCTCTTCTTTAAGGGAGAATTTTGTTAGGTCTGGATTTGGGCCTCTGACAATGATTTATTCTGATGGGCATTGTTTGGGCTTTCTCCACCAGGTCCCTTTTTGAGCTTTGTGAGTTGGCCTGATCTTGAAATATTTGATCGTCGCGATAGACGATCTCTGCCACTTGTACAGTTGTGATGGCAGTCTTATTTGATGTATCATTAAATGTAAAAACAATAAGTACTGCATATTGAAAATAACTTGAAAATATTATAAATACCTCCTAACCAACCCAAGTGGAGTGAGCAACATGGCCATCATAATTCTCTAATATAGATGCATTATTGGGACCACCAGGATAAGAAACTTTGTTAGGTTCTAGATCTTCATCGGGACCAAGTTCTACATAAATAACTAGTGACTCTCAACCCTCTGCATCACCCTGGGCCTTTGCCTCCCCTTGAGCCTCTGCATCCCCCCGCGTTTGCTCACCCTCCTCATCCCCCTCACCCTTATCCGCTTTCTAACGTCACGAACCACACTACGTTGACTTTGAGATAGCAATAGAGTGTCGCCGCTTCATCCGCGACAATCAAATCACTTCCTATTGTATCTTTTCTCTTTTTCATCTCTTCTTCTCTCATCTTCATCTCATTTTCTTTCTCCCTTCCTTGTTGGACTTTTTGTATTGTTTCCTCTTCCATCCTTTCTTTATTTTTTACGGTTATAGTCTTTCTCAAAGACACAGTCATTGGTCGTATTTCAGTTGGATGATCCCCACCACCTACACTACTACCAACACCACCACCTACACTACTACCAACATCACCACCAACACCACTAACAACAGCATTTCCAACAACACCACCACCAACATCACCACCTACACTATTGTCGTCACCATCACACCACCACCGACAACATCAACACCACCACCAACAACCTTTTCCACAACATCTTTGTTTGTCTTTGCAATACTAAACATTTAACATAAATATGAAACAATTAAAACAAAACAATCGAACACAATGAAGAGAATAGAAGTTTACCTGAATTCGTTTGGGTTTGGTTGAACAATCGAACACAATGAAGACCACGCACCAAATAGAACCAACTGAGCCTAGAATCGTACACAAACACACTGATTCGCACACAAACAGACCCTAAATTGCATGAAAACTTCCAACCTTTTAATCACACTCCAACGGTAGATGGAAAGAGAAGAAAGTAGAGCAAGCGAGTAGAAAGTAGAGGGAGAATGAGGGCGGAAAGAGTGTGCAAAGTTCAAACGTTGGGAGAAATACTATTTCGATGTGGGAGAGAAATGATATTTTTTTTAAAGAGTTTATATTGGTGGTGTCCTTCAGTAGGTGGTGGTGTCCTTCAGTAGGTGGTGGTATCCTTCAGAAAGGTGGTGGTGTCCTTCAGAAAATAGGGGGTTGGTGGTGTCTATCAGTAGAAATGGTGGTGTTATTTAGCAAGGGCATTTTTAGTTAGGCCTCATTAGTTTGTGTCTAATTGAGTCTAGTACTCATCTAAAAACTAATTGAGTCTAACCCTCAATCAGGACTATATAACTTATCTTCCCTAAATGAACAGTAAAAAGTATGTCTTCAACTCTAAATTTTATTTTCTATTTTGCCCTTTCAAACTCAAATTATTTATAATCAAACCCAGCTCATCTCAGTATTCATTAATTATACTTAAGCCCCTAAATAATTTATTTGAAGCTCTTTAATTATCTATAAATTATAAATATGCCTCGACATCTCCACATTTTATAATTTTTTACATTCCAAATCAGCGCGTCTTAAACATTGATATATTACATTTAAGCCCTTACCATATTTCAAGTCTCCAAATTATCTATAAATTATAAAAAGGCCCTTACAACTAACTTTTTTAATTTTCCACTTTGTCTTCATATTTCATATGTTTACAATCAAAACCAGTTCATCTGAAACATTAATTAATTATTCTTAAACCTCTAATATAATCATTTATTTGAAGTCTTCTAATTATTTATAAACTATACATATGCCCTCAAAAATATAAAATAATAATAATAATAAAAACAAAAAAATAATAATAAAAAATAATAATAATAATAATAATAAATAAAATAAAAAAATAATAATATTGAATATTCGCACACTTATGTGCGTCCACCCCTAGTTAGTGTATTTCGAAAGGAGTTTTACTAAAGCGAAAATGAATGGTCGAATTGATCAAGGTTATTTATAAAAGGGTATTTTTTAGTTTGACACTCATTAGTTTATACCTATTAGAGTTTGGCTCTCGTTTTGAAAACTATTTGAGTCTAACCCTCATTTTCTAACGAAACCATTAAGTCCACGTCATTGACCGATCAAGATTAATTTTCGAATCCTTTTACCCTTACCTTAGGTGAAACTAATTTCATTTTAGGTTAAGAGGTGCATGGAATGCCATTCCAGAAGAGAAAGAAAAAAATTGTTTGAAACAGGCAAAAAGAAAGTGATTGTGACTAATCACCAAAAAATATATCATCAGTCGTCAGCGTCACAAGTGATAGATCTCATATATTTGTTAATTAAATTAATTTAACTGGGTGTCTTCTCCATACACAAGAATGATTTATAACCAATCTCCCGCAATCAGGTTTATTCTTAAAATCATGGGGATGTTAATTTGATCCTGAAGCATGCATCTGTACGATGTGAAAAGATTGGTTAACAAGGATATATTTGTGAAAGAGCAAATTTGTTGAAATCTGCGGGTAAGTATTTGTTTCCATTGCAGGAGCATGTAAATGACAGCGAGGAAAGCAATAGCTACAGGGTGTTGCAGAGAGTTCCACTGACTGACCCATACCAAGCCATATGCATAAACCAAATTATGGTGCGGGGAGGTTACATAAAGCAAAGAGATGACAAAAAGTTGCACAAACTCCATTTTAATTCCACATCCCATTTTTCTCACTTCGGGTAGGTGTTAATAAGAAATACAAGTGGATGTCATATCTAAAGATAACTAAAGATGGGATGGATTGGTTCATATTACATATGTATGGGTAAATCGAGCAAGACACATAAATTTGACAGTAGGAAATCTTAAGTTTTAAGAACTTAATCGAATTCAGATTAAATTAGATGATTATTGTTGAATTTGGATTAGATGAATATTGTTGAACATTTTCGTCAAAGAAAATGAGAGTTGAGACTCAAATAATTTTCAAACCGAAAGCCAAACTCTAATAAATTATAAACTAACTAGGGGAAAAAAAAAAAAAACCTCCCAATGATTCAGACCCACCCACCATCTTCAATTTTCTGAAAAGCCAATTTCAAATTGGATGAATTGATGCTCCCAAGTGTTCTTCTGGTTGATTTTCTACACACTAGAATCCAAAATAATTTATCAAAACAATGCAAGACAAATGGGGTATCCAGTGAAACAACTCAAAACACAGAATTGTAAGAGAAAAAACCAAAAGTTACTCATTTTCACTTGCAAGCTTTGAAGAAATCTATCTCTACTGTTGAATTTCTTTGAGATCTGATTTCTCTCTCCTTTTTCTTGCTAATCAGTTCTGACTTGTGTGGACAAATCCAATGAGGAAAACGGCGTCTATTGAGGTCAATGCAAGAGGCTTACGATGAGGAGGAAGAAGAAGATGAATACTATGAGGAAGATGGAGAGAGTGGAGGATTGTTGGATGACCTGTGTGCAGGTCTGAGCAAGACGAAGGAGAGGAGGGCAGGGCAGTTGTTTCGCCTACAACAGTGATTATGAGATCCAATGAGAGGAAGAGGTTGAAGACCCGCCACCTCTGACTGCTTGCTTCAAGTTTCAAAATGCTTGTCTTGACTGAGTATTACCAAAACATTACTGAAACTATTGATGGAAATGAGGAACACTTAGCATGGCAGCACTGTCAGAAAATTGAGCCCCTTTTCGGGAGCGAGGAAACGCGCGAGGGATGAGTGCTCGCCCCCTAGAATTTCTGCAGAAAATCTAGAGAGTCAGGCCAACGTCAGGCCAGGCCCAATACCGCATCTCTAGGATGATGGACTGTATCGGGCGTAGGCTTGGCTCTCTAGAAAAGTTCGTGTTTGGGATACAAATTCGGAACTCTTTTATATTAGAAGAATATAAAAATTTTAGGCTGCGTTATTTGGGTGTTTCTTTTGTGCATGTTAAGAAATTTTTTTTACACTTCTACCCTTTCTGTGCATGGTGTTTGAGGTTGTGTTTTAAAGAGAATAAGTAAAAAGTCAAAAAAAAAACACTCAAAATAGGCACTCAAACAAGGCAGAGAATATATTCAGACTTAATTTAGACTATATTCTTTCGAGGTGGGTGAATTCAAAGAATAGGGTAAAATGAGATAAGAGAAAATTGTTGGTAGTCCTTTTGATTTGTGAAGTCATCTTCAGCCTTAGATGTTTTTGTTTTTTGTTATTTTAGATCTGGCACATGACATATAAGTGAAGGGTATTGTGAATTTTCATGCAATTGAAATGGTAAGAGGAGTCAAAGGTGTACCAACTGAGTTGGTAGAGGTGTGAAATGGTATCACATGTCACGGATTCAAACCCAACCGACAGCATAAGATGGAGAGGGTTAAGGGTAAAAAAATAAAAAATAAAAATAGTAAGAGGAAGTCAGTAGTTTGAGGGTTAGACTCAATTTGTTTTTAAAATGAGTATTATACTCAAATTAGACACGAAGTAATGAGGGCAGAACTAAAAAAAAAACTCTTTCAAATACTATTACCAATTCTAAAACCATTTTTTTCTTCTTCTGATAGAAAATTCCATTACATTCAAACTCCAAACAACAGTCTGGGAGGTTAATGCACATGCCAATATCAACTTAAATAAAATTACTACTACTGCTAATGGAAGAACCCAAAACACAGCTATTAAATCGAGCAAATAGGTGAGCAGAAACATCAACTGAGATGTAGATTCTGTACTCGATCCTTCTTTGGGCAGTGCATGGGACAAGAAGTTTCCATTCTATTACTATTAAGGATACAGATGCAGCTAGGTTGTGTGCTTCCATATTTATTTGCATTCTAATGAAATGGATTTGATAGAGTGAAAATCTCCTAGTGCAGACTTAAAAGGGACTGGGACCAAAGATATGTGGTTTTTATGACTGTTAATGGTTGTTTCAATGCTAGCCAGTTGATTCATTAACATCGAAAATTTTGGCTCCCTTGATAAAATCAAGCTTCTCTTTTCCATGGAGATCATGAGAAACAAACAAGGCCAGAATTATTTTTAAATCGCATCAAGTAGTTATGAGAATTATTCTGCCAGAATTATATTCTCCAAACCCCTAGCCTTAACCATTTTGGGGACACCCAACTAGAGTGTACAGGACTTGAAAAAATAACATATTTCCTCCAAACTTATAAAGCCAACACAACACAAAACCTGCAGGTGGGAAATTTTAGTTGATAGAACTATTAGGGAGTTGTGAAACAAGAAGCCAATGTTTAAGACTACTGACTACATTTCTTTGGACAATCTATTATTACTAGGGGTGTGCATCCCATCCCGTAATCCCAAATCCGTCCCGATCTCGTCTTGATTTTTTTGAGTCCTTTTGGGATTGATCAAACTCATTCCGATCCCGTCCCGATCTAGAATGGAATGGGATAGGAATGGAGATTTTCAATCCCACCTATCCTATCCCGTCCCGAATTTATTTATTTAATATTTATTATTATTAATTTTAATTAAAATACTCTCCTAAATTAAAGTTTAAGATATATTGAAATTAAATCAATATGAGATGAAATTCTAAATGAATTAAATTATTTTAATATTTATTTATCTAATATATGTATATAAATTTGACATTATTGGTGTGTAATGTGAGATAAAGTTCTTTTGTTAATTTTTATTGGAAGACTCTTTAGTACATACTCGTCCCGTCCCGTCCCGATTCCGTGTGGAATGGAACGAGGTCGGTATGAGGTCAGTCTCATCCCATCCCATCCCAATCCCGAATGAACGGGATAGTATAGTGATGAGGTCCATCCCGTCCCGTGCCCACCCCTAATTATTACTCGAGCAACAATGCATTTGATCCAACTCAACTACAGAAACTGAATATCACTTTCAAGAAGGAAATGCCTTCCACTACGCTAAGCCGTAATCAAATTATCAACAACAACAAAATGATTTACAGAACGAAAAGACCTCTTTGCAAAGAATGCTGGCTGTTGCAATCAACAAACTGAGGTGGAATTGCTAGTGTTTGACATCTTAGTAGTTCAGTAAAGAGTATTTTACACGTATCACCATCTTCCCCTTCTCCACTCCTAGCTTCGCCCCAGTTACCAACCAATGACCAGGCATATCTTGCGGCCCCTTAGACATCTCTGTGATGTCAACAATCTTCCCCAACTTCCCAGTTTGACTTGAACTATCAGCCTTCTTATCATCTGAATTTTCATGCTTCTGTGTCTGACCTGTACTGGAAGGACTATGATCCCATACTGATCTCCTTATAGTGCACCCTGGTACTTTCAAGAAGAGAAGTTTGATGTGTAGCACGCTTTTGGCCCCAAAATCCCACACGCCCAGCTGAGCTCCTGTTACAATATGAACCCCAGAAAGCTCCCCAATATTAGTCTCAGTGTGCTCTATGGGAGCTGTGCTAACATGAAAGAAGTTCTTCCACTTGATTGGTTCGAACCACCTGCTGTCTTGTTCTTCTGGGCCTTGCCACTTGGGTGCTCCAACGGCCATGTGAGTGTCCCAATGCGGTTGAAGGATCTTAGGAAGAGATGCAAGATGCTGCAACTGGATTGCTAGACGATTGTGCTTGCTTCCTTCTAGGCAAAGCCTAAGCCCAGTGACGGGCTTACGACCAACAGTTACCTGTAACCAATATTATAGCAACCTTTACTTAGTGATTCTAATATTCTATATACTGATGACTCGAGATGATTTCATATCATTTTCAGTCTTGAGATTTCCTTTCTTTTTTTGTTTTATCTTTTTAAATACAATAACTTGAAAAAGCCCGCCCATTATTTGAAGTCGAGTACTCGTAATGTCATGGAATATTAAATTCGGCTAGGCAATTTACTCGCTGAGTACTCGTGACAAGGACCTAGAACGTGTTGAGTATTGTATTACATGTTGGGTGCTTTAATCGCCTAAGTATTCAACTGAGATATCAAGTTTCTTACTCGGCGAGTACTACGCACATATTTCACTTTTTTTTTTAAAGAAATACCTAAGGTTAGTGCCATGGGGAGCTGATGATGCAGGACCAAACAAGATCAATAACTACTGGACTAGATATAGAACAATGAGGATTCTTGATGAAGACGATGTAAGAGGTGAAAGGTGGAGATTAGTGACGGTAGTCTTTGCTAAGGATGATGACAAGTTTTTACATTAACATCAAGGATGGTGTACGCTTTTTCTTCTGATCGGAATTTTGGTTCTAAATAGGAAGTCGACCACTTTAAACTAGATGATTGTTGTTACTTGTAATCAGAAACAGAAGTTCTTATTAGATTGTGAAGTCGGAACTTATAGTAAGGGGGTACTTAGCTCTTGGTGCTAAAGAAGAAAACAAATCACCCTCTAAGTTATTAAGATGGCAAAGGCAACATTGATATTTTTTTAACATGATCAGACAATATTAGACTAGAAGATGAAACGAGCAAGTGATATAACAGGAAGTGAGAGAGTCTCTCGCAAGAAGAAGAAAAAAATAAAAAAATAATAAAAAAGGCATCAGTTACAAAAAACTAAGGCTCCCCAACCAAACATGGAGTCATTTGACACATCCTTAAAAGTAATGATGATATTGACGACTCATGTAATTAAGTTTTGCCACTTGAGAAATTGAAATAATTTCATAACTCTAGTGATTCTAAATGTTATTTTATACTTTTACTAGTTATTAGTTGTTAATCTTGCAGCTTTGCCTGTCTTTTTTTTTTTGGGTTGTGTAAAGTTATAAACATGGAATTTTGTCATTTTATAGCAGTATACATATTAATATGTTGATATGATAATAACCTTAACATGTGTTTTTTTTACCAATTAAATGTTACTTTAGGTGGAAAAAGTCTTAGTTGGATGAATCGGGTGAGTATTTCTCGATTACTCTGAGGACTTGATGACTCGCTACTCGTTCTAGGAACAAGTAGTGAATAATGTCTAAGAAATTCAGTTTTACTGAATAGCAAGAGAACATTTGCAATACCAATTCAATATTGCAATGTGTTTAGTGAACAGAACCAAAGCATATGAGTAACTACCTGATCTGGGCTAACATATAGCTTGGGTCCCATCAAGCTCAATTGAAGGGAAGGGCACACAGGTTCTTTTCTCTGATGCCCTGGAAGATTACTTCGTTCAGGCGCCCAGACTCGAGCAACTTGAAATTCCAAGAAATATTTTAATTCTTCTATAGGTGGCTTGTCTGCAAATTGAATGACATATTACATAATTAAATAGGTGAATCGAAATGAAGAACAATGATTTAAGTCCATCAATACTTGGGACCTTGAACAAACTGCGTCAGTAGAGACTTTAATTTTTTGAACATGAAATATTTTATCAAAGAGATATTTCTCTTCTGAATTCTCAGGAAAGGAATCCAGAGACGTCCATAGGAGATGACGAGAAGCAAGGTGCATGCAGTTTGTTTTCTTAGAAAGTGCAAGTAAAGTGCAACATTCAATACACTAGCTGTTTTATTTTCCAATTATTTCTTCAATTAAAAGAAAGAAAGGATGATGCTATCATACACTCTAAATATAAGTCAACTGCACGAGCCAGATGTTGTATTCCAGCGACTCCATCCAGCAGAGAAACAATAGGAGAAAAAGTCATATTGATGACATCTGGTGCTGAGTGAACAGTCTCAGTCCACTTTGCATGGCTTTGAACAAGATCATCACCTCCTCTCCTCCTAAAAATAACTGTAACATCCTGCAGACAAAAAATGTAACTACTTAACACTTACAAATTTTAGACAGAAAGAAAAAGACCAGAATAGCGAAATTGAAAGAACATAACAGTCTGCCACCAAATGCCAAAATACACAACACGAGTGACAGCAAAGAATTGGGGTTCCATGAAATGATTAAAAGACAACAATATTCAGGATGGTTGACAAGGAGCGCTTCTTATGGGGCTATATTTTGTCTGACACTCCATAGATCTACAATGTACCTATACATTGATGAGGAGAATGGAATGGTTTCTTGATCACATGTTTAGCTTTAAGGAAAGTCAGAATTCACTGTACCGCTGTTACATAAGCAATGTGGTTAAAGGCATGCCTAGGACAATACCATATGTACATCCATGCAATTCTATTGCTTATTGGAATTGTGCCTTGCGGTCAGGCACGTGTGCATCTAGGACGGCCTACCAGCACACATTGTCTTGCCTAGGATGCCCAAGGCCTGCACCACGGGGAGATTCATTTGATTCAATTCAAGAATAAATAGAGATTACAGCATATCAACAGGAATCGAAATTAAGTGGAATGATGCATATATTATGCTGTGAATTGTGTGAACTGAAGCGCATTCTGTTCTCTTGGTTTCCAAAAGAACCTTCACTTGTAGAACTTCGCTTGCTTCAAATTCAAAGATTTTGAATTGAACACAGAGGAGAGATTCAAAAGTGTGCTGCCTTGACTAAAAAGTGAAAGGATCAAACAGAGATTTATGTCCATGAATCATTTCAGACAAACCATAAGGATAATTTCTTTTGGGGACCATATGCTTTGGCTAAGTGGACCTTTTGAGTACAAGATACAATATAAGTTTACTGTATATACATTTTTGAACGTATTTGTTTTTCTTTTCTTTTGTGTAGATAGAAAAATTGACCATAATCTAAAAAAACGATTCAATAACATTGCTCAATACAAATCACAACTTTTTTTTTTTTTGCATATTTGTGATTATTTCTCAGGTGATGCTTATACTTCGGAAATCATCCTAACCCCATATCTCACATCATCATCAAACCCATATTTCTCCACAAGAACTCCATCGTCTTTCTCCCCTACCATTTATTTTCACCCTTTACATTTGAATTGGCATTTGAATATTTTGTAACCACTCATATGATTATTCCAACAAATGAAAATTATATCAGATTTCTGCAATGTAATTTTATTTATTTATTATTCATAGTTGGCGATTTAGTTTTGGCTTTTAAATATTGAGGTATAAATTTTGCATTTGTTGCTTCTTATGTTTGATTATTTTACTTTTGTTTATCTAATTTGCAGGTATATTGTTATGTTGCTTCCTTTC
Organism: Berberis vulgaris; assembly: GCA_963556465.1. Classification (NCBI taxonomy): domain Eukaryota; kingdom Viridiplantae; phylum Streptophyta; class Magnoliopsida; order Ranunculales; family Berberidaceae; genus Berberis; species Berberis vulgaris. The sequence goes on from OY747128.1 coordinate 61,797,416, forward strand.
TTGGTTTCTAAATCTAGTTATGGGTATTCTGTCTCTCGAAAAAAGTTATTATGAGCTTATGCTCTTATTTATAATAGATACACTTTCAGTGATGCATTACACTACAATACACAACACAAATTACTGTTATAATGAAGTAGAATGTCTGAATATAAGTAATGATCAGTGATATAACTTGTAAATGTACAAAAAAATGAGGGCACAGGGAATGGAGCATATTCCAAATATTGTAATAGCAGAGCAACGACAGTCCTATGCACCTGACCAGGCTAATGTGAGCAACTTGCATCTAGAGTGCACGTGCAACTTTCTCTGCGTACCATGTGTTTCAGGGACTAGAATATTTGATGGAGTGCATGAGTTGAATTAGTTAGAAGCCTCTGTTGTGAGTTTTAATAATCAGTCTTCATTCCAACTTACCGTGCACTCTTAGGTTATAGTTGCACTCATATATTTTGAATGATTTCAAAATAACTTGTATGTGTTATGAACTTAGTTTACTTTTTCATTGGTTTGGCATATTTTAAATTTCCAATTACTCTCTTCCTACATTCTCCAACGTTTTTCACATAATTCTCTTTTGATTTTCAAGTAAACTAAAAACTTTATTGATGATGTTCTCTATTTAAAGGGAAATGGTTTATACCCAAACTTAGGATTTGCCAATGGTTGCTAGCTCAGTTGATAAGACTTGCATTCAGGGGCATTTAATATTCTGGGATCCAATTAAAAACCCAGCCCTGAAAAAAAAAAGGGAAACCTAGGATTCTATTGTTTTTAATAAAAAAAAAACAAAATGATTCATTAATGAAGAAAAGCAAGAGAACCCCTAGGCACAAGCAACAAAAGTATATATCAAGTATTCGATTTATGCACAATGACTTTCCAATCAAACATACAAGAGGAGAAACTGTTGTCCTTAGAAACTCCCCAAGTCCAAAGAGTCACATTGATGTCTACCACAAGTTGCAATTGAATTACAAGCATTCCTAAAAATTCTTTGGTTTCTTTCTCTCCACCCAATCCACCAGAAAGGCATGGAGCAGCCTTTTCTGAACCCAAAAGCCCAGAGGAGTAAGCTCCAACTTGTCAGCTTTAGAAGAATTCCACAGCTCAGCTCATTGCAAGAAGTAGGGAATGGGAGGGGCAGCCACTCCAAATTCAGAGAAACATTTCTGCCAAATAGCTTGAGGTAACTGACAAGATAACAATAGGTGGTTTACTGTCTCTGAAGCCTGTCCACACATGACACCTAGACTTATTTCTCTCCATCATCATTCTTCAGGATATAATACCATCCTCACAGAGAATTTGGATAACCATAGGTTCAATGATGGGAAAAATTTTCTTTTGACCCAAACACGCCATTAATTAAAACAAGTTTTCCATTTTTTGTCCTAGTGCAAGAACCCCAAAACCCTAAATATGGGGAAATAACATGTTAACAGGTGCAACCACTCCAACGCAAGAATACAAGACCCTGACTGCAAAAATTACCAAGTCTTGATGCCTTCATCCCGAAAAAAAAAGAACCAGCGAAAACAGTCTCTTTCCTATATTTTGGTATTGTTATGCCATCAAGAATCTTAAGCACTTTCTGTTTTGAGTGCGTCAAGACACAAAACACAACTTTCTATCTACTAAGGCCATAAGTCGTATATAAACCAAAAGATGGCAAGCAAGAAATCCTAATTAGAGCGAAAACTGCTGAAATAAAAGATATAGACTGAAGATACAGAATAACTAAACTTGGTAGCCTGGCAGACCGACCAATCTAAATTCAGAAAATGGTGCACCAAGTGTTGAGGATTTCCTTGTCAACTTAAGCCAAGCATTAAAAAGGAAACAAAAGTTCGAGATGCTTACCTCCTTTCCGCTTAGATAAGGAACAGTAGGGAGTTCAGGGTGTGTCTCTTGATTGTTTGAAAGGGATTGATCGGTAACCTGTAGATTATAGAATTCAGAATGTATTATTTATCGATCTATAAGCAAGATATGTCTACAACTACCTATTCTGAAATATCCAACATCTGGGACATCTAGGAAGCTTCAAACTTGAAAGTATCAAGATGGAATAGAAAAATAGAAGTATGAACTGCAGCACAAACTAACCTTATCATTGTAATTTAAAGTTAAACCACTGAGCTGGTTTTCCAAGTCCAAAAACCTCTGATTACCGATGTCTTTTACATATTTCTCGATGTCTGACGCCGACAAAGGAGACAACTGATGTTGCTTAACATAGACTACGTCTCTTCCGCCAATTGTTGCAGAAGTAATGATATGTGTCCCAAAATTCTCAATGAAGCTGAAAAAGAATGACAAACCCAAATAAGAGTAAGCTTCATTAAGATTAGTGTCATAAACCATAAGAAAGTGGAAGTCCATGGGCTTGCGGATAAATAAATCCACAGTGAGACTTACCAACTACGGAGATCACCTGTGGAGAAAATTTAAGAATATCTCAGGTGTTGTGTACTAGACCCCACCAATCAATTGGTGAAGAGCTACCCATGTATGCAGAGGATGAGTACATTACTCCAGAATATATTAACGCCTACCATGTTGAACAACAGATCACTTACTTCTTTGGAGGGAAATGCCTCAACAGATGACTGGAAATGCAAACTATACTAACTTGTCAATATAGAGATAACCTGTTTTTTAGTGGTTTACCTTGCCAAGAATGAGGGATCCCAAGAATAAGGAACAGCTCGTTTGACATTATCATGCAAGACAAGATGCGGGTTTGCTAATTGCACCTTGAATAGAGTTATGAAATATCCATCCATGACAAGGGATTTGGTTGCTGCTGCATTGACCGGCCAAGAACTAGTAAGGTTGAACATGGAATTGAAGCTCCCAAGGGGAATACGACCTGATATACCGGACTTTTTATTGAAGTGCTCAGCCATCTGAAATTAAAAACAACACACACACACACACATACACATTATAAGGAAAGACTTGTCACTAAGGCATCCATTTTCTGTTAAGAAAAATTCATATTATAAATTGGATGACTACGTCATCATACACAAAGCTCGCAAGATTTGCAACTTATTGATCCACTACGAACCCCTTATGGTACTCCAATACCATAAGAAGCAATGACTTCCAAGATAGACTCTTCTTTATATTTATTAATTGTTATTATATACACAGTGACGGAGCTAGGATTTCAGTATGGGGGGGGGGGGGGGAATCAAGATTGGACAGTTATTCGCAGTTAACTAAGAAAATATTTTATATTAACTAGTAAGGTATATAAAAATTTTGGTTAATATAAATATTTTATATTAACCCATAAGAATAAAATTAGGAGTGAAAGAATTATGTTAGGTGTAGCGCTTATAGAGGACAAAATTAGATAAAGGCGTTTAACGTGGTTTGGTCAAGTGCGGAGCTATACAGTTAAATCGAAAAGCGGTTGCAGCGCGATCCAGGACCGAATTACGATTAAGCGAAATTAATCGAGTTTAATCGGCCCACTTTAAATATTAATATATAATTTAATTTTTACTAGTTTACAGCTGAATTTATTTTTGTAGGTACCTAGACTTGTTTAGGAGCAACCAACACAACACAACAACACAAGTAACAACAAGTTAGCACTTAGCAACATCACTCTACCAGTAAATAGCAATTATGTAAACTATAAAACTAACATTCAATCATTAAAAACTAAACCGATGTAAGTTATATCAGTAAAAATAATTTGCATTCAATCATTCATAAATAAACCGATATAAGTTATATTAGTAAAAATAAATTATAGTGATAAATCGGCGACTCGCCGATTTTTCGGAGTCTGCTAAACCCCAACCGATTTCACCCAATTCGGTTCGGTCAAATCCCGTATTACGATTAATCAGCGATTTTTCGCCGCATTAATAACATAGGTGCGGAAGAGACCAAGCACGGCACCAATTAGAAAATGTCTAGATTGGCAAGTTAGTGGAGGGTGTAGACAGAGGAGACTAGTGTTGAATGAAGGTAGTGAAGGAAGACATCATTGTGCTTGGATTAGGCGAGGATATGCGGGAAGACCACATTACTTGGAGAACTAAAATACATTTAGCTGACCCTGAGAGATCGGGAATGAGCTTTGATGATGATGATGATGACAAATATAAAATACATATTCCTGTCAACTTTATTTTTTAGCTCAATACATGGGATTTTTTTATAACATATAATCTTGGAAAGATGTGAGCTCCTATATGTTGTGTCACACATCTTGCTCTATGTCAATAAATTAATAAAATGGAAACTTGAAAATTTAATAAAGGTGTTCATAATTTATGGAAACTAAACAATAAAACACAAAATAAATTGCTGAAAAAATAAAAGTAAACCAATAAACTCTGTCTAAGGAGGATTCAATTCATCAAGTCAAGTCCGTCCACCACTCATTGATGGCTACAAGCCATTATTTATAACTATCATAAGCTTGCTAGGTGAGCTACTAGTTTCAAGGCATCTCGCTTACACACTCCTTCCACCAAATTGCAGCATACTTTCAATTTAGTAGCAATCAGTTGAACAGCCTGAATACCTGCAATGCCCATGTATCTCAAGCCCCAATCCACAATATCATGGTCAGGAACTGTATGTCATATGTGGGAACCTCTACTTTGAGACTAGCATCATCCCTTCGCTCAATGAGTTCTAAAATTTTACCCATATCATTGCCTCCATAACCATCATCCTAATTTCCTTAGTTTCTCACAACCATCTAACAACACTAGTTGGTTCACTATTTAGAAATACTCCAACATGGGGGTCTGGGTAGTTAAATCGCCCATTAATCGGAAAACGGGACTAGACCGTTCCAGTTTGTGTAAAAATAGGCAAGGCTTCGCGGACTCAGGAAAATCGGCAAATCGGCCAAAATCGGCAGGGCTTCCGATTTGCTCATTTTTGGATTTTGAAATTTTGTGTTTGTTTTTCTTCAAATTTGGCTCTTAAATTGACTAAATGTCTAATGACTATGATAGACATGTCTTCTGGAGGTAATTCAAACCCTTGTACCAATTCAACATCAGAATCAAGTACCTTGAAAAGGGCATCTGATGACATAGCATGGGAATGGGGAGAATGCAGAGTACCTAGCAACAAAAATTTGATATGGTGCAAGTTTTGCAAAACACAAATTAGTTCTGGAATCTCAAGATTTAACATCTTGCGCATAAGAAAGGGAATGTGAGATCATGTCCTGATGTGCAGAATGATGTGCGAATGAAATGTGCCGAAGCATTACAAATGTAAAAAAAAAAAAAAATTGAAAAGGCTAGAGTTGCACAAATTCTTGAGGACGACATTTTGTTGGGTGAAGAAGATAATTTAGAAGAGGAGCAACCAATATGAATTAGTTAAGTAATATAATTAGAAATTTATAGTATTTTGATTAATTATTTATTTTTGTATACGACTATGATTAAATTTTAAAAATATATGATTTAAAAAAATATACCGATTAAATCCCGATTATTTTCGACTATTATCGATTAATTGAAAATCGCTCCTGGACCACGAAGCGATTTAACTACCCAGATGGGGGTACAAAATTGGATATTCCTAGGTTCGATGGTAATACTTTCTTAGGCAAAGCGACAATTTTATTAATCATGAAAAAATGCCAATAGTGAGATAGACACTCACCAAAAGCTACAAAGCCAGCAAACTATGGAAAATACATGAAAAACAAATTTCTCAATTGAACATAAAATCATCCATGTGTAGATTTTCGACCATTGCTGACATGTAAACGGTAATCCCAATACCAAATAAGAGATTCCCTATGAAGGATGAGATAGACAACTCATCTTTCTTTACTATCAAATATGCGAGAGTTTATTTCTCTCCACAAGTCCCAAGCGAAAACATAGTCACCTGATCCATAACCAAACACCTAGAGTCGATTAGGGCTTGATCAAGAAGGAAAATTTTGTTGGATGCATTTGTTCCCGACTATTCTATTCCATTGCCTTTATAATTTACACAAGAACTTGTAGGATATCACCGAATGTAAAGAGAATTTTAGCTTAGTGTGCAGTTTGTTTAAAGGTAAATAAGGGTCTTTTGGTTGCACGAGAAATAGACATGGAAGTTGAAATTGTTTCCATGAATCCAATTGGCCTCCCTTCAGACTTGGATTCCCATGAGTTACGGGAAAACTGTTTTATGAAGAATCGATTTCCTGTCAGTAAATAGACAACCAAACAGCGAAATCTACATAACAAGATAAATGGATTCCATTTACCAAGGAAAATGGCTAACCAAACAGATCCTAAGACCAAGGATTGTGTTTTTGCGGAATTTTCTATTGTTACTTCTTCCCACAACCACTTCGACTGGCCTTCCAAAGCTTGCTATTCTCAATTTGAATGTCACGGGTGTGGTGCATTTGGACACATTTAACATGAATGTTTCAAACAGCGTCTTAACTTATTATTGACGTTGTGTCTTCTCCTGATTTTCCTTTGGAAGTTGATGGTCATGTAACCCCTTTCAGTGCTCCACTATTGGTGCATCCTTTGACGATACCTTTTTAAGTTGGGGTATTTGGTAAAAATTGGCACTTGGAGGGCATGTTGAGCCTACATATAAGCCCATATGTCCATATCATGTGTTTATATTGGATTTCTACTAGGGTTTGAATAGGTTTTGCTTCTTATGGGCCAAACAACTTATTGCCCTTATCGCTTATCAATGTAATCAGAAAAATCACGCTTGTACATAAAAATTGCCCTTATCAATGTAATCAGAAAAATCACCCTTATCGCTAGTCAAAGTTAATGAATAAAAATTTAAGTTTTAGGTTCTCTTTTATACATAAAATCACTTTAGTATATTGTATCGGTGAGAAGAAAAGGAGGAAGGTCAGCAGTGGAACCACAAAAAGTTCGATGGGTTTCTCTATTGTTAGTTAGTTTAAGTGAAAACTCTTGATTTTGTATTGACTCAGTTATTAGTTTAATGTTTTTGCAAACTATTTTGGGATCGTGAATGGTTCATGTAGGTTGAGCGGATTTCAATACGGTGTTGGGGCCAAAATGACTTATAAGACCTATTTTTTTATAATTGTAGATCACATCATACTCTAATAATTGAAAAGGCCTTTTTTGTAATTAAAAACTCTTTAAAGCCACAAACTCAACCTATGGTTTAAAAAATATTAGAAAGACATTCTTGCCCTTTAACTTAAATGATCGTTTTTCAAAAACAAAATCACATGGATCATATCTTGAGTCTTGACTCAATTCAGTACAACTCTTAGCTACCATTAGTCTTCTTTATGCATCTCTAACCCCAACCTCTCTTTGGATTAAGAAATCCCGTTCAACCTTGAGTCACTTTCAATTCTTAGATACTACCACCACTGTATACTCCTTTGATTCTGAATATAGGGTCAACACCCAACAATGAAAATGCATTAGAAATTGATTTCAATTTCTTGAAGCATTATTCAACAGAACATACAGAATTCCATATTGACTTTCTCTGTTTGAATCATACTATTATTAATCGAAATTCATTCACCTTCTTAAAAGCAATCATAAGTTTACTTTCAGATTTTTTATTTTATTTTTAATTTTTTTTACTTCCAGATTACCCGGCAAGAATCAATCAATAGTGTTACAGGGACATGAAACAACTTTGAAAAAATATCAAATTACGTTAAAAGATTGCATATTTTGTTTATTTCAATGTAACTGGAATTTGAATACATAAATAACAACACCACGTCAAAATGTCTAGGAACATAGATATATTTGTCTTTTTACATATATTTTAGCCACGTCAAAATAGTCTAGAATTGCAAAAAGTAGATCTTTTGAGACACTTTCAAATGTTAGGGTCTTAAGTGGTCTACAATTATAAAAAGTAGGCCTTATAAGTCATTTTCCCAACTATTTTTATCATTATTACTTCTTTGCATGCCGCTCCAAGTCCTTTGTGCTCTCCTTCCACTATTTAGAATATATAAGCCACATTCCCACTGACTAAAAAATTTCAATAGGCATTGAAGAAGGGAGTACAAGTAAACATTGAAAAATAATTATATTTCTTGTTCCTTGGAATGTGTACTTTTCCTTGACATTTTCTTCCACCAACCTCAAATCTTTTATGTTTCCTGTTGTCATACTATGAACATTGTTTGTCTTAGACTAGCCAACTCTGTTTCAAAGACCATCTTTATCTAAGAATTCCCAAAGCACACAACTTTATAGCACATGCCACAGTATACAATCTTGACAAACGAGGGTAAACATTAAAACTATTCCAGTCCTAAAACATATTAATGGGGCATCCAAAATCAGTCAATGCGCACAACTCAAGCCAACATAACTCACCTTTCCTTTTAAATTTGGAAGAGAGCATTGCCATTGAGTTATAAAACTTTAACCCCTTAATCAACACAGACAATGATAAATTGCACCAAAAAATTTAAAAGATTAGGTTAAATTAGACAAACTGATGCCAATGAAACTTCAGTTCATCCACTTCAATTCATCCATAGAACTAAACAAAACAAACCCATTTCAGATAGAATCAAGAAATAGAATACCCAAGCAATGAATGAGTGAAATCTACGAAACAGAAAAACACGTGGCTGACAATTAAGGCATCCAAAAAACAATACCCAGATGAAGAAACGAAAAACAGGACAAGGAAATCGCACCTCATGGAAGCTATAGACAGGAGTAGTCTCTCTAAAGCACTTGCCAGGCGAGCACAGGACATCGAGAGGGACATTGGGAAGAACAAGACCTTGTTTATCTTGTGAGATTACAAGATCTTTTGTGTGGTGCTCTTGGAAATGAACGAGGCGAGACCCGGGAGCTCCTTTGCAGTAGAGAAGTCGAATGTCAGATGTTACATCGAAGCCTCGACCCAAAGCTTGGATTGAGTTGTAAACAGTGGTGATGAGAGCAGAACAAGAAGAAGAAGAAGAAGAGGTTGTGGAGTTTGAGCTTGAACTTGTTGCTGATGCTTGTGATTGATCCATTTGATGATGAAGAAGAAGAAGAAGCACAATCAGAAATGTCTCATTGTTGTTGAGGAGGATCCAAAGTGTTGTTCTTCTTCTTCATTTTGACTGAAATGAAATTGTTTGTTTTTGTTTCGGTGTTGATGTTGGTTTCTAGTTCTTTTTCAAAGGCAGCAACAGCAGGCTTTTGAGTTTGACTGTAATAATATGCTTAAACAAGAAACGCGTTTTCTGAGGATTCTGAGTAGACCGCTTTTTCTTCAACTAATATGGTTGTCTAGCTTCATCTTTTTTTTTTTTAATGTTTTCCAAGCTCATTTAGTCAAACTTTAGTTTTCAAATGGTTATGGTCATTTTCAACACCCCCAAAGCAATTATCTTTGTAGATATTTGTTGTCTACATTTATTTTTATTTTATTTTTTTATTTTTTATTTTTTGTAGCCAATGTATATGGAAATAAAAAAAAAGGGTTATTTATCTTTTAGCCTCCACTAGTTTAGGCAAAAAAAGATGTTATTTACCTTTACAGCAAATTGATTGGGATCAGGCCATGCCATCTTGGTGAATTTCTTTACAACGATCCAACGTCGATTTCGAAGTCGACGAAGGCCACCACCCTTTTCTTTTCTACAAAACGAATATATATTACTATTGATGTTTGTTGCATCCTTATTTTCCTCAGAGTGATATTAATGATTTTTTTTTTTTAATGGGAAAGAGAGAAGAATCTAATGAGGTGAACTCATCTAGTTGTGTGGTGTGGTTTTTCCTCCATTAGAGCTGAAAGAACTTAACATAGCAGAAGATAATAGAGTAGTAAGAGTACACTATCACTATCATCCACCTCAAACTCTTCATCTTTGTCGATGAAGGCCACCACCACCCTTTTCTTTTAAGCAAATCCTCCTTCACCAGCCTAAACTATCAGCACAAAAGGTAAACATCCAAACTTTCATTTTTTTTTCTTCTCTGCACAGACACTAGACCCATCGCCTCATTTCCATTCTTCTTCTCCATGCGACAAATATTTCATAATTTTATAAAACTTCCGCTTTGTGCAATTTAACCAACACCCTACCCCATCTAACCCAATCTCAGCCAAAGACAATGACTAACTTCCAACTCATCCCTTCTTCTTCCGCCACTCCAACTCACACACCACCACCACCCATCGATAATGGGAGAGAATGAGAGATGGGTATTTGAGGGTGGAGGCTTTTAAAGGAGGAGAAGGAACTTTAATTTGCTCCGCAATCTTCTTGAACCAAGTTGAAATGAAAATTTGAGAGAAATAGAAGGCGAGCATCATCTCCCTTATTGTTGCCTTCTTTCCTTTTCACTGCTCTCAAGTACAACAGTGAATAAAAACTGGAGATTTGATTCTTGTTGGTATAGAAAATGAAATATTGACATTGTAGTTTTTGGAGAGAAACAGATAAGAAATAGATTAGGTGATGGTGATGGTGAAGGGTTAGGGACGGCCGACGGTTGCTGGGGGAGGAAAAGTGCAGAAATAATGGCTCGATACCCTTCCCCAACTCCATACCCTTGCAAAAATAATGTAGCCCACCTCCATACTCTTCCCCAGTTCCACCTCCATATCCACCACCAAGTCCACCGCCGCCTCCACCACCAAACCTTCCACCGAAACAAGAACTTCACCTATTCATCCCCCAAAATCCTCTCCATCACCACCTCCAAATCCTCAACTGCCACCACTACTGAATCCTCCCCCATCCCTACCAAAGTCATCTCCAGCCCCTCCTCCAAAGCCACCACTACTGTATTGGAACGTCTTCTCCTCTTCATATCCACCATTGCTTAAGAGGTTTCTTGCACTAATGTTGCATATGAGAACACTAAGAACCAGAAAAGAGAATAAACTTAATAGCCATGTTTAGAAACCAAATTTTATCGTTTGGCACCCACAGTATTCTAGCAATTATTGTTTGGTACCCATCACATGAGGGTATTTCAGACATTTCAAAATTGTAATGTTTTCAGTAGTCAAACCTATTGACTTAACAGTCAATACAAAAAATAGATGTTAGACATAGTTTCAAAAATAAATGGCACCCATATAGGGTTTCGTCTTAACTAGTGCAAGCTAAAAGGTAAATAACCTCAAAAAGAAGTTAGTGAGTACCCAATAGGGCCCAACATTGAGATGACTATGGCCACCATTAGATGTCATTGTGCGGCTCGTCTACCTTGCTCGGTAAAGAGTAGTACACTATAAGGTGGCAAAGAAATGAGATTGTTCTTTCTACGGTTGATCAAAGTGAAACAGGGTGAGGTAGATATGAATAGGCATAATTAGCAATTTGTGTTTAATACTCGAACTTTTCCCTTTTTCATCACGGTGAGTTATTATGTAATTTAATATGTGAAACAAAACCAATCTAAGCCTTTTAAACCTTAACCATGCATCATAGGCTTTTCTTTGTGTTATTGACTCACCCAATAACTTTTTCATTCCTTTAGCATATGCTCTCAAAATCTTTTTCTACAACTCCTTAATCCCTCATCCTATTTCCCAACAACTCAGTTTTCTTCAGTCTTGATATCTTTTTTGTTCACATTTCTTTTTTTTTCTCTATCTTCTCACTAACACACATTTTGATTATTATTTTTCAAGAGGAACCACCCTCTTGATAAATGTTTGTGAGTTTGTAGCATTCACTTATCTTACAAAAGTAAACCTCTTTATCTTCCTATTATTTTTTTCGTATCCTCAACCTCACAAAACCACTAACCACCTCACTAGATTTCTCTCCTATTTCTCCCATTTTTTTCAACTTTGTTTATCTTATCCTAGGCATATCCTAGGCACAGCTTGTGTAAGGATTGAACATTCAAATAGCCTAGTTCATCTTCACTATTATTGATGAGACATCGAACAATCATCCGATCACAGTCGAACACGTGGCGCAAGTTAACTCTAATGAAAAAGGGGTCAAAACACACAGCTAGGTCCAACCCAGGTCCCAATTCATTTCTATTCAGCCCGTAAGTCAGGCGCCCAAACCCAGATTATGTGAGCCTAATGTGGTATGAATCTTGGAGTTTGGCCTAGGGCAATAAGGCTCGAATACAGACCTTTGGACTATAGCAGGCACAAGGTCCATTTAGGCTATTTTTGGTCCAATCAAGCTATGAGTTCTAAAGAGAGCCAAGTGCCAAAGAAGACCAATCATGGAGAAATTAATGAAGGAGTAAAATACTCTCATTATATAAAGTGGATAAAACGGATAGACAGGTACACACATGCAACCTTAGTTTTATCAGTCTATCTCCATCCTTGATCAAGTGCTTGACTTTACCATCGGAGTGCCTTTGGCTGCCAAAACGGTGGTCTATGGTTCACTAATCTTCATCTTTGCAGGTTAAAACCAATAGGGACGGATTTGGATGCATCAATTTGGCACCACCTGTGGTGAGAACGGTCATTTTCTTTAAAGAAAAACACAAACTCTATTGAACTAATAAAGTTCGGAAACATAGTTACTAGCATCAGATCTCAGGCTAATAACAATTACGCCGAGCCTGTCAATGCTCTGGTTGAGGAGTCCCACCGCATGACCGAAACAATCTAACTGTGAAAGCGGAACAACCAAAACGCCATGCTCCTGAAGCGACCACAACAGACCCTCGTATGGATAAGATTTCGATCCACACGAGTCACCTCACTTAGGTGGTTGAAAGACTTGTCCAAGATCGACAACCCCTATCATAAAATGACGGAAACTAAGACAGATCTTTGGCCCAAACAGGCAATAGGGAGCGCGTTCATGATAGCGATAATGTTCCCATCAAGGACCAGAATGCCAACCATGAGGGGAACTTAAGCGATGCAAAAGTCTTAGGATACCACACAGCGAAGTCTGACATGATCATCTTCGAGAATCCACTCCAACTAGGGCTACCGATCCAGACGTCATGTACAATCTCATAATCCCTCAATTCTCTGAACAAATCATGAATGCTTCTCTGCCAAAAAAGTTCAGACCCCCAAAGCTAGAGCTCTTAATGGAACTACGAATCCATTGAACCGCCCATGCCATTACCACCACGTGATAGCACTGAAGGAAAGTTCAGAATTCGTGCGCTTGGTCTTCCCTAGTAGCCTTAAAAAGGTTGCCATGACGTGGTTCCACAATCTCCAACCAAAGTCCGTGGATTCATTCCAGACTCTAGTGAAGGCTTTCACTACCGGATTCGTGGGTAGCCAACGGATCATAAAGAGACCACATTACCTATTCAACCTCAAGCAGAAGCATGGTGAGAACCTCAAGGAGTATGTGACTTAGTTCAATGATGAAATGACCCTAATCGACAGTTGCAGTGACGACACGTCTGTTACTGCCTTCACCTTCAGCCTCAGATGAGACCAGTTCTATAACTTCCTCACCCTAGAGCCCCCAACAGACATGGCAGATCTGATGAAAAATGAACAAAAGTACATCACCCTAGAAGAGATGTTGGCAACCAGAAAAGGGGAAGAGATGGCTAAGCACTCCTCCGAGACTAGGGACATAGACGAAGACATATCCAAAAGGAGACGGAGTAACAACAACTCTGAGTCTGGTAGAGCAAAACCAGACAAGGTTGTCAATTCCAAATATCACGCCTTCACTCCACTCAATACTCTAGTATGTCTGATATCCTCTCCACCATGAAAATTTAGGAGGATATCAAGTGGCCTTCAAAACTAAGGGGAGATCTTTCAAACGCGATAAAAACAAGTAATACTCTTACCATAAATAAGTAGGCCATGACACCCAGGATTGCAAAAGCCTTAAGAATGAGATTCAATACTTGGTCCAAAAGGGGAGATTGAAAGAATTCGTTGACTTCAGGGAGAGGTAGTCCTGAGGAAAAGAGACTAGGAGTCTGTGCAAAAGGTCAAAGAGATGACTCCGGGCGTTATATGCGTCTTGCATGGTGCAAACGAAAAGGGGGACACTCCAATCGATCACTGAAGAGATCAATCTGATAATTACGGATCAAATCCCATTACGAGGGTCGCCTTGTTTAGCATGTCCGATGAAAATGACTAGTTCCGAGCTTGACGGTCAAGGAGCGGGACATGCGAGGAGTCTATTTTCCCAACAATGATACCTTGGTTATATCGGTTGGGATAACAAAGTGGGACGTGAGGAGATCACTGGTGGATACATGCAGTTCGACCAATGTCTTATTTCTAGACGCATTAAATAAAATGCAGTAAAAAGAAGAAGAGTTGACACCTGCCAACCAAGCCAAGAACAACTTCAGCGGGGAGAGTTCCCACCCTGTTGGAAAATTCAAGTTGCCGGTAGTAGCAGGGGAGTTAGACTTGAAAAGATCATCTTGACAGAGTTCTTGGTCGTAGACACCCTTTCCGTGTACAATATGATTCTCGGCAGACCTTGACCCCACCAAATGGAGGCAGTGGTCTCCACACAACACCAATATCTCAAGTACCTTGTGGATGATAAAGTAGGGACAATCAGAGAATACCATACTACCGCTCTAGACTGTCATTATTTTGCGGCTAAGTAGTCTAAAAAGGGGCCACCACAGTCCGAAGATAAGGACTCAACTATGGAGGTCCAAATTTGGAATCAGAAATATGGTTTTCGCACTCGAGCAAAGAAAATCCTCCCAGTCTGAGAGGAAGACCTAACGCTGGGTAGGCGGATGAGGAGCTCGTCACCATCTACCTAGATAGTCCGGATAACACCAAAGTTGTTCAGATAGGCTCCAATCTCAACAAGGCATTGGCAGATTAGCTAGCTCTTGAAATAATATCATGACGTATTTGCCTGGACAATGAAGGATGCGGTGGAAAAAAGGTCGGTGGCACCTAAGTGCAATCAGGCCATTAATGAGGAAATACAAAGGCTACTGAAGGCTTACATAATAAGGGAGTCATGCTACCCAGACAGGCTAGCGAATACGTTCTTGGTAAAAAAAGAAAAATGGGAAGTGGAGAATCTGCATGGTCTACACGGACCTTAATAAGTCTTATTTGAAATATAGTTTTTCACTCTCCCGGATGGACCAGGTCATTGATGCAACGTCCGGACACAGCCTCCTCAGCTTCAAGAATTTATATTCTGGATACAATCAGATCAACATGCACCCACCGGACTAAGAAAAAACCTCATTCATAACGATCATGGGCAAATACTTATATTGGGTGATGCCATTTGGGTTGAAAAATGCGGGAATCACATATCAGAGGTTGGTGAACCGCATGTTCAAATGACAAATTAGGAAGACAAATGAGGCCTACATCGATGACATGCTAGTAAAAAGCCTCTACAGTCGTGACCACATTGTGGACCTCCAAGAAGCCATCTCCCAGCTCCGCAAGTACAGAATGCATCTTTGGAGTAATTAGAAAAAATCTTATGTTATATAATCAACCAAAGGGGTATAAAAGCTAACCCGAAGCAGATTTAGGTTCTTCTCGACATGAGATTGCCTACAAACATCAAGGAGTTCACTAAGAGGGTGGCATCCCTGAATAGGTTCATCTCCAAGTCTTCAGACAGATGCCTCATTTTTTTTCAAGATTTTGAAAGGGAATAAGGAATTTCAATGGGGCGAACAATGTGAATATGTTTTCTAAGATCTAAAACGTACATGGGAAGCATAGTTTCTCTCAAAGCCCATTCCGAAAAAGACGTTCTACCTATACCTCTCAATCTCAGAACAAGCAGTTAGCTCAACCCTGATTCGGGAAGACAAGGGGAAAGAGAAGCCAGTCTACTACATCAACAAGACATTTGTTGAGGCAAAAGCTAACTACCCCAACCTGGAGAATTTAGCCTTAATACTAGTAACCTCCTTAAGAAAATTGAGATCTTACTTCCAAGCTCATTCAATAACAGTCCTTACTGAGTATCCAATCCGGTCAGTATTACACAAGTAAGAGCAATCAGGAAGGATGGTCAATAGTGTTAGGATAGTTTGATATACATTACGCTCCGAGAACATCCATCAAAACGCAAGTGGTAGCCGACTTCATCGCTGAGCTCACTGGAACAGGAAAAACAAAGTTAAAAGGCCAAGAAGAGAATGAGAACTACTCTTACAATGATGGATTTAACAATTGGATGAGTCATCCAACAAGAAAAGAAGTGGAGTTGGGATTGTTGTCTATACCCTAGAGGGAATCAACCTAAAGAAAGCTATCAGTTTCGGCTTTAGCACCTCTAATAATGAAGCAGAATTTGATGCCCTCATAGAGGGGTTGAAATTGCCTAGAGGGGCAAGAGTAGAAGAAATCACAGTTGAATGGTGAATTCAACGCTAAAAACCCTTGAATGTTGGCCTATTTCCAAAAAAGCAGTTGACGCCAAGAAAGGGTTCAAGAAAATTCTACTCAGTCGTTGTTCCAAAACAAACAACAAAGAAGTTGACGCCCTGGCCAAAATGGCCTCATCCACAACAGACAACTTCGACAGACTTATAAAGCTCCAAAAAAAATCAATTCTAGATAAAAAGGAACTCCACGAGGCTTTTTCCACAATGAGGAAACTAACTAGATGAGTCCCCTTCAAAGATGGAATCCTCCTAGCAGAAAATTTTTAGGCTCTAAGCTAAATTACAAGGTGGTACGGTACACACTCCTTAATGACAAACTAGACAAAATATCAACAACTGGCCTATTGCTCAGATGTCTGACTCCCTAAGAGGTGGACTATGTCCTCAGAGAGATTCATGAAGAAATCTGTGGGAACCATTTGGATGAAGGACATTGGCCCAGAAAGCTTTGACCTTAGGATATTACTGGACCAAGATGAAGCAAGAGGCTAAAGATCTGATCAGAAAATGTGATAAGTGTCAAAGGTACGCTTCGTACGCACATGCCTGCTCAGAACCCGGTCCCGATGACCAGTCCATGGCCCTTTCCACAGTGGGGAACGAACATCGTAGGCCCACTCCCTACCTCCGAGAAAAATAAATTTCTTTATGTGTCATCGACTACTTCACCAAATGAGTAGAGGTAGAACCACTTTCCAAGATTGGTGAAAATTAGATTGAGAATTTCCTTTGGAAGTCCATCGTCTGCTAATTTGGAATCCCGAAAACACTGGTCCGCGATAATGGAACCCATTTCGAAGGAAAAAAGGAACTTAAAGCGCCAATATGAACATTAGTCACTATTATTCAGCACCGGGATATCCCCAAGCCAACGAACAAGCATAAGTCACCAACCGAACCATATTGGTAGCCATAAAAAAAGAAACTCAAAGCAGCCAAATGGCTCTAGGTTTTTGAGCTACTAGGCATCGTCTAAACTTACTGGACCACAATAAAGGAGTCTGACTGGAGAGACACCATTTGCCCTTGCCTATGGGTCTGAGGCAATGGTTCCACTGGAACTAGGGATGCCTACATTCAAAACAGAGGAGTTCAGGTTGGAAGACAATGATGAAGCTCTGAGAATAGGATTTACCTAGGGGTGGGCACGGGACAGGATGGGACGAAATGGACCCATCCTGTTCATTCGGGATCTGGACGGGACAAGATGGGAAGGGATGAGCACGTACTAAATAGTCCTCCAATTAAAAATAATAAAAAGAGTTTTATCTCACATTACTCACACACCAATAATATCAAATTTATATACATATAACTTACATCATAAATAATAGATATTAAATAAATAAATATTAATTTTTTTTTGTAAGGCAAATAAATATTAAATTTCATTTAGAATTAATGATTCAATTCATTTGGATTTCATATAGAATTTCATATTACATTGATTTAATTTTAACACATCCTAAACTTTAATTTAGAAGAGTATTTTTATTAAAAATAATAATTATTATTAAATAAATAAATTCGGGACGGGGCAGGATAGGCGGGATTAAAAATCTTCATTCGCTCGCTCCTTTGAAATAAGTTTTTCGTTCTTGAGTTTGGTGAACTCTTTGAGTCATCCCTGTTTGATATGGCATTCAATTTTGTCTCTTAGGGTGCAACGATCTTTGGAATCGTGGCCGTAGTCGTTGTGGAAGAGACAATGTCTGCCCTTGTGCCGCTTCTTTGGATTTCCTCTCATCTTCGACAGCCATTTGACATCTTCTCTTCTCGCCATTGCTTTCGAGAATCTCACTTCGACTAGCTGTCAAAGTCGAGAATGCTCTTTCATATTTGGCATTCCCTGATTGCATTTGGAGCCATTGTTAGCCTGATGTTTCTTAAGCTGGATGATTTATTCTTGAAAGCTGCTGCCTTATAAGTTTCAGATGATCCTATATATCATTTCGATCACGCTGTCCATCTGAGCCATAAGCGTCTCCAATCGGGGATCCGAGGGGATTCCCCATGATGTCAAAGACATCTGAACTGTTACCTGCTGGAGTTCTCTATCGATAGGTATGGTTGTCTCGATGGTTGTCTTTGGATCAGTATTGGGCGACATGTCGTATCTGTTATCGTCAGACCAAAGATTTGTGGAGTACTCCATTGATCTTCTATCAGGTTGCATGAGCTTTGTCACTGAATCTTATTTTTAGGAAAAAAGAAACTCGTCGTTTCCCACAGACAACGCCAAATTGATGCGTCCAAAAATCGTCTTCCTGTAAGTTTGACCTGCAAAACCACTGTTAGACTGCCAAGGGCCACCTTTTTGGAGGCCGAAGGGACTCTGTACTTAAGTCAGTAACTCTGTTGGAAGAAAGAAGTAAATCTAGACAAAACTCAGTTAAAGTTGCACATTTTTGTCAAATGTTCCCTTTATCTTTTATAATGGTCGTAGTTAACTCTCTGCGTAACTTAAGCATATGAGGCGCAACGGAAGGTGATGTTTTTGTAACAGTCTCCTCCTTAATGGAGATGCGTTCGTGGAGGTGTAGGTCCCTCCACGACTCTTTCTTGGTTCAACGTTCTTCTTCTTTATGAGAGAATGTATAACAGGGGCTTGGATTTGGGCTTTGATTCGTCTGAGTCTAGATTCAGATCCTGCTTACACTTCCTTAGAGGTAGGCCTTGTTTGGGCCTCTATAATTGACCTCAATCCTTCTGGTCTTTATGAGCTGGCCCAATGGATCAGGCGATGTATTCTAGTGATGTGACTTTATGCCACGTGTATGACCGTGATGATCAGTTCATTTTAATGTATCATCAATTATTATTATTATTATTATTATTATTATTATTATTATTATTATTATTATTATTATTATTATTATTATTATTATTATTATTATTATTACAGGAAGAGTTCAGATTATTGCATCATAGTGTGTAATATGGGTTTACACTTGTAAGAAAACTAAGGGTAAGACCAATATGTATATTTTAAGGTTAATTGTTGCTGCCCAAATTAGATATATGTTTTTATTTCTAGAATATTTCATTATCAATTATTTGAGGATATTTTTTAAAGGATCCTTGCATCCACGAAAACAACCACCACGAAGTGGTATTCCACTTCATTTACATACTACAAGCATTTCTTGACTTTTAATTTAAGGTACATGTTCCTTTTTTCACCCTATGTTTTACTTAAATCGCTTAGTTACTAAAAACACTCTATATATGGATTTATGTTTTCTAAAATACCCAAATCATGCCCTAAAACCACGCTCAAAAGAAACCAAACAAACTCTTTTGTCTCTTTCATACTTAAATCTAAAATTCCAAATCTCCAATTTCCTTTCATCTATATCTCTCTCTATTACATTCTGCATCTTTCTATCTTTCTCTTCGTCACTCTCAACCCTTTCAATTATGAAAACACAAGCAAAAGAAAATATGGTATTAGATAGTTTGTGATTTCTAGTATATTAGATAGTGTTGTCATGATCAAACATTCAATCGATCTCAACAAGTTCCCAACGTCAACGATTTTGTGGTGTAGACATGAAATTATAACATTATCAACTAGGAATAATGCTTATATCAAAATAAGAAATAAAAAGTGGAGGGGGCAGTGTGCTTTTGGTTTTGCTTGTTATTAAGGATCATAAGAGTGAAGTTGTTCGATTCAATTTTGTAATGACCTCCTTCTTCTACTACAAGATTTTCCCCTATTCTCTCTAAGGATGGAGAAAGAAAATGAGAGAAAAATCTATCTTTCACATATATATACCTTATAAACTACGTGCACCTCCAACAATTTGTAAGTGCACCCACTTGTTCTATTCTTATCTTTGAGTACGCATATAGATAGGGGTGGGCACGGTCCGGATCGGTTCCAAATTTGAAGGAACCTAACTCGAACCGTTTACATTTTAACGGATCCGGTCCGGTCCGGATCCCTTCATTTTGATAATAGGAACCGAACCTAACTCGAACCGTTCTAAACGGTTCGGTTCCACGATTCCAAACGGTTCCAAACTTCCAGAAATCGATCATATTCATACAATAAACAGAAAATCGATCATATTCCAGAAATCGATCATATTCCAGAAATCGATCATATTCATACAATAAGAACAGAAAAATTTGCATTCAAAAAAAAAAAAAAAACAGAAAAATAAATTTGGTTCGATCCATCATATTCATACAAAATCGATCAACATCCAGAAATCATCCATCAACAGAAATCATCCAGAAATCATCGATCAACATCATCCAAAAATCATTGATCCAGAAATCATCGATCAACATCATCCAAAAATCATCGATCCATAAATCATCGATCCATCATCTAGATCTCTTCTGCTGCTTCTTCTCGCTGATCTCTTCTGCTGCTTCTTCTCGCTGATCTGCTTCTTCTGCTGATCTGCTTCTTCTCGCTGATCTCGCTGATCTGCTTCTTCTCGCTAATCTGCTTCTTCTGCTTCTTCAGCGAGTGTTGATCTCGCTGATCTCTTCTGCTTCTTCTGTTGATCTCTTCTGCTGCAGTGCTGCTTCTTCGACAGAGAAAGGGTTGATCTCGCTGATCTCTTCTTCTCTGCTGCTTCTTCGACAGAGAAAGGAGTGGAGAGGAGAGGGAAATCTCCTTCTCGAGACAAAGACAGAGAGAGGAGAGGGAGATCTCCTTCCCCTTCTCGAGACAGAGACAAAGAGAGGAGAGACAGAGAGAGGAGAGTTTAGGTTTAGGGTTAGGTTTTGGTTTTTATAGTAAATGCAATTTGAAACGGTCCGGACGGGTCCAACCCTGACCGTTTATTTTTAAAAAATAGAAACCGGGACCGGACCGTTTTATAACGGATCCGGACCGTATCTAAAAATACAAAATTACAATCCGGACCGTTTAGAGCAAAACGGTCCGGTTCGGTTTAAACTCGCGGATCCTCAACCCGTTTGCCCACCCCTACATATAGATACTGGAACGCACCAAGGTTTCCATGTAACTTAATTTGAGTCAAACTGAAAGTAGGGTCAAAGTTCCTAAAACGATCAACTATGGTATATGCCATCAAAGTCCGAAAAATGTAAGATTCTAGAATTTAAGTATTTCATAGGCAATTTGTTTACCTGCATACAAGGTAGTATGAGAATATGAAGGCATACAAAATGAGCATAAGTGTGCACGATACCAAAAAAAACAAGGTGTTACAAAACATTTTCTAAAAAATGTAGGAGTTATAGAACCTTAGCTAAAATGACCCAGGTTGGTCTTTTTGAGAATAAAATAATGACCCAGGTTAATCATTTTGACCAGGATGATCAAGGTCAGTAATTTCAACCATTGACGATCTAATGTAATCATTTTGATAAGAAGAATTAACCCATGATAGTTATTTCGACAAAAAAATTGTTAGTTCATAGAATAAATTAACAAGTGCAAGCATACTATGCCAATGTTCTCCATTCTCGGATTGGAAAAGGTGGCGATTATGAGCTTACCCACATTTGGTATTTTTTGTTATTAGGAATAGGGTTGGCAATGGGTTGGGCTTGTTTCAGGCTAGGTCATGCAGAATTGCAGGACGTGTAAGTCAACCTTGAACCCGACCCATTTTGTGATTGAGCCTCTCTACAAAAACCTAACCCAGCTGCTAATAAACGACTAGCCTGGCCGAGCCAGCCGTGACTCGTTTATGTGAAAAAATATTTATTTTATTTTAATACATAATATAACCAATGAATTTTATTTCTAATTGCTGCAACGAAAATACCAAAGTAGAAAATATTTGATTTAATAGCTATTATAGATCCATATATTTCAAAATATTTATCTATGTGAAGTTTTAAATCAACTATTTCTTAGTTTTTAAAGATTGTCATTTCCTAATTTACAAAACTAAAGGAGACACTGATAGAATAAAGATATTTATTAATATTAGGAATAGTACTATTTTGATAATATTAGACAATTATATTATTTTTTTAATAGAGATTCTGATTAGGGTTCTCATATTTGTTTCCTATTAGGTTTAAGATTTATTTTGGAAGTTAGGTTAGATATAAATAAGGCATACGACACCCATTGTTACATTAATTATTTGAATAAAAGTTACTTGTTATTATTATATTTTTATCATTTATTTTGTCATTTTCGTTTGCTGCAATTTCTTTTATTTTATTAGTCTGAATCTATCAAATGGTATCAGAGCTACACAATTCTATTTGGTTTGATTTGAATTTAAAAAAAAAAAAAAAAGTTTGAAGAAAGAGAAATTTGAAGATTAAATCATGATACATGAAAGTTTGTAAAGGAAATATATACCTGTTATTTGCAGAATGGAAGGCAGAATTGAAGACAACAATGAAGGCAATAAAAAGGCTGAGTTTGCAGAATTTAGGACAAATATAGATCGGATGTTCGACAAGGATAAGACCCAAGCAATATCATCGTCATTGGCATCGCCGCAAGGGCTTACACCCGACATTGTGGACAACCAACATATCAGTGAGTCGTTGCTGGCTCCGTTGCACCCACAGACCGATCGACAGACTCCATCACATCTTCCAGTCTATTGCATACAAAGTCCCCAACATGGCCACTAGCCATCCACTGATCAAGCCTTCTCATGCATCGATCATATCCGAAATTCCCTTGCACTGCTCACCACAAGCGAGCTCGATCAACTGACAACACATTGATCGCCTCTGTTGCACGTCCCGACCACCTCCATCCCTCTACCACTGAGTCGATCTCTACCTCGTTGATTGGTCCGTCGATCGACCGTTTACGATCGATCATCCTCCCTCGAAACCCCTCATCCAACACTACCTTCACCAGCCTCCTTAGTTGATAGGCTCACTTCAACCGATCGAATTTCTATCCCCTTTGTCGTCTCCCAACCCTCTCCGACCACAAACCAGACCAGTCTGCATCACCCCCCCCCCCCCCCCCCCCCCCCCCCCCCCCCCAATCCATGTTCGATCAATGCTCCTCCTTCGATCGACAACATTATTTCTCCTTTGTCAATCGCCAGTCTGCCACCCCGACACCTTTATCTCTCGACCTCCAGCAAAACCCCCTCCATCTTCCCCATAGCAACCAATCCTCACACTGCTCCTTCCCTTTTATCGATCATCTCCCCAAAGTTTCCCCTCCATGTTGCAGTTCGTTACGATGAAAATCATTTTTCCCCACAGTCCCTAGCCACTGATCAAAATTTCTTACTTAAGTCCTTTGGTTATTCGCCCCATGCAATTTGTTTGTACCTCCACAGGCTCTAAATCATCTTTTGATTTGGATTTGACTATTTGCAGTCACACAGATGAATTCGTACTACCACAGTATGTGTCATGTATTGCCGCAAAATAGTGTTGATGATTCAATTTGAGTCAATTTTATGCAACATGTTGATGATCAATTTGCGAACAACCTCATCAGGCAATAAATCAGTATTTAGATTAGAGTTTATTTTTGGTGCACACTTCTTTGAGGTACCAGTAACTACAAATGCACAATTCGAAGTCGCCATATAGTAGGACACTTCACCGTGTGCTCTCTCTATTTCAGCTTGTGCTAGTATGACTTCATGGGCTTCAAGCTCGAGGACGAGCTTCTTCAACCCTAGGAGGTTGGGATTCTCATCTTTTATTTCATTATTTTCGTTTACTGCAATTTTCTTTATTTTATTATTTCAAATCTTTATCAGACATATAATGCACACTCTTGTCTTGCCAATTTTGTTGCTCACAGGCTCATATGGGTCAAAACGGGTTACACGAACTCAACCCGAAACTGACCTTTTAACTTAATGGGCTTGGCGTTTTGGTCCAAAATGATCCCAAACCCATGAAGCCTCAACCAAAATCCGTTTATGATGGGCTGGCTTCGGTCGGGTTGGTAGGCTCAGGCCTAATTGGGAAGTTTTTAGTTATTGGGGTGTTTTAATTATTTGAGGTAATTTTAATGGGGTAAAAAAAAATACCCTTTATTTACACATATTTTCTTGGAGCCCTTGACCTGAATTCTATTGGCTAATTGTTGTTGTACTTTACATACAATACAACAAGCCTCCAATGTAGCACTCTAAATTAGAGTCGAAGCCAACCATGATTTGGATTTTGTTGTTTTTCTCAGAAACTCTTTCAAGAAGCAATACAAAATTTGGAAACCCTGATTGTACCAACAATAGGAATAAGTCTTCCTATCATGAAAATTTGGTGTCAAAAATTCTCTACAGATTTTTGACACCATGTTTCTATAAAGCTTACACTAATTATTTTTTTTTGGGGAAACACCGTCTTGTACAAATACTTTTGTGTATCCAATTTTCTAAAAACTTGGGCGTTTGATTTTTTGGAAACCATTTTTATTTTGAAAACCTGCTTGTGTAGTTGTTTTCTTAATACACATTGTTGTGTACATACTACATATACAAGCCTTCCAACCCACAAGTCTTGTCCTTAGCGTCCAACACAGAACAATCCTCTTTCAACTTGCCATGCCATTGCATAAATGCATGTTGTCTGTGATTTTTTTTTGGATTCTTTATTCGATTTTTCCTAGTTTTAAGGTTTTTTTTTTGGCAAGTTGATTCCAACTCGCCCACACAAAACTCGTGTTGTAAGTTCATCTATTCTCCTTGTTCCCTCTACTGTTTTTTTTTGTATTGGTATAAAAAAGATTTAGTTTTTGTTCTACAGTTCCCTCTTAAACTCTCTCTACAATTAATTAAGACTAATTTTTTTTTCTATCTTGCTTCACCTTCCAAGGAAGTCATGAACTTTGCATTTCCTTCACTTTGAAAGTTTTAAACTTTGAAGGCAGTTGTTTGGTTCATATTGGTGGATCAATTTGCACTCAATAACTACACTGTTGATTACTTGAATTGATGATCCGTGATTTTTCGTATTGTTGATAATATATCTGGTGGAGATTCTTTACTTTGTGTTCATATGCTTTATGCACATATTGCCAACTATATATGTGTTATTTTGTCAAATACAAATTGGAAAATCAACTCTATTATATTGTCAGAATTATGTGTTTTTTTTAAACGAAAAATTATCAGTATATTTTTGTGTGACAATTATGTACAAAATTCCGAAATTATTTTGATCTATATCTTCAATTGAAACAGACTCCTTGACTCCTATTTAGTCTTCGATCGTTACTCAACCCTCAAGCCCTCATCCTTCGAGCACTAACCACTCATTGACTATGACTCAGCCTCCGATCACTTCTAAGTCATCAGACTGTTTCATGATCATCAGCCATGCCTCCACCTCAAGGTTCATCTACTAGACATAGTGTTTCACAATTATCTCCAATTAAAGACACCATAAAGGAAACTTAGACAAGTAAGCTTAAAAATCAAAGAGGATTTCGAGGTCATTTTTTTTTAATGATGTGACCATTGGATCTGCCTGGATTATGGTGCTGACCGTGGTTAGTTGGGGATGGCAAGAATTGCTCCAATCAAGTCGACCACTCTCCACTTCTAGTCTACGAGTGGTACAAATACTTACAACTTCATTCTTTTTTAACCATTCAAGAGCAACCTTATTCGGATAATATTATAGTAATTGTTGATCATACTCAAGTTATCATTGCATCTGTGATTGTTGATGCTCTACGCCTATCTTCTGAATCCAGAACAAGTCCGCCTGTGGATATTTGGCTTTATTTTGGCCCTACTGAAATAAAAAATGCTATTAAAGCCAAACTCGTGCTTGGTGAGAGAGCAATTAAGAAGAGTATTGTGTCATTTCCCCTACTGCCGTTTTAGATATTGTCATTTAACATTAATTGTTATCCATTCTGATATGATCAGAGTATCTCAAGTACAATTACTCAATTGTTTTATAGGCTGTCCCAAAGTGAGCGGATTGATATTTCATGGCTTATTTTATACTTGATGATTGTCATGCCTGATTTTCGTCGCAATAAGCTATTGTATCCTCGATTGATTGGTTGTATTTTGAATCATCTTATTGCTACCAAAAAGGGATCTGATATGGCCGTAAGACAACTTGTGGATCTCACTACACCAAATTGTCACTTTTGTAACAACTCTCAAAACAGTATCACTTTTGAGATGTTACAATCCACCAAACAATTTCAGTCAAAACTAAATTTAGTCAAAAAAAAGAAAAACAGTAACACAAGAAAAATGATACAATAAGTTGGATCATCATGAATAGTATCACTTTTATAACCATACTCTTCATGGTGATACAATTATTGTATCATTTTGTTTGTGAAAATGTGTAAAATTGTTAGGTGGATTGTTACACTTCAAAAGTGATACTGTTTTGGGGTTGTTACAAAAATGTCAATTTGGTGTAGTGTCTGGTGATTGGAAAAAGTCTCTTGCTATGACTTTTGTCCCATGTGAGTAACCTTCTCAGCCAAGTCAAACTTAAAATCAGAAAGAGAAAAAGATGTTCTTATTCTAGAATTGGTTTTTCAAATGGTGTTGGTCCTAGTCAAGATGATCATGTATCCTCCAGACAAATACATTAGAATTGGTTTTTCAGCCATGCATCAGAATGCTCCTACTGCAGCTAATTCTCGTATCATCTCTTTATAGACTCGAATGTGTGAGTCACTTGATGTCATACAGTCTGAGCAAGCTCGTGCCTCTGCTACTTTGAAAATAGTTGACTACTATTGACGGGAATTTGAGGCAACTTATACGAGTTCACGGATTCTAGGAAGATGACCAACTTGCCATTCGCAACATTGAATCAATTGTGCAGTCATACATTGTGTTCTTTTACTCCAGCTTCAACTTATTCAGTTCCCATGCCTAGTGCTATGGGTTCACAATTTTTTTCCAAGACGACCTTTGGAGAATCCTCAGATGCCACCTGATGAGCACTCATAATATTGATTTTTACGCTCCATTTAACTCTTTATTAGTTGTGCTGAAAATTAATTAAATGCTTCTATTTGTCTCAAATTTGATTATTGTCATATTTTTTTCTTCAAAAAAATCGAGAAATTCGCTAAATTCAAGATAATTCTATTATAAATTTGCATGACAATGAACAATTGAAGAAATTACAAAATCAATCAAAAGTATGAAATTCGAGGCATTTGGGCATGTTCATGGCATACGTGGATCGAGTTTTGATTCTAATTAGTGGTGATTCCAATGATCAAATCAAAGAATATTTCATTACCTTGAGTTTTGTCTCACAATGCACACATGTGCAAATATCTACCTCCAATTAGGATTCTCCTGATGTATCTATCCCTAATTATGATTCCCTTGATGTTATATGATATGATTTGAGGTATAATCAAGGATTTGTGAGATTTATTTTCCCATTTCTGGCTTTGCAGAAGAATATTATAAATAGGCTCTCAAATTCTTGCAGAAAATATATACATTTGATACATCTCTCATCTCTAGCATAACTTAGATTAGTTGTTGTCTTTCATAGAAGATTTTGTTCAAGTCAAGTTTATTACATGTAAATTTTTAGTTTTGAATTCAATAAACATTGGTATTTTCTTTATGCGTTAGTTTATTTTACAATTTAATGAGTTTACTTTCTCCTTTCCTTTCCTAATTCTACTCTTAGATTAATTCAAATGACAATGATAAGCTAAATCTTCGCTCTCAAGGAGAGGAGGCGAAACCTACTTGAGTGATGTAGAGAATTTTTTCAACAAAAAAATAAAATAATATATATATATTTTAAAATTTCTACTAATTCTAAAATAAACTAATGAATCAAAGTTGTCAAATTGAAAGATGAACAATGAAATATTATGCGAAATAAAGATAAGGACTTGAAAACAAGAATTGTATTTTTTTTCATAGTTCATTAATTCATCATAAATTATAACCATTTATTGAAAAATCGCCACCGAAATAGAGATTAATTAATGATGGTCAATGAATTATTTTTATCATCGAAAGAGGTAAGTTAAATTCTATCATAGAAATAATATAATTTTGAGCATTGATCTTGAGTAAAAGTTAAAGGAATTTATACAAGTGTTCAAAAAATATTAAAATGTGTTAAAACCAACTAATGCTACAAGGATAAAAGGTAGATTCTCCAATCGTTGAGACATTTTTTTTATTTAGTAATTTTCAAATCAAATTTTGTTTAAAAATATTAGAAAAATATCATCTCTCTTTCTCCAAATCTTAGTTATACCATTTCCTTTCTTTTAACTATTCTTTATTTTATTTGGTTTTCTATAGTGTTTTTGAAATTTTGATCTTTAATCCTTTTAACTCGGTGAATATGATTATAAACCCTATAAACCACCTTACTTGTATTTTTTCTTTGAAATTTGGGTGTAAATTGATAAGAAGGGAACAAAAACAAAAAAACAAAAAATGTTGATTTTCTTGAAGTTTTAGGTGACAAAAATTTCGAGCACCTTTCCATAGGTTGTTCTAGGAAGAAATGAGAACATGTATGAAGCACTAGGAATGAAAACTGAATGTGTTGGAGCTGGAGTAGGAAATGGAGAAGGCATATGTTCACCATTAATTCAATGTTGTGAATGGCCAGCCGTTGGCACTTTGCACCATCTTTCCAGAATTCCTGAACTCGTATAAGCTGCATCAAATATCTATCAATAGAAGTCATACTATTTTACAGACCAGCAGATGCGCTGGCTTTCTCAGACTGTATCTCATAAGTGACTCACATATTCGAGTCAATAGAGAGATGATATGAGAATCATCTGCAGTAGGAGTAGGAACATTATATTGCGTGGATGAACTGGCGGGAGTAACTCGAGTAGGATGGAAACGAGAATTTGGTATGGAGGATGCATGATAGGACCAACTTCATTTGAAATTTTGGTTCCAGAGTAAGAACGTTTTAATTTTAATTTTAAACTTGATTTGGTTGAGAAGGTTCCTCACATGGGCCAAAAGTCATATCAAGAGACTTGTTTCCAATCTCCAGAATATTCACAGGTTGTCTTAGCATATTAGATCCCTTCTGCAACCGCAATAAGATGCCAAAGATGTCACAAAACACAACCAATCAACCGAGGGTACGGTAACATATTGCAACGAAGATCAAACATAAAATCATCAACTGTAAAATATGCAACAAATTATCAATCCGCTCACCTTTAGATATTCGATAAAACAATTAAGCGGGTGTATTTAAGATAATCTGATCGTGTCCAGTGGTCGAGATGTCCCTGCAGATAGTTCCATTTGAAGTCGACTACTGCTCAGAGCATGCAACAGGCAGCGATACTCCTTCAGCCTCCAGTACTGCCATTGTAACCAGCATGAATATTGAACCCCAAGCTCTTATGATGTATGCCCCACCTAGACCCGCCATAGGTGAAGGGCTCGCTTCTCACAATAAAAAAAAGTGTCACTAAGGATTCTCAAGCCCAAACACGCCTGATACACTTACTTAATGGACTGGACAACCCACATGCATCAAGGCCGCAAAACGTTGATAACAAGCACCTAGCTGACAATCCAATGCGGACAAGTACCTGCAAAGCAGGCAGTGGGGGTACTTCTTCTACTTCTTCCCAATGATCAAAGTAGCTTGCTGGAATATTCGGGGACTCAATGACCCCATTAAACAGAAAGAAGTTCGAAATTTGGTTACAAAGCAAAAAGTAAGTATGATTGGCTTGTTAGAAACAAAAGTGAGTAATGAGAAGAAGTCACAACTACAGAGGGAGCTACTAAGAGACTGGGCGATAGTAGATAACAATGATGAAGTTCATGGAGGTAGAATATGGGTTGCTTGGGACCCAAGTGCTGTAGGAGTAAGACTTCTGACTAAGTCTGACCAAGCAATTAGTTTAGAAACTATATGGCCAAATGGTTTCAGTGGTATCATCACCTTCATTTATGGTCACAGTTACTACATTCACAGGAAGAGGTTATGGAGTGAACTTGAGCAGTTTGCTAATACACATAGGGCTCCATGGGCGGTGCTAGGCGATTACAACTCAATCCTGAACTCTCAAGAGAGAGTGGGGGGTGAAGAAATTAGACCAGCGCATTTCATTGATTTACTTCATTGTATTCAGGAAACTAATCTCTTTGATTGCAGCTATAAAGGCTGTTTCTTGACATGGAGTAACAAGCAGGTTGGAGAGAAACGAATCATGTCAAAGCTCGACAGGGTCATGGTGAACCAAGAATGGGTGACTACCCTGCCTAATACTGAAGCGGAGTTCCTGAACCCCGGCATCTCGGATCACTCCCCTATGACCCTTACCATGTATGAACACAAGAATGCAGGTCCAATCCCATTTAAATTCTTTAACTACTGGATCCAAGAGCAGGGATACCAGGATGTCATAAAGCAGGCTTGGCAAGTACCTATTGCAGGGAATGCAATGTATAGTTTTGTGAAGAAACTCAAGAGGGTTAAAACTGCTCTAATTAGCTGGCGCAAAGCTAACTTCAAGACAGCAAGTTCTAGTGTCCAGGCAATGAAACAAAATATGGAGATCTTACAAACTAGTCTGCAGGTCCGACCCCTCGATCCCGACACAACAACTCGTGAGCAAGATGTCGTTAAACGTTACGCCTATGCTTTACGGAATGAGGAGTCGGAGGCTAAGCAAAAATCAAGAGCTACACACATGCAGGTTGGCGATGAAAATGTGGCGTATTTCCATAATTATATGCGGGAGAGGAGATCAAAGAACAAAATATTATCCATCTATACTGAATCTGAGGAGAAGTTAGAAGACATTGGCGACATCAGTGACGCGTGTGTTACATACTTTGAAGGAATTTTCGGCACAGCTCATGGGGACTACGACCCACGTATCATTGATGCATTGCAGGTTGATCAAGCACTTACAGCGGAGGATGGGTATGAGCTGATCACAACAGTTACTCGAGACGAGATTGTTGAGGCGATTGCTTCAATTGAATCAGATAAGGCACCAGGGCCTGATGGATTCTCTTCTCTGTTCTTGAAATTAGCATGGAGGATAGTAGGTGATGACTGTGTGCGAGCCATTCATAACTTCTTCCGAAGTGGGAGGCTTCTAGGAGAGGTAAATGCAACCACTGTTACTTTAATTCCAAAGGTTCCTAATGCAACTTATCTACGTGATTTCAGACCTATATCTTGCTGCAATGTTCTATATAAGAGCATTACGAAGATCATGATGAACAGGAGGAAGAAGATCATACACAAGCTGGTTAGCCTTAATCAATCAGCATTCATAAAAGGGAGATATATACATGACAACATTATGCTTGCACATGAGCTGGTAAGGAACTATCATCGGGATCAAGGGCCACCAAGATGCGCAGTAAAGATAGACCTCAGGAAGGCTTATGACATAGTGCGGTGGGATGCAATCTCCCATATCATGCGCAAAATGAACTTCCCCGAACAGTTCATTTCTTGGGTCATCACATGCACCTCTACAGCGAGGTTCTCCATATCTATTAACGGGTCCCCCAAAGGCTTCATTAAAGCAGAACGAGGTATCCGACAAGGGTGCCCCATGTCCCCCTACTTATTTGTTCTGATTATGGAAATTTTCCACTTAATGCTCAAAGAGAAGGTCGAGGACGGCTCATACAAATGTCAAGACCCAATAGTCACGCACTTAAGTTTTGCGGATGATCTTATGGCCTTTTTCCATGGCGACCATCAATCAGCAGAAGCGCTCCTGGCCAGTTTCAAGGAGTGCACCGGGTTAGATGTCAACTACTCCAAAAGCAATGTGTACTCGACAGGGGTGAGCGATGCTGAGTTGCACACTATAAGCAACACCCTCCACTTCAACATTGGAACTCTTCCTGTGAAGTATCTTGGCTTGCCTCTGGTCACAACGAGGTTATCTCACAATGACTGTCTCCCTCTTATCGAACGAGCTCGAAAGAGAATCACTTCATGGAAAAATAGAGTGCTCTCATACGCTGGACGCACAACTTTAATCAAATCCGTTATGAATAGCTTACACATCTACTGGTCTACATGCTATGTGCTCCCCAAAGAAACTATTAATGAGTTAATTACAGTCATGCGCAACTTCCTGTGGTCTGCGTCAGATACATATACTAAGACTCCATTGGTGAGTTGGACCAAAGTATGCAAACCTTATATGGAGGGGGGACTAGGCATTCGGTGTATAGAGACGGCTAACAAGGCAGCTATGACTAGACACATCTGGAATGTGGTCTCGAATAAGGACACCTTATGGGTCCATTGGGTCAAGAGAAATCTAATTAAGGACAGGGACTTCTGGCTCATGGAGATTCTGCGCGAATGCTCGTGGAGCTAGCGACGCATTCTTGACAGTCGAGACATCGCACAACAACTCATTAAGCACTCAATAGGCAATGGTGAGAAAACTTTCCTTTGGAAGGACCCATGGCATCCAATGGGAATCCTCATGGATAGATTTCCTCAGCATCTACAATATGACTCCTCCCTTCACAAGAATGCAAAAGTGAGCACCTTGATCAGAGGGGATCAATGGGCAGCTTTGCCGCATATCCAAGCAGCAATTCGCGAGATATATGATGATCTTTCAGCTGTTGATCTCGATGTAGCGGCTCAGGATGAAGTTGTATGGCTGGCGGGACACTGTGATAATTATTCTAGCAAGGGCGCCTACAACTCCACGAGGGAAGAGGTCCCCCAGTCCCTTGGGCAAGACTTGTCTGGTTTAAGGGCAGAGTACCAAGACATAGTTTTATTGCGTGGATGCTAATGAATAAAGCTTTGAAGACAAAGGCAAAATTGAAAGCTTGGAAGAAGCTTGACCACTCTACATGCAGCCTATGCAATGCTGATGAAGAAAATGAGAGCCATCTTTTCTATGAATGATGTTACTCCAAGCTGGTATGGACGTACATTCTGTATTATATGGGGTACAATAGGCAACCAATGACTTGGACACAGGAGCTCGAATGGTGCATTCTGCATTTCGCTGGTAACTCCCCTAGCGTGATGATCAAGAAACTATGCTTCAATGCATCTATATATCACTTGTGGCAAGAGAGGAATAGACGAGTCCTCCAATCGAAATGCAAGCCTGCTCTTGAGTGGATTGCACAAATAGTAGAAGATGTGCGACTTAGAATTGTTGTTCTCGATCTAGAGGTGGAAGACAACGATTCTAACCGGAAGCTATGTGAGAAGTGGAGAATGGCTGTCAAGTTCGTCCATAAAACCATTACTCAGCATACATGGCAACGGCCTGACCCTCAGTGGTTCATGATCAACTCTGATGGCTCTAAGACGGGAGAAAGAGGTGGATATGGGGCCATTATTAGGGATCATAATGGGACGGTCATTGCCGCTGCATCAGGGTCCAAAGAAGCTCACTCTGTCATTCTTCATGAACTACAAGGTGTGGAGCTCGGCATTAAGCTTGCAAGTCAATATGGATTAAGGAAGATCGTAATGTGCATGGACTCGGCTACTGCTCTCAGGTACTTAACGACCGACATTGCACCACCATGGGAGGTGAAACACATTATAAGAAGAATTAAGAGAGCTGTTGAAGGATTTGAGGATCACAAAATGATGCATGCCCCAAGGGAGACCAACAGTGCTGCTGATAAATTAGCTAAATTGATGCCCACCTAGGAAGCACGGATTCGCGGAAAAACCCTGCCGAATACATGAAAACGCGAGTCGGATACGGATACGCGTGCGATTCGCGTCGGATACGTATCCGACACGCGGTCAACGTATCGGTCAACTTGACCTGGTCAGGATACGGCATGGACACGGGCTGGACACGGTCCGGATTCGGTTTCTAATTTTTTTATTTTTTTTCAGATCTAGATAAGATCGGACGGCTGAGATATGAAGCCCTAATATCAAAACCTAATTTCGATTTTCATTTTGTTTTTGCTGAAACAGACAGAGAGGCGAGGAAGAGGAACTGAGGAGGCGAGGAACCAGAGGAGGCGAGGAAGGAGGAAGAAAAGAAAGAACAAAGAAGGAAGAGGAAGAACCGAATAAGAGAAAGAAGGAAGGGAAGAAGAAGAAGAAAGAGCTTACCTTGCTTAGAGGAGTCTGTCGGAGTCGGACTTAGGCTCAGTACCCACGACCCAGGTTCGTCTCTCTCGACTCTCACTCAGTCACTCACTGACTGTTTATGCTTCTTGCTTCTTTTTGCTTCTTCTTTTTTTGTGTGTTTTGTGTGTGAATGTGTGATTATTAGCTCATTTTTTGTGTGGGAAGAAGAAGAAAGAACTGTCTATTTTTTTTGTGTTTCACTGTTTTGTGTTTGATTTGTGTTGTCTATTCTCTGCTTTTTTATTAATTGGGGGGTTTGGTGTTTGTTCTATTAATTTGATTTGAGTGACAAGTGATTATGGATGTTGAATTATTGTGTTTGTGATTGAAGGTTAAAGAGAAAGGATCGACAAGTACGTCGAAAACCACCAATACAACTACTGTTAAGGTGAAACAGAAAAAAGTTTACACATTGGCTGGTCAGAAATATGACCCCCCTGATGAGGTTTGAATCAGTTTGATCATGGCCCTATTAATACTTGCATCCATATTTGAGAGGATTTGTCAGAGAAATTAACAAGTTCCTTATTGTTTGGCTTCGATTTATTGATGTAATTGGCAGAGGGAACCATTGAGATTGAGGATATTCTATGAGTTGCTGTCTAAACAAGTACCTTCAAGTGCAATGGCAGAATTTTGGTATGTTATACCTTCAAGTACCTTCAAGATATGTATCAAACTATCAATCTTTAATGCATCTTGATGTTTTATATGTTTGGATTATTAATTATTGTTTTTGAGTTATCTTATGACATTATGTTAATAATTTTTTAACAAAATATAAAAATAAAAATAAGGTTTGATTGACGTGTCGCCGAGTCCCCGAGTCCTAGTTTTTTTAAAATTGCCGAGTCGCCGTGTCGTATCCGTATCCGATACGACACGCGTATCCGAGTCCGTGCATCCTAGATGCCCACGGAAGAATTCTTAGAGATCACCCCAAGTTCATTTGCGGAGGATCTCAAGAAGATTATTTTCAATGATGCTATAGGCAGGAAATACAACAGATTGTAAACTTTCTTTTTTCTTTTTTCAGTGGTCTGGGGAGCCCATTTATACCCCCGCGCTTGCCTTTCAAAAAAAAAAAAAAAAAAAACAGTTGTTGGATGACTAACGGAAACAACTGTAAGGGAAATGACACACTGCGCTCTTCTTAATTTCATGTACAAGTTACTTCAATAACATTTGTTATTTCAGTAGGGCCAAAGTTAAAAGATTCACGGGCGAACATGTTATGGATTCAGGTGGTAGGTGTAGTGCATCAACAATCAAAAATACAATTTTCTTCTATTGAGTATGATTAATGATCACTATAAAGCTTTCTAGATAACTTTGTCCTTAAATGGTGATAGAAGACTGAAGTTCTAAGTATTTGTACTACTCGTAGACTAGTAGTAGATAGACTGGTCCACTTGGTTGGAGCAATTCTTGCCATCCCATCCCCAGCAAACCACAGTCTGCATCATAACTTTGGGTAGATCCAACGGTCACAATATGCGAGAAAAAAATGACATTAAAATATCTTTCGAGTTTAAGCTCACAAGCCTCAGTTACCTTTTTGGTGCTTTGAATTGGAAGTAACTATGAAACAGTATGTCTAGTAGATAAATCTTGAGCTGGAAGCATGATTGATGATTTCAAAATAGTCGATGATTGAGGAGTAGCAGGAGGCTGAGTGATAGTCGAAGACTGATTAGTGCTTGACGGTTGAATGCTAGTCGAAGACAGTAGGAGCCAATTGAGTCTATTTCAACTAAATTGGAAATCGCCTACTATTGACAATGGTTAGATAAGGAGAATCTTGGTTAGTACTTGTCGTTTGTCACATAGGCCTCTCAGGAGTGATAGACAACATCCAAGTCAGTAGTCTCAACCATGTCAGCAAAGACACATTATAGTGCCACATCAACAAGAATCACAGAGTGTAATTAAGTGATGAACTATATTCTGGTATTCTGTTATGATGAGCTGTAATTAGTTAGAGTTGGTTTAATGAACCCAAAATGTACCTTGATTAGTTATTATAAATAGAATGACATACTCTGCTCTTTTTCAATTGAGAAAGCAGAGATTCATTTTGCTATTAGAATTTTGTCTTGGTATCAGAGCATATGAGCTTCTCTTCTTCTTTGATCGATTGTTGTTTGTAGTTCCTTCAAGAAGCTTTTTCTTTTCATTCATGGCGACTGAACCTGCACAATCATCATCTTCTTCTGGCTCTCTCAATTCAAGTCAGAACTCCATTGTATCTTCTACTCCTTCTTATCAAGTCTTGAATCATACTCTGCCAGTAAAACTTGATAGAACAAATTACATACTCTGAAAATCGCAAATTGAGAATATAATATTTGCAAATGGTTTTGAGGACTTTATTGAAGGAATTTCGATTTGTCCAACGAAAGAATTAAGTTCAGGGGTTATTAACCGTGCTTTTATCACTTGGAGAAGACAAGATCGCACTATATTGAGTTGGATCTATGCCTCTCTTACACCAGCTATAATGGCTCAAATAATTGGTCACACCATCTCTTTCTCGCCCTGAAAGGCCTTAGAACAGATCTTTTCATCATCTTCAAGAGCTCAGATTATGCAATTACGACTGGACTTATGGTCTACCAAGAAAGGGTCAATGTCCATGATTGATTACATAATAAAAATTAAGAGTGCAACAAATAATTTAGCTGCCATTGGTGAGATGGTTTCAGAACAAGATCATATAATGAATCTTTTAAGTGGTTAGGCACTGAATATAATGCAGTAGTTACAACAATTAATGTCCGAGATGATCAGATCTCACTTGAATCAGTGCACAGTATGTTGTTGGCTTTTGAAAACCGTCTTGAGCAACAAAGCTCTGTGGATAATATTCCACCTATCTCAGCAAATTTTGCTAATTCTGGTCATAAACATGGTAGTGGGCAGAATTTTGGTCGAGGTTTTGGCTATGGTAGAGGAAGGAACCACAACTTTGGTGGCCAGTCCAATAGGGGACGTGGTCGTGGCAGAGGCAATAGCTTCAATAGTCAGCATTTTGGGAAGTCATATGGACAACAGTTTGTTCATCAGTATGGATCCAACCATGGCCAGCAAACTGGTCATTACAATAATCAGAACAATAGATAGTCCAACAATAGACCACAGTGTCAGTTGTGGTAAATATGGGCATGTGGTTCTTGCTTGTTACCATCGATTCGATATTAATTTTTAGCATTTAGCTGGTTCCTTGAACTCTGGGTCTTCATTTGGCTTTAAATCTACCATACCAGCATTGGCAGCGACTTCCAATCTCTCTAACAATGAGGGTTGGTACTTAGATTCGGGAGCAAGCCATCATTTGACTAACAATCAAGGGGGACTTTCTAATTTCTCTCCCTATGCTGGTTTTGACAAAGTAACTGTTAGAAATGATACTTATCTTCCCATTTCTCATGTTGGTTCCTTATCTTTTTCTTCTCCTCATAATAGTTCATCTTCACCTTTTCTTCTAAAACAAGTTTTCCATGTACCCTCTTTGTCCACCAATCTTATAAGTGTTGCTAAATTTTGTGATGATAACAATGTGCTTATTGAATTTTGGTCCGACCATTTCTTTGTGAAGAAACCACATTCGAGGAAGGTTCTAGCTCACGGCAAGCTTGATAATGGCCTATACAATTTCCCTGTTGTTCCTGATCCTAAGCTTGCGTTTGCATCCAGTTACAATGTTTCTACTTCTGTCTCCAGAGTTTCTAATACTTTCTCAAATGATTCCAGTGTTTCTGCTACTTCTTGTATTGCTAATAATGAACAATTGTGGCATTACAAACTAGGTCATCCATCAGTTGATGTTGTACACCATGTATTGCAACTTTGTAATGTTCCATTTAATAAAACTCGTCTTTTTATATGTTCTTCTTGTCAACTTGCAAAAAGCCTACGTCTTTATCTTCTTTTCATGCATCAAGTCCATTGGAACTCATTCATACGAACATTTGGGGTCCTACATTTGTTAAATCTACATCTGGTGCTCGATTCTTTCTATTGTTTGTAGATGATTTTTCCAGATTTACTTGGTTTTTTCCACTTCATTCCAAAGATCAAGCCTTGTCTATGTTCAAAGTGTTTAAACTTCGAGTTGAAAACCAGTTTAACACTTCTATTAAATGTATTCAATCTGATAATGGGGGTGAATTCAAGGCTTTTCGATCTTTTCTATTGGAATCTGGTATTGGACATCGCTTCTCTTGTCCACATACTTCCTCACAAAATGGCAGAACGCAAACACAGGCATGTTGTTGAAACAGGTCTTGCTATGTTGGCTCATGCTCATATGCCATTCAAATTTTGGCAATATGCTTTTCAAGCAGCTGTATTTCTCATTAATCGTATGCCCACTATAGTTCTTAATCATCAATCTCCTTACCAAGTTCTTTTTAATCGTCTACCTGACTATTGAGCTCTTCATGTATTTGGGTGTCTTTGCTTTCCATTTATTCGTCCATATAACCAATATAAGCTCCAATTTCGTTCTATTTCTTGTGTTTTTCTGGGTTATAGCTTGGATCATAAGGGTTTTCTATGCTTAGATCAAGTGTCTGGTCGAGTGTATGTTACACATAATGTGGTGTTTGATGAATTCGGTTTTCCTATGCACAGTTCTCATTCCTTACTTCCATCCACCACAACTTCCACTGAGATGCCTACTGTGATTTCCTCTTGCCTTCCTACTCCTATCTCTTCTACTATTCCTCTTTCATCTCCCATTATTTTTCCTCCTCTTGATCTACCACCTGCCACTTCTCCTACTCCTCCAATTATCTCACCTACTGTTCCTTCTACACCTCCTGATGCTAATGTATCTCTGCCAGTACCTCCTCTTCCTACTCGAATGGTTACTCGTTCCATGGTTGGCATTTCAAAGAAGAAACCTATGCTTGATTTATCAGCTATTAAAGTCTCTAAGCCCACTACTTTGTGACAAGCTCTCAAGGATCCTTACTGGATTCATGCTATGGAACAGGAAATCTCTGCCTTAC
Organism: Berberis vulgaris; assembly: GCA_963556465.1. Classification (NCBI taxonomy): domain Eukaryota; kingdom Viridiplantae; phylum Streptophyta; class Magnoliopsida; order Ranunculales; family Berberidaceae; genus Berberis; species Berberis vulgaris. Next base: position 61,836,753 of record OY747128.1, read on the forward strand.
ATAAGCATGGTACTTGGGTATTGGTTGATCCACCTGGTGGTGTGAATGTCATAGGCTGTAAATGGGTTTACAAACTCAAATACAAACCTGATGGGAGCATTGACAGATATAAAACTCGTCTCGCTGCCAAAGGTTTCAATCAAACTTACGGTTTGGATTATTTTGAGACATTTAGTCCAGTGATCAAAGCTGCAACTATCCACATTGTTCTCACAATTGCAGTGAGTTTACAGTGGGATATTCGTCAGCTTGATGTTCATAACTCTTTTTGAATGGAGATCTCGAAGAACAAGTCTTCATGGCTCAACCTTCTGGTTTTTTGGACAAACAATTTCCAACCAAAGTTTGTAAATTGCGGAAATCCTTGTATGGTCTGAAACAGTCTCCTCGCGCTTGGTTTTCTAAACTCAGTTGTGCTCTTATGCGTTGGGGCTTCAATGCTTCTCGTACTGATAGTTCAATGTTTGTCAGATTTGATACGCATTCCACCCTTATCATCCTGATCTACGTTGATGACATAATTGTTATAGGGAGTTTTTCATGCCATAATTCATCTCTCATAGTTCAACTAAACTCGGTATTTGCTCTGCGTGACTTGGGGCCCTTATCTTACTTCTTGGGTATTGAAGTTACTCGCTGCAATGGTGCACTGCACCTCAGCCAGGCTAAATATATTTTAGACCTTCTTACACGAGTTGCTATGGTTGATTGCAAACCCTCTCCTACTTCAGGAGCTGTTGGTAAGCTCTTATCACATTATGATAGAACTCCACTAATGGATGTCACTGCCTATCGCAGCATCGTTGGTGCTCTTCAATATGCATCCATGACAAGACTGGACATTGCATTTGCAGTAAATAAAGCCTGTCAGTTTATGCAAATGCCCACCACGTCTCACTGGTTGGCTGTCAAGCGCATCTTGCATTATCTAAAGGGTTCAGTTCATGATGGTTTGCTTATCCAACCTGCCCGAGACCTTGCTATTGAGGCCTTCTCTGATGCTGACTGGGGATCTTATCCTGATGATAGATGTAGCTCCAGTGGTTACTTGATTTATTTAGGTGGCAATTTGGTGGCTTGGTCAGCTACTAAACAGCGTGTGGTATCAAGAAACAACGCTGAATCTGAATATCGAGGACTTGCTATTGCTACTTCTGAGGTCATCTGGATACAAGCGTTGTTGAAGGAGCTTTGTATTTCTATTCCTAAACCTTCTGTTATCTGATATGACAATGTCAAAGTTTATCACCTTGCTAAGAATCTTGTCTTTCATGCCAGGACTAAACATATTGAAATTGATCTTCATTTCATACGCGATCATGTTCTCAAAGGTGCTTTGCTTCTCCAATTTGTTCCAACTGCTGAGCAGCCTGCGGATCTTCTCACCAAACATCTCACAAGTGCAAGGTTTGCTTATCTCAAATCGCATCTTGGCCTTGTTCCTTGCCCCTTGCACTTGAGGGGGGATGATAGACATCATCCAAGTTAGTAGTCTCAGCCATGTCAGCAAAGACACATTATAGTGCCACATCAACAAGAATCACAGAGTGTAATTAAGTGATGAACTGTATTCTGGTATTTTGTTATGATGAATTGTAATTAGTTAGAGTTAGTTTAATGAACCCAAAATGTACATTGATTAGTTATTATAAATAGAATGTCATACTCTGCTCTTTTTCAATTGAGAAAACAAAGATTCATTTTGCTATTAGAATTCTATCTAGAAGAGGATAAAGAGTGATGTTCGAAGTGACGTTTTGTGCCTTCTTAACCTGAAATAAATTCAATAAGAATGAATTCATGCGCAAAAGAATGACTAGTGTACTTGTAGATGAGTAAATATCAAGTTCCATAAACTCTTGCCCTCAATCTATGCACTATGTAAAAGCCCACTATAATTGATGTACAAGACATCATTATAAACGTTAAGTACCTAAGACCACACATAATTTAGACAATGATGTACACAATGTATAGATATAATGGAATTGGCCAACAGTGTTAAAAAAACCACATAATTGTGGCAATGTCTACAAGGATTGTGTTTTGCTAAGTTGTGTTTTAGAAAATTATGGTTTCAACAATGTGTATAGTAACATGCTTTACATATAGATTTGACAATGTGTACATGGAGCACAAGTACTCAAAGTTGCGAACTCAACATTGTTGTAGCAATAATTTAAAGAATGACATTGATCATGAAGGAAAAGTTGAAAAATAATCCTTCATCATGGACAACACAATTTCCTTCAAGGTTTTAAAAACCTTTGAAATGAAATATATTGAAAAGTCCATGAGTTTCAAGTGTGAAAACAATATTTGACCTATTTCTATCTTCCTAGCTTCCAATTGTTTGGGACTTTCTATATTGATTGGCTCCCAATTATTTGGAATTCAAAGTCCTATTTGGCTGGCTCCCAATTATATGGTGAGAGTTAAATAAGGACTCAAAGTCCTCTGCAGACAAGGACTTCAAGTCCTCTTCTCTATTTTAAAATGATGCAACATACACATCATAAATAGATCAACGGGTGCAGCATGAAACAGGTTGTGTGTGCAAGGCATGAATCTGCGTGTGTGTAGCGTGAAACAATAATCAAGAAGAATGGTTGAAATTAGGTGATTTCGGGTATTTTTTGACTGCGTTGTTTCGCCAAATCTTCGGGGTTCCTTTTCGGTTCTTCTTCAATTATAGGGAGGATTGAAGGGAGGAAGATTGAAAAGAAACTCTTGTTGCTTGGTGGTATTGTTGGCTTGAGATTGAGTAATCTCAAGGATTGTTGCTTGACAACATTGTAATCTCCAATACTTGTTTCACATATCAATAACATCTAAGAGAATCGTCGTCCGAGGAGTAGGAAAAGCCAAACCACGTAAATCCTGGTGTGATCTTTACTTTTCTGCGTTATATATTGCTTGTTTGTTTCATAGCATAGTTTTTTTAGTCATTCACTTTCATAAACTAGGCCTTGGCCTTGTGTTGAATTTACTTATAACAGTTGGTTCTGTATAGATTATTTCAGGTATTTACTACAAGTGGTATTTAGAGCGCCAGTTGGTTGGTGCTTGAGTTTTCAAGGTGTTAGATAAAATGGCTGAAAGATTTTCTTCATCACGGGATGATGGCTATGTGAAAGTCCATGGGTTCAACATTATTCGATTCAATGGGAGGAACAATTTTAAAGCTTGGCAAGTGGATTGTAAAGATATTTTGGTTAATTTGGATCAGAGTGATGCACTGGATAAGAAAAAGAAACCATCATCAGATAAGACAACGATTGAGGTTATTGAGAAATGGAATAAAATGGAGGCATGTAGTACGGTTTGTTTATGTCTTTCTCGCAATATGGCTTACAATTTCACTGATGAAATGACGACTCAAGATATTTGAGATAAGCTTCAGGCTATGTATCTTCATAATGATCAGATGAGTGTGATGTACATATAGAAGAAACTCTTCACTTTCAAGTTGCAGCCAGGTAAACTCATGACTTATCACATAAATGAGTTTAAATGTTTACTTTCAAGTTGCAGCCAGGTAAACTCTTCACTTTCAAGTTGCAGCCAGGTAAACTCATGACTCATACTAGGGGTGGGCATTTCGGACCGAAAACCCGGACCGAACCGACAACCGGACCGATCGGGTCGGTTCGGATCGGTTTTTTATTAATTATAAATTTTTCGATTTTAAAACCCGGGCCGCCTCAAAGTTTCTGGTCCGGGCCTCGGTTTCCCTTTCTGAAATCCGTCGGGTAACCGACCCAGCCCGGGTATGAATAAATAGAAGTTAATTTACTGGGGCCTACTCTCCCTCTCCTCCTCGGCTACTTTCACTTTCAACATGTGACTCCTCGATTCCTCTCCTCCCTGTGCAACTACGACTCCTTGACTGCACTCCTCCTCGGCTACTCGGTATTTTTCTCCCTTGTGCGAAGACTGCGAACACTGTGGCAGTATTTGTATGAGTTGAAAACAGAGACTCAAAACTCAAAACAGAATCTGAGTTGAAAACAGACTCTGTTTTGAGTTGAAAACAGACTCTCTGTGATTGTATTTGTACGAGTTGAAAACAGACTCTGTTTTGAGTTGAAAACAGACTCTCTCTGTGATTGTATTTGCATGAGTTGAAAATTGTATTTGTATGAGTTGAACACAGACTCTGTGAGTTGAAAACAGAAAACAGACTCTGTGATTGTAATGAAAACAGAAAATAGACTCTGTGTTTGTAATGAAAATTGTATTTGTATGAAAACAGAAAACAGAAAATAGAAAATTGTCTTTGTATGAAAACAGACTCTGTGTTTGTAATGAAAACAGAAAACAGAAAACAGAAAACAGAAAACAGAAAACAGAAAATTGTATTTGTATGAGTTGAAAACAGAAAACAGACTCTGTGAGTTGAAAACAGAAAACAGACTCTGTGATTGAGTTGAAAATAGAGTCTGTGATTGTATGGGTGTTGTGTGTGTGATCAGTCATGTGTATCAAGAATCATGTTTATCAACACTTGAATTCACTGTGGCTCTTGTTCCATACATAGTGAGCCTCATGTGTATCAACTTCATTATTCATGTTTATCAAATGGTATTCTTCATGTATCATACATTAACACTTGCTTACCTTGAATTTCTGTATTTCTTCATGTTAGAATGAATTACTTTGGGCTTACAATTGATTACTGTTGATTACTTTGGGATTTATCAATTTACTAAATAGTTTTTAGTAAATGGATCAATTGGTCACTTTGGGTTTTATCAAATTCAGTTGGGCTTTGTGCTTTGGACCGAGACCAGCCCGAGACCGACCCGAAATTCGGTTAACCGGGACCTCGGTTAATCGGTCAACTCGGTCGGGTCTCGGGCCTCTTAATTGCGGGCTTAAAATTTTTGGGCCAGTTTTCAGTTTTTAATTTTTGGGTCGGTTACCCGGACTTGCCCAACCCTAGTTTATACTCACATTGTGTTAGCTTGGGAGCTAAATTTTAAGATAGTCAGAAGGAATTATTCTTGTTACTTTCTTTATTATCGAAATGAGAACTGTTTGTTGATTAGATGACAATATTAGATAATGATTTTTTTTGTTTATAGTGCTATTGTTCAAGCTGTACTTGCAAAGGCTTCCAGAAAGAGTGTTTTGAATGAGAAGGTTCAAGCACATGGTATTTTTGACGATGGGAAGAAATTACAACTACTGAAGGATCCGGTCTCAATCAAAAGGTAGAGATATGTCTAAGGTTGAACGTCACAAATGTAAGCACAAGGACCATTACTAAAGGGATTGTCTAGAGTAGAAGGATAATCACAACAAGCAAGAGAATGCGAGTAAGGGCATAGTAAATGTTGTTGAGACACCGGATATGGTAGATGATATTCTCATCGGGGGTGACTTAGCACATGCATTGATGGCATAATCTTATAACCATTTGTATGATGGTTGGAATGTTGGATACAGAAGCTTCGCATCATCTGTGTCCTATAAGGGAATGATTCACTACTTATCGCGAGGTTAAGGGCAGTTCAATTAATATGGGTAACTCTCGGCCTTACAAGACAATGAGTGTTGGTACAGTCAAATTTCAGTTGGCAGATGGGTCATGTAGACAACTTACCGAGGTACGTCATGTTTCAGCTATTTCTAAGGGACTAATTTCTCTTCAGGTGCTTGAAGCTCAGGGCTACAAGTATGTTACTGAGAATGGGTATTGCAATGTTAATTTTGGTGACAGGTTTGTTATGATAGCGACTAGGTATGCAAATTTGTATTTCCTTCAAGGAAGTGTAGTTGAAGATGGAGTTATGGTTTCTATAGTTGTTGATGAGAAGAGCTTGACCCGCACACAATTATGGGACGCTTGATTAGGACATGTTGGTGAGAATTGACTAAAAATTTTAAGCAAGCGGGGCTTGCTTGTCGGTGATAAAATGACAAATTTGGACTTCTATGAGCATTGCATCTATGGGAAGTAGTGCAGAATCAGTTTTGGTGATGCTACTCATAACATCGTGGGCATTGTGGATTACATCCACACTAATGTTTGGGGACCCTCTAGATTCACATCCAAGGGGGGTTTCAGGTATTTTTTTGTCTTTTATTGGTGACTTTAGCCGAAGGGTATGGGTGTATACCATAAAGCATAAGAATGAAGTCAATGATATTCAAGAAGTGGAAAGCTATGATTGATAAACAAACTTGAAGGGTGATCAAAGTAGTAAGGTCTGACAATGTGAGCATACCGAGGATTCCTTGAAGAAGTTTTGTTTGGAGCATGCAATTAGAAGGCACTTCACAGTGAAGTCGACACCACAGCAGAAGGGGGTAGCGGAGCGGATGAACCGTACCATATTGGAGAGAGCACAGTGCATGTTGTCCAATGCAGGTTTGGGTAGAATATGGTGGGTTAAAGCAGTAAACACGACGTGCTATCTCATTAACCGCTCTCCTTCATTAGCTATTGTGTCTCAGATTCCTATGGAGGTATAATATGGTATTTCTTCAGATTATTCTAACTTGAAAGTATTTGGTTGTCCAGCTTATTTTCATATTAGGGAAGACAAAATTGAAGGGTCAGAAAAACTATATTTCTCGGTTATCCAGATAATGTGAAAAAGTATAGATTATGGTGTCCTGACTTGCAGAAGTTTGTGATCAGCCAAGATGTGAAGTTCCATGAGGAGGCTTTGTTACAACAAAGTGTAAGATATGAAAATATGGTTCCGCTATTTGGAGGGGTGACAACTATGATAAAGACGAGGATGCTGCAGATTCTCTGCAAGTGGAGCTTGGAGCTCCTATACAAAACATGATGTTATTTTTACTGAGGGAAAATGTGATACAAAATATGATGCCTGAGAAGACAATGGAAAAAGATAAGGTTCCTACTGATAGGGACATGGATCCTACACAACAACATGTTCAACAGTTACAAACACCGCCTTTAGTAGCAGGCAGAGAACCCATACCAGAATCAAACATGCACCACTTAGATTTGGCTATGAGGAGGGTGTAGCTTGCACATTTTAGTTCTTCACGAGTATGATGATGTTCCTACAGGCTTTGCAAAGTGTTCACTAAGAGGAGTGGAAGGAGGCTTTGGATAATGATATGTTATCTCTTCAAAATAATCATATATGAGAGATTGTGACACTCCATAAAGGGAAAATGTTGATTGAGTGTAAGTGGGTTTTCACAGTGAAAGACGAGATTTTGGATTCATGGGTACTTGTACAGGTATACGATACAAGGCAAGATTGGTGGCAAAAGGATATGCACAACAAGAAGATGTGAACTACAATGAAGTATTCTCTCTGGTGGTAAAACACATTTCCATCCGAGTCTTTTTGGCTTTAGCAGCGCAGCTTGACTTAGAGCTCAAACAACTTGATGTCAAGACTGTTTTCTTGCATAGAGATTTGGAGGACATATACATGTCTCAGTCCGACGGATATGTTGTTGTTGGCCAAAAAGAAAAAGTATGCAAACTGAAGAAGTCACTATATGGGCTGAATCAATCTTTGAGGTAGTGGTACATGAGGTTTGGTACTATGATTGAGTAGGGATATGCAATGAGTCAGTATAATCCTTGTGTATTCATGCAGGAGCTCGAGGATGGGCCTTTAATGTTTCTCTTACTTTATGTTGATGACATGCTCATTGTTGCGAAGAACAAGGAAGAAATTGATAAATTGAAGTTGAAACTTAGCACGGGGTTTGAAAATCTTGGTTCACCGAAGAAGATACTTGGGATGGAGATAGTGAGAATAGAAAGAAGGGCAGACTGACATTGTCACAGAGACAAGAAGGCTATTCATCGTTTTGACATGGATACATCTAAGTCGATAAGTACTCCTTTGGTTGCTCATTTTAAGCTCTCGGATAAGTTGTCTCCTAGCACGGAGGATGAGAGGGAATACATGTCACATGTTCCCTATGCTAGTGCAGTTGGTAGTCTTATGTATGCCATGATCTGCATGCGTCTTGATATCGCTCATGCAGTCAGTTTGGTTAGTAGGTTTATCAAACCCCAAAAAACAACATTGACAGGTGGGTATTGAGGTATCTTCAAGGTACGCTAGATCTTGGTTTGGTGTATAAGAGAGGAGATGTGTCAAATATGATCTGAGGTCAGATTAAGCTGGTGATCTTGATAGGTGTTGATCGACTACATGTTATTATTTTACATTGGTGAGAGGTCTAGTGAGCTGGAAGTCTCAGTTATAGTCTATAGTTGCTTTGTCTACTAATTAAGCAGAGTACATCGCGCTATCAGAGGCGATGAAGGAAGCCATTTGGGCTTGGTTAGTGATTTGAGTGTTATTCAAGATGAGGTGACAGTGTTATGTGACACTTAAATTGCTATCCATTTGGCAAAAAAACAGGTTCATCATGCCCGAACAAAGCACATTGATGTGCGGTATCATTTTCTGAGGGATGTCTTAGAAGATTGTGAAGTTCTCTTAGAGAAGGTGAGTACTCAAGATAATCCAGCTGATATGTTGTCAAAAGTTGTTCCAAGGATCAAGTTTGAGCATTGTCTCAACTTGATCATGCTCTTTCAGTGTTGACACCCCAAGGGGGAAGGGCCCTTAAGGGCATGACGGGGATTCTCGTGACCAAGAAACGGGTCTTGCTATTTTTTATGCCAAGGTGGAGATGCTTATGTGGTTGATTGTGATGCTTGTGTGGTGGCCTGAAATCTACTCGTGTCCAACGTGAAACAATAACCAAGAAGAACGGTCGAAATTGGGTGATTTTGGGTGTTTTTTGACTACATAGTTTTGCCAAATCATCGGGGTTCTTTTTCCATTGTAGGAAAGAGTGAAGGGAGGAAGATTGAGAATAAACTCTTGTTGCTTGGTGGTATTGTTGGCTTGAGATTGGATAATCTCAATGATCGCTGCTTGACAACATTGTAATCTCTAATACTTGTTTCACATATCAATAAGATCTAAGAGAGTCATCGTCCATGGAATAGGCAAAGCAAGACCACGAAAATCCCGACGTGATCTTTATTTTTCTGATTATTATTTATTGCTTGCTTGTTTCATAGCATAGTTTTTTAGTCATTCACTTTCACCAACTAGGTCTTGGCCTTGTGTTGGATTTACTTGCAGCAGTTGGTTCTGGATTGATTGTTTCAGGTATTTACTACATTAAATTGGAATCAATCATTACAAAAAAAATCAGATTAGAAAACACTTATGAGGTATAACTAATGAATATGCAAGAGAGCAAAATTAAGTATGAAGAGATAGTTCAAAAAGAAATTATAGAAGAAAGACTAATTTTTTTTATACCAATGCAAAAGAGAAACAATTGATGAAAACAAGGAGAAGATATGAAATTATAGCGAGAGCTTTGTGGTTTCGATCCATGGTGAACTATTTCAAAGATTTGCCACGAAAATTCTAAATACAGAAAAGTTTGATCAAAGAACCTAGATGAACTGCCTTAAAGCTTGTTGAAAAAGAAAAAAAATGTTCTCTGTTTGACTCCAAGACTTGTGGTGTTTGGTTAATGTGGGTTGGAAGCTAGCATGCACGTCTTATATATGCACACAATAAAGTGTACTAAGGAAACAACTACTGAAAAGAAAATAATTGTAGAATTGTATTATTATTGTATTTGATTATTTGACAGAATACAAGCTTATATAGCTAACTTTGACCTAACCTTGTGAAAACAGGAAACCTTAGACTTCTTATTCTATTCTGACTTTCCTAACATACTTTATACTGACTTTCTTATTCTTTAGCACTCCCCCTCAAGTTGGAGTGTATGTTTGTAACACCCAACTTGCTAAGAAGATTATCAAATTGATAAGTGCTCAAAGCTTTAGTGAACAAATCTGGCAGTTGATGTAGTGTTCCAACATGCTTAGTCTGAATAGTACCCTCTTGTATCTTCTCTCTAATCAAATGGCAATCAATCTCGATATGCTTTGTTCGCTCATGAAAAACCGGATTAGATGCATAATGGAGTGCAGTTTTGTTGTCACATCATGTGCAAATCATTAAGAATGTACCTCAACCAGGTTAACTCACATCATGTGAAAGCCATGGCCCTATATTCTGCTTCAGCTGTAGATCTTGCCACTGTAGTTTGTTTCTTAGCTTTCCAAGAAATTGGTGAATCGCCAAGCTTGACACAATAACCTTTAATGGATCTCTTAGTATCTCTACATCTGGCCCAATCTGCATCACAATAAGCTTTCAACTGTAATGAGCTGGTGGAAGAGACAAAAATACCTTGTCCTGGTGAAGCCTTGATATACCTCAAGACCTTGTGTTCAACATCTAAATGTGGTATTCTAGGCTTGTCCATAAACTGACTTAGGACATGTACAGAATAAAACAAATCTGGTCTCGTGATCGTTAAGTATATCAACCTTCCAACAAGCCTGTGGTATGTTGCAGGATTTGGTAGTAAATGTCCATCACCCTGTGTGAGCACCAAGTTTTGATCCATAGGATAACGTGAAGGCTCTGCTCCAAATACTCTGTGTCCTCCAATATTTCAAGTGCATATTTTCGTTGAGATAAAACAATCCCTTTGGATGACCTTGAGACTTCAATGCTAAGGAAATATTTAAATTTTCCTAAATCTTTGAGCTTGAACTTTGCAGCCAGAAATTTCTTTGTTTCTTCAATGTATTGGAGATCATTACCTGCCAATATTACATCATCAACATATACGAGAATTGCAGTAAAGCCGTTACCTTTGGATCAGATGAATAATGAGTAATCAACCTTAGACTGATTGTAGCCTGCTGATATGAGAGCAGAGGATAACTTGAGGAACCATTGTCTCGAGGCTTGCTTGAGACCATATAAAGACTTTTTCAACTTGCATACTCGAGTTCCCCCTTTCGACCGAATCCAAGAGGAAGACTCATGTACACATCCTAAAAAAGATCACCACAAAGAAAAGCATTGTTAACATCAAGTTGACATAAATGCCAACCCTGTGTGGCTGCAAGAGCAAGGAGAAAACAAATAGTAGCCAATTTAGCAACAGGAGCAAAGGTCTATTTGTAATCAATACCTTCAACTTGACTGTATCCTTTAGCCACAAGACGGTCTTTGTAGTGCTCAACACTACCATCTGGATTAAGTTTGATCTTATAGACCCATTTACAACCAACCGGATGCTTGCCAGGAGGAAGACGTTGTAAAGTCCAAGTGTTATTGGTTTCTAGAGCATCGATCTCACTTCTCATGGTCTAATGCCATTTTGGATCCTGCATAAAACTGGTGGGTTCTTTGACTAAAGAAAGAGAAGTGGTGTAAGCCTTGTGAGAGGTGGATAAATGGTCATAGGAAAGAAATCAGAAAGGGGGTAAACAATAACAGTAGAAGGCCAACATTCGAAGCAGATGAATGGGATGATCAGGAATGCGATCGAGCATCAAGATGATATTGTTGAAGATAAGATGGTTCACGGGTGCCACGATTGGAGGTGCAGGGTGGGAGAATAGGGTAGAATAGGGGCGACCTCTTGGGGTTGTGGTTCCGGGGTTTTCGACTGGTCAGTGATGGAGGTGTCGGATTGGGCAACCGGTCGGTGGGAGTGATCTGACTAGTTAGAGAAAAACATCGTTGGAGGATAAAAAATGAGAGCATGGGCGACAGGTCGAGGAAGTGTGTCGGACTGGTCAGCGAGGTGATTTTGCATTTTGTCAGAAAAATAAGGAAATATCTCCTCATGAAAGATGAATCGCGAGAAACAATGACATTTTTGTGGGTGAGATCATAGACTTTGTATCCTTTTTGCCCGTAAGAGTATCCAAGAAAGACACATTTACTAGAACGAGCATAAAATTTGCTAGGACGTTGGGCATGTGTGGAAGCGAAACATAGACAACCAAATACTCGAGGTGAGAGTAGGTGGGTGGTTTGTTATAGAGAAGTTCAAAAGGCGTTTTGTCTTTTGAAAGAAATTAATTTCTAGTTTGTTTGGATAAAGGACAAATAACACATTTATTGGAAACATAATTACTAGCATCGCGAAAAGAGACAGGAAGAAGATGCAGAGTTTTGTTCGAAAGGTGACCTAGGCGATTGTGCCATAACACAAGGTTATTGTCTTGAGTGATGTGACAAGTAGTGGAAGTTGTGGTGGTGGTGTCATCCAGGTAATACAAACCATCAAGCTAATTGTTGTTCCAATCATCTTTCCTGAACGAAGGTCCTATATCAAACAAGAATTGTTGAGAAAAAAAGAATGTTTTATGAGTTTGCTAATGAAAGTTAAATTAAGATTAAAAGAGGGAACACAAAGAACATCAAAAGAGAAAGTCATGGTGCCAATGTGTGTAACAACTGCAAGTGTATCATCAGGAAGCTCAACGGTTCGATTGTGGACGAGTTTAGAAAATGTGAGTAAATGAGGGGTATGAACTATATGATCAATGACGCCTTTATCAAGGATCCAAGATGAACGAGAGCCATGAGATTTTAGAGAGAATACTTTACCTGTCAATTTTGTAATAGAAAGGTCATTACCAATATTGTGAGCCTTGGACTTGTTGTATGGTGATGTGGTGGTGTTGGAACTACTGCTTGTATTGTCGCCCATAGTGGTCGCGGCTACGTAGTGTACTTAACAGTTAAAAAGTTTTAAAATCAGTTGGTGTACACTGACTAAATCTTGGGGTGCTAATAGTGCGTGGGTAGAGATACCACAACTTAAGAGAAAATCGGGCCTTTAATGAAGATCTTATTGCCCATTCTTCGTTAGAGAAAGTCAGTTGGGTACACTGACTAAATCTTGCTCCTTCTTTTGGGACTCCAATGGAAATCTTATTGCCTCTAGGATCCGTGATGATTGGCTGGAGATGACTGATGATGGATGCAAGTGAAAAGAGATCTTCTTGTGATGAAAGTGAAAAGTGAGAAGAGATCTCATGATGATCACAGATGCAACTGAATCCTACTGTCGATGATGTGATGCAAGTTGAGAAGAGATCTTCTCCTTCTGATGTTTAATTGATGATCTAAGATGTGGGGGATTTCTCCAATTTTTTTTTTTTTTTTTTTTGGGGGGGGATCCAACTAATAGTTTGACCCAATCAACGAAGATGGGGGCCAAGATCTGATGCAAGTTGAGAAGAGTTTGTCTTCTTCTGGTGATGGAGATGATCAATTAAGATTTGAAGATGATCACGCTGATCAAGATCGAGACGATCACGATAATAGAGACCTTGACCTTTTGATTGGAGATCAAACCACCTAGATCCTTTGATTGGGGATCAACCACCAAATAAATGAAATAAAACTTGTATTGCTTGCCTAAACTCTATTACATCATATGTATTTATAACTGAAAGCAAAATAATACTTCCTAATTGAATTCAAACCTAATTCTAAAAATAATACTTCCTAATTGAATTCAAACCTAATTCTAATCAAACAATAACTCCTAATTCAAAAATAGAATATTGTTCTAACTAAGACATTCTAATCTCAAGTAAATACTAAATAGGATTGGTATCCTAACATCCCACGCCGCCTGAAACAAGGCTTGTCCTCAAGCCTGAAAATCTGGAAAACGAACACGAAACTGCTCGTAGTCTTCCCAAGTAGCTTCCTCCACAGGACTGTCGGTCCACTTGATAAGCCAGCGTGTAACGGGCTTATTATTGCGTTCAAATAATTCTCGATCAAGCAGTTTCTCCGGGACCCATGAGGGTTCATTGGCAAGAATAGGTAAAGTAGGGTCCGGAGTAATACCATTACCTAACTTCTTCTTTAAAAGAGAAACATGGAAAACGGGGTGGATACGAGACGCAGCCGGAAGATCAAGTTTGTAAGCCACATAACCGATCTTTTCAAGGATGCGAAAAGGCCCATGAAACTTAGGAGAACGCTTAGAGTAAGTCTGAGATGCAGCCGTGGATTGTCGATATGGTTGCAGGCGTAAGAAAACCCAATCATTAACTTCAAAATGGCGCTCAGTGCGCTTACCATCAGCATATATTTTCATACGTTCCTGAGCCTGATGAAGGTTATCCTTGAGAACTTGCAGAGTGCGATCACGGTCCCGTAAAGCAAGGTCAATGGCATGAACCGCGGTGCTACCAGGTATATAGGTTGAGATCGACGGAGGGGGCCGACTATAAACAGCTTCAAAGAGATTCATTTTGATGGCACTATGATATGTAGTATTGTACCACCATTCTGCCCAAGGTAATCATTTTGTCCAACGACTAGGATGATGACTAGCAAAACATCGAAGATAACACTCTAAGGTACGATTGGTAACTTCAGTTTGACCATCAGTTTGGGGATGATAGGCTGAACTACGACATAATTGAGTATCTTGCATCTCAAAAAAGGCCTCTCAAAAATTACTTAAGAAAACCGGATCACGATCGCTCATAATAGAACGAGGCATACCATGGAGGCGAGTAATGTCTCGCACAAAGACCTCAACAACTGATGTCGCGATGTAAGGATGAGCCAAAGAACTAAAGTGCGCATACTTGGAGAGACGATCAACAACTACCAAAATCGTCGATTTGCGATTAGATATTGGTAATCCATCAATAAAATCCATAGAAATATCTAACCAAATATCATCGGGTATTGGTAAGGGATTAAGTAACCTAGGAGGAGAAAGAGCTTCACTCTTATTCCGTTGGCAGATATCACAATGAGAAATAAACAACTTTACAACAACTTTCATACCAAGCCAGTAAAAATTATGTTGAAGACGTTTATATGTGCGGAGAAAACCGGAATGGCCTCCAGATGGCGAGGAATGGAACTCATGTAAAAGTTTGGAACACCAAGACGATGATGGAACTACCACAAGTCGATCTTTATAGCAAAGAATTCCATGCTCATATGAATAATGTGGTCGAGGAGATGATTGTTGACAACTATCAATAATAGTACGCATGGAAGGATCGAGATGACACTCCCGGCTAATTTCATCAACACTGAAAAATGCTGGGGAAGATAGAGCCAACAAGGAACCGCTGGAAGGCAAACGAGAAAGTGCATCTGCAACTTGATTGACGTAACCAGAGCGATAAATGATTTCATAGTCATATACAAGTAATTTAGAGCCACTTTTGTTGTTCAAGAGATGAAAGTCGTTGGTCCATAAAATATTTGAGACTACGATGATCTGTATAGATTTTGAAGTGCCGACCCAGGAGATAAGGCCGCCATTTCTGTACTGCAGCAACAATAGCCAACATTTCCTTATCATAGATGGACATGTTCAAATTGCGTCCAGAAAGACTTTTACTGAAATACGCAAGGGGACGACCTCTTTGCATAAGTACCGCACCAATGCCACCATGAGATGCGTCACATTCAATATAAAATTCAGCATTGAAATCAGGGAGAGCCAGTACTGGGGAAGAAGTTAAGGCGGTTTTAAGAGCAGAAAAGGACTTGGAGGCATCATCATTCTAGATAAAATAATCTTTCTTTAATAACTGGGTCAAAGGAGCACTAATCTTACCATAATCGCGAACAAATTTACGGTCGTACCCGGTGAGTCCATGAAACCCACGAAGATCCGTCAAAGAAGAAGGACACGGCCAATTGACAACACTCGCAATTTTATCATCGTCAACTGCAACACCAAGACCCGAAATAATATGTCAAAGATACCCAATAGAAGATTGAGCGAAAGAACACTTGGACGCCTTCGCAAAAAGCTTGAGTGCGCAATAGCCCAAAAACAATAGAAAGATGGTGTAGGTGATCAGAGAGTGAGGCACTATACACCAATATATCATCGAAGAACACGAGGACAAAGCTACGCAAGTGAGGACGAAAAATGTCATTCATCAAACTCTGAAAAGTGGCTGGGGCATTGTTCAACCCGAAGGGCATAACCAAAAACTCATAGTGACCATCGTGTGTGCGAAAAGCCGTCTTGGAAATATCCGGTTCATGAACCCGAATTTGGTGATAACCTGAGCGTAAATCGAGCTTAGAAAACACCGATGCGCCGTGCAGTTCGTCCAATAATTCATCCACAATCGGAATTGGAAAGCGGTCCTTAATAGTGATTTTATTAAGGGCTCGATAGTCAACACACATGCGCCAAGAACCATCCTTCTTTTTAACCAAGAGAACTGGTGAAGAATAAGGGCTGGTACTGGGTCGAATAAGGCCTGCAGCCTTCAATTCAGATACAACTTTATCAATTTTGGCCTTTTGAAAGTGAGGATATCGATATGGCCGAACATTTACTGGAGAAGCATCTGATAAAATTGGAATATGGTGATCATGTGCTCGAGCGGGGGGAATGGTTTTAGGATTGCCAAAGACATCCGAAAATTTAGCAATAAGCGGCTGAACGACAGCTGGAATGGAAGCGCCCAGGTCAACTTCCTGAGTTAACTATAAAAGAATGCCGTGACGTTCCTGTCGTAAAGAACGATGGACCGGGGTACTATCCATGAACATGACCATAGGAGAATTGTCGCCAATTAATGTATAAGTACGATTAGCCACCGAGAAGGTCATAATCAGTTTGGAAAAATCCCAAGTAATAACACCCAAAGAGCGAAGCCATTCAGCACCGAGAACCACATCACATCCAGTGATACCTGGAAGGAAGAAGTGGCCGTGGAACTCATAATCTTGTAATTTAAGGGAAACATCCCGACAAGAACCTGGACTATGCAAATGGCCACCATCCGCAATCATGATGCGTAAAACACCATCTTTGTGGATTGGAAACCCACATTGTTTGGCAAAAGACGGGTGCAAAAAATTATGAGTTGAACCAGAGTCAACTAGGACAGTGACAGTCCTGTGTTTTAATTGTCCAGTGAGACGCATGGTTTCAGGCCGTTGGGACCCGAGAAGAGCATGAAGAGAAATCTAGAGAGGAGGTTCGGATAAAGTATGATCCGGAATAGGAGGCTCAACATCAGAAACGTCGTCTTCTTCCTCATTACCCTCGAGGAGCAAAACGTGGGGCTGAGGACAACGATGGCCACACTTATATACTTCATCGCAGTTAAAGCAAAGTCCCTTGGCACGACGTTCTTGTTGTTCAGCCCATGACAAACGTTTAACACCTGGTGGTATACTAGTAATGGGCTTTGAAGAATGTGCAGCAGTCACAGGGTTAGCAAAATTTCGGACATGCCCTTTTGATCGAGTAGCATTAATGGCATCTTTTTGACATAAAGCCAACTCAAAAGCATGTGTAATACTGGTAGGGTGTAACATCCTAACTCCTGCTTGAATATCAACACGCAAACCCGATAGAAAAATGTTAATCGGATGGGATTCAGACAAATCGGGCACCAAATTAGATAGCTTTTCGAACTCGGTAATAAATGAGCGAACTGTGCCTCGTTATACTAACTTGGAAAGAGAACTACACGGATCGATATGTTCGCGAGAACCAAAGCGAGAGCAAAGAGCTTTCGAAAACTGTTGCCACGTTAATGTGCCTAGTGATTGGCGAATCCATCGATACCAAGAGTTGGCATCACCTTGAAGGTGAAGAGCGTCAATGGGAAGCATTTGTTCGCTGGAAAGGCCATTGAGTTCCTGGTACTGCTCGGCCTGAAATAACCAACCATACGGATCAGTTCCGTCGAAACGGGGTAAATCAATACGGAGGCCCTTACCCGAAATAAGAATAATTGGTCGTTGTTCATCCAGTGGAACGTATGGTGCCGGGCAACATGGTTGGAGATTCCTTAATGCCTCTAGAATAGTGGCATTGGTGGTCTCAAGTGTGTGGAGGTGGGAGGAAAGCCCAGTAACTTGAGCAGTAAGATCATTGACCTGCTCTTGTAATTCAGCAACCGTCATGATGATGCGCTGAAATTGGTGTGGAAACCCGGAGTCGGTGAAATCTGGAGACGTGGAAATTTGGGATCAATGAAATTGATGAAGCGCTGGAATCTGGAGTCGCGGAAAACTGGAATCGATGAAGCACTGGAATCTGGGATCGATGAAGCGCTGAAGATGAAACTGGAGATGGTGCGCTGAAGACGAAACTGGACGAATCTGGATGAGAAGAAACTGGGTCTGCGGAGGTTGGATGAAGACGCTGAAACTGGATGTGCTGAAACTGAATCAATGAAGAACACTGCTTTGAATTGAGGAAGGACGATGATGACGATGTGTTGAATCGATTGGGTAGGTGCTGAAAAGGAAGATGCTCTGAATCGAAGATGATGCTGATGATGATGGCGACGGCGGTTGCTGCGAAGGGCGGTGCTATTGCGAGGTATTTTTTTTTTGGGATGAAGATCTGGGAGATCGGAGGTTGTTGTGGAGGGTGAAGAACGAAGTAACAAGAAATTTTTTTTGGCTCAGAATCGATGATGCTCTTATACCAGATAATAGAGACCTTGACCTTTTGATTGGAGATCAAACCACCTAGATCCTTTGATTGGGGATCAGCCACCAAATAAATTAAATAAAACTTGTATTGCTTGCCTAAACTCTATTACATCATATGTATTTATAACTGAAAGCAAAATAATACTTCCTAATTGAATTCAAACCTAATTCTAAAAATAATACTTTCTAATTGAATTCAAACCTAATTCTAATCAAACAATAACTCCTAATTCAAAAATAGAATATTGTTCTAACTAAGACATTCTAATCTCAAGTAAATACTAAATAGGATTGGTATCCTAACATATGATCTGAAGACGCTGATCTCAAGATCTGAAGACATCTTGATCAGGTTATGTTGATGATGGATCAGATCTTGATCAGGTTATGTTGATGTTGTTGATGATGGATCAAGTTATGTCGGTGATGGACGATCATCGACTGTTTGTTTGATGTTGTTGATGTTGGATCAGGTTATGTTGATGTTGTTGATGATGGATCAGGTCATGTTGATGATGGACGATCGTTGACTGTTTGTTGGATGTGGCTGTGTGATGAGGGTTGTGGCTCCTGTTGCGAGAGTGCTCTATGGATGGAGAGGGGTTTTATTCACCCGAGAAAGTGCGGCGATAGCTAGGGTTTAGTTCAACGTATTGATCTAATACCACGAAAAGAAAATAATTCTAGAATTGTATTATTACTAGTATAATATCCGTGCCGTTGGCACTCCACAGTTTTTTTTTTCTTTCTTTGCTAAATATCTTATACTGAATACCCCGCCATCACCCCACTTTGCCATCAATAAGTTTTGAAGTGCAAGTTTTTTATTTTTTAATTTTTTTGTTTGTTAAAAACAATTCATTTAGACGATCCCTGATCTGAAACATATCCTTTAGTTGTGAGAAATTTGTCAAAAGAGTGATTTTTTCAGGGAAAGTACTATGCATAGACTTAGATTCATTCTTCGGATCATCATCGAATAATCGAATTATCTCTATAAATCTCTAAATAAATTTGCAAACTCCAAATTTCAAACAGACTCCATCCCAATTATGGAGCTCAATTAATATGAGCAAAACATCAATAACAACAACAAAACCCCCAATTATAATTTGATATAAAAGACTAAAAAATACTTCAAAAAAATCCACAGAAATAATATTTCTTCAATTGTGAGGTAAGAATATTACCTTTCCTATGTTAGGGCACTGAGCTTCTTCACAAATAGTATTAAGCTTCAAGCTTGACAAAGACTCTTTCACCTCCTCATACTTGTCCCCTTGTGGTGCTTTCGAAGAAGAATCTTCTGAATTGGGCAAAACATTTGGAAGAGAAGAAAAAGAAAGAAGATTAGAGCAAATGTGAGGAAGAACCCATTTGATGATGAAGATCTCAAATCGAGTCAACCAAGTTCTTCCTCTATTTAGTGAAGAAGAAGAAGAGCGGAAAAACTCTCTTTGATGATGAAGATGATGATGGAGTTAGCACTTTCACTCCCACTTCTAAAGAACCGTTATTCAATAAGATTAAAAAAAATAAAATTAGAAACTCACCGGTGCATTTGTTCTTAGTAAACCCGCTCAAAACCAGTCTCGGCCCAGGAGCACAGACCACTGCATCTTCAAAAGCTGCTTGCTTGTCGCTCAAAGATCAATCTTGATTGAGAACTGACGACGTCATCTTCGCCAGATCTTCATCGCAAACCCTAATCGAATGGAGCAAGCTTATGGGGTTCGATTGAAATCAGAAGTCTTTTGGTTGAAAGCAGAACTGGAGCCTTGGTTCTCTCCCATCGAATGGACCATTCTGAGTTTGAAAATCGGCAAGATCTTGGGATCTGACAATGGGATTGTGAAATGAATCGGTTGCAGCAAGCTTATGGGATTCAGAGGAGTCAAGAAAGTTGAGGTCCCAGAAACCCTTCTTCTCCCTTTGCCCGAGTGAGATGAAGAATCAAGGGAGAAGAAAAAGGAAGTTGGGTGATGGCAATCTGGAATCGCAGAGCGTGAACAACCCTTGTGAGACAACCTTGTGGAGGTGTGAAGAGTCTGAGGAAAGAATCGGGCTTCAAAAAATTTCACTCAAGTTCTGCCAAAGGTATAACTTTGCCACGTAGGACATATAGACTGTCTACAGTGTCCATAAACAGTAAAAAAAACCTCTTTGAATTGTAAGAAAGATTGTATTTGATTCTTTGACTATATACAAGCTTATATAGCTAATTCTGACATAACCTTGTGAAAATAGAAAATCTAAGACTTCTTATTCTATTTTGATTTATCTAACATACTCTGTACTGAATTTCCTATTTTTTAACAATTATACTGGACACAATTTAGTTTAAGGCACATGTTATGTTCTCACAGTAGAAATGGTTTCCAAAACCTGAAAATTTTCCAACTTGAAAACACTTACGTTATTTGAATAAAGAAAGTGTCAAACGTTCGAAATATGTGTACATGACAGTGTTTCCAAAAAAAATTTAACAAACAATTTATAAAACCACGACGTCCAAACTAAGGATTGTGATTTTGTCTTTTGAAGTAATTTTGGTCATCTGATTATAAGAAATATTTCGTTGTATGTAAAAAAATATTAAAATTTCGAGAATATATAAGTATGCGAAAAAGTAAGATACAAATAAATTAATCTCAGAAACACATTCAATATATTAAATGAATCCTAAGTACAAAGTATCCTTAAAAATGTAATTATCTTCATAATTTTTTGGGTTATACACAAAAATATCGAAATCTACAAAAAAATGACGAAATATTTTGGCTGAAAATGTAATTTGCTTGATAATGTTTTGGGTTTTACATGAAAATTTCAAAATTTAGGAAAAATTAAATATTTTGAAATAACTCGTTGAAATAAACTTTATTTTTTATTTTTTTATTTTTTTATTTCGGTACTTAAAGTTTCAAGATCTCAAAACGAATATTTCGCAAAATTTTACGAAATTTTGTGAAATCACTGTCCATGGTCCAAACATAAGTAGAGAATATCAGATTTCTTCAAAGGTTTCCAAGGACAAAAAAAACAAAAATAAAAATCACTCGTTATGTTTTGGACGCAAAGTTTTCGTGATGGGAAAGTCTTTGTAATGTTTGTATAAAAAGAGTTTCGAAAAATGGAAATACTTCCTGATAGAGTGTTTTTATAGACATTGATTTTGGAGTTCATTTTATCAAGTGACTCGTGATCATGAAGAATCTAACAAGGAGTATAAAAAGTATGAAAATAATTGATATTAGGTTTCTTTCCAATGATATTTCATAAGGAGTTTGCAATGTAAATGGTTAAATGTATACATGATTTGAAATGTAATTGGCAGTATGTGCAACCTCTCAACAAAAATATTTAGGAAGATTTTGTGAATGTAAAAACTCTATTATTCCTTTCCGCTACTCCATTTTGTTATAGAGTACCAAAAGCTAAAATTCATGTCAAATGTTAATATTTGGACAATATTCAATGACTCCAGTATTGTTCAATTCTCTGCCACGACCTGAACGGATTTTCCTGATGTTCATGTCCTTCTCACTTAAGAGTCTATTGACAATGGCACGAAAGTAGTCTACGGTATTTTATTTTTCTTTTAGAAATGTACCTGATGATACACCAAACCATCCACTGATAAGCACCGTACACGTGTCATAATAATCTAGTCAAATAGAACATAGCAGGCCTGATTGCATGCTAAATCCAGCAAGGCCCAGACAACATTAAACCCATTATTGGTAGGATCCAGAAGGTCAGACCCAAATTGCAACGTGCAACTAAGCCCACACGTCATGCGATCAAGCCCAATACTCGTAAGTCCAGATAAGACAAGAGTAAGCCCTGATAAGGCAAGTATCTGGATGATCAACCCAAGACAAGCAGGCCAGTAACACTTTGGTTCCGACTAGGAAACAAGTACTGAAGTATAAGTCGGGCAAGAAAACTTCCTTGCATGGACAACACTCAGAAAATGAAACCTCTCCTACAGATCTAAGAGCACAAGTCGTGTATGGAAACTCCTATACATGGACAACTCCCAATAATAAAATGATCTCTAACAAGATATATCTCCCTAAAGTACACCACCAAAGGCCGAGCCGAACAAGAACTCTCCTACTATAAAAGGGAGATAAGGTCGATGAACTCATGTACTCTATAGAAACCCAATTTACAGATTTAAGCCTCTCCTAAGCCTTATCTAACTTAAGCATTGGAGTGCCATCAGCCACTGCAAGGTGGTATTTGGCTCACGTGCGTTCCATGTGCAGGTCTAGGTAAATGCGAGAAAGGAGAGCAAAAATCGACTACATCAGTTTGGCGCCGTTCATGGAGAACGACAAAGTTCCTCAGAAGAAATAGTAGTGCCACTTTTCCCATAGAGCCGGAAAGATGGTAACAATAAATTCTCGCAACAATGGAGTCGCCTCTGTCCGTAGGGCCAAGAAGGAGGACGACAATGAAGTGTGCGTCTTGCACGGAGTGTGCTCAGAGATTGAACAGTCCAACATGGCCCAAAAAAGATTGCTCCGTGAACGGCGAACCAAGTCATCCTATGAGGACCAACGGATACAGAACACTCGTGCCCAAAGCTTGATCCTGCCCCTGACTTTCACAGACAAGGATCTCCAAGGCGTTTGTGTTCCACATAATGATGCCCTGGTGATATCGGTCTTCATAGCCAACTGGGAAGTGAGGAGATCTTTGGTGGACACCGGAAGCTGTTCGAATGTATAGTTCTTCAACACGTTTCGCAACATGCAGCTAAAGGAAGAGAGCCTAAGCCCCTCAACAAACCCCCTAGGCGGACTAAGCAAGGAGAAGTACTTCCCTACGGGGAAGATCAGATAAACGGTAGTGGCGGGAGAACCACGACTTCAGAAAATAATTCTTTAGGAGTTCATGGTGGTTGATGCGTCGTCTACTTACAACATTTTCCTGGGGGGGCCTGGCGACACATATGGAGGCAACAGTTTCCACTTTACACCAACGCATCAAATACCCTAACAATCAGGCAGTAGGCACAATATGAGGAAATCAACCGGTCGCCAGAGACTGCCACCACGCAACACTGAAGTGGCTTGACGGCCACCAACTACAAATTGAGCACATGGCTGATGCGTCCTTAAGCCCATGGCTGGAGTTAGAGGGCTCTCCTCTCTTAGACGAAGAGGCCCCTATCAGTCCAAGGGGAAGACCTAACGTCAAACGACCCGAGGAGGAACCTATGACTGTATATCTGGACAACTCCAGTGATAACAAAGCCATCCAGATAGGTTCTTGCCTAAGCAAGAAATTTGATTCATGGCTGATAACACTGTTGCATAAGAATCAGGGCATTTTCGCCTAGCACGGTGGGAATATACCTCTTCATAATCACCCATCGACTGGTCGTAGACCGAGCACGAAAACCAGTCAAACAAAAGAAAAAACATGTGGCCCTCGAGAGAAACCAGATCATAAACAAAGAAGTGCAGAGACTACTCAATGCCAACATGATCAAAGAGGCACGATACCCAAATTGGTTGGCGAACACCGTCCTGGTTAAAAGAAAAACAAAAAGTGGAGAGTTTGCACGGACCATGCTCGAAGGACAACTTTCCGCTTCCCCACATAGACAAATTGTAGACGCCACGTCCAGACACGACCTCCTGAGTTTCAAGGACGCCTACTCCAGGTATAATCAGATACAGATGCACCCCCAAGACTAAAAGCAAACCTCTTTCATAATAGAAAGATGAATATACTGTATCGGGTGATGCCATTCGGCCTCAAGAATGCAGATGCCACATATTAATGGCTAGTGAACCGGATGTTCAAGAATGAAATTGGAAGGAACATGGAGGTCTACATAGATGGCATGTTGGTCAAGAGCCTCCACAACCCATATACATATCCAATCTTGCTGAAGCATTCAGCCAACTCCGCAAGTATCAGATGAAGCTCAACCCACAAAAATGTACGTTTGGGATTGAGTCAGGCAAGTTCCTAGGTTACATAGTGAACCTAAGGGGAATAGAAGCAGATCCGAAGTAGATCTAGGCTTTTCTCGATATAAAGTCCCCGACCTCCATCAGGGAAGTTTATAGCCTGACCGGGAGGGTGGCAGCACTCAACATGTTTATTTCCAAATCATCCAACAAGTGTCTCCCTTTTTCATGATTTTCAAAGGAAACAAGAACTTCAATTGGGATGAAAAGTGCGAACAGTCCTTCCAGAACCTAAAGTCGTACATGGGGAGTACCGAGCTACTCTCGAAACCAGTCCCAGGAGAAACACTTTATTTATATCTAGCTGTCTCCAATCATGCTGTTAGTTCAGCTATTATACGGAACAATATGGGGTACAGAGACTAGTGTACTACGTCAGCAAAAATTTCTCGAAAGCAAAAGCAAACTATTTGAATAAAAAGAAGCTGGCTTTGGCGTTGGTCATATCCTCTAGGAAGCTGTGGCCCTACTTTTAGGCCCACTCTATCACGGCCTAACCACATCCACTTCGCACTAGGGGTGGGCACGGGACGGGATGGACTCATCCCAATCCCATCCCGTTGTTTTATCTTCGGGACGGGATAGTCCTCATTCCGACCTCGTCCCGTCCCAAACGGGTTCGGGACGAGATGAGCATGGTTGGATTTTTGTGCAATTACTAAGTTATTATGCTTTGCATATTTAAACGTATATTCTTATAATTACTATATTGTCAACCTTCTCATTAGGTCTACTTATTTGTTCCACAATATGCTAGGTCTTATTTTTGCAAGTTTTTATTTATGTTCCTATTTACATCATCAATTCAATAATATTATAGTATTTTTTATCATTATGCATATTAAAGAGTTATCTATGAAAGTGTTATTGTTTTAAACTATAATACAATTATTTGTGATGTTTAGTTCACACAACTCCTCAAAACTTCATGTACCACACTTAATTTGACACACAAAATTTTGAGTTAATAAATATTAAAATTAATAATAATTAATTTTAATAGGGGACGGGACGGGATGGGCGGGATTGAAAATCTTCATCCCGATCCCATCCCACTCTAGATAGGGACGGGACGGGACGGGATCGGGATGGGCTTGATCAACCCTAAAAAGACCCGAAAAAATTGGGACGGGATCGGGATCGCGGGATGGGATGCCCACCCCTACTTCGCACAGTGTTGCACAAGCCGAAATTATCCGGCTAGATGGTTAAATGATCGATGGAACTATGGCAGTTTGACCTCAACTACGCTGATGTTCACATAATTATTACATAATATACCTCCTAATTTATATTTGTTAGTGTTTCGAATAGCGTAATTTAGTTTAATTATTTTATTTTTGTAATTTTGTAGGATTTGGAGTTTAAATGACAAAAGTGCATTAGCGTGGCGAATTTGGAAATTCATAGACAAATTGATGAAGTGGGGCGGGAGACACTCAAGCCAAAGATTAAGAGAGCTAATGAAAAAAATAAAGGAAATTAGTTTTGAATTTTGGTGGAACAAAGAAGTGATATGGATGAACATAGCCAAACCCGCATTTCCTAGAAAAGAATCTAAACAAAAGGGGTGGTTTCCAATTATATTTGGTTTCCAATTGTATATGGACCCCTTTTGTTTCCTTTTGTATTGGGTTTCCAATTTGTAGTTGGTTTCTATTTGTATTGGGTATTTGGTTTCCAATTGAGTTGCCAATAAGGGTTCTTCTCTTTACCATAAATATAGCAACATAAAAGAGAATAGGGGACATCAAAAATGGTGTTTCTCTTGACCATAAATACAACAACCAAAGACGGAAGAGAGGGAAATACGCTGTCCAGGAACAACAAGTAGAGTGCGCAGGACAGCAAGGAATACAGCAACAGTAGTCGAAACACGGCAGCAGAACAAGAGGATACGCTGTCCAGAACAGCATGAAATGTTGTCCAGAACAACAGTGAAGACACTGTCCAGCAGGGTGTGCATCGCTGATCCACTACGCGTTGTCATGCCGATGAAGCTCCACATTGCTATTGTTGTCATCACCTCCACCATGTGTCACTAAACTCCACGCAAGGTGAAGAGGTGAACTCCTAGATGTAACACACTTAATTAGTATTTGATTCGTTTTATGCTTTCACGGTGAATAATTGTGTTTATGATTTTCACTTTTATTTAATATAGGAGTTTATGTTATTTTAGTGACAAATATTTCATCAACTTCTGCGTAGATTATTATTTCGGTGGTTGTCTTTTTCTTCTCCATATAAGTTTAGTCACGCTTTTCTTATGTGTGGAATTTTTAAGGATCAATTAATTCTGGTAGGTTAGTTATATGTGATTGTCTTTTATTACGTTATTGTCTAAAGATATATCGTAAATTTAGGATATCATATATGACCAACCTTTGTACTTTCTAGGAAAAGGGAAATCTAAAATCCATTTACATTAGAATATATTGGTGCATTAAAGACTATTTTTCCGATTATGTTGTTTGGGATGTGAAACACGTAATCGAGTCATCATAGCGAATCAATACTAGTTGGCGCGTGAAATCTAAGAGGGATTCTTGGAACCTTGTGACTTTTCTAAATTTGATTTTTATTAAAATAAATTCAATTTCATATTTTAAAATTGCTAAAATTTCTTACATTTAGTTTCGCGTAGTTTTTCTTCCTTGACCTTGTTTTGTAGATCACTTTTCCTCATGGGATCGACACCCCAATCTTTACTAAATTGACCGCGTGTACTGTTTGGGCGTAATCATACGCTCCAAGAACAACCATCAAATCCCAAGCATTGGTAGACTTCATCGCCAAATTTAATGACGGTGGAAAACAAAAGCCAAACAACTCAGAGTAGAGATCGGATGATCATGGATGGATCCTGCGCTGTGACGAGTCATCCACACCGAAAGGAAGCGGAGCTGGTATCACTCTCCGTTCTCCAGGTGGCTTCACCTTGGAAAAGGCAGTCAAGTTCAATTTCCCGGCCTCGA
Source organism: Berberis vulgaris (assembly GCA_963556465.1). NCBI lineage: Eukaryota > Viridiplantae > Streptophyta > Magnoliopsida > Ranunculales > Berberidaceae > Berberis > Berberis vulgaris. Next base: position 61,864,056 of record OY747128.1, read on the forward strand.
ACAACGAAGTAGAATATGAGGCCCTATTGTTTGGCATGAATTTCAAAAGGGGATCAGGGTAACAGAGCTAACCGCGTAGAGTGACTCACGCCTGGTAGTCAACCAGGTCAAGGGAGAATTCAACAGCATAGATCCAAGGATGATAGCTTACTGCGAGAAGGTCAACGATGCAGCAGACCAATTCAGATGATTTGAACTCCTGCAGTGTCCACGAGACGACAATGAAAGAATTGACACACTAGCCAGATAGGCCTCAATCACTGCCGAGACCGCTAATGGGCTCATCGATTTTCAAAAGCAGTCAAAGTCTAGAAGAAGAGGAGTTCAATGATCTCTATGCAATGGAAGTAGACTAAAGTTGGATGAATCCCATTATTGAGTACATCAAGAATGGGGTCCTCCCGGCCGAAAAGAAAGAGGCCAGAAAGCTGAATAGCAGGGCAGCACAGTGCACCCTCCTAAACGACAAGTTTTATAAAAGGTTGGCCACGGATCCTCTGCTTAGATGTCTAACCTCCTTGGAGGCAAACAACCTTTTTAGATAAATCCATGACGACATCTACGGGAAATACCAAGGAGGGGGGACACTGGCCCAAAAGGCCCTAACTCTAGGGTACTATTGGCTACAAATGTAGTAGGATGCCAAAGACATTGTCCGCAAGTGCGATAGTGTCAGAGGTTCACGCTGTATACATACATGCTCGCTCAGCCTTGACTTTGATGACCAGCCCATGGCCATTTGCACAGTAGGGGATGGATATCGTCAGACCACTCCCGACCTTAGCCAATAAAAAGTTCCTCATTGTAGCTGTGGATTACTTCATGAAATGGGTCGAAGTTGAGACCCTGTCCAAGATAGGCCAGGGTCAAATTGAGAAATTCATATGGACCTCCATCGTCTACAGGTTTGATATTCCAAGAACTTTAGTCAGCGACAACGGAACCCAACGGCCAGGCAGAAGTCACCAATAGAACAATTTTTGGAAGCATTTAAAAGGAAACTAGATGCGGCCAAAGGAAAATGGATCTCGGCACTACCAAGGATACTCTGGGCATATCGGACCACCAAAAGAACCCCTACTGGAGAAACACCTTTTGCCCTAGTTTACGGATCGGAAGTAATGGTCCCAGTGGAGCTCAAAGTTCCAACCTTCTGGACAGAGGAATTCAGATCGAAAGACAACAACGAAGCTTTGCGCGTCAGTTTAGACCTCCTCGAAGAAAGGAGAAATTAGACCTCTACCAAAATAGCTGCCTACCAGCATAAGATGGCTCAATAATACAATAAGAAAGTCAGACCACACGAATTTAAACTGGGAGACTAGGTACTAAAAAAGACTTAGCAAAACACTAAGGAACCAGGCGCAGGCAAGCTGAACCCGAATTGGGAGGGGGCCTACAAAGTGACCGAGGTCAATAGTCTAGGTACATATTGGTTGGAAGACATAGACGGTAGAAGCCTTATGCGGTCGTGGAATGTAGAGCACTTTAAAAAGTATTAATATCAATAAAAAAATATTTTTTTTTCTAAACTTCCACTACTTCTAGTCAGTCTTCCATTATCTGACTCCCGCCTACTCAATGAATTCCATAAGACAGGACACCTGAGTCAGACTTATCAAGCTCGACCATAGCTAGTCAGTTTCAGCCGATACCAATGGCTTCGGGTTCACTCTAACACCTAATTTGCGAAAAGCGAACGACGATGGGTTAGAAAGTTGGAGCTTAGTCAGTGCTCATGTAGCTTGGGAAAGACGGCTTGCCAGGGATCATTGTCCTTCCGCAGACAATGATTGACGAACCTTAGCACTCTAACACCTAGTCTGCAAAAAGCGGGCGACAATGGGTTAGAAAGTGGGAGCTTAGTCAACGCTTTAATGCCTGATCGAGAACAACTCGCCAGATATCGTTGTCAAATACAGATAACGGTCACGAAACCCGACCAAAGCTTAATCAATGACGACCAATGATGATAGCTTATGGTCCACTCAAAGCCCAGTCCGTAAATAACGGATTACGACTGCCTAAAAAATGGGAGTCTAGTCAACGCTTTCGACGCCTGATGATGATGGCTTGCCAGGGATCCTTGGATGGACAATAATCGCCGAACCAGTAAAAAATTTAGTCAGTGGCCACTGTTAACGATAGCTTCTAGTATGCTTGAAGCCTAGTCTGAATAGAATGGACGACGACGACCTAGAAAGTGAGAGCTTAGTCGATGCTCATGTAGCCTGGTGAAGACGGCTTGCTAGGGATCATTGTCGAACTATAGATAATGATCGTCGAACCTCATTACTCTAACACCTATTTTGAAAATAGCGAACGACGAGGGGTTACAAAGTGGGAGCTTAGTCATTACTCATGTAGCCTGGTGAAGACGGCTTGCCAGGGGTCATTGTTCTTTTGCAGACAATGATCGTTGAACCTTATCACTCTAACACCTAGTATGCAAATAGCGGACGACGATGGGTTAGAAAGTGGGAACTTAGTTAACGCTCATGTAGCCTAGTGAAAATTGCTTGCTAGGGGTTATTGTCCTTTCACAAACAACGATCGCCGAACCTCAGCACTCTAACACCTAGTATACAAATAGCGGACGGCGTTGGGTTAGAAAGTGGGAGCTTAGTCAGCACTCATGTAGCCTGGTGAAGACGGCTTGCCAGAGGTCATTGTCCTTCCATAGACAATGATTACTAAACCTCAGCACTCTAACACCTAGTCTACAAATAGCGGATGACGATGGGTTAGAAAGTGGGAGGTTAGTCAGCGCTCATGTAGCTTGGTGAAGATGGCTTGCTAGAGGTCATTGTCCTTCCGCAGACAATGATCACTGAACCTCGGCACTCTAACACCTAGTATGCAAATAACGGATGACAATGGGTTAGAAAGTAGGAGCTTAGTCAACTCTCATGCAGCCTGATATAGACGGCTTGCCAGGATCATTATATTTCCACGGACAATGACCGCCAAACCTGATCAACTTAGTTAGCTTCAGCTGATAACAATGGCTCGAAACCAGGCTACCGCCCAATCTGAATTAAACAGACTGAGATGGGTACAAGGAAAAAGAAGTACAAGCACTTCGAAAACTATTATGCAAGTAATAGACTAACGCAATGACATGATAGCACATATAAGCTGTAGAAAGTACAGGTGCAAAATAATACTCGACAAACTTTCTTTAAGTCATATTACAAAAATTACAACTGCTTTGGAGAACTCACTCCAGAGGCTGAAGAACTATTTACTTCAGAAGGAACCGCGGGAGAAAAATAACATCGTTTGAAGCCGGTCTTGAGTTACTAGATGGCGATGCAAGGTCAAAGATTTATGTCTCATCAATCTTCCAGTAAGCAGCCTTCCTGTATCGTTCAAAGTCAAGCCCCAGATGGGGGTTCTCTTCTTCAATCAGGCCAAGCAGCTCTAGCCTACCCTGAGCGATATCAAGAGATTTGAAGTTACTCGTTGCTCATGTCCCTGAGCCTTGGACTCCGCTAAGCTCGCCTCCGCCTTCGATAGCCTGTGAGAGCGCAGCCACATGAGATTCCTCTTCCACCAGTCGCTCTCTTAGCGGACTCAGCTCAGCCAACACGAACGCAGCCTGAGTCTCCGCTTAATGGACACGACGTTGCCCGTCAGCCAGTTCAAATTCAAACTTCTGGGCGCAAAGCAGTCAACTCAGACTCAACTCTCTCTTATTCAACGACCACCTCTTCCAACTGCTCGCTTAGGAGGTCTGACCGATAAAGCGCTTTTGAATACGGCTTACAAAGCTCAACAAAAGCCTTCTCCAAAGCATGAACTGTACCATGAGCATCAGGGTGCAGCTCGCCATGAGCCAACGATGCTAATCGGAGTGGACCTTTTGAAGACACCAACTTCACATTCGAGGCATTTTCAACTGAAAACTTTGCCCGAAACTTTCCATAGAGTTCTGAAAGCGGGAGAGAAGATCTACTCTCAAGGTAGTAGCTCCAACGGAACAAAGAGCATTGATAGCGATATTGACTTGGTCGGGGTCAACCGACTCTGGGTAACCCCCGTCCAGTACAACTAATGGAACATGAGGCTCCAGACAGACACCCCGCTCTCTTAGAACCATCTCTTGAGCAAACTGATTGGGCCTAAACTTCGTGATTGTCACTTCCCAATCCATCGGGACCAATTTAGAAGAAAAACCAGTCATGTTGCTAGCTCGCCTCCTCTTAGGCCGACCAATGGGCGGCATGGCCGCCTCCAACCCAGCCTGCCTTATAGGGCTTGGTATTGTGAACTTCCTCTTATTGGTACGACCACTACTAGTCTCATTTGGTGATGACCTATGCACAATAGAATACGTGGAAGTATTTGAACAGCTCGCTTCGCACGATGTTGTGAACCTTAGACAAATGTGACAAATTAAGAACTTGACATCATATATGACACGATTGTCAAAATTGACATGATATATGACACGATTGTCAAAATTGTTAAAATTGTTAAAATTGTCACACATCATGTATGACACGATTGTCAAAATTGTTAAGAACTTGACATGAATTTTAAAAAAGCACATATCCAGTGTCGCATAGTTTTATGGTCAACAAGATTGTTTTCAAGCCTTCAACAATTAAAACATCCTCCAATTATGAAATGTGGTTGGTTTTTATAGTTCCTTTGCCAATTATTGGGTACATACTTGAAATGCTTGAGTGTCACCAAAAGTGATTTGATCACCTTGAAATGCTTTCAATTCAGTGAACTTGTTTTTGTTTCCAATCATGTGGCAAGGAACATCTGCTATTGACGTATCACTGAGTGGTTTCAATAGCTTTCAAGGTTGTCTACACAACTTTACATTTCAATTTTCAATGGAGGTTGTAGATCATATTTCCTAACCCAATTGATTTAACTTTCAACAAAATTTGCTTGGGTATAGGGTGGAGGATTTTGAAAATGTTTTTGAGGTTAACTTGTTGGGGAAATCTTAAGGAAAGAAGATTACGTTTTAGTAGACTTGTTATAACTCTTTCCCACTTGCCTCTTTAAGTTTAACTTTTTAGGAGTAATTTAGTAGATATTTCTCATATGATGTGTTTTCCTTAGACAAGCATAATCATAGTAAAATCAGCAAGAAGCCATCACAATAATAAACCCCAGACTTGTTAAAGATAACAAGGTGTTTTTGTAGCTCTTGGTTTAACTGAAGCTTAATTTTTCACTGGAGCTTTAAAGGTTTGTGAGGCAGTCGAGTTAAGATTTTTTAGTTGCAAATTAGATAATTTGACAAATTTGGTCGTGCTTTGTAATGTTGAACCTCCAGCATAGGTAATGTCCTTGTTTGTCATTCTGCGGTTTGCCAGATTGGAGAATTTTATCAAGTTATCATGTTTTTTTATCTCCATATATGAATGTCTAATGGTGAGCTTGAGTGGATCTTAACTCCTTGGTTTTGTCTAAAGCATCAATAGGCGAGTTATACTTAGATTTCATGTCAACAAATTGTCGTTCTAAAAAGTTAATATTTTTTTCAAGTTCATGGCATTTAATTAGAATCTGGTTCCCTCTGCTCCATTCTTAACTTGGTCAATTAGAGTATGAACTTGAGAGGTTAATGATTTAACTTGGTCAAATAATTTAGATTCATGTTTTAACAATCGGAATTTAGGTTTTCAATATCAAAAGTTATAGTTTGTACCAGCTGGTTAGTGGAAGCAAAACAATTGTTATTGTGAGAAAAACTAGTCAAAGAAATAAAGGCATGATAATTATCAATATCGTTCTTGACTATCATAATCATATTGTTTTTCAGATTCACAATCACCGTCATCCCAAGTGAATGTTCTATTCACTGCTTTTTGTTGGCAATCTATTTATTTATTTATTTTGGTATTTGAGCAAACAAAAGCATAATGGCCAAACTCGTGGCATTTTCAACATTCAGATTTGGACAAATCCATTTTATATTAATATTGTTTCTCAAACTTATGATATGAGGACGTGACTTAAAACTTCCTTGTCCCATTTCGTCAAATTTTTTTTGATATTTCAATATTTGCTCCAAGTTCTTTATCAAGCTTCAATGTTTCAGATTCATCACTGTCATAACAACTAAAATAACCACCTAAGTGGTTATGTGAGGATGTGAATAATAAAAGTAATTATTTCTTCCTTTTGACATTGTCCTACCCATGTTCGATTTCACATGTGTGTAAATTCAACGGTAAACTTTTCGGGTTAGCTTATCTAGGTTGTGTACTTCATAAATGGCATCTGCCCTTGAAGCAAATTGTTTGGGTATGACCAAAGTATTTTACGAACTATTTGACCTTTAATGATTGTAGTACCAAGTGAGCGAGTGTTATTGACAATGTTATTTATGACACAATAATCGTAAACTTTTCCCCATTTTTCATGTTCTTGAATTGAACAATGAGTGCTTAAGCCTTTTGATCTTTCACAATCTTATCGCCATCATGAACGCAGCTAGCATGTCTCATGCTTCTTTGAAGAGTTGGCTCTGGTGATACCCCAAACTCATTTGATGCAATTGATTGATAAACGCATTGAGGCCTTTGAAGTTAGCACTTGTAGCTTTCTTTTCTCTTATAGATCATTTGTGGAATGGTTTCTCAGTTCCATTATTATTTATTGGAAGACTCTAACCATTTTTTGTTCCAATGATGACATCCAATCTTGGGGGTCATAAGATACATTTTTTTTTCACACTCCAATTGTGGTAATTGTTTCTATCGAATAATGGAAAATGATTGAGTTGGCCAAAAGTTTTATTTAAATCCATGATTAAGGAAATTCGTAGATTTCAACCTTACAAGATCGCACAAAAATTTTCATATGATATTATTTCAAATTTTTTCTCTAGTCCACTTAGCAGAAATTTTTTTCTCTAGAAATTTTATTTTGCTTAAAAACCAATTTCTCAGTAGCCCATTGTTATTTCTATTGTAGAAAAAATTCTTCTAATAAGTTTGAAATAAAAACAGTTACTGACATGCTCTGAATTGTTTGCTTGAGCTTTCTCTGTCTTCAGATTGTCCATGCATTCCATAATCTTCATAAAAGCTTTGTGAATGAAGCCACATCGATATTCATACTTTGATGCTCTATTTTCTTCAATGACATAGAATGAAGATTTTGAATCCTCATCTCAAACTTTTACTGGATCATCTTCCTAACCTTTTACCATGAACACCTTGCATGATTGGTCTGAATCTAAAGAAGAGTCATACTCAAAAGATGAAATATGTTGCTCATTAGTCACGTTCATAATTTTATTCTTCTCCGGCTTTGTGATGCACACTGTTGACAAGTGTCCAATTCCGCCGCAAGTGTAGCACTTTATCTCCTTTTTCAAGTCACCATTTCTTGAAGAATATGCTTTACTTTTATCATTTTTTTTGTTGTTGGAGAATTTACGTGGCTTGTCTTCTCTTCAGTGTCTCCTAAGAGAATCTTTAAAAAACCGCGACATCTTTCTAGCTTCTAAAGCTTATTGTTCTCACTTGGCGCTTCTTTTAACTATTCTGCATTAAACGCGATAGCTTTCTCCGTTTTCCTTTTTGCTTTAGCTTCACGAAGTTGACATCTCGAGTCAAAGTTCTTGAGATTCTCGATCAACTTTTGAAGATTGATTATTGACATGTTCTTGTTGTTCTTCTCAATCACATAAATCTTTGCATCATACTTTGGATGATGAGATCTCATAATCTTTTGGATCACCTGGGTATTTCTAGAAACCCTTCCATAATGTTTACAATCTCTTTCATTTTGTTTCAAAGCTGGGTAAAAGATTGTCTTTCTTCCATGCGAAGAGCCTTGAGACTGGTGTGCATCATCTGAAGCTTAGAATCTTTGAGTTGAGTGTTGTCTTCGTTGTTGGACACGAGAATATCTCATGCTTCATTTGAAGTGACACAATTCATTATATATTTGAAAATCTCATCACTTACCGCACTGGTGACCGCGCTTAGTTCTTTAGCATTCACTTGAGCCTTGACTTTGTCTATAGCTGACCAATCTACATAGGCTTTGAAAGTAGTGGTAGTTGTCTTGCCATTTTTTAGGGATGATGATAGGTTTTTACGCAATTACTATTCTAAAAATGATGTGAAAATCTCCATCATTGATGCTCATCATTATTACTCGGGATGTTCAGCCCTTTGTTGAGTAACTTGGCTTTGATACCAACCAAAAGTGCAAAGATATCTAAATAGATACACCCATAAGGTGCCCTAAGATATGATCAACAAGACTAGAGAAGGGTGATAGTCTCTTTTGAAAATATTTATCTTTGAAAACATTTTGCCGAAAAATGCAAAGACAAGTATGCTACATGAACATTTTATTGTTACTCCTTGTTCAAAACAACCTCGTAGATCTAAGCACAAAAAAATAAAACTCTCAAAGATAGGTAAGACTAAGATAAAGTATGAAATAATTTATAATCTAGGCCAAATGGTCTCTCAAGTCTTGGGATCTAAAATAAAATCTAAGGAAATAACTTTGCAAAGTAGATTCAAGACTTGATGCACGAATCAAGTGAGCTAACTATGATTTGTCAAATTTAAAACATGCAAGATGAGATATCATAAGCAATAAGATAAGCAAGCATGCATAAATAAAGTAAAGAAATAGCAAAAACTACGGCATGTAAATATAATGAGGTTCACCTAAGCCTCAGTTTGATTGGTACCGACCAGTTACTTCCTTGGTGGAAAGAGTTTGGAAGCAACAAGTCTTTATTATTTGTTAAAAAAAGAACTACACTCTCGATCAACGTTCATCAACCTTTCAAAGTCTAATCGTCGTGCTCCCACGAGACTTATTGACAAGAACCAAGTGTTATGCTCCGTGAGTCTTGCAAACACTTTGCTGGAATACAACCACTACCAAGTCTTATGAAAATGTACTTGGAATCTCAGGAATATAACATTAAAGCTTATGATCTGCTCCACGAGACTTATTGATTTGCCTAGGATCATCACAACATGGGATGCAACTCAACCCTTACCACTTGCTCGGGATCTCCGACTAATACTTATTCATATAAGTCCTACATAAGGACTTAAATCTACACATGGTAAAATGATTTTAGCAAGCTAAGATTCGATGACTTCTCTAGCAATGTCTCTCAGACTAAATGGATTAGAAAAAGGTATGAGCTCAGAATTTCCACTTTCTTTATAGATTTTACAAGTGAGATCTTTTACCCTTAAACATGCAATATGAGCAAATGACTATACAAGATGAGACATCATAAACAGTAAGATAAACAAACATGCATAAATAAAGTAAAAATAAATACTATCACACATAGATATACGAGTTTCACCTAAGTCGAGGTTTTATTGGCCCCAACCAGTTGTTTGTTCAAAAGATAACTCCATTCTTGATCAACGTTCCACAACATCACAAATTCTAATCATTGTGTTCCTTCGAGACTGACAAGAACCAAGTGCTCCACTCCGCGAGTCTTATGAACACTTTGGCCACCAATGGAATGCAACCACCACCAAGTCCTATGAACATGTGTTTTGGGATCTTGTGGATATCACACTAGGACTTATGATTGTACTCCACGAGACTTATCTATTTGCCTAGGATCGTCATGGGATGCAACACAACCAAGTCCTACCACTTGCTCGGGAACTCCGGGTGATACTTACTCATACAAGTCCTACACAAGGACTTAAACTCACATGCTAACACTCGATGGCTTCTCTAGCAGTGTCTCCCAGATAAATGGATTAGAGAAATGGTTGAGCTCAGATCTCCACTTTTGCATAGATCTTATAAGTGAGATCTTTCACCCTTATGATATAAAGGTTTGAGGTGATAATTGATGCACTATTTTACTAGCACACAACTTAAAACATGCTTTGTAGTCATAATAAAGAATAAGTAGAAGTCGTTCTAAACAGGGAATTGAAGGGTTTGCTAACTAGCTAGCTAACATTAAGGATTAAAATAGGACAATTAACTAAATAAACAAGGAAATGTTGGGGGGTTTGATTTTTCTAATTTTAAACTAAGAAAATTATTGCAATAATAGTAAAAACTAAAAAGAAAGTCGATGATGAAAAATAAGCTAACGGTTCTATCTCCACACACCAAACACATGCTCATGAATTAGCCTACAAAATTCCTTTTGACAATTTTCAAGATTAACCATGATTGCACTGTATTAACCTTATTATTTTCCCAAATTCGTTGAACTAAACTTAGTGTCGCTTTCAAACCACTCTTTTTATGCTATCTAATTAGGAATTGCAAGTTAGATAAACACTCTAAGATCATTAATTTCTAAGGAAAATGTGAACATTGACTAAGCAATTACAAGTATGAACAACATCTTGCTCTTAACCTAGGTTTTATTTAATGTACCCATGTCCACTGATAGTCACTATTGATGAATATATGAATATAACTATTAGGTGAAACTCTCCTATACTCTAGCATCAAATCCTAGTATGCATACTAAGTTGGTCACCTTAACAAACATACAAAGATAAGTTCTCTATAAAATAGTTAAACAAAACACATTTACTAGCTAGCAAGGAAATATTGAATTTAATTCATCCATAAAACACATGTTTGAGGTTTTGAATGCATCCCTACCTAAAAACGGTTTTAGCTAGACGTATTAATTATGATTAATAATCAATATATAATTCAATGTCAAACTAAAAATAAGATAGTGAGGGTAAGAAAGATAAAACGTTGTTGTCGCCCTGCTGCATGGTGATAGGGGAGAGAAGTTGCTTGGGTGCGGATAGCATGATAGATTATGACAACCTCTCTTCTTCTCTTTTTGATGTGTGTGTGGGTTTGGAACTACTGTGAGAGAGACGAAGGTGGTTGACTATGTGTGATTGTGCGGTGTTGGCGACTTTGCAATAGGGAGGTGTGTGATGGAGGGTGATCACTAATAAGAGGGCTGAAAAGGGGACAACGGTGATGGCTCTATGGTTGAGAAAAGAGATTGAGGGACTGTGAAAGAGAGATCAGGCAGGGAGAGAGGAAGACGTTGGTGGAAGGTCTGTGGCGATGATATTTTTGTGTGGTTGTATGGAGATGAAGGCTGAGAAGGGTTTGTGTATGTGTTCGATGCAATTGGGTGTGTGCGATGGAGGTTAAGAAGGGGTGATGGTGTGCGGATGTGAAGGAATTTGCACCTATTCGTGCAAATTTTCTTTCACCACAAATTTGGGCAAATTTCCTTTCGTCACAAGTTTTTTCTAAATTTAGCCAATTTGCATCTATTTCAGCTTCTAATTGAAATCCTGCTATTAACAAACTACAAAAATACAAAAACATAAATTACTATAAATAATAACGCAAACGAGCTAAGAGAGTATAGATAAACACGATAATAAAATTGCATAAATATACTCTTATCAATAATGAAAATGTTTCTCTCTAGGCCTTTAGATATCAAACAAATAAGTTTTTTGATCTAGATTAAACTCACAATCAAGTCCTAGATCGATTTCTTTCTTTTATACCTTACTAAAAGATTATATGGAGTGATAATGCGATTTTTTTTTAACTTAGGGGAGAAAACTCGTTTTATTCTTGTTAGATCTGCTCTTAAGTAACTCTCACAAGTTTATCTTGAACTCCCAAAGTTAAAATGTGCAAATGAGGGTTCAACTAGCTATTTATAGACTAATCCTAGAGAGGTAAAGTTGACTTTGCCTATGTCAAAATTTATTTTTCGCGAATGACCATATTTAAACGACTATCTGCTTTTTCAGAGTTATTAATGTTGGCAACATATGGGTGAAGTGGACTTTGATATGCCCATAACTCTATTTTTTTAAACAAAAATATTCTCTTTTGTCACATGGACAAAATTGTTTTCCACATGGCCTTATATGTTGACAAGAACATGTCCTTGAAACACATGGGCATATCTCATGAAGGAATATCATTCTCATGAGAGAATATCTCAAATTCAAATTTGAATTTGGTTCTTCAAATGTTTTTCCTCAAAATAGGTTTTGGTTATTCATTTGAATTTTAACCATCCATAAATTATTTTTGCCTTGTCTTCATATGCCACTTGGCTAGGTCCACCTTCTTGAACTTCAATCGTCTTAGGCTTATTTTCTTGAAGCTTTGATAATGCTTGACCGACCTTCATATTTTTAATTTCGGTCCCTTGAATTGACTTTGTTTTTAGTTGCCTATGAATTTGACTTTGGCGCAATTCTGATTTGATCTTCTTGAATTGTCGCCTTCAGTCTAATTTGAATGATCTCATTTTATCGAGCACTCAAAATCCAATATGCATGAATTTATAATGTAGTCATACGAAATTTTACATTATCGCTCCACTCAACCTATATTGGTTTTACAAACTTAACTAATACAATTGTTCTTGCTTTAATTCACAAATAACATCTCCAAATTGCACAACCTATATATCCGATAAATCGAGCCCCAGTCAGCTTGACTGGACAAGCTCAACTTTCGAGTTGTTTATTTGATAGATCGAACTCTCATCTTGACCTAATTGCTTAACAGATCGAGCTCTATCATTGACATAGTTTAATTGGTCGATCTAATCGACACTTGTAAAGATCTAGCACATTAATATCTCAAGGATTTTCAATTGAATTATTTTCAAACAATTTTTATAATTGAAATCCTTCTATTCATTTTCACAAGGTTATTGTAGTTTGTGTTCTCGTCTTGATTTTGATTGATGAATTTCATTTTGACTTGTCGATTTATACCCCATCTTCAATTCATTGTGAAACTCACATAGTCTAACGCCCATTTTGACACAAAATAATATCAACCTAAAATTTGGAGGTTTCAGTGTTGTTAAGGAAAGTCCCATATTTATAACACATTGTAAAATTCAGACAATTGGGTGCTTCTAAAACTCACAAACGCCATTTGATAGTTGGTGTCGAATTCAAATGGTGGAGATGGGGTTGCATAGGATCAAATAGTGTGAGGAAATTGATTTTGATTTCAAGTGTCTTGTGATCAATTGAGGAGGAAGGGTTTGAGTTGGTTTGGCTGTATGGAAAAAAGAGGACAAGACCATTAAAATATGAATTTAGAGGTATTTTTAAATGCTAGTGTTACTTAGCAAGAAAAAATTGAATTTGTGGTGTTAGATAGGGAACCGGTAGATGCATATAGTAGTTTCTTTATTTTTACCTCACGTATTTAGGGGTGGGCACGGGATGGGATGAACCTCATCCCGTTATTTTATCTTTAGGACGAGATAAACCTCATCCCCTCCTAAACGGGTTCGAGATGGGACGATACTATATGGTACTAACAAAAATTTCCTGCAACAACAAACTTATTCAAGTCTAAAATTCACACCTAACATGATTCAACAACATAATACTATATGATTCAAGTCTTACACATCAACCACATCAATAATCAAGTTTGAAATAGTTAATTCTACAAGTGCATGATCATCAACAACATCAAAAATCAAGTATGAGAATCAAGTCAAACTTAATTAAAATATTAAAATTAATAATAATAAATATTAAATAAATAACTTTGGATGAAATGGGATGGGCGGGATTGAAAATCTCCATCCCAATCCCATCCACTCTAGATCTGGATAGGACGTGATCGAGATTGTGTGATGGGATGCCCACCCTACCGGTATCTCCTCATGCGAACCATCCTCAATCATGCAACTCCCAATTTTGGTCGGTTTGCTCTTAATACAAATGGATTTTCATTGGGTAACCTATCCACGTGGAACTGCATGGATCATTCACAATTTTATTAAGGTTTGTGTGGCGGGTCAAAATCATTGCATTAGAGTGACAACTAATACGTGACAGAAGCTATGGTGTTACTCCATGGTATTAAGTATGTTGTTCAATATAATTATAGACATTTCATCATTCAAAGTGATTCTCAAGCAATGTTTAAGCTGATTTACACACACCATCCAATGTCAATCGTCTACCAGAGTTGGTTTTCGAAAAACTCTCTAGTGAAACTGATCATATCTGCAATATGGACGTTGCTTCCCCAGCTAACACATTTTCGACTGATGCACATATTCATTTAAGAATGTAAGCGAATGGTCTGACTAATTTACTTTAATTATGCTTGCTACTATATAATGTACTTCTGATATTTTTGTTAATCCTCCTAAATGCTTTCCTTTTATCGCTGCTATTTTTAATAAAGAATCACCCTTATAATATGGTGCGGTGGTTAACATTTTGAGAGTTGAACTTAAAAGTGAAATGGATATATCCCATCTCAATTTTTGAAACCTGAAATCCAAAGTAGATATCAATCTCTACATAGGGAAGGACACACTCTCCAATTCTAGTTTTCAAAATAACCCAACAACAACACTATCTAATCTAATTTAATCTATCCTCTAGGCCAGCTAAATTAGGGGTGGGCAAAAACCGATTTAAATGAGGTTAACCGACTAAACCGATTTTCATTTTCGGTTCGGTAACCGAACCGAAATATGAGTGGAAAGAAAATAATTTAAACTGAACCGAAACCGGTTATAAACGGTTCGAAATCGGTTTACGGTTCTGAACCGACCGATTAATTATATATATATATATATATATATATATATATACATAAATTGGTAGGTGTCAATACATGATTAGTGCAACAAATGCCCTGCGGTGCACCATATTGCACTGAATCACGCCCAAAAACAAAAACCCAAAAAGCACACAACACTTTCTCTCTTTCACTCTCAAACCCAAACGACCGCCAAACCCTAAACCTAAATCTTCTTCTTTCGATTTGATAATCTGAGACTCCAATACCTTGTTGCACTAAAGATCTACACCCTCTTTTGATCTCTCTCACTCTCTTAGCGATCATCATCAAAGGTAATTGCAATTTGCATGTTCGATTTATTTTTCTTTTTCTTAGCTCTTTTCAATTTTATCTATCTTTTTGTTGTTGAATCTATCTTGTTGTGGTTCGATATGCTTGTTTGTGGTTCAATTTCTCTATTTGGATCTCTTGTTTGTTGCTTGAATATCTTTCAGCCCAACCGAACCGATCCGAAATTCGGTCCAACCAATTTCATCTTCTTATTCTCAACCTCCCCCCCCCCCTCACCTCTTCTTTTATTTTTTATTTTTTATTTTCTTCTTCTTCTCTTCCTTCTCCATTTTTTTCTCTCATTTCTTTTTACTTTTTCTTTTTGCCCTCGCGAAGGTTCTGGCAAATGGGGAACCTCCACTTGCAGGAACCTCCGCAAGAGTGAAGAAGAAAAAAATTGGGAAAAGAAGAAGAAAGGAGAAAAAAATAGAAGAAAAAAAAAACCAAAGAGAAAAGTAGAAGAAATAAGAAGGGAAGAACAACAAAGATGAAGAGAGGACAAGAGAAGAGAAAATAAGAGGAAGAGAATGAGAAGAAGAAGAATAATAATAATAATAACAAAAAAGAAGAACAAGAACAAAAGAGAAGAAGAAGTGCGGGTGGTGGTGCAGCCAGTGGTGGTAGGGCATGGTAGTGTGGTCGAAAGTTGTGGGACAAGGTGTTGCTGCTCCTATGAAGAGATAAGAGAAGGGAAAGTGGTGGTGTCCTTCAGCAGATCACAAAAAAATGGGATGGTGGCGTCCTTCAGCGGAAATTGTGGTGTTATTTAACAAAAGTCAATACAAATCCGTTGAAATATGAGGGGGAAAGATTGGATTTGGAATAACTATTGTTATATATTTTTTTCACTTACAAATCATTTAAAATCCACAATTTTAACAAATCCATTAAAATCCACTACTTCTTGAATACCCTTGATTTTGATAGACTTTCGAAAAACATGAATTGAAAACCCCATAATTTTGATGGATTTTAAAATAATTATTTAGAATCGATATTTAAATACTCCTAGATTTATATGTATTATTTTAAATATTTAATTGAATACCACTGAATTTAATGAATTTTAAAATTCTTCGTAATCTGTTAAATTTCGTAATTGAACTCCTTAGTTGCCTTATCTTACCAAAAACTCACAAAACACTCCAACACTCAGACAGAGAGAGCGAGAACTACAACCCACCCAAATGATGGCTCTGCCTTGTGCATCTTCTTCCTCGTCTCTCCTCTCAACTTCATCATCAAAACCCAAATTCTCAAAAACGCCTTTCCTCGGTTTCTCTCTATCAATTTCACCACCAACAGCCTCTCTTGGACCAAATTCCCTATCCAGAGCAGCACTCCAGATTCGTGCCCAGGACCTCCCCAAAGAGCAACGTTGGATGTTCGAAGACGATGAAGTCTACGGACCTGTAAACAAACCCCACTCCTCCCTTTCTCAACAAGTTCAATTCTCTTCATGATATTTGACAAAAATGGTCACATTTTGGGTTTGTTTACTTTTTTTTGCAGGATATTTGGAACAAGACATGGTACCCAAAGGCATCGGACCATGTTCCCACAGAGAAAAAATGGTATGTGGTTGATGCAACTGACAAGATTCTTGGTAGAATGGCTTCCACCATTGCCAATTACATTCGTGGCAAGAATCTAGCAACTTATACCCCTAGTGTTGATATGGGGGCATTTGTAATTGTGGTATGTGTTTACTTTCATTTCAATTGCCTGTTTGGTATGTGCATTGGGATTTGTGGAAGGTAATTTGCTTTCAGTTAGCTCATTTTGTGCACTTTTGCTATGCTGCATTTAGGCTTTCTTTTAGTTGGTAGTTGGTAATTGGTACATGATGCATTTAATAATCTTGAATAACAACCTTGACATCCAAGATAGCACCATTGAACTCCATGCACAATACACTCAAAAGGCTTATTGTTATGGGCCAACCCAATTGGTCAACAATTCAATAAAAAAAAAACAAAAAAAAGGTGGTTTCCCTCTTTTTGGTAGCACAAGTATAGACCGTTTCCTTAATTGGTAATTAGGTACATTTCCAACTGGGCGAGTAACATAATCTTTCATTTTAGTAATGATATTCTACACTAGGTTATGGGTTTTATGTGAGATTGAGTATAAACTAATAAAACTTCATACAACAGTCTTTCATTAGGTACATTTCCGACTGGGCGAGTAACATAATCTTTCATTTTAGTAATGATATTCTACACTAGGTTATGGGTTTTATGTGAGATTGAGTATAAACCAATAAAACTTCATACAACAGTCTTGCTTGTATTGGATAGTGTATGGGCATGCACTAACAAATAATTTCTTTGTTCTTCATAATTTTTGCTTTCTTCTTACGGTAAAAGATGGCATAGATAATATGTTTCAACAAACGCATTGTTTGTATCCCGATTTTGAATGCGAGAAATTCAGATTCCAAGCATTTATTGATTCCTTTTTTTTTTTTTGAAAAGGTGAAAAACATTTCATTCACGAAACTAATAAGAGGAAATCTCCTGAAATCCACCCCTAAAAGCTCACTACTCGCCGAGGCCTAGTGTGAAACAAGAATAATAAAATCCATGCACAACTTATCTTTGTTAAGAGCTACATCCTCAAGGATTCTTCGGATTCGTTCCATCTAAAGAGTCCAACATATTGCAGATGGGATGAGTTTTTACATAAGCATACCAGCAATGTTAGGATATTCATACCCATATCCGTGTCTTAGACTTTCTAAAATTAACTATCTTATCTCTGTATCCCTTGTCAAAGTCTATAGTCGCTCAGTTGTTAGGCGTGAGGTGAAGCACAAGGTCCAAGGTAATTTTTGTTGGTAGATTTGCACTTATTTCAGATTTTTTAGGTGAAGCACAAGGTGCCAAGTTCTGCCATTACAAATTTTTTTGATCATGTTAAGCAGTGTTAGTGAATCGTGAAGCGTATAGTAAATCGGAAGGGATAAAATTTTGATTTAATCGTAAATCGTAAGATTCACAATATTATAAATATATGTATTTAAAGTAATAAATATCCATACTTATTTAATTTTTTATATGAACTTGAAGGTTGAAGGCTTTTTACATTTTCTAATTGTGTATCTTACTTAACTTGTATATGAAATTGAATATCAATAAATGAAATTTCATGAGTACTTCCTTTCATTAGGCCATCAATCATAAAATGCTTATCTGGGCTCAAAATCTTTAAACACATCCAAATTCAAAGTCTTTATACACATTCAAATGGACCCAAAACAAGATACATTGCATGCTTTAATTTTGCACACGTAAAGAGGCACATGAATAGCTGAGAGAAAACCAAGAAGTCAGAGAGATTTGTTTTCTCAAGGCTCATAAACAACAATTTTCTCTTCTTCTTCCACTTTTTTTTCTTCTTCTCTTTTGAAACAAGCACAGATCGACTATCGAAACAACTGCACGTATCGACCGTCGACATTTACAAAAACAAAAAAAAAAACACAGCTTCACAGATGGACTGTCAACAGTTACAGTGAGCTGCAACACAGACATATCGACTGTCTACTTTAACAGCTTCACAGATCGACTGTCTACTTCAACAGCTTCACAGATCGACTGTCCACTTCTTCAACTAGCTGCAACCCAAACAGAAACAAAAACAAATCAGGTTTTGGATTTTTGGGTTTTGTTTTTATTCTCAACCATAAAATCGCACACACTCTCTTTCAATCGCATACGATTTTCTACGATTTGGTTAGATGTGATTTAAAAACATATTTGAATCGTTTGTTATCCGATTCGAGTCAAATCGCGATTTTTGGACGATTTGAACAACACTGATGTTAAGTATGAATGAATTAGGTTAATTGTTTGTATGAGATTCCTTCTTCTTTTTTTTATTTTTTTATTTTTAAATTACCGTTTCCCGAATATGCATACCATGTGTTAGGAGCCTTGGTCACCCTTCACTTGTGGCATTGCAATGCTCCAAGATTGGGGTGAGACGTTTTAAATAAAAACTTTTGAGTCTTGGTAGATCCCACAACATAGACCATAGACGAGGCTGGTAAATAGCTAATATATCACATCAATCATCCAAATTTATACAGTATATTATTTCTATTATAATATCCAGTTTCCTTGTAACGTGTTATTTTTGTATTACATTATTAGAAATTGATACATTAGGGACAAAAAACACTTTGACTACCCATTTATAACTGCAATGCCCCTTAAATTATGACTGATTTGTATGTTTTATGAATTAGTAATTGACACAGTCTTCATTGTTGTTGTCCATGAAATAAGGTGAATGCGGAAAAAGTTGCAGTATCTGGTAAGAAAAGGACTCAGAAACTTTATAGGAGGCATTCGGGAAGACCAGGAGGTATGAAGGTGGAAACTTTCGACCAGCTCCAACAAAGAATCCCAGAAAGGATAATTGAACATGCTGTCCGTGGCATGCTTCCAAAAGGGAGGGTATGTGAAAATTTTCATGTTTTTCTCTCTCTCTTTGGATAAAGCTAATGCATGTTATGTGATAAACATGTTGTGTCAATGGAAACGGTGAAATTTCATTTGTCGAACTGAATTGATGTGGTGCAAAAAGTAGCAAATCAAATTGAAGAAAACTAGGGAACCGCTATACTAACCAAACCAATAAAAGACTTTCCAAAAATATACGATGGCTACATATTCGACATCCTTGAGCAACAACCATTTTAAAAGTTATATATTTTATATGGCACTGTCTCTAGGAATTGTATGATGTTTAACCATTGCCTGGTAAAGGTGTCTCTTACGTTGATGAATGCAACAAAAACTTTTGAAGCTATCAGTGCTAAAGTTTCTGAGGTTTTAAGTATTGATGGTATGCAGATGGGATGAAAATGCTGATAATCTTTGTACCTCCATCCATGTGTTACGATCCGAGCCCTTTGATAAAATATAACCAAGTTTGAAGCATACATACATCTTGATTTGGCAAAGGAAAATTAAATTTTCTGTACTTGTGGTAAACTTTGGAGCGATTATTATGTAGCAAAAGACCAAATTTTAGTGTATTCCATAGTGTGCCAATGTGTTCTATACTGTCTACTTCCTTATCAAGTTTCATTAGAAAAGCTTATAAGATGATGCTACTTCTTAACTTTCTAAGTTGATCTCGTTTGGGTTGTACTCTGCAGCTTGGTAGGGCTCTCTTCAATCATCTCAAGGTATACAAGGGTCCAGATCATCCGCATCAAGCCCAACAGCCCATTGATCTCCCTTTTAGAGACAAGAGGATCCAGGTACAAAAGTAGATTCTAAGAGTACCCTAGAATTGGAAAGGGTTCTTTGCTTGTTTCAATAGTTCTTTTGTAAGAAGTACCTGCTAGGTTTTCGCAATGCTGCTAAGTGATGGTCAATAGCCACCTTTTGTAATTTTTCTTTCTCTTAATGATTAGAAATGCTTGATTTGTATTAGAATTAAGATTTGGCAACTAACTATTATGAATTTATACTTTGACTCTAATTGCTTATGAAGTTACGAGACTTCCTCTAGTATAACGAAATCAAACCTGAAGTCCTGAACCCTCTTGTGGCTTGAAGTATGAATACATTGTTTCTTACGGAAATACATCCATGTAATCTAGGATCCTATCAATCACATTTTACAAATATAATATGTTAATGAAACTATATCACTTACCTAAACTATATCAGCTGGAGTGAAAACTCCTTCAAAATATCTGTAGACCTCAAATAGATTGCCACTTTTGTTATTGCTAGTTCATCATCACGGGTTAATAAATACAAAGAAGTTTGTAAAGTGATTTCATTAAAATATCATCCATTAGGATGAGTAAATTCTAATGAGAAAAATGTCATCCATTAGGGTTGGTAAATTTTAATGAAAACCACATATAAAAGGTGATTGTTAATGTAATGACGGATTGAAATTTCACCTAATACCCATTGGATGGACATCACGATTACGGATTTCTCAAAAGGTTTCTGTATTATCTGATGGAAAGTCGACTATAAAGCCTGCTTAGACATTTGTGGGAATACCACAACACGTAAATTCTCCTCAAAACCAATGCAGTGTCATTGGAAGTCTAACACAAAAGGCATCATATCCAACTCTTTGGGAATAGACCATTCTCGACTTCAATGCCAAGCCAAACTAGGACGAACTACCGCTCATGTAAAGATAGACATTGTCTATCTAACCACCATATACCTGCCATGAAAAATATGAGTTGTTCTTAAAAAGGCCTCGATGCTATTATATGGAATATAAAGTAAACATAAATACAAACCAGGCAGCTGGAAACTTAGAGGGTGTTTTTTTTTTTTTTCAGCACTAAGCACTCAGTGGTCAGTACTAAGTGCTAAGAGCATCTCCAAGGGATCCCTTAAAATAGCTAAAAAGTTATTTTTGGGGGCTCATGTGGGAAAATCCATGCTCCAAGGGAACCCCTAAAACTTTCCCTATATTAACTTTACTTCCACCTTCCCCTATATGTGGGGCATCCATACCATCCCCCAAATCCTAAAGAATATTAAAATATTCCAACTCTTTTAATTTTCCAAATTAAAAACAAAAACAAATAGTATATATTTTCCAAATTAATAATAGTATAATTATATTAAGTTGAAATTAATAAGAGTGTATTGAAATTAAATTGATATAGAAAAGTGAAAGATATATTTAAATAATGATGAAAAAGTTAAAATAGGGAATGTGGTTGGATTGATGAAAAAATAGAGCATCCATAAATTTAACTTTTACCCCATTTTAACTTTTACCCTTGGAGATGCTCTAAGCACCTCCTTAGTGCTTATTTAATTGTTCTGAATTTTGAACCTATTAAAAACTTCTTATTCTAATTAGAAGTATAAACAAACACTCGATCAAAGTTGACCACTTATTTTTCAGAACCAAAGTTCTAATTAGAACAACAACAAACACCACCTTAGGGTCCCTAAGCCAGTTACCTGTTGGAATCAAACTTTTTGGCACTCCATTGTTCCATCCATTACTAAACGAAGTTACTCACCAGAAAAGAACTTCTACATTTAGAATGAGATTACCCCAAACTGCTTTACTAAATGAACATTCAAGGATGCACCGACTCTTCGGAAAACCTCTGTTTTGCGAGTCAAAAACGTGTCGGACACAGATACGCGCCCGACACGTGTTCAACAGCTCCGACACGTTGACCTGGTCAGACACGCGCTCGACACGGTCAAGATTCGGTCTGGACACGGCGAATTTTATTTTATTTTGGCTTGACTTGGCTTCAAATAGCACACTGAACTCTGCAATTGCACAGAGTAGAAGAAGAAAAAAGAAAAAGAAAAAGAGAAGGAGGAGAAGAAGAAAAAGAGAAGGAGGAGAAGAAGAAGGAAAAGAAGAAGAAGAAATAGATCACAGCAGATGAAGAAACAAAAAAGAAGAAAAAACTGAAGACTGGCCTGCAGCCAACATAGCAGCAGATCTGCAGATCCATTCTTCTTCTTGTGTCTGCTTCTTATTGCAGCAGATCGCTGCCAAGAGATAAGTTCTTATGTCTGGTTCTTCTTGTGACCTGCAGCCATCATCGCAATAGATTGCAGCCAACAAATCGCAGCCATCATCGCAACAGATTGCAGCCAGCAGATCCGCTTCTTCTTATGTCTGCTTTTTAATCTTTTTTATTTTTTTATTTTTTTATTTTTTATGTCTGCTTATCTTCTTCTTATGTCTGCTTCTGATTTAGATCATGAATTGATATTGATATCCTACTTTTGAGTGAGGGGTTTTAATGTTGGTATCCAACATTTCCATCCTATCCATATTTCACTGGCTTCAATGTACATGTGTCACCTTCAAACCTGTTATACACATTAGAGCCACCGCCTAGCATCCCTCAAATAAACTACCTTGCATGTTCATTCAATTAATCAAATATATGACCGTGCATGTTCATTCATTATTATAGTATAAAAAAATAATTAAAAATATTAATGTTTGATGTGTCATCGAGTCCTAGTTTTTTTAAAATTACCGAGTCGCCGTGTCCGACACACAACACACGTGTCCGTGTCCGTGTCCGTGCATTGTAGGTGAACAAGTGATTGATTGATTCCTCATGCAGACCACAAAGAGCACAACTTTCAATCTGCATCACTCTTTTGATCAATTTATTATTCTAATAGTTCTTGCATGAACTACTTACTAGACCAGGAAATGAGCCCGTGGAGCAGATTGTTTCTGCAGATGGAGTTGTCAAACACTTGAATGTTGTCAAACTCTTGAATGTCGTCAATACTGTTAGGGCTTGTATGATTAAAAGCAACTAAGAATTTGCTTGCTGACTTGACTGAAGCTTTTTACTTTTGCTATGCCATACACACTCATCTTTGTCAGAGTTTACAAATATCAAGCTCAGCACATGCATCAGAGTCGCTACTCCCTCAATCTCCCAGTCATTGAAATGCCCTTTAAATTGAAAATCCCAACTACTTCCTTGCTCCTCTCCAGTAAAGAACTCTGCTACTGTCCCCTTTGCTTGACATGAAACAGTTTGGAAAATTCCATGTTGAGGGCCTTGTCAATCAACCATGTCTTCCCGAAATTATACTGTGTTCGTCGAATTCTGGTTTCAGATGCATTATCCAGTGTTCTAAAAATCGGTCTGGGCGGCCGCCTAGGCGCTAGAAGGTGGAAAACCGCCCAGATTAATGCCTGGGCGGGCAGTCTGGGCGGTTCTGGGCAGTCTAGGCGGTCTGGGCGGGTCTAGGCAGGTCTGGGCGGGGTCTAGGCGGGCTAGGCGGTCTAGGCGGGGTCTAGGCGGCCTAAGCGGGGTCTAGGCGGACTCTAGGCGGGGTCTAGGCGGTTTGGGAGATTTTTATTTTTTTATTTTTTAATAAGGTTGATTGTGTTCTTATTTTATTTTTCTTTCCTATTTTTTAGAAATAAACTATTTAATTGTTTTTTAGAAAATCTCGGGAATGGACTTTGATGATGATGATGATGATATGTCTAAATGTAGCGAAGGATGATTACTTAATGGAATTCTCAAAGGATCTGCCGGTACCAATTTTACTAATGGAGATTTTATCAAACATAATAGAGGTTATTCATGCAATTTGAAGAAAAATAAAAGAGTACACAAATTCAAATTTATATAAAGTATCCATCATGACCAACTTCAGTCATTTGAGTTTTAATAAATTTTGTTCACGATTGTTAATTTTTCATGTTTTTAAATTTTGCATATGTATATTGACATTAAATTGGATGTAATTGATAAGGTATTATGCTTAACTTTTGTAAATTATTAAAGTTATAATACAAAATCTAAGCCCGCCTAGGCACCTGCTCGCCGCCCGCCTAGCGCCTAGCGATTTTTAGAACACTGGCATTATCCCTTTACAAATGGAGCAAGGATGAGAGGTACTGACGCAGTGCACCAATCATGGTGGTCAAAATTCAGAACCATCTTTTTCTTTAATTACTTGCCTCTGCAAAGCTTGATCTTCACAACCATTTGAATAGTAAATCTTTGTTAGAAAACTTTAGCCTGCTAATGCCTAGAAACCCATCTTTCATAGCATTGCAAACCTCTAGCGAATGAAGTCTCTAGCAATCTGTTCTATAGCTAATGCTATAGAACTGTCATGCAAGTTACAGACCATGAGAAAAACTGGTATAGAATGAAAGGTGCTATTTACTTCCTCGACCATATAGCAAATCTGCTCCTATATAGAAAATCTGCTCCTGATTGTCTCCACTACTTTGTCCCAAGCCCTTCTATCAATGTGAATCCTAAAGGCATCCTTAATATTGAGTGCCAAGCTGACATTGAAGAATGGAGGCAAAGGTTTTCGGATTCTCAACATTGCCAATGACAGCTTCAATCCACAATAGGATAGATTGTATTGCTAACCACTTCTTTTGCATTGAAAAATAACATTGTATCAACAGGAAATTCTAGAATAGGCACAAATACTCCATTAACATATACTCTAAAAGCATTAGTGCAACCTCTCTCTTCGGGATTAATCACCATACTGGTAAGTGTTGGCTTAATGGTGTTGGCTTGAATAGTCCCACATCTAAGGAGGTGGGGTTGTCAAGAAATAATATAAGGGAGTGGTGCATTCCCTAATAGTAACGAGACATTTTGAATTAAAACCCACACCCAGAGCACAGGATAGAGGCTCAAGTGCTAGAGGTGTTTAAGTTGGTGAAATATCGTTGCTACGTAATGGTTTGGTTGGGACTTGGTAAGGTGGAGGTGCAGGTGGCACGTCGTGCTGGGTCTTGGCAAGGTTGAGGTGTAGGCGACACATTGTTAGACTCCAAATCCTTACTAAGGGGGTGTCCTATATAGTCGAGCTCACACACTGAGTATTGCTCACAGGATACTGATAGCATTGAGGTGCAGGTCTAGGAAAGTAGGCGCAAGGAACGAGTCAGGTGGAGCATCGCAAGTGCGTGGTTTTTCAACTGAATGATCTAGAGTTAGGCTTCAGACATTTGTCAAGGTGGTGTGCTACAAGTCCGAATGAGGTTGAGTTAGTGTGGTGGTTGCGACTAGGTGTAGTCAACAACACCAACAATAGTTTAGCCTATACAATGAGTGTTGCTCTTAAGATAGTGGTTGCATGGAGGTGCAGGTCTGCGGAAGTAGGCACAGGGGAGCGACCAAGGTGGAACATCACAAGTACGTGGTTCTTTAGCTGAATGATCCATGGTTAGGCTCCAGACCCTTGCCAAGGTGGTGTCCTACAAGTTCGAACGAGGAGTTAGTGTGGTGGTTGCGATTAGGTGGAGCCAACAACGCTGGCAATAGTTGATCCCATACACTTGAGTGTTTCTCTCAGAATCGTCTGCAATAGTTGAGCTCATACACCGATGTGATACCCTTGTGTGGGCGGACCTGAGGGGGAGGGTGAGGGAAAGGCCCGTGATGGCGAAGCCCAATAGGCCCGTGGATCCCAATAGGGGTTGGGCTAGCTACCAAGGGGAGATTATAGTCCCACATCGCCTAGGTGAGGGAAGGGGATGTGCTTTATATGTACGAGTTTGGATCTACAAAGTACTACGCGTTTTAAAGCCGTGCGAGCCTTGGGCCCAAAGCGGACAATATAGTACTCTGTGGATCAGATCGTTACAGAATGGTATCAGAGCCGGACCTAACAGGAAGTGTGCCAACAGAGACGTTGGGCTCCCTTAGGGGGTGGACTGTGATACCCTTGTGTGGGCGGACTTAAGAGGGAGGGTGAGGGAAAGGCCCGCGATGGCGAAGCCCAACAGGCCCGTGGATCCCAATAGGGGTTGGGCGAGCTACCAAGGGGAGATTATAGTCCCACATCGACTAGGTGAGGGAAGGAGATGTGCTTTATATGTATGAGTTTGGATCTACAAAGTACTACGCGTTTTAAAGCCATGCATGCCTTGGGCCCAAAGCGGACAATATAGTACTCTGTGGATCGGGTCGTTACAACCGAGTACTGCTCTCGGGATCGTGGTTGCATGGAAGTGCAGGTCTAGGAAAGTAGGCACAGGGGAGCGAGCCAGGTGGTTGCACACGGTGTTTGAGGTGTACTTCGAGATGTGTGGACTGAGTGGATTGTAGGATGTGTGACAATTCATACCGAATGTGGAGGTTGTTGGATTATTGGTGTTGGTTTGAATATTCCTACATCTCAGGAGGTGGAGTTGTCATAAAGTTATACAAGGGAGTGGTCCACTTCCTAATAGCAATGAGTCTTTTGAATTTAAACCCCACTGGGGGCCAAGATGGGCCCCAAGTGTTAGAAGTGTTTAAGTTGGGGACAATATAGTTGCTGGGTAGTGTGTACCCAGGGTGCGCGCGCTTGCACAACGCGCCATCAAGTGATATCAGAGCTGATGGTTCGGCTGAGATATGGCAAAGTAAAGGTGCACGAGGTACATCGTTCAAGGGGAATAGGCACAGGGGAGTGAGCTAGGTCGAGCATCGCAGGCTTGCGGTCCTCCAAGTGAATGATCTAGGGATATGCCTCAGATCATTGCCAAAGGGGTGTCCTGCAAGTTAGAACGAGGTGGAGTTAGTACTGTGGTTGTGACTAAGTGAAGCCAACAACGTTCAGTGTTTATGCAAGGCGCTTGAGGTTAATTTCGAGATTTTGTGGACCAGATGAATTGTAGGATGTGTGACAATTCATGCCAAGTGTGGAGATTGTGGGTTATTGGTGTTGGCTTGAATATTCCTATATTTAAGAAGGTGGAGTTTTCTGGAAACAATATAAGAGAGTTGTCCATTCCCTAATAGTAACGAGACTTTTTAATAAAACCCACACTCGGTGCTCATGATGGAGGCTCAAGCGTAAGAGCTGTTTTAAGTTTGGGACAATATTATTGTTATGTATAGTGGAATCAACACACACTAGTTAGATGTTGAGCTATGATGGAAATAAGCATGAAATAGTGGACCTCCATGCTGGACCCCTTTGATAAAAAAAATAAAAAAAATAAAAAAGGTTTTCAGCGGGGAAGATATGCACCCAATTCATTTCACTCCAAACCCTATCCTCGTGAACATATATTTTATAAATGGCCAGTTAATTAAATCAAAGGCATTTGAAAAATCTAATTTGCAAACAAAATCAGCCTTACCTGCCCGAATTTTTTAGTCTATGAGTTCATTAGCTAGAATTTGTCAGTTAATTAATTGCCTTCCAGAAACAGCTGTTGGCTGCCATTAGTTTACAGATCTGAGGTTCCCCATGACTGATTGAAGTCTGGCACTCACCTTTGGATAAAATTTTAGCCACAAAGATAATAAGGCTGATTGGTCTATATTTATCTACTTTGCTGCTCTTTAACCCTGGGAATCAAGGTAATCAGTATCAGGTCTCCAGTCGAGAAAACCATTAGCAAGAAAGTCCTCGATGACTCTCCAAATTTCTTGTCACACAATATCCCAACACTTCAAGTAGAAATCCACCAGAAAGCCATCTATACCCATTGAGACATTTGCTTATAAAGAGTTAGTAGCAACCATCAGCTTTTCCAAAGAAATAGGTTCTCCATTTCAGTTAAGTTTTGGCGTGGAGGTTCATTGCACAAGTTGAAACCCAATGATCCCAGATTATTTCCTTAAAGATCATAGAGCACCTTTGACATGAGAAATGGGGAAAGATAACCAAAGACATGCATTTAGTTTAATCCCACATCATATCCATAATGATCCCAGCTTGAAGAACGTTGATGGATCCCAAACTCCTTGATTTGGTAGGATACAAAGGAATTTAGGCCTTTCTAGAGAACGTGCTACCACTTTTTGTTAACTCCTTTCATGTAGGGGTGGGCACGGTCCGGGTTGAGGCCTATCCCGGTCCCAGTCCCGGTTCAGTCAACCGGGAACAGTCTGGGTCGGGAAAGTCAGTTTTTTTGGGACAACCCGGTTGGAACCGGACTGTTTGGAACCGAGTTAGTCCGGGTCGGGACCATGCCTACCCGATTTGTTTGTTTGTTTGTTTTTTTTTTTTTTGAATCCAAAATGAAATTAGAAAATTTTCTTACTCCAATAAGAAATTAGATCATTAAGCCTCAATATAAAACACCGCAATCAACTGAAAATGAAAAGCAACTGGGCATTTAGATGTGAAAACACAAACAAAAAAAATCAATCTCATCTCCAAATGTAAATAATCCAACCGAGCATTGAGAGAGATGGCTAATCCTCTTTCTTATTTGTTTTGTTAATTCCTTTCTTGTGCCATTTGGTTGGCTAATACTGTTCCAATGCTCTTGTTTCTGAACAGGAGAAGAACAGGAACATGAGCACCTGAGACAACATTCTCATAATCGTACAGTCTTTGATGAATGTCATAACTTGCACCCAATCTGCTCTTCATGGGTTGGCGTAACTTGCACCCAAGATGGAACCCGAGTGCTTACCCTTCGCTTGGCCATGAAAACGCGAACCTTCGCTCGTCAAGAAAACACGAACCGTCAACAAAAGCAGAGGTTCTTTGAATATGTTGGAAAATGAAGTGTTCTAGAGGATACTGGTGGTTTTGATTTTATAAATGTTGGGCTTGATATTATAATTGGGCTTAGATTTATTATAAATGTTAATCTTGACATTATAATTGGGCTTGGATTTCTAAGTGGGCTACAGTAACGGGACGAACCGGAACAGTCCGGGACTGAATTTTGTGGAACCGGTACTGTCCCGATTTCAACTGGTCCGGGACCGGGACCGGAATAAAAACCGTATAAACCGGTTGGTCCCGATTTAAATCGGTTCGGAACCATACCGGTCTGGGTCGGACGGGTCGGGACCGGGATTCTTGCCCACCCCTACTTTCATGTATCATGAGCAAACAGATAGAACTATGCCTATACGGTATAGCTAATCGTGTCATTACAGCTGTTTGATGTAACTGTTTTTACTTGAAACTTAGCCACACTTTCACGAAAGTAATCACGGCAAAATGATCTCGCATTTAAATTTTGTAGCTAGTTCCTATTTGATGTGCATGGGATATGCTGCTGAACTCCTCATGTATTCATGCAAAAGCATCATATACATTTAATATTCAAAATGTCAATGGCATTGTCTTTCACACCATGTCCGCAAGAGCTTTTTTAGAAGGTGAATAGCATCAACAATTATATTTGATTCCCAATTTACGGTCCTTCCTGAAGGATTAAACATGTGAATATATATATGGCATGGCCTGAATAATTAGATTGCAAGAAAACAACAGTAATCAGTCATGATATTATCATCTTTAACTGTTATACATATATCATCGCAGCTTGTAATGCTTTAGAGCAGATACCCCATCAAGCCCTTTTTCATAGTAGTATGTACAAAAGTCCTGCACAGTGGTTTCCTTGTAAATCGGAGGATTGCTTTCTGTTATCAATTTTGATAGGCCCAAATAGCTTTGAGGACTGAAACATGGTCCCAAAAAAGCATGCCACGGAGACCCTTGGACCTATCTTACTTGATCGTACTCTATGTTCTGAGCTTTTATGCACATCATTAGATATGAGCTGCATCAGGAAAACATAACCACCTCAGAAAATTTTATAAGTGACAGTCAGTAATGTTTTTAACATTCACAGCAAAACAATTTGAGAAAGTAAGTGTCAGTCATCTGTATAATGTCATTCATATTTGGTGTGTGTTCCATTGAACATTGCCTTTAAATGCTCACAGCATTGCAATATGGTTGCTTGCATTGACTGTTGAAATGTGTTTTCATAGTGGGGGAAGAAATTATGTGCGAGTAATCTGTTGATTGCTTTATTAGAATATAATTCTTGCAAATCGTTCAATCCATACTTTTACCTTTTGACTTGAAATCTTTGGTTTTTGGGTGGTGGTGGTAGGGATTAGTTATACAGAACGCATGAGATAGCTTTATCACTGAACTCAACAATAACGATAAAATTTAATGCAAAAAGATAATTTTGTGTCAGCAATTCAGTGGAATCTACCTTTGGGTCCATTTAAACATGATTGACTGTAGAAGTATAGTGTAGGATAGGAAAAAACTTGCCTGTAGAAGATCTCCGACGTTTACCACTAGAGCTCCAGGTATGGGAGAGACATCAATCCATTTATTTTGATAAAGGATTTGTAGACCTTCAAGCTGATCTTGTAGAAGGATGCTGAGGAAATTATTGTCAGCATGCTTAGTAGTTCCCATGGTCAATTCTGGTTCGGGGCATGCTGGGTAGTAGTGACCCAGAATTGTGATCCCCTCTGCACAACCCATTTCTTTTAGGTGGTTGGACTCGAGCCCAAGAGCTTATGATATTAACTTGAACAATGTGGTTGCCAATCTCTTTGTATGGTCTAAGTATTTCATAATTATATCTCTACATATGGAGATCATTGAAAAATTGTAAAGAATTAAGGAATTCCATCAGAAATTTAAGCATCTAACCGATTTGAATGCAAATGAAAATAAGTTAAAAACAATGTAGACTCACATGATTGTTGATAGTTGGAATTATGACCAATAAAAAGGGTTTCATCTTTCCTCGTTTTCCTGTTTAATATTATTGGGTGTGGCTCTAATGACTTCATTCACGTAGCAAGCTTATCAGGTCTGACACCCCTCACAAGTAAGTCCCTCGGTGATTGACCTTAATGGGAGTACTTAAGGCCATTTGTTTTACAGTTTTTTTCTTTTTTTTTTCAATTATTTAAACTAATTTTGTTATATTTTTTTACTGTGTAGTCAAGTATCACTACTTGCCATATTCCTTTATTACCATATGTTGGATAGAATTTTTTTTGTTCTTTTCTAGATTGTTGAAGAAACCTTAGATTTATAACATATCTGAAGTTAACTTGCTCGAAAAGCACACTAACAGTCTCAACACATTAACCTTGTTATTTTTCTGAATTTGAGGCTTACCTCTAGTTGTAGTTGAGGCCTTATGAGAGGCTGTAACTTGTGGTCATTTGATATTTAAAATCTAATGCTTTGTTTTAACGCTTGTATTCATAATAAAAGAGACAAGTGGGATTTTCAGGTGAGAATTCTGAGTTATTGGTTCCCAGCAAAGCATGGAGTTAGAGAAGTTTTCCTGTATTCAGAGATGAAAACAAAGAATAAAATTTTCAAGAAAACAAGGAAATGGGGAGGAGAGGTTAAACTTGTGTATGCATTCATTCGCCCTAAATTCTCCGTGACCTATTAAATTCAAAGCTCTAAATGTAATGAAACAGATGTTGGAGAAAGTTGAAAAAGATGGTAGATAATGATACCTGCATAACAAGGGGAGGTCTAGAGGGTCTAGATAGTGAGGGAGGGGCCATGATGCAATACCAAGTGTCCCTCCAATTTGAAGCTGGTGCTTGATACAGATCAAAGTTGCTATTCTACCTTACTCTCTTACTCTATCTAACTCACGCGAATAGAGAATTTCGCCTTCTCCTCTTGTGCGTGCTTACTCATGAAATCTTCTTACTCCTTGAATCATCTTATCCAACACACGATTTGGGATTCCATGATTCACAACCTGAAAGAAACCCCATTCCTTTGATGCATGCAACTCTTATTTCCTCAACAACACTCTCTTTACCTCCACTCCCACTTTTCTCAATTCCTTCAAGATCCACAACTGGAATACTAATTAATACTCACTTTCCCTGGATCTGAAACTCTCTATTCACCAACATCATTCATGGAATGGATGAACATTCGAGGGATCTTTGTGATTCCACCATCAACTAGTCCTTTCACACCCGATTTTTATTCATCAAACGCCTTAACTTCTTCCATCCGATCATATGTGGAGACTTGTGCTTCACCTTCACCTCAAGTCGCCATCTTTGGTTCGGTTCGTGATTGCCGTTTGTAAGAGCAGAGGATGAGTGAAGAGTTATCGAAGAAGAAGCTTGAGAAGATAAGAATGACTCAGTTTCTTGGAGGCCCGCAAGCTTTAAGGTAAGGTAATGGTGGGAGCTATAGACATGGAACCCTTTCATAAACAATTGTCTATGCATGTTTCCGTTTGTCCACACGTTTGCCCTCATATTCACTAATAATTTTTATTTATAATTTTAAATTAAAATTCGGGGAAAATTTGACTAAAGAAGCCCCCAGAGTAATAGTGTTTCCTTTCCTTCGCGCTCACCAAACCACCAACTTTCTTTGCCTCGGTGACGAGGAAGGAACCAAGACGCGGATGCAGCTTCATTTCTCTCCTAGCATGAAGATCTAGGTCGCAGCCCCTCGAACACTATTTCACACAATTCTCATTCTCACCTTTCTCTTGCCCTTCATTTCCATTCTCACTGCTCTCCTGACCCTCCCTTGAAGGTGTCAATAAATGCTCCTCTTTAGATGCATCCCTCTTGCTTCACATTCCATTCATTCATCCAAATACTATTCATTTGCTCACTTGTTTCATTTTTTATTAAATTAAGAGATGGGGTTTTGGGTGGAAGACCTTGGGAAGATAAACGACAAGATAATCATGAATAGTGTGTAAATTTGCAAAAACAAAAGAAAGAGTGGGGTGTCAAAATATTCTCTGTTTTTTGTTGTTGTGGGGACGTGTTTGTGTCTACTAGTGTATAATGGACCTTTCAACTAAGGTTTCGTTGGTTTAGTAACTTAAAATCTGTCTTATAACTATGTTTGTTGATTATGATGTAAATGTAATGATGTGGTTTGTGTGGGATTGTCATCAGAAATTTATTATTATTATTATTTATTCTTAAAATTTTTATGTTTTTTTATAAGAAGTACCTCAAGGAACTTTTTCCATTTTCCTCTCCTATTCCCAATGTTAGTTTTGTGAAATCTCTTTAGACCAAACAATAGAAACTCTTGGGTCTCCCAAGAGTTGAGCGTCAAGGGAGAAATCATTCACAAATTCCCATGAATAATCACCCCTTCCCTTTGTTTGGTTGTGAATAACAAAGGATCTTGACAAAACAGTGTCTGTGGATGAAAATAAAGAGTCCATCCAAAATGGTTCAGTTTGGTTAATTATTCCAATGGACATGCAATGTGAACACAAAGACCGAATATTTACCAATGTGACATCCAAAATGGTTAATTATTCCCAATGTTTCTTGCTTTTAATTAGTATCATTGTCCCTATGAACATGAACATCCAATATTTACCAATCGATGAATAATTGTGTGAAGTTTTTGTGTGAAGTAATCGAAAAAGAAGGTGATGGGAGGAGGCGGTGGTAGGTGGTTGTTCGTGAAATGAAATCAAAGAGAGATGATGGGGAGCCAGTGGTGGTTGGTGAATTGAACATAAAGGGATCAAGAAGGAGAGGCCTAGTGGTGGTTGTGGTTGTCGTACTAAACAAAGATATGGTCGCCGACAGTTTTTTCCAAAATGAAAAATGAGGAGGAAGGGACGGATTGTGGTGGCTGTGTTGTGATTAGAACAAAGAGTAAGAGGGAGGAAGAGAGGGAGGGGGATACACTAGGAAATTGGATACCATTTGTTCCAAGTCCTTCAATCCTTCTCAACCAAATTCGCCATACTTCTCCATATCGTCTTATCCTCCTCCTCCTCTTCTTCTTCTTCTTCATCTTCTTCATCGAAGTGATCTTCATCGAAGCCAACATCTGTCGAGGTGGTTGTGGATCTGGGTGTGTTCGTCGTTTTTAGGAAGTTGAGATATTCGTTGGAAGATGAGAGGGTGGAGAAGAGAAGGAAGAGGAATCGAAAAGAAGCATTTGGGTTTTAGTGTTTCAGAGAGAAAGATCAAAAAAATGGAGAAATTACAGAGAGCGAAAAAGGAAGATGAGTCGGTTGGAGGGGTGTTTGTGAGGAAGAAGAGGAAACCCTTGATTTGTTTTGATTCAAGGATGGCTTGGGGTTTCCTAAGTTTTTTTTTTTTTTTTTTTTTGAAAGGCAAGCTCAGGGGTTTATATGGGCTCCCCAGACCACTAAAAAAGAAAATCGTGTTACAACTCACATTTTAGGGTATTTCCTATCATGAGCATCATCAAATATAATTTTTTTAAGGTCTTCCTAAGTTTGGGTGAGGGTAATTTCAAAAATCTAAAAGATTGACCTATTTAAGCAAGTACAAATCACAGTTTCTAGCACAGTGAAAGCCAATATTAACTACAAAAGTAAAACGTAAGTAATCACAAGAAAATGAACTCACATGGTTAATCAGATAGCTAGGTCTCATTTCCTATGACTAGGTTTCAACACCCTGCATAATACCACTCAACATGTCATGATGCTCCACTCTATCTCGTCCAGGAACACTAATTTTTTTTTCAATTCCCAAAATCTTATTCCTGGTGTAGGGATCTCCTATCTTATACCCGTTAAAATTTCACCTTTTTTTTAGCAACACACTTTAAAATGCTTGAATTACATGGTTGAGTCGTCCACCGTGGGGAGCTGGGACTTTGTGTCGTACACCCAGGTGCAGACGATATCAAGTCTTATAAGTTTATTATATAATTGAAATAGAGTCAACAATGTCTTTTGAAAGATCTTTGCAAGAGCTTTCTGAAAATATTCATTGAGAGGTAAAATCTAAACTCTATAACGAACCTTCAATAGAAGAACAATAACATTGTCCGTGTATGTTCATCATAGACCATGTTAACCCTAACAAAGATTCAAAATCTCATTTTTGTCTATTTTATGTTCATGTAAATAGAAGGATTACAATTGGTATTTTGTCTAGTAAAAATGAACACTTACCGACCATGTGATTTAAGGCTTCATATCTCTTTCTCTCCAATTTGGCCCAAGAATCCCACAAATAACAAAAAATATACTAAGTGACAACGATTTAATTTTCATCATATCAAATCACATAATAAACCATCAATCTAATGTCTCCTAAAAAATAAATCGAAAATGACTTTTAAGGCCTATTTTTTCAGAAAATAGACCATTTGGATATTGCAGTTGATGTAATCACTAATTTGTTTCTACTTTTATACTATATGACCAACAATGACTCTTTTATTAACTCAAGTGACTACATAAAGTTATAGGACATCTTTACCCTTCCTAAATAAATAGAAAATCTACTTTTATACTTTTACGACTAATAATGACTATTTTATTAATTATTCTAATTATGACCAATTGCCCCTTTTGTCTCCATAGTGGCTCCACCCATGACCCTAGATATGTTTTGATTCAAGGATGGCTTGGGGTTTCCTAAGTTTGGGTGAGGGTGGTTTCAAAAATCTAAAAGATTGACGTATTTAAGCAAGCACAAATCACTGTTTGAAATCCAATATTCATTACAAAAGTAATCACATGAAAATGAACTCACATGGTTAATCATATAGCTAGATCTCATTCCCCGTGACTAGGTTTTAGCACCCTGCATAATACCACTCAACATGTCATGATGTTCCACTCTATCACATCCAGAAACACTAGTTTTTTTTCAGGTCCCAGTATCTTATTCCTGGTGTAGGGATCTCCTATCTTACACTCGTTAAAATTGCACCTTTTTTTTTAGCAACACACATTAAAATGCTTGAATTACATGGTCGAGTCCTCCACCATGGGGAGCTAGGACTCTGTGTCGTACACCCAGGTGTAGACGATATCAAGTCTTATAAGTTTATATATTTGAAATAGAGTCAACAATGTCTTTGTAAGTTCCATGCAAGAGCTTTCTGAAAATATTCATTGAGAGGTAAAATCTAAACCCTATAACGAAACTTCAATCGATGAACAGAGTAACATTGTCCGTGTATGTTTGTCATAGACCATGTTACCCCTAACAAAGATTCAAAATCTCATTTCTGTCTATCTTATATTCATGTGAATAGAAGGGTTACAAATGGCTTTTTCGTCTAGTAAAAATGAACACTTACTGGCCACGTGATTTAAGGCTTCATATCTTTTTTTTTCTCTTCAATTTGGCCTATGAATCCCACAAATAACAAAACCTTTGTCTATTTCAAACTTTCTCATCTAGAGCCTCACCAAAACAAAAATCATACTAAGTGACAACGATTTAGTCTTCATAATATCAACTCAAATGGAGACTGAAACACATACTTAACCTCCAACTGGATCCACTAAAATGATTTGACAAATATCTCAAGAAGTGATTGTTGAATCAAGCTAAATTTTAAGATGTTATTTCTGATGCTAATCCACACAATTCCTCAAATGTTTAGCACTCATATTTCATGTACAAGTTATTATTTGAAATGGCATTTTGATGTGTATCTCGAGGAGCCCTAGCCAAAACGTGATGAATAACATCTTGTTCATGATGTTTGATGCGTAAAAAAATCGTCCTCCTATATGTTTGACCTGCAAAATAATTGTTAGACTGCCAAAGACCACCTTTTAGGTGGCCGAAGGCACTCCGATGCTTAAGTCAGTAACTCTGTTGGATGAAGGATGTAAATCTGGACAAAACTCAGTTAAAGTTGCATACCTTTGTCGAATGTTTCCTTTACCTTTTATAATGGTTGTGGCTAACTCCTTGCGTGACTTAAGCATGTGAGGCGCAATGGAAAGAAATGTTTCTTGTAATAGTCTCCTCCTTAATGGATATGCGTTCGGGGAGGTGTAACTCCCTCTACGGCTCTTTTTGGTGCAACGTTTCTCTTCTTTATGAGAGAACTCGTGTCGGGCCTGGATCCTGGCTTTGATTTGTTTGGGTTTGGATTTAGCTCTGTTCACGTTTGCTCATTGGCGGGCCTAACCTGGGCCTCTGTAATTGACTTTATTCCAATTGGCCTTCATGAGCTGGCCCAATAGGTTGTTTGTTGTATCCTCGTGATGGGTCTCTATGCCACGTGTACGGTCGCGATGATCAGTCTATTTTGATGTATCATCAGCTGCTCCCCCCTTAGTTAGTGAGCATGCTGACGTGGCCACTAACTTTGGTGACGGTTTTTCTTTTAATTTCATCGTTACCTTGTATTTAATGTTGTCATTTGCTTTTCGCGAGTTGGTGTCTCGATCCTTTGCTTGTCCGTTCGTTTTTTTCTCACATTTTTGGGATTTAACATAGCCATCATATCTCGCACGCTATCCCATGAGTCGTCTCTTTATTGCTAGGCTCTATAAAAGGAAATGTGACGAATATATTTTCCCTCTTCATGCTATCTTTGAATTTAGGGTTTGTTTGTTCTTTCATCTTCTTCATTTTCATTGCTTTTTCGCTCTTCAACGATGTCTGTTGGTGACAAGTTAAGTGGTAAGTCGCTACTCTATGTGAGGCTCATTACTCTCCTAATAAAGCTTCTCAGTTGACTCTGGAGACTCTTCGTTCTGATTATAATCTCCCGCCTGATCTCGAGATTGTTCTGCCTGGACAGGATGATAGCCCTTGTAACCCAAATGATGGATACATCGCATTGTATTCGTGCATGTTTTCTTTTGGTTTTTGATTTCCCGATTCTAGAGTTGTTCTAGGAGTATCTGAATTTCCTAGGCATTCCTCATGCCCAAAATGGGCCCTAATGGTTGGAAGGTGATGGTCTCTTCTCACGCGATGGCTACTCTTTCTAGTATTCCTTTAATTGTTAGGATTTTGCATTCTGTGGTCGTTCTGTTGATGTGCAGGGAGATCTGTTTCCTTCGTTCTCTTGGTTGTTTCGAGAATCTCAGTGATGACATTCGCGATTGGTCGCGGTCTTGGTTTTATGCTTTCCGAATTCCGACTACTTCCAATTACGAGGTCGTTTGATTATTTGATCATCCCAAGTCCTCAAGAGGTGGAATAATCTTCTTTTATCCGCTCAGGAGCAGAAGATCAGTGAACGATTCTCTAAGCTTCACCGTTTTCTTGTAAGCGTTTCTTTCCGAGGGCATCCTAAAGCGTAGTGGTTTATACACTATGAGTGAAGCGGAATGAGCTTTATTTACCGAGTCTCGTGCTAAGGCCTATGCTGCTCGTATTGCTCGTGCTGGCGTTAGTGATGCTAGCATTGATTGGGAAGTGAGCTCGGTCTGAGATGTTACAGATCTCGATGCTCCTATTATTGTTTCCGCTCCTGCTTCATGAAAAAGGAAACTTGTAAGGTCTATGAGTCCATCAAAGCGATTCCCGGTAGATCATGGTCGAGTTTCGAGGAAGAAACGACTTTCGAATCATAATTTTGTTCGGTTTGTGACTCATTAAAGTTTTGTTCGGGATATTGCTTCTCACCCAAGTCCTTCGCACGACGATGCTGCAAAAGGAGATCGTGAATCTCTTAAGGAGGCTGAGGAGCTAAGGCTCCCGTTGAAAATGTGCGAGAAGAAGACTATTCATCCATTGGATGACGATGAAATGAAGCTTTTTTCTGCTTATGGTGTTTTGGACACTGTTGAGTTGTCTAATGATGATCCTCCAATCATTAATGATAAAATACACCAGTTGGCATGTGGAGTAGTCTAAAGACATTGTTGGCGGTCAGAGTTTCAGGGATCATTCTCTCTTTCATTCTATTGATGTCAGCAAAGCAGTCGGTTCCTAGTTTTCTCTCATGTTCATCAGGTTTCTCCTACTCCTTCTGCTACCATCAGTCCATCCCTTGCCGCGGACGCTTCTCGATGGGAGGGTAAACATATATTTTTTCCGTTGTTACTGTTATTCCTTATGTTCTCCCTTTTGTCGGAGGTGGTTTTTTAGTGCTTCTGAATCATCGTGTCCTTCATCCACGGATTAGTTGGATTGAGCCTGGGCCGAAGGATATCCGTATCAAGTTTGACGACAAGTTCTGTTGGTTTACTCATCTCGACGTCGATGACGGTGCACGTAGATTGGTAAATGAATGGCACAGGTGGTTGGTGGAAAGGCCTTCGATGCCCATGTTTGGCCCATTTGATCATATCGCCCATGATCTTGAGCAGATAATGGACGGGATAAATCATCTCCCTTTTAGTTAACCTATAGGGTCAGTCATGTAGCCTTCGGGCATGGATTAATAAATAAATAAAAAGGGTCAACAACCCAATTTAATTAAAAAAAAATCATATCGCTTATGCAGGGGTAATGGGCTCGGTTTATCAAGCTGGTCGTGATAAAGTGGCTCTTTTGGAGAGGAAGTTGGCAGCATTATTGCTGGTGTTTTCTCTTGTTCTTTATCAATTTGATGTGTTGAAAATGCAATGCGCGAGCTCGGAGAAAGCTGCAGTGGCTGCTCAGAAGTCTTTGTCGGAGGCGAAGAATATGCGGGATAAGTCCGCTGCTGAGCTTGACTCTTTGAAAGCCAAGTAGACGAGGTTTGCGCCCGTCTACGTGATGTGGAAAAAGAGTTATCCGCTGAAAAAGTGGCTTTCGATGAAGCTTCTCGTTCTAAATTGGAGCAATCCATTATGTGTGATGTTGCTGAGTGGCGGGTAGAACAGATAATTGTTGTGCTTAATGATGTCAAGGCAGATGCTTCCGGTATGCTCTCTAGTGCTGAAGGGCGGCTTGTCGTGGCCAAAAATGGAACTCGCTGCTACTAAGGATAGGCTTCGTGTGGTTGAAGCCGAAGATTGGAAGTGAGTTGTTGACGGGCGGGTTGAGCTTTATGATTATATCGAAGGGCTCAGCGAGGATTTGTATAAGTATCATCACCTGGTTGGTGAAGCTTTTGAGGATGACGATGTCAAGGAATCTACTTCAGCAGCAGTGGAGCCATTGCTTCTTCTACCATTGAGCACTCCAAAGCCATTAACACTCTCCTCTTCTGAAAAGAGTTCTTCTCATATTCCAGCGAGTACTGATCCTGCCATTGCTCCTTTTTCTTCTCCCACTTCTTTATCACCTTCTCCAGATATGACATAGTAGTTTTATCAATAAAAATTGACTTTTTTTCTTCTTCTTTCTTTTTGGTTTTGTTGTAGCTATCATGACTTTTGCATCAAATTCTTTTATAAATGCTTTGTGCTTAGGCTCATTGCTTGTCTAATGTCTAATGGTGGGTAACTGTTGTCCTTTCTGATTTGTTGTAAAGAGTTGCTTTCGCATGTACTTTTTCGTATCGCATTGACTTGTTTTTTTAACTCTGACTCTGTGTCTATCAATTCGAAGTCCTTTTGTTAATCTATTTGCTGAGCATTTACTTTGTCAACTCGACATCTTGGTCGACTCGAAGTTTTTTGTGTTTAGTTGACTCGGGTGTCCACCCTTTACTTCGTTAATTCAACATCTCGGTCGATTTGAAGTTTTTGTATTTAGTCGACTTGGGTGTCCAACTTTTACTTCGTTAGTTCGACATCTTGGTCGCTTCGAAGTTTTTTGTGTTTAGTCGACTCGGGTATCCAACCTTTACTTCGTTAGTTCGACATCTTAATCGATTCAAAGTTTTTGTGTTTAAACGACTCGGGTGTCCAACATTAACTTCGTTAACTCGACATCTCGATCGATTCGAAGTTTTTTGTGTTTAGTCGACTCGTGTGTCCAACCTTGACTTCGTTAACTCGACATCTCGACCGATTCAAGGTTTTTTTTGTGTTTAATCGACTTGGGTGTCCAACCTTACTTCGTTAGTTTGACATCTCGGTCGATTCAAAGTTTTGTGTTTAGATGACTCAGGTGTCCAACCTTTAATTCGTTAACTCGGCATCTCGGTCTATTCAAAGTTTTTGTGTTTAGTCGACTCGGGTGTCCAACCTTTACTTCGTTAGTTCGACATCTTGGTCAATTCAAAGTTATTTTTTGTGTTTAGTCGACTCGAGTGTCCAACCTTTACTTCTTGGTTGATCAAGACAGAAGTTGTGTGTGTCCGACTTCTATCAATTGATTGCTTTGTATGACTAATTTATTGACATATCTATTGTTGTCCACACGAAAATTTGAAGTTTCTGAATTCGTAATCTCTATTGATGTTTCCTTGATTTTTTTTCATCAACCTTTGTCGTTAAGGCGTTTATGCTGGTTCGGAGTATGATTTGTTTCACTTCCTTTGCTCATTGTCAGCCTTTGTATTGGGGACTGGTGTTTTTGCCGCTTTATTTTTCTTTGTTTTGTCCTCGTATGTTGTTAGTAGTTCGGGTCAAGCTGGCAACTGTTGATGAGGTCCTTTGACTTGTACGAATTGGTTGATGCAAACTTCTCCATGTTTTGTGCATTCATGAAGTGTTTCGTTAGTACCCTTGAGGAGTTTGCCTAGTTGCTTCGAGTGTTCTGCTTCCTCCAAATATGCAGTGTGTGGCGTATATCAACTCTCTGGACTGTTCTTTTTATCATGCAACATTGTCTACTTTCTCCTTCCATGCGATTTGTTTGTCTGGCATTTCGATGAACTCATCGAGTAGTCCTTTCTGAGCCTATTACTTGATTTTGTCTTTTAATTTTGGTTATCCCTCTCATTTCCATGACCTTCTATACTTTTTCGACGCCATGCCAGTCTCCAGTTTCCGCATAAACCATACGTAACAAGACATAATTTGCAGCATTGTCAGATTCTGAAGTGATAAGCTGATGCACCAGTATCTTTGCCACGTCCATTCTGCCATGGGTCTTACATGATGATACTAAAGGACTCCATATGGTGGGGCTTGGCTTCATTGACATGTTGCTTATGACCTTGATGGCATCTTCGATATGCCCACACCGTCCTAGAAGGTCGACATAGCAAGCATAGTGCTCCATCGAGATTGCTATCTTTTTCCTTCCATGCAACTTGTTTGTCTGACATTCCGATGGACTCGTCGAGTAGTCCTTTCCGAGCCCAGTGCTCGATTTCGTCTTTTAAGTTGTAGCATACTTCGGTACCACGCCGATGATCCTCATGAAATGAACAATATTTGCATTTGTTTCTCCCTTCCGGATCCCCTCTCATCTGAAGCGGCTACTTGACGTTATCCCACTTCGCTATGTGTTTCGGTTTATTTGCTCGACTTAACTTCAGGATTGTGTATGGCTTGTATGTGTTCTTCATTACGCTTGTTACCAGTTCGTGCCGAGTTCGCGTTGGTTGTAACTCCCCGGATTCTTGTCGTCGCGAATCGCTCATTCCGCCACTTTGATGCTTCTGTGACGGGTTGCCTCCTTCCTGCTGTTTGTCGTCCTGCCTTCTTTCTTCATTTCTTTCCTGTTTTCTTGAAAAATTTTCAGTTTCTTGGTCATTTTTGCTTCTGGCTGCCTTCATTTCCTCTAGGGAGATATGCATTTATGCTATTTTTAGCAGAATTGTCATGCCCTTTGGAAGCTCCAAGTTAATGGGGTCAAAAAAGGGGCCTCTCTTCAATCTGGCCACGAAGGTTGCAGTAGCTGTGTCATCGCTACATCTGTCAATCATTGTCAATTCATTGGTAAAATCGTTGACATATTCCCGTATTGTTTCTTCGAGCTTCTGTCTAATGTGTGGCCCTTTCCTTGTCCGCTAGCTTTCGATGAATCTGGTGATGAAAGTGGTGGCCAAAGCTTGAAAGGAATCTATTGACCTCAGTGGTAGGCTATTGAACCAGTTCATCTTTATAGAAGTGAGGCTAATTGGGAATGTTCTGCATAAGATCAACTTTGTGATCTCCTTCAGGGCCATCATGTGGTGGAAGTGCCTCAAATGATCGGTTGGGTCAGAAGTGCCATCATATACCTCGAACTTTGGCAGAGTCAACTTTTTCGGCATTGTCATTGTCATGAGGGCTTCAGAGAATGGCGGTTTTGCCAACTCATATATTATGTTAGGAACCGTGACCCCTATTCTGAATGGGATTTCGGTAAGCATCCCTTCATACATCGGATTCTTGCCTCGAGGGAGCTCACTGCTTTTGAAGTTTCCTTGTTGGGGTTCTGCTGGGATTTCTTCACTCCCTTGAGTTCGATTGGCGGAGTTTTGTTGTGGCTATGCCTGAACAGGATTAACTACTTGAGTGTGCTCCTGTGTGATCTCATCCACCATCTTTGTTACGTGTTCCATCTGGGTTATGAGCAAATCCACCCGATAGTCCATGGTAGCGTCGTCGGATACTTGGGTTGTCTAGACTACTGCGTGCTGTGGATTCGCATTCTCGGATGCTATTGGTTCAATGATCCGGGCTATTTCTTCTCCTCTAGCTGCCAGTGATGCATAGGAGGGGGACTGGTCATGATCTGCAGACTGCATTATTTTCTCCAATTGCTTGTCAATCTTTTGTTAGGTTGTGGTGAGCTTTATCACTGTGTGTTATGTTTTTAGAGAAGGAAACTCGTCGTTCCCCACGGACGACACCAAATTGATGCGTCTAAAAATCGTCCTCCTATATGTTTGATCTGCAAAACAATTGTTAGACTGCCAAAGACCACATTTTCGGTAGCTGAAAGCACTCCAATACTTAAGTCAATAACTCTGTTGGAAGAAGGATGTAAATCTGGACAAAACCCAGTTAAAGTTGCATACCTTTGTGGAATGTTCCCTTTACCTTTTATAATGGTTGTGGTTAACTCTCTGCGTGACTTAAGCATGAGAGGCGCAACGGAAGAAAATGTTTCTTGTAACAGTCTCCTCCTTAATGGAGATGCATTCGAGGAAGCGTAACTCCCTCTACAACTCTTTTTGGTGCAACGTTCATCTTCTTTATAAGAGAACTCATGTCGGACTTGGATCCGGGCTTTGAATTGTTTGGGCCTAGATATAGGGTATGTTTACGTTTCCTCATTGGTGGGCATTACCTGGGCCTCTGTAATTTGCTTTATTTCTATTGGGCTTCATGAGTTTGCTCAATAGGTTGTTTGCTGTATACTCATGACAGGTCTCTATGTCACGTGTACCGCTGTGATGATCAGCCTATTTTGATGTATCATCAATGTAAATCGACACAATTCCTCTAATCTTCCCTAGAAAGCATTAGTGAAAATCATAGTTCATGTGCAAGTTGGTCCTTCAAATTTAGTTAAAATTTAAAATTAATTAGGGCCCGGGTTTTGTATTTGAAATTATGAACATGTTAAAATTTAAAATTAATTAGGGCTTGGATTCCCATGATTAGTGGGAAAAATAATATTATGAAGAACAATTTCTTGTGAGTAAATAGCAACCAAACAACGAAAATCTGCATAACAAGGAAAATAGATTCAATTTCCCAAGAAAAATGGCTAACCAAACAAACCCTAAAAGTTTTTACCTTTTGTATGAACCTTTTGCTATATCTGATAGATACAATGGTGATGAAAAAAACTCCGTATCTATGAATAACAAATTGGAAAATACATTAATCGGTTTTGTTATTTCTCATTACAAAACTATGTCCAAACTAAAAAACTCACAAAATTAGCTAAACCGATGATCAGATTTGGATGCACAGAAAGGAACCAAAGAACTTCATCAAGGAAGAATAGATAGCAATTTATTGTAGGTCAAAGTAGAACTAAGTTGGATTTTTATTATCTTGAAGAG
Organism: Berberis vulgaris; assembly: GCA_963556465.1. NCBI lineage: Eukaryota > Viridiplantae > Streptophyta > Magnoliopsida > Ranunculales > Berberidaceae > Berberis > Berberis vulgaris. Next base: position 61,908,671 of record OY747128.1, read on the forward strand.
AATATGAATAAGATTCATGGAATCTACCATATCGGGGGCATAGTTCTTATCCGAATCATGGGTGAAACCATGAGTAGGCTATTCTTGCTTAGAGCTAAATTTGAATGAAAGATAATGCTCATATTGTTGACGCGCTCCTGTGTGTATAACAACGATATTATCTCCAACTGAAACACCTCCAACATTTGGCCCCCATCTGGTTCCCCAAGTATGAAGTTTTATCCAAAATGCCTCATTTATATTAGAGAGTGGGCCACTCTTTTACATTCCTTCATGACAGCTCCTCTTCTTGAGATGTGAGATTGTTCAAGTCAACACCAATAACATAACAATCTTCACATTTGGCGCGAATTGTCACTGATGCAGTTGATTTCTGCTCCATGCTTTGACCTAATCTCGCTGACCTACTAACCTGCACAATAACGCACGTAAGCCACGGACCACCGTTGTGGTGGCCGATGACACTCCGATGCTAAAGTCAAACAGGAATATGAGGAAGGCGTAATGATGTAAACAGGGAATTTGTAGTGTACCTTAGCTTACCAACCTCATGTCTTATTTATAGTGCAGGAGTCCTGGTTCTACCAGGCCATCGTAGGCGTAGTTTAGGAAGGAGATCTTCGTGGAGATCCTTTTCTGATTAAGAGTTGTACTGTAGAAGGGAAGTTTTATGTTAGCCCTGTGCTTCTAGATACACGGGAGATAGTTCCCAATCCAAGAGCAATCCGTAGGAGGAAGTTTCCTTGTGTGGAATGTACTCTGGTATTTGCTTCCTAGTTGGAAGCAAAGAGCTGTTGTAATTGCTCGTCTGAAGCTGATCCTCGAGATACTTGCCTTAGTAGGACTTGCGGGTATTGAAGATAGTTGTGAGACGTGTGGGCCTAGCACGATGTAAGAGTTCGGGTCCGTCTAGCGAACTAGATCAGGCGAGCTAGAATCGCTTGGGCCGGATCAATTTTGGGCTGATGCTGGAGCCCGTAATTCCTCGAGATCATCATGACATGTGTATGGCTCAAAGATGTGACCATTTTTATGTATCACCAGTTACTCTCCCCGAGTTAGTGTAAAAGGTTCTGCACATCACCGACATTGATCCTTCTTTTAGGGCCATTACGTGCTGGTAATGACGCGGGTGGTCGAATGGATTGGTGGTTCTGTTGTAGAAGTCGAGTTTCGGAAGAGTGAACTTCCTCAGAAGGGCCTCATTCATGATTCGATCCACAAATGGTGAGACGGAGAGGATGTACAGTACATCTGAGTCATGCGCCCCTCTGTGGAGGGAGTCTAAGGGTTGAGCCTCTCTACCCTGGCGGCGGGCTCAACGTTAGCCGCACAGTCTCCCCTAGTCCAATGAGAACTAATGGGGGCTTGGCTTTCTTGTGCTTACTCCATGCCAGCCTTCGGAAACGGAGGCCCGTGATGCTCATGGTCTATATTGGCAGGTGGTGGATTTTATTGAGTGAAAGCCTCCACCTCCTTGGCTATCTGTTGTATTTGAGATGACAATCTTTCGATTCGGGGGTTTGTCGTTGTTGTCGTCGGCGCGGAGGCGAGTATTCAACCCGTGTATGACTGGAGCCGCTGAAACCAACTGTACCGCGCCGTCCTGAGCGTTTGACGTGTTCTTTTGATCTCCGTTGTTGCGTGACCTAGTGGTCACCATCTTTCTGGATTTTGAAAGGAGACGACGCTAGTGAAAAGTTAAAAACTCTCTCGTCCCCACGGACGGCGCCAAACTGATGTCGTCGATTTTCTCTCTCTGCTTTGACCTAATCTTGCTGACCTTCACAAGTAACGCATGTGAACCACAAACTGTCGTTGTGGTGGCCGATGACACTCCGATGCTAAAGTCAAGCAGGGATCTAAGGAAGGTGTAATGTTGTAAACAAGGAATTTGTAGCGTACCTTAGCTTATCAACCTCATGTCTTATTTATAGTGCAGGAGTCCTGGTTCTACCCGACCATCGTAGGTGTAGTTTAGGAAGGAGATCTTCGTTGAGATTCTTATTTGATTAGGAATTGTGTTGTAGGAGGAAAGTTCCATGTTAGCCCTGTGCTCCTAGAAACGCGGGAGATAGTTCCCAATCCAAGAGCAATCCGTAGGAAGAAGTTTCCATGCGTGGATGTACTCTTGTATTAGCTTCCTATTTGGAAGCAAAGAGCTACTGTAGTTGCCCGTCCAAAGCTGATCCTCGAGATACTTGCCTTAGTAGGACTTGCGGGTATTGAGGATAGATGTGAGATGTGTGGGCCTAGCACGTTGTAAGAATTTGGGTTCGTCTAGCAGACTGGATCAGGCGAGCTTAGAATCGCTTGGACCAGATCAGTGTTGGGCTGATGTTGGGGCCCGTAATTCCTCGAGATCATCATGACACGTGTATGGCTCAGGGATGTGACCATTTTTATGTATCATCAGTCACGCATCTTACAATCCACCGTTTCACCACATTTCAAAGTACACCTCTTCCTTAAGCGCCTTACGCAACCACGACTCTGGGAATAACATTAGGTGTACAAACTCGACTATTTTTGGCGTTGTTGGCTCCACCTAGTCGCAACTACCGCACTAACTCTACCTCATCCAAACTTGTAGGATACCCCCTTGACAACGATCTAGAGCCTATCCCTAGATCATTCACCTGAAAGACCACGCACCTGTAATGCTCCACTTGGCTCGCTCCTCTATGCCTTCTCCCCTAATGATATGCCTTGTGCACCTCCATCTTGCAAAGTCTGGCTCGGCTCTAATACCACTGTTGATAAATTACTCCCTTAGTAAATCAAGATTGATCAATCCAAGAGAAAACCTAGAATCGTATTCAACCCCTGTGCAAAGTAACAAAAAAACACACACATAAAAGACACAAGTATTTTACGTGGTTCGGCAAATTTCCTACTCCAGGGTTGGTGATAGACCACCACTTGAAATTCATTATATTGGTGAAGAACAAGAAGATTACAAGTAATCTCTCTAATCCTTTGCATTCTCTTGTGTTTCTCTCTCCCAGCTAGCCCTAGATTGACAAGAACATTTCTCACACCATATTGAAAATTCATACAAACACATATATAGATCCCCAAACTTTACAAGCAAGAAAGGTACAGATACCACTCAAAATAGAAGTTTAGTTGTTAAAAACCTGTAGTCGGTGTCTAGATGTGAGTTATGTGTCAGGACATGAGTTACAACCTACATGAAGACATCCAGACTGCGTCTTGATGTGATAATCATGTCTTTACTCAAACTTGAATTCACCTGATAGAGCATTCGAATTCACATATTTGAGTATTCCCAATGCGAGTCATTTTTTTTTAACAATTCTCCACCTTGGCGAGCAATTTACCTCTTGGACATTGTACCCATGATTTCAATTCAAAAACCTTCACCTCCCGATCATGTAAACCTCCATAGAGCATATCAAATTACAACTAATCACCAACACCCGCACCAAAAGGTGCTCAAACTTGCAATGCTTGAACTTTTCCGTCGTAACAGTCATTGTAAGCATATCAGCTGCATTGTCATTTGTATGAAACTTCTCAAGGAGAATGTCACCCAAAGAAACCAAATTCGTTATCCTATGGAACCGTGCACCAATGTGTATTTTATTGAATGATACACTGAATTCTTCGCTAAGTAAATGGCACCCTGACTATAACTGTGCTTTTTTATACCACTTTTTGGATCGCCGTGCACACATGCACTCTGAGTTTACTATATATAGTAACGATATTTTTCTCAACTTAAACACGTCTAGCACTGACCCCTATCTTGGGCTTCAGGATCTGAGATTTTATCAAAAATGCCTCGTTACTATTAGGGACTGCACCGTTTTCTAATATTTCTTTGTGACAACTCCACCTACTATTCAAGCCAACACCAATAACCTAACAAATATAATTGAAATATCTAAATATATCCCATTGAAATTTAAAATTCACCAGTGCACGACAAATTTAAATAACTGTATAACACATGTACATTCAGCTCTTGAGGTTTTAGAATCGGTGGCAATACCACAACAAAAAGGCGTCCCTCCAAATAGCAGCTAGTTTTTTTTATACAGAGGAAGGTAAGGTTTTTATTATACACAAAGTTTTTACTACTAAAAATCACGTGAGTAGAACTTATTTTTTATCTCTTACGTACGAGTTGCTCATTGAACAGGTGAACTCTTGCAATCATCTCATCCAACACATCCATCTAATACACTTGAAAGAAACTCACTCGTTTGAGGCATTTCTTATTTGATCGATCAGCTACATCTTTAATTTATGTGGATGCATGGCATCTTTCTCAATGCCTTGAAGGTCCATAACTTGAACACTGATACTTAATTTGGCCGCATCCCATACCGCATTTACATTACCAATGTCGTTAGTTGAATGGATGAACATTGGAGGCACCATTGTAATACTAGCATCAACTAGTCTTTTAACATCAACTTGTTTTTATTCATCAAAGGGCGCCTTTAGTTCTTCCATTTGATTGCACGCAGTTGGAACTTGGAGAGCCTGGATAGAGATGCTCATTTTTTGTTCTCGTGTGGTTTGTTGATGAGACTTAAAAAGCTGGGTGAAAAAATAATTGCTCTGAGGCGATTTGGGGAGACACACAGGATCAGTCTAGATACTTTTTTTCGACTATTTTCCTTTAATCTTAGTCGTTCCTAGAGTTGGGGAGAGGATCTGGTTCATTGTCTTTGGTGGCGGCTATGACAACGGCCAAGGGAGATCCTTCCTTGGCTAGCCACAAAGGAAGAGAGCAATCACGTTGTTCTTTTGTGCAAGTACTTGGAGCTATTCATCTACAACAAATTGATGAGCCACAGGTGGAAGGAACTAAATATCGAAAGGATGGTTGTCGCGTTGTTTTTATGACAGGCATGGATGAAAATCGAGGTGAGTCCTTAAGGGAAAATCATGTTATTGTTTGAAGTTTTCTAGTTTCAAGCAAACGTTAGAAGCCATTCGTGATGCGATTCATTGCACGTGGGGAATATTGGGTGATTTCTCTATGGTTTTGTTAGACCCAAGACACGTTTTGGTGAGGCTGCAATCCGAACAGGAATAAAAAAAAGTGTTATCCAGAGATTTCTTTCTGATTCGTGGAGTAAGATTCAAAGCCTTCCGTTGGCATTCAAACTTCAGCTTGAAAATGGATCCTAGTTCCGCTATGGGTTGAATTACCGGATCTCCCACTACAATTTTTTCACCCTCCGTTACTGAAAGCTATCAGAGATTCTTTTGGAGGTTATCTCTGCATGGATGATAATACGTGTTGTTTGACAAGGCCAATAGCCGCCTGGATTTGCGTGGATATGGATTTATCGAAGGCTTTCCTGAGTCGGGTTTGGATTGATAGAACAAGTAATAAAGGTTTCTGGCAAACAATTATTTTTAAGTATTGTGATTACCGTGCTCTTATTGGGCATGATGAAAGTTATTGTCGAAGGAAACATGGGTCTGCTTTGAATCAAAATTTGTCCACGTTGACAAAAACTATTAAGTATGCAAAGAAAGGAAAACAGGAAGGAGGTTTTCAAGAAGTGAAAAAGGCTATAGACCAGTGAACAAAATTCAGTCAGGGAAAATTGATAAAACATAAACTAGTGGTGCAAACAAATTTTTGGGAGAGGAAGTACCGAGTGAAGAAGGTTTTCTAGTGAACAAAAATTCTTTGGCAAGTCAAATTGAAAATAAAAATGAAGGTTTGGAGTTGGCGAACCTATTAGCTGCATTGGCTAAAAAGGAAGTTGAACCCTTGGATACTATCAGATTAGTGGCATGTGACAAGCAGGATTCAGTGACTAACACTCGTGCTCAATCTGAGAAAGCCACTTAGGATAAGCAAGAAAATTTGGATTAGGCTATGGTGAGAGTGGGAAAGGACATAGGAAATAACGTGGTGACTGTGACGGTAGAGTCAAAACGTCATAGTGTTGGAACGAAGATCCATGAAGGGGTGGCAGATTCCTTTGAACAAACGGGACAGGTTGGTACGCCTCTTGTTTCTAGGAGAGGAAAAAAAACAGAAGTTGCACCCTAATGGTTCATAGGGAGGTGGCGACTAAACAGCAGGCATCAGTGCCTAGTGTTATTCGATTTCAGTCGAAGCAGGGTATTTCTCTGATTTCGATACAATTTGAGTAAAACTAACATGAGATTGATACAAATAAGTCAGATGAAAACAAAGAAAGAGATAACACTGTCAGGTTTAAAAGAATATTACATACGTTTAAATTACATATTCGAAAAGTACGAGGAGGAAGACAAAGTTGGATTGAGGGGGCTCATGTGCACTATGCACAGGACCCCCTCATGTGCATCAACTCGAGCCGTCGGATCCAGGTAAAAGTAATCTAACGGCTCTCTCTATCTCTCCACTAAATTATTACAAATTAAATTACACATCACTTCTCTCTCTCTATCTTTCCACTAAATTAATAAATATTAAATCACACATCACTCATTACAAATTAAACCACATTTTTCACTTTTTTTTTCACCAAAATCTACACAATTCAACACACGTCTCAAAGTAAATCTAACGGTCCAAATTTAATATTACACTAATCTCGAGAAAAATATAATGGTCCAAATTTAATGGAACACGCATATCAAGGTAAATCTAACGGTTCAAACTTAATAGTACAAACATCTTGGTCCAAATTTAATAATTCGCACATCTCGAGAGATATTTCTCAAGATAAGCGCATAATTAAATTTGTACCGTTAGATTTAACTAGAGATCTTTTACCAAAATCTAAACGATTCAACACGTATCTTGAGGACAATTCAACAGTTTGATATTTCACCAAAATCTAACGGTTAGATTTACCTAGAGATGTGTGAACTATTAAATTTGGACCGTTAGATTTTTCTTGAGATTAGTGTACTATTAAATTTGGACAGTTAGATTTACCTAGAGATGTGTGTTCTATTAAATTTGGATCGTTTATTTTCCACGAAATGAGTGTCGAACCATCTATTTTTCTTGAGATGCGTGCATAACCGTTAGATTTTCTCAAGGTACGAGCTCAATCATATATTTTTTATCGAGATGAGTGCATAATTAAATTTGACATGTATGTACTAATAAATTTCGATCGAGATGTTTGTACTATTAGATTTGAACCGTTAGATTTACCATGATATGTGTGTTCCATTAAATTTGGACCATTATATTTTTCTCGAGATTGGTGTATTATTAAATTTGGACCATTAGATTTACTTAGAGATGTGTGTTTTATTAAATTTGGATCATTTGATTTTTTTCGAGATGTGTGTTGAATTGTGTAGATTTTGGTGAAAAATGTGGTTTAATTTGTGACAAGTGATGTGTGATTTAATTTGTAATAATTTAGTGGAGAGAGAGCCGTTAGATTGCTTTTATCTGAATCTGACGGCTTGAGTTGATGCACATGAGGGGGTCCTGTGCATAGCCCACCCCCCCCCCCCCCCCCCCCCCGACCGAAACCTACAAAGTTATATTGATGTTAAGGTTTGCCTTTCTCTTTTAAGCACTTTAGGACAACTTTGATGTTTGGGAAATATACTTTGCAGTCTGAATCAGTGGTGCAAGACATTATCTAATATGTGAAGATGAATCAAAACATCAAAGGCTTTCAGAAGGCAGGGCTTTTTGTGAAGGGTTCTAATGAGAAGGTCGGGTTGAAGTCACATGATAGCAAACATGGGAATCATAAATCCAAAGAGAAGTCAGAAGGTTGCTTTAAGTATGGTGAAACAGGTCACTACAAACGGGATTGTAACAAGTATTTACCCTAGAAAAAGAATAAAGCTGAGATTTCAAGTACAATCAATGTTGTCACCTAAGCAAATGATTCTGCAGGGAGTCATTTAGAAGGGCTTTTCTTATTGTCGAGGAAACGTGCGAGGGATGGGTGTAACTACTCATCCCTCTCGAGATGAGCAACGACGTGCATCTCGAGGGGGATGGGTGATTACACCCATCCCTCGCTCTCTTTCCCTCTCGCGTTTCCTCGACAATTAGAAAAGTTGCATTTAGAATTTCTGTTTAGCAATGTCTTATTTAGGTAATACTCAATATTGAATTTTAGATTCATGTTGTACCTTTCATATGTGTGCAAACAAAAAGTGGTTTGACACTTTGAAGGAGGAATGATGCGGTGAGGTGTGGATGGGAAATCACTCAGTTTGTAATGTAGTTGGGATTGTGAAGATCCATGATGGAGTTGTTATAACCAAGGATTGTGATTTCGGTTTTCAATGTGATTTTGGTCACTTGATTTTAAGTAAAATTTTAAGAAAATTTTTGGTGTGTAAAAAAAAAACTTAAAAATTTCAAAGATACGACAAACATAAATAATAAATTTATTGTGGCCTTATCATTGGACATGGTCACATACATCCAAAATCTAGCCCACATACATACAATGACAGAGCGACCAAACTTCTTACCCATTCCTCATCATCTCTTCCTCATTCTATATACCAAATCACCCACCAAACACCTCTTCTTGTTCCCCTCTTCATCTTTGCAACTCTTACAGTGGTGGTGGCACTCATTCACATAGTGGGTGCCATTAACCCACCATATCCTTTCTTCCCACCCACCTAATCTCTTTGTTCCAAACAACAATCTTGAATACATTTTCCCTTTTCAAAGTCAACAAAGAACCAGATCCAAATCATTGTCGATCGGATGAAGAACACAACACATCTATTGGATAGGAAGAGGAAAACACATCGATCAGAGATTAAGAGCATAGCTGTGAATAAAAAATTTGGTCGAAAAATGGAATTTTCTTCACTATTTTTTGTGTTTTTTTAGCAAACAAAGGGTTAATTGCTAAATTCCCCTACAATAAATAGCTAATTGTTTTCATCATTAATTACTATTGCACTTACCCCCAAGACTAGTAGTCAATGTGCATTGATGGTGTATTTTCAAATTAAATGACCAAAATGCACTTGATAAATCAATGACTGAGATTAAATGTTTCGTATCTCGAATGGCCCATTTGAAGTCATAATCGTATCTCGAGGAAAATCCAACAGTTGATAAAAAAAATTGTATCTCAAACATCTCATCTCGAAGAAAATAGTAGGGTCCAGTTGAAATCATAAACAAATCTTGAGAAAAATCATAGGGTCCAAATTAAATCATATACACATCTCGAAGAAAATCGAACGGTTGTTAAAAAAACTAAACTTTCCCCTTCTTCCTCCCCCTTCTACCTCCTCTGTTTCGCAGCCCCACTGCCACCCTCCTCCTCCTTCCTCTTTCATCCCTTCTTTTTCCTCATTCCTCCTCTGTTTCAAAGAAGGGGGAAGAGGAGGATGAAGAAAAGGGAGGAGGAAGGATGAAGGATGAAGGAGGGGGAGGAGGGTGGCGGCGAGGCTGCAAAATAGAAGAGGAAGGAGGGGTATGAGGAGGATGAAGGAGGAAGGAGAAGGGTGGCGGCGGGGCTACGAAACAAATGAGGTAGAAGTGGGAAGATGATGAGGGAGGAGGAGGAGGAAGAAGGGGCAAGTTTAGTTTTTTTAACAACCGTTAGATTTTTCTTGAAATATGTATATGATTTAATTTGGACCCTATGAATTTTCTCGAGATTTGCTTATGATTTCATCTGGACCCTACAATTTTCTTCGAGATGAGATGTTTTAACAACAAATTTTTTATTATCAACTGTTAGATTTTCCTCGAGATACCATTACGATTTCTAATGGGCCATACGATTTTCTTCGAGATGAGATGTTTGAGATACGAAACATTCATTCTCAGTCTTTGATTTATTAAGGACATTCTGGTAATTTAATTTGAAAATACACGGTCAATGCACGTTGACTGCTAGTTTGGGGGTAAGTGCAATAGTGATTAATGATGGGTGCACATCTCAATTAGCTATTTATTGTAGGGGGATTTAGTAATTAACTCCAAAAAATGAAATTTACGAAAAAAAACCCGAAACTTTTCAATAGAAACCATTGAAAATAACGTAAATTTGTTTTTTGCCCATTATATTTTCGTAGTTTCAAAAAAACAAAAAATTTGACGAAATTCCACAAAAGCACATTCCTTGGTTAGAACATTGGGTAATGTTACGTGGATTCCTACAATTAAGGAATTTTTTTTATTTATCTAGATACTCTTGGTAGGAATGGTTATTATTTTTCTTTTACAACAGTAAATTTCATAATCAATGAGGTTTCATAAGTGGTCATGAGAGGAGATAGGCTTTCTAACCATTTGTACAACTTTCCGGGGTTACAGTGGTGGTTGGAGCTACGATCTCTAATAAGGAAGACTCAAAAATCTCATTCAGTTATGGTAGTATTGTTTGGGTCGTATGAGTGAGAGGGCTATGCAAGAATTACATAAGAGACAATTGCTACCAAGTGTAGATGATTGTCAACTTGAGTTCTGTAAGCATTGTACCATGGGAAAGAGTCCAAGGTTGCCTTCAAGGTTGCAGATAAAGGGAAACGAGCTGAGGAGGCTCTTAGATACATTCACTCGGATGTGCGGGGGCTAGCATCTGATAAATCAAAAGCTAGGGCTTTCTACTTTGTCACTGTTATCATTCAAGAAAAGTTTGGCTCTACTTCATGAAGAGAAGTCTGATTTTTACAAAATTGAAGGATTTCAAAGATGAGGTAGAAAATCAAACGGGAAAAAAATTGGTTTTCTCACAAGCAACAATGGAGTTGAATACAAGGATATTTAGTTTATAACGTTTTGCAAGGATGATGGCATAACACACCACTTTATTGTGAAGAAAACCCCTAGGAGAATGGAGCCATAGAAAGGATGAATATAACTCTCATGGAAAAAAACAGAAGCATGAGGTTACATGCAGGATTGCCTAACTAATTTTGGGTAGAAGTGGCTAGCCGTGCTTGTTATTTTGTTATCCGGTCTTGTTATTTGTTTTTTCGGTCATCATCAAGAGTGCTTGATTTTAGATGTACAGAAGAGGTATGGTCTGGTAAACAGGTTGACTACTCTATTTTAAATGTGTTCGGATGTGCGACATATGCTTTTATTCCCAATTATGAGATAACCAAACTTGAACCTAAGTCTCAGGAATAAAATCCTTATTAGAGATGTCGTGTTTGATGAGAAGACTATGCCTATGAATCAGAACAGAAGTGATGGTGGAAGACATGATGTTGAAAGGAAAACAATCATTGAAATTCTTCTTAGCAAGGTGATCAGGGAAGGGACTTCAATTCAGGTGGAGTCGGAAATTGACATGGGGGTTGAAGAGGTTGGGCAAAAACAACATGATGTTGAACATATTCATGATGAGCCAAGTAGCATAGTTCAGGGAAGACCCAAGAGATCAAATGCAGGAATTCCACCCAAGAGGTTTGATGGTGAAGTTTACTATTCACTATATATTAGTGAAGATGATCCGACTACATTTCATGAAGTACTTGCTAGCTGCAAAATGTCTAGTTCGATATGGCTGTGGAGATGGAATCCAACCAGGTTTTAAAGAGTAACAAAATCGTGTTCATTTAGGCATTGAAGTTGTTTAGAGTTGTATCCGCATTTGGAATTTGTTTGCTATTCCAGAATAGCTTGTTCATTGACTTGCTTCCTTTATTCATTCTCAGCATCAACATGCTTATCTTTAATATCCACATCACATTGCAACGTTTTATTATCCGGTCTTCTTCCTTCTCTAACACACCATATTTATTTTGATCTTGCATGTTGCGTTCAACTCCAAATTCATTTTTCGCTTCACTTGTACCTTCCTCAATTTTTTTGTATTATCAACAGCTCCCTCATGTGCATTATCCTTGATAGCAAGACGTCTGTTGTCCTTTATTTGTACAAAATGTTCATATGTTTTTATGTTTTTCGATTTTACTTAAGTAAACCCATCATTGTCCATAACTTCAGCAACCTTCTTCTCGCTAATACCTTCTACTTTATTTGATATAGGCTTATTCCCCCTTCTTCAGTTCCGGGTGCTTTATCCAACAATTTTATTGTGAGTGGCTTTGTAATCCACACTGGTTATAGTGGAGAGGAGGATCCAGTACTTGACTTGTTGCCGATATCCTTTCAATGAAGGTGTTTGGATCCAAATCTTCTCTCGAAGTGTTTTTGATATATCCGTCAAGACTTTAGCCACCGAAGGCCTTAGAAGATGTCTCGTAAATTTTTCCATATCTAGGTATTTTCCAATAGATTTAGCCATAATTTTGATAAGCTTGGGCTGGAATATTATAAAGGGTAGTTGAGGAAGTTCAATCCATACAAGTTTGTAACAAGAATATCTTTTTTTTTTTTTTGAAGTTTGAATCTCATGTAGCCATTCTATATGGATATTTACCCATAGTATTGCAATGATCCCTTGCCATGGCTTTGATCATCGCATCTTCCGTTTCAAAGTTCGCCAAGACATGGCGAGCATCTAAAGCACCAACAATTAACTCTCTTGGGGTGTTCCAAAATCTATTAATGGTATCTTGGATATCGCTAAGATAAGGTCTTTTAGTCGAGAACTTCATCACCAATGCAAAACACATTTACCGCTTTCCAGATCCATATTGGAAATGGAAACAAAGAGTTTACCCTCATAAGAAGTAGAAACATGATCTGTAGGGGGTTCATCTATTTTTTGGGTTCTTGAAGTTAGCTAGTAAGGTAGGAGTCTGAAGACAATATATAGATTTAAGCAACCTACTCAGAGAGACTCGGGTTCTTTAATCATCCTCCAAATCAGTTTACAAAATAGTGTTTTGTTTCTCTCAAACATAGAAGGGAGTCTTAGTCCTCCCAACTTGAAATATGGAGAATTCGTTGGAACCGGAAACCAATACTTCTGTCAAGGTTCAATATCATCCTCCACGGGATGCAAGCAATCGGGAGTATTCAACACACAAACACCTCTAGAATCTAGTCGAGTGGCAGTCGAACGTTGAATTATCGCCGGAGTCAAGCGAAGGCCAGCATCATTCGCTATAATAAAGGTCGCAATCAATATCTCTTTCCTAAACTGCGCCACCGATGGCCTGGCCGAACTAGGACTCTAGCACTATAAATAAGACAAGAGGATGGTGATTAAAGGTACGGGCTACAAATTTCCTGTTTACAAATTTAAGCATTTCTTAGAGTCATGTCTGACTTAAGCATTGGAGTGTCATCGGCCACCACAACGGTGATCCGTGGCTAACGTGCGTTCGTTGTGCAGGTCAAGGTCAAGCAGAGAGCGCAAATCAACTGCATCATTATCCATCATAAAAATCTCGAAAATTCATGCAAGTAATCCATTAATTCATTAAAATTTTCGGAATCTATCACTAAACACACTATAACTTGAAATAAGAAATGGGAAAGCAACCCCAGTATTGGAATTAACTCTCCATGAAACAAACGAATCAAGTTTGAAACACAACTTGTCTCATGAGCTTTACTTCCATTACTCGGAATTGGTCAAAGGCCGATTATTTTTCCATCAATTTGAAACGAGATAGAGCTGATTTCCCATCAAGTCCTTTTCCATAGTATTATGATCCGTATTCTTGCAGAGCGAATTCCCTGTGAATAGGAGGATTAGTCTCAGATATCAACTCCTTCACAGGCCCAAATAGCTTTGAGGATTGAAACCTGCTCCCACAAAAGAATGGCACGGATACCCTTGGCCCATTGTGGCTTGGCTTGCTCGAACTTTATGTTCTGACCTTTTAAGCACATCATTAGATATGAGCTGCATCAGGAAACCACAACAATCTCAAAAGTAGCTGACAGACATTGATATTATGTAGAATTAATGTTTCATATTATAAGTGGAAGAACAACATAGATTAGTTAGAGAATCTTTCTTATTGTCGAGGAAAGGGGCGAGGGGTGGGGTTTTACCACTCATCCCCTCGAGATTCGCGCTGCTGTGCAACTCGAGGGTGTATGAGCACAACTCGAGGGTACATGAGCGCATCTCGAGGGGAATGAGCGGTCACACCCTCCCCCCTCGCTGGTTTCCTCACCATTTAGAATTTCTGTTAGAAACACCTTGCCTGTAGAAGATGATCTCCAATATTTACCACGAGAGCTCCATGCTTGGGAGGGACATCAACCCTGATTTGATGAAGCACTTGCAAACCTCCCATCTGATCTTGTACATGGATGGTAAAGAAATCATGCTTAGTAGAGCCCATGGTCAATTAGGGTTCACGGTATGCTGGGTAATAGTGACCCAGAAGTGAGATCCCCTCAGTCAGCACAACCAATGTCCTTCAGATTGTTGGGCTCAAGCCCAAGAGCCTCTGAAAGTAGCTCAAGGCCTAGCAAGCAATATTGTTGCCAATCTCGTTGCATGTTCAATGTATTTGATAATTATATCACTTCATATTGAAACCGTTGAGAAACTGTGAGGTTATTCTGTGTCATATTTTATGATTTATAAAGTTAGTGTCCAACTCATGATTTTTTATTATTTATTTAATTTTGTTTTAGTGTTATGGGTGTGCCGTGAAAGATTTCTAACCATTAAAGTTAAGAGTTTTTCTTCATTTTATACAGCATTAAATAATGTGGCTATCTCTAATGGTACAAGTCAAAGTCCAATACCATTGTCCATTGAAAGTAGTAAATAGATCTGCCTTCTCTTATATCAGTTTAAGCTCTTTAGAAATGGAATTAAGGAATAAGGAATTACTGCTCTTATATCAGTTTAGAGCTTTGCTACAGAGCGAGGGAGGGAGCGAGGGAAAGGGGGCGAGGGATGGGTGGTAACCACCCATCCGCCTCGAGATGAGTGCATCAAATTTGAGATGTGCGATGATGCTCATCTCGAGGCGGATGGGTGGCTTTCACCCATCCCTCGCTCCCTCCCTCGTTCCCTCCCTCGACCCCTAGAATTTTCCATCAGTTTAAGCTCTTTAAGCTATAATAAGGAATTAGTGATGTTATCACAGTTGAAATACATTTAATAGATTAGATTGTTTTGTCATAGGAGTAAGTCTAGAAAGCCATGCTTAGTGGCTATTTTTGAGTCATTTTTGGTTTTTAACACTTTTTATCTCTTCTTTTTTAAATACAATCACAAACACCATCCATAAAAGAGGTAAAAGTGTCAAAAAAATCCCAAAATAGCCACCAAACATGGCTCTTTAGAATTGTTGTTTGTCATAGATTCAGACGGATAAAATAAACGAAATTGCAATGAAAATAAACGAAGTGCAATAAACGAAAAATAACGAAATAAACGATAAACCAAATAAACTAATAATGAAATAACTTTTATGCAACCAACCAACTAACAATGGTAGCCTATGCCTTATTTATAACTAACCTACTTTCCAAATCAAATTATAAACTTAATAAGAAACAATTATAAGAACCCTAATTGGAATCCCTATTACAAGAATAATATAATTGTCCAATATTACTAAATGCTATTATTCTTAATATTAATAAATATGTTAATTCTATCAACTTCCTCGGGTTGAAGAAGCTCGTTCTCAAGCTTGAAGCCAAGGAAGTCCACAGAAGACGGGCAATCACCGAGGAAACACAAGGCACGAGCATAAGGTGACCTCAAAAATTTCCTTTGTAATTGCTTGTAGCATGAATAATCAAATCAAGAATGCACTTAAAAATAATGTCTGCAATAAACCGCTATCGCACAAGAAACCCACTTCATGAATTGAATATTGCGTGCAAAATTATCCCCAAATTTTTCTATAAAATTGACCCAAATTGGATCATCAATATTGTTCCATGGTAGTACAGGACCCATTTGTGGTGGTGAATATAGGATCATAACCAGGAAATTCAGATCCTCGTGGTGGTACTGACAAGAGTAGTAGATGTAAATAGCCAGAGACTTGAGTAAAAAATGTGATTAGAGACTGAAGTGGAAATAGGTGGGACTTTGAAAATGTCACTTTCTTCTTCCTGTCATGGACAAAAACAGGTTGAAGCAGGGACTTGTGGGAGAGTTGTGATGGGGTCGCTGCGACGAGGAGGAATGGCAACGACAATGAATCGGGGATTTCTAAGGAGGTCGATAGGGATAAAGAGGTGTCGGGGTAGGGAGAGTAGGCAATTGAGTTGTTCAGGAGGTAGGTTTGATCGACTGGAAAAAGGACTGACGTTCGATCAAACAGCGACAGAGAAAATGGAGGGGGTTCTGAGGGAGGCCTTGAGGTGGAGAGAGTGCGATCGACCAAGAGAAGTGGGGAGAGACGATTGAAGTGGAGGCGGTGATAAGCAGGGAGAGAGGTGTGGTGGTTAGCGGAAATGAGGCAAGCGAGGGGTGGTTGTGGGTCTGTCTGAGGTCGATCATTCGATTGGGGGTTTTGATCGATCATTGAAGGGGAAAAATTGGGTAATGAATAGACTCTTGAGGGCGGTTGACAATCAATGCAGGGGAAGATGGTTTGTTGGGTTGCGACTCTGCTGTCGACGGTGCTGGGTATGGGCCCCTACAACATTGCCGGTGGCGGTGTTGCTTCTTGTCTCTGTCCCACAGCTATTGCTGTGCGTGACATGTATTTATCAAAGACCGACCCATCCTCTACTTCTCTTTGTTGAAGATTAGATCCATTTTCTCATATTTCAATTGCTTTTCTAAACTATTGGAATCTTGCTTTTTCTGCCATTTTGTTTTTTCAAATTGAACAAAACAATAAGAATCGTTAAGCTCTGATACCAATTAATATGTTCAAACTAATAAACTAAATGAGATTGCAATGAAAATAAGCGAATAGCAATAAATGGAAATAACGAAATAAACCAAAAAAAATTAATAACGAAATAATTTTTATTCAATCAACCAATTAACAATGGGCAATCTAATATGACTAAAATACTATTATTCCTAATATTATAAATATGCTAATTCTATCGTTTTTCCATTTATGTGGAGACAAATTTAAAATCCTAATTAATTTTCATACATGGCTGTATTTCCACCAAAATTTAAACATAGAAAGATGACAGAGCTGCATACCGTGGGCATCTGATCAGGGTCAACTGATTGAGACTCAGGAGCCATAACACAGTAAAAAGTGTGTCTCCAATTTGCGGCTGAAGCTTGAAACAAATCAAAGTTGGTATGAAAATTTGCGGCTGGAGCTTGAAACAAATCAAAGCTGGCACTAAACATACTTTATTATTTATTTATTTTTTCTGCTAATTATCATGCAGTGAAAACTCTTATTATACTTAGGTATGAAAATGTTAAAAATACTTACATGTTTTAATAATAAAATACATATTTTGAAAATTTAAGTGTTTGTATTGATCACTGGTTTTGTTGAAAATATCTTAAGAAATTGTATTTCAACATACCAAGCTTACCAAAATCCGACAATTACGTCGATAGTTATGACAATTTTCATTCTTAAAAAATAAAACACAATACTTTCTATCTCCACCACATGTACATTTCACTGACTTTTTTCATTCTCTTTGCCCTTCTACATGTTTTATATTTACAAACATGTCATCATAGGAAATGAATCTTAACCCTCAACACATTTCTCAATCATACCCATCTTTTATCACACAACATTATAATTTGACTTTGTCCCAATCAATAATGAATAGTAAATACCATTCTGAATTGTAATATAGATTTCTAATTCTTCCATGTTGCACCGGGTAAACTGAATGTAATGATTATGGTCTCTTGAACCAGATTCAAAAGATCAATAACATATATATGGGATGCATTGTGGTGATGTTTGATATCCTTACTATTTTATAAAGTTTGCCTAGTTGTCATCTTGTTTTTTATCTGAAAATTATCCAAAAAGGTAAGATGTAACCAATTGATCCAACCAATTCTCACCGCTTTGGTTTGGATAATTATGTTTTCGCCATCATCGTGCTCTTTACCCTTTTTGAAAGTTGTCTCTTTCCAAATGTCTAGAAATTGATAACTTTTGATGGTAACCATCCAGGTTTTTCACGTTAAAGTATTTGTTTTTCTTTACCTATATTTTTTGTTTGTTTGAATGTTAATCCAGATAGTGCTTCTAATTAACCTTCCTCAGTTGATAATTACCCTTCATGGAATAAAAAACTAATCTTCTAGTTGCAATAACGAAAGCAACAAAATAGACAATAAACGAAATAAGCTAATAAACAAATAACTTTTATTCAATTAACCAATGAACAATGGGCAACCTACGCCCATGTTTACAATCAATCTGCATTCTAAAACAAACCCTAAACCTAATAGGAAACTAATGTTTGAACCCTAATTGGAATTTTTATTACAAAAATAATAGAATATCTAATAATGCTAATATTAATAAATATCTAATTACATCAACCTCCTCGGGTTGACGAAGCTTCTCCTCAAACTTAAAGAGTGCAGTGGATGCCTTCCACCACTAAAGAAATGAGTTCGCCTTCACCCTCAACCAAAGGAACATGTTCCATAAATTCTTGTTCATCAATCTCATCCGTCAGCAACCAAATTTCCCTTTTGGACAACTACTCCAGATATGGCCAGTCTGACCACACCCAAAGCACTTAAGATGACCTTCAGGAGCGGGTCGTGCAGTGTAAGTAGTGGAATGGGTGCCAATGTATGCTTCTCAGAGGGGTCCTGCAACTATAACTTTGTTTCTGCTCAGTTTGCCATGTTCTCAATTGCCACAAGAGTATCAAAATCCTCCAATGCTAAGAGAGACTGAAAGCGTGCATCCAAACCATGGTAAAAGCGGAATGTCGTGTGTTGTTTTAGTTCGTTAGGTTTAGCACACATATACAAAGTATGGAACTCAGTAGCATAATCAGTAATTGTACGCCCATGTTGGGAAACTCCCATCAACCGTCCAATCAGTTCAAGCTCATAATCCATAGGCACAAAAACATAGCGCATCAATTCACGCATATCAGGCCAGCTGTTAACAGGAGACAATCTCAATGTTGTTCGTCGTGCACATTCCTCATACCACCAAAGATTTACAGTACTTTTCAATATATACAATGGGTGCTAGCCGACCGTTATGCAAAGCGACATAATAACTCAGATAACCCCGATATAACTCTTAACGGGGACAAGCCATTACGTTTTGACATTATCATGTTTTAGTATCATGGCTTCGGTATAGCTGTCATTATTGAGATAATGTTGTTTTCAATAATGCCATAACGTTGTTTTCAATAACGTCGTTTTAACATTTTGTTCTAATATAAAAAATAAAAAATTCACCCATTTCATTCTTGATTGAACCAAAACCCTATACTCAGAGGAAAGAGGAAAAAGGTTCAGAGCTCGCCGTCGTTGATCTACAGAGAATAAGACGCGGTCGGTCGACATAGAACGAGAAAAGAATAAGAAAGTTATAAGATGAAGACTTGATCATACTCTCTATTGCGATCTCATTCTTTGTTACAATTTCACTCTCATACAAAGGGAATATGTTTTTATTAATGTTTTAATGTTTCTGAATTTAATGTTATGAACATGATTTATTTTTTGACTCTATAATAATTTAATACTTAGTGGGGTAGAAAAAATATTCCGTTATATGTCATTATATCCCGTTATAACCTATAATGCTCTCGGACTATTATGGGTCTGTTATCCGTTTTAACTGCATAGGTCGGCCATGTATTGCGCCAAAGGTAAGCCCTCACTCGTTTTGTGATATTAATAAAGAAATTCCCTTTATCCTACTTATCACGGTTCTCGAGGCACACATGTCGAAACGAGTTGAAACTTTGACACATTGTTTTTGTTGCTGGTCTTCAATTTTTCTCAAAACTTCAGCACAAAATAGAGCTCAAATGATATAGTTTTTATTTAGTCATGTGTATGTAGGGTCTTTAATTTACAATGAAAACTAAGGAGGTCCTCTTAGGTTAGTAAAAACCAGTTTTAAGTACTAATGTGCGAATACCTTAAATAAAAAAAGGAAGTATTTGATGATCTTACATCACTCCATAATGATAAGACGATTGAGAAATTGATATTTGCAAGGTTGTTATGTGTGGTCAAAGATTATCTAAACATTAAAGTGGAATGAGTTGATTTTACAGTTTATAAGTAGTAGAGCATTTGATTTTACATAGTTTATAAATGATAGAGCATTTTTTGTATACGGTGGGACAATGAAGTCAAATATTGCTATCCATTGGCCCCGACCACTTGATAAATGATATATCTACCTTCTCTTATTTCCAAAGTATCATAGATAATTGGGAAAATGGCACTCCCCAATCATATTTGGGAATGAGTATTAAGTCACAAGGCTAAGGTGGTACGGTGCTATGTATTTTTGTCAAGGATCAATATTCATAGTAGAGCATTTTTTTTTCTTTGCCAAATATTTTAGAGCTAGATTTGTCTATTTTATTGACGACTATTGAACTGTTGTTTCAGGCAATTAATCTTGGTTTTGGTTATTGACACCTCTTTGAAAGCCACTCCTAAACAGTTTCTACAGATACCACCTGTACCTTAAGTATATTTTTAAGGCATCGATTACTCCACACCATCATTTCCTCTCTCTCACACCATTTTACTCTCTCACACAACCTACTTTCTTTCTCACACCACCATACTTTCTCACACCACCTCTATAAACAAAAACTAAATTTTTCCCCCACACCATTCAAATCGACAATAGTTTCTCCCTCCCCCATTTGAAATACCTCCTTCTCACACATTCAAATCTCTTCCAAATCTGTCCCCACACTCAAATCTCTTGCAAATCTACTTCATCTCCCTCGAAAACTCTCAAAATACCCTCAAAATCAAAACCCTTAAACCCTCAAACTCTCCAAAAATGCCAAAATTTCCTCCTCGCATCTCTCTTACTACTCCAACTCTTCTGTAAGTAAACTTTACATTCTATCTTTGGTTTAGGATTTTTGTTTTGATTGTAAGTGGGCCATCTATTCTCTTGCATTTGTGTATTTATTTCCATCTTTAAAGCATAATTATTTATGATTTTTGTGCATTAATGTTGAGATATATAATGTTGGTATTTTTCTAGGGCTCCAAATTGGTATTTTTCTTATTCATGTAGGGAAATGAGATATCACTACAACACAAATGCTCATTAATAGCGTTTCAAAAACGCTATTGTAGGATATCATAGCGTTTTAGAAAACGTTGTGTCTGCCGAAGCTATAATAGATACAGGGTTATTTATAGCATTTTAGAAACGCTATTGTAAGTAGACCACTTATAGCGTTTCTGAAACACTATTGATAACTATACAATAGCGTTTCAGAAACGCTATTGGTAACTATACAATAGCGTTTTAAAAGTGCTATTGTTTAGCTTGTGATAGCACTTAAAAAACGCTATTGTATAGTTACCATTAGCGTTTCAGAGACGCTATTGTCTTCCCGCACGTAACATTTAACAAATGTTATTGTATTAGTTTCTATAGTGTTTCTCAAGGCCCTTTTTTTTTTTTTTTTTTCTATAGCACTCATCAAGTGCTATCAAATGACTTTTTATAACATCTTATAAATTTTATTTCTAGAAAATAATACTAAATGTGCCAAACACTTAAACATTTCCATGAACGACGAGGCAAAGTAATGTAATTAATAAGATAATGTATTACATCGAGTCACAAAATTTATCAAATAATAAAGATCAGACTACATTTATTTCAGTTGAAGCATGGTAAACAACCAAACATCGACCCAAAAGCCTGTACAAACTCTGCCCAAGACATCATACCAATCAGCGCTCAGCAACAATTTCAGCACTACGCCCTCAGCGCAGCAGCCAACGCCGCCACCAAACAACCCATAGCGAGCCAATACACCAATGATAAAAAGACTTGATAAGCCAATTGGCAAGTACTTGAGCACTGTTCCACAGCTTGCAAACTGAATTTGCAATTACAAGCACAAAAATGCAACATGCAGTCAGAATGTTCAAATTGTAATCACCGACCAAGCACAAGCCTGCAACTTGCATACACGTACCAGCTAGCGCAACTCACAGCAAGAACTGCGCCAAACTGTCCAAAACAACCAAGCAACGCATCTTGCGCACCTGCAGCAATAACAACAACACCCTCAACAGTAGAAATCGCAACACAGCTCGCAGACTGGTCGCAACAAACCTGCTGCACCCGACTTTCACCCGAATGCAGCAACGCCAAATCGTTTAATTCAGATAAAATATTTCCCCTAGTAAGGGAAAACATTGAGCACTTCTCCTGCATGGGAAAATCAGGTCTGGAATCAATCCGCGAGCAAGGAACATGAAAATTACATTTGAAAAGCTATACAGCCATCTGGTTAGTCATATGTTTTGTTATTGAGTTTGAGTTCAATTCATTACCTTCTTATTTATGTACTTCTCTACAACATCAGGGATATCAAAAGCGCGGCTTATAGTTCCCAAAGAAAGTACCCTTGAGAGTCCTTTCATTCAAAAGGTTCATTGGGTGGTTCTTGAATGCGTCATCTTTGTTTGGTACGCCAACAAGTACTGCCACACCCCAACCATCATGGACACACTCAAATGCAGAGATCATTGCAATGAGGCTTCCAGTACATTCAATGTAGCGGTCCACTCCTCCATTTATCATCTCAACAATCACCTAATAATGAACAATCACAGCAAAACTGCAGTCAATAACAATATGATCCTTGGGGTTCACAAATTCAAGCTTGCTATGATCTCTGTCACAAGTTAAACAATACGAATTAGTTGGAAAGTATGTTAATGGTCAGTCTTGAACAGGCTTGCTATGATCCTTGGGGTTCACAAATTCAGTCACACCAAACCTGTAATATCAGACTGAAAATTTAAGACTGACCATTAACATATGTAAAGAACTCAGAAAAAAATGGAGGATGGAGGATGATAGCTTTATATCTTTACCAAAAAAGATATACTAAGATAGTTTTTCAGTACAATACCAGACCTTCCATGTACTCCACTCAGTGCTCATAATTTGACTGCTATAACTGTAAACATCAAGCCACTTGTTAAGATAATGAACTTGATTCAACTCCAACTCTCACTGCAATAACTGTAACCATGCAATTGAGAGCTATCAAGTAGTCATCTTCTCAGGTTGAAACAACCTTTTGAAACCGTGCAGGAACGCGAAGTCGGGGTGGCTGCACTTCCCCAGGTGTTCCAAGCTGACCACAGGCTGCCATCTGATCATCCCTTCTACTCGGCTGCAAGAGTACAACACACCCAGCTTCTGCTAGAACATTTCAGAACTCAATCATTTTGTTATCAGTGGTTGGCTTGAAAGCGGATCCCCTGTGTGGATTAAATGAGATAAGATTGATCTTTCATGGAATACCCTGAACAAGATCAATTAGTCTACGAGCATCCTCCATGCCGCATATAAAAATATAAAGCTATCATAAGCAGAAGGGAAAGACACAAGCAAAGTTAGCGAAAAAGATATTACCAGCCATATTTTCCATTGGAAAAAAAAATGTTTGACACTTTGTGCAACTCATTATCAGAATACTTAGGCAATTAGCTGGAAATTTCATATGGAATTTTGTGTTCAAAGTGAAGTAGAAGTCTAAGTTTAAGCTAATACGAACATAATCCCACTCCATAAGTAGCTTTTGTATACATACTACTCATTAAGGATTTCATGCAAAAATCAAAGCTCAATCCACCAATAAAAAGAAACAACCAATATCATACAACCAATCAAGATTTCTTCCTAATAACCAAAACTAAGAAAAAGAAACTGAAAGACATACCTTGAGGTAACACCAACACACGCTAACATGAGGAGGTAGTTGATCTTAGGTATATACACTTGTCCTTCATACTTGTTTGAAGTATGAAAGATCTTGACTCGAGGGAAGCAACTGAGGGCTAGAAACTGTTGGATGATTGAGAATTTGCCGGAGATCATGGCTTGACTCGCAATAATTGCAGCCATAACAGCCACCGCAAACATAGGCCAACATAGAGAACCTTCACAACAGTAAAATCAATGTAAGTTAACTGATAAAACTATCAGATACACAATTACAGATAATGGGAAGAAACTAACAACAAAATGGTATTTGAGTTGGCACCTGGTATGGACTTATAAAAGGTATGTTGAACGTGATCTGTATGCTTGCGGAGGTATGCTGCTTTCCCTGTATATGCTAAGACAAGTGATGGAAATACCACAGAGCACATACTTATCTGAATTGATTTGACTGAGAAATGTCCAAGATCTGCAAACATTGTTTCAGTTCCTATAGTATATGCAAAACGGTTTATATTACATGTAAACACAGTTCAAAAGCTAAGCCATAGCTTAACAAAAGTAACCAGCAGGAGTGTCTACTCGTTACAACTACTTCTTTTTCGTCATCTCTTTGTTTTTTCCCACCATATCACAGAAAAGAAAATTTAACTCAAAATCAAGATAGATTATTTTTTAGTGAGCATATAATTTGGATAGATCATGGGATTCTTAAGTTAGAACATTGTGAGATTTTTCCTTTCTTAAATACTTGGTCAATACCTTCTGTCATCTCCTTTGTGGCTTCTGTGATCCCTCCAACTGCAGATAAAACTGCACATAATATAGGTTGAAATTTAGAAAAACAGAGGAATCCTCAATATATAATTAGAAATTAAAAATTAATTAAGACCTTAAAACAATTAGATCACGCAAATCTACAACCTGAAAATCTATTCAAAGTTAAATCCTTGTGCTACCATCAATTCATGTATGATTAGTTGTGGAGGTTTGGTAACAAGATTCAGTATCTTAGATTGGTACTATAAAATTTATTATCAATTTTGATCATGAAAAGGACCTGAAATGCAAGGGGTTAGGACCCCATCTCCGATCACCATGGAAGTACTTCTATTGCATCTTTAGATGCTGACCCCAGTCTTCAAATTGCTACCATTATGGGAGGTGGCTGAAAAAACTAAGAGAAGCTGATATTTTCACATAAAGTCAGCTGAAGGTATTAACAAAGAAATTGAATGATAACCTCAAGCTATATATCTAATCCCAAACTTACTTCTTTGAACCATTACAATCTCAAATGTTAGATTTGGTCCATGCAGTGTGTTGGATTGTCTTTGGAGGTCGCACTAAAGACGTCACTTTGCTTTGTTTTCAAGTTGATAGGCATGTGTAACTAACAAAGTAGGAGCTGCCACACAGATACGATCATTAATATTGATTGGCTATACAAAATTGAGATTGCATTAATATATGCCAATTAACTTGGGAAATCAAATATATATGACTCACATAATGTTTCACTATGTGATCGGGTAGCGTCATTGCCTAAGTATCACTTAGATGGCAACAGCCTTTATATATACCATCCCAGCTATTAGTTCATGCTTGAAGAATTATTTTTCCAGTATATGATTAGATAGCGTCGTTGAATGTTTCTTGTTGAGGAATACAAAACCAATATTAGCATACTAGGTCTTATACTTTGGTCGATGAAAATAAAAATAAATGGTTTGCACAACTTTGCAGTCATGGTTGGACTGACCTGAGAAATCAGTGATAAGTTGCAGCAGTTGTAGCAACGATCTCAATAGATCTTAACATTTGGAATGTCACAGATATTATGCCAGTCCTTGTTTCTGTCCCCCTGGCATCGTGTCCATAGATCTTTAACACCTCACTTACCCATAAAAAACATGAATAAGAGAAATGATGTTTTAAAAGTAAGATTGCAAAAGCAGTAATCTAGGATAGTCATTCAAACCATCTTCTTCTTCTTCTTCTTTTTTTATAAAAAAAGGAGAAATGATTTTTATTTTTTAATCTCTCATTTTTTTTGGCAAGTTTTTTTCCAGAGCATTTGGTGTAACTTTCATTATAGATAACCCTGAGATGGCTCATTTGCGTATTTGTGCATATCCATGAATTTGGATGAGTAAGCCTCAGACAGATCATTTACATACTTGTGACATGAAGAATTAAGTTGTAAGAATATGGATTAACTGCTGTACAGATTGTGTACATGATCAACATTACGAAGACATAGTGTGATAAAAACCAACCTTTATTGTTTGTGAATTATCTCAATGTGAGATATATTGCTTGTGAGTATCTCAATGTGAGATCGAAAACATTATGAAATGACATAACATCTGTATACAGTTCAATAAATCAAAATTTATCTAAAATAATCTCGCTCGTGAAGTCTTCTCAGGATGCAAAAATAGAGGATAAGAAGATCAATAAATAAATTAATAAAATAGATAGTCACCAAGTGTTAAAGCCATGTAGTATAGATTTGTTGTTTGGTATCTCTGCAAATAAAAGTTACCTTGTTTGCCAGTGAAAAGAATGAATTGACCCATAGCTTGCCAGAGGAACATCCCCACTCCACTCACAACTATGGCTCCAGCTGCTTCTTTCAAGAGTCGAGTTTTTCTCAGCAAGTAAACTGAATCAAAGACAAGTCTGTAGACTCCCATCGTGTCCTAATCAAGCAAACAAGCAACAAAATTCAGCTCCTGTAACAATTATGGGTTTCTACAGCTACAAAGAAAGATAAAGTGAAAGTGCTAACCGCAGCCACATGAATTCAATCTGTACTTAGATGCATGCCTATTGGTGTGCCTTTTGCAAGTACTGCTCCTTTTCCAGAGTTAACAAGATCTTCTAAAGGACGAGCATCTCCTAAAACTGAATGAGCGAGACCCTTTGCTCTCTCTGTTTGGATAGAAATATGATTGTTAGCAAGAATTTAAACTAATACCCTGACTTCAAGACCATTCTACCATTGATTTTTACTTTAGTTTCCATAATCCATGTCGAAAACAACATTTTGGACCCCTCTACTTTTAGCAGCGAAAGCTAGTGTTCTCCCAGCACCTCTAGCACTAACTAGCACAAATTGTTTTCTCTTGAGTGGAGATGTAAGTGATGCTTCCTCATTAACGCCTCCTCATGCTGTAAATTTGCAGTTTTCATAACTATTAATAGCTAATGCAGTTAATTAATGAAAATTCACAAACATGATAAGATCCAAAGTTAACTTACCATTACATTCTATATCAAGCAAATTCAATCCTACATGTCAATTGGTGATACATACCTCATTACTTGAGAGCACACCAAATATTCCTTCTAAATTTGTAATATCAGTTGCACAAGTGACAAGCTTGATGATTTCCGCTCTGGTAGATTGCATTTTGTCAACAAGATGGTTGAGGTCCTCTACTGAAGGGATCTTACCACTCACGGTGTGTGATACAATTATTTTGCTTTTAGAAGCCTCGCTTAGGCTAGTTCTTGCCATGAAATAAGATGCTGCCTGATGTAACATAGAAAACGAATCAAATTAATTGAATTTTTTTTAAAATCACGCATTGCTTATGTAAATTTACTTTATGCTTGGTGTCATGTATATACATCATAGCATTTGTCATACATCCATCCAAATAGGGAAAACAACCAAAAACAGTGGGATGTAAGTATGTTTATTTGTATGGTATTTTCAATAATCTATGTATGTAAGAATTGTTTCACTTGAAATCAACATGTCTCGTCTAATGCTTAGGAAAACTCTTTGAGGATCCCTTTGAGTTACGACAACAATGGAATCATTGGAAACATAGGAATAATAGTCAAATACTGAATCCTAAATAGTCTTATACAAGTACAACTAAAGATGAAGTTGACACCAAATTAGTTACCTGAAATCAACAGTAACAACATGAAAAACTGGCGCTGAGCTATATCCTGAAAGGATCGCCGATCCGGGGTCAGATATGGATGCGGGAAAGACCCCCCTCAACGCCTCATCCCTGTCCACTGCAAGACCCTGTAAACAACTTAGAACACAGTAAAACTTCCAGAATGCAATAATGATTAAAGAAAAATGCACACAAACAACAATCAACTAAACCCAAACCTTAGCAACTAGCTCAATACGCTTGTTGGGCGAAGCATATATGCAAATTCAAGACTGAAGAGTATAAAATAGATAAAAATTTCCAAGTAAGGTGCTAATATATTCATAGAATTCCTTAATAGTCAAAGTGGATTTAAATCCTGGTGAAACATATTCTAAATACCCGTTAGACCATATTGTTATTCCAATCAAGATATGTTATTGTGAAATAAAGGAGTTTAGGTGAAAACTGATGCACCTCATGTCCATAAGAGAGGTACCTTAGAGTTAACAACACTTTGTACCAGAGATGAATGCTAAACAAGTTTTGAAAAAAAGGGAAGGAGAGAAGTGGAGGAAGAAAACTGCAAACTATCTCAATTTATAAACAATCTAATGACATGGGATGCGGGTAAAAGCATCAGTTTGCCTTATTGATTTTTTTCATGTGGTAGATTCTATTAGTGAATGGTATGTGGGAATGACTCTACGAGCCACGTGAGGTCATTTTCACAAGAGTATGAAAACATGTTCTACTAGTCACATACTTTGGAAACAAACTTAATGATCACATCAGTACTCAACCAACTTGCTACTAAGACTAGCACAAAGCAATGGAAATACCGACATATATGCACAGTTTCAACCAATGACTATAGTATGCTCAAGGCTCAAGTTGAGAATGATTAACTCATTGTAGGAGCAAATAAATGAAGTCAAGATAAGAGGAGTACCACTATGAAAGAAGTATAACATGGCAGTATTCACTCAACCACAAAATAAAACGAGCAGTGTTCATGATCCATTCATTTAGAATCCTCTAGCAAGTTTATTTTCATAGACTGTGAAGACCATTCAATAATGATAAAAAAAAACACAGTGACGAAGCCACAAGGAGTCAACTGGAGGCAGATGCCTCCACTGCATTTTCACAGCATCCATGCCTCTTACCCTCGAATTTTTCTATTTTTAATAACTTTTATCCTCAACCTCTCATTGTTAAGTATATAATTTCTCTGAAATCTAAACCAGTCCCGATTCCTGATTCCATCATTGAATATAAGCTTTCCTATGGCAGCAAACCCAATTCACTACAACAAAAAAGCTCCTTCATATAATGATCCACATTTTTCGCTTCTTAAACCATAAACAAAAATCATAACTTTACAAACATGTCAAAAAATTCCAACACAAACACACCCCCGTAGGAAACCGAACTCAAGCACCCATCACATAATCTAAAACCCTAGAAATAGAGACGAGAAAAATGAAGGAAACAAATGAAGAAAAACATTTGGACATTCCTAAGTGAAGGAATGGCTTGGCGATCGAAACCAAGAACATACCTTCACTTGATGCTTAGGTATCACCGAATTGGTTTAGTGAAATAGTTCTAAAAACTAATGTTCAAAACATCTCTACTTCCTCAATATCCATAATTGCTTATTAATGTATACTCATAATTAATTAAGAATACATGCAATATATTCATCAAACACCTTTCAAGCAAACAAGTAAACCACATACAGAACCAAAACCAAACAGTAATCGAACGCGAAAACATGCAACAAACACAATATTTGTTGTAACTGCTGTATAAGATTCAACTGCTTTAAACAATTCAAATAAATAGTTAGGAACGAAGATACCAATTTGTTCTTGGGTTGAGTTGCGGACTAGGTCGCTCTCTTTAAGACGTTTCGCGGCTCTGTCCAAGATTGTGCAAGCAGTGTACTAGCCCCGCCGTCCCCAGGATAAAACAGCCCAGAATCTTCTCTGTCTCATTCAATCAATTGCACATTTGATGAACGGAATACTATCACCCTTAAACACTCGTTTTTGCTCGGAATCATCAATACATTGTAAATAAATAAACAACACGAAAATTTCTTCTTTGATAGAAATGCTAAACAAAACCAAAACTAATTACAAAAATGAAATCTCTCTTATTGCAAAAAGGAAGAACTCTTGTTTTGTTTTTCTCTCTTTTTCTTTCTTCATTCCTTTAAACTCTAAGATGTGTTATATTTATAGGGAAAATAAAGTTCGTTCAAAACACAAAAATCGGCTAGATTCATTTGCATAACAAAACGTGGAATTAAATTGCATTTAAGAAAAAACGTTAGGTATGCATTTAAAAAACGTGGAGCAATAAATCCGGCGCAACTCATGGCAAAACGTGTGAAAAGGAAGCCGTCTAGATACATAGACATAATCCTGTCTAGATTCATTCCTTCTTCATAAATTCAAAATTTATTTTCAATTAAATAAATTTGTAGCAAAAGGAATGGGTTGCTCTCTTAATGACCCGGACGGACGGACGGCGGCGGCGAGCGCGAGAGTCTATCTCTTCCCTCCTCATAAAAGAGTGGTACCCCCAAGGGGTCTAAGCCCAAGTCCTAACTATCTCCTTATAAACTCTACCACAAAGAGTTGTATAATAGATATGGGACTAAATTTTAGAGAGTGATCCATAGATCAAAATAGGAGAGAGGTCCAGGGTGCAAAACCTGTTAAACACCCATTTTCTTTTATTTTAAAAAGCCATATTTCCAACAATCTCCCACTTGGATTTTTAAAACAATTTTCAACAATATTAGCACTCAAGAATCACTGAAGGTGAAAGAAACTATTATCGGAGATCGAACAAATGAGGCAATCCGCATCGGAAGAGATGTCAACGAAACTAAGTTTCTCGAAAACCTCCATCGTCTTCTACCGCTCTGTATTGTCACTTCTTTGTATTAAAACAAAGAGCATAACTGAAAACAAGAATACGAATATGATTGAGAAACAGATGAAATCCATTATTGAACATAAAAAAATTGGAACTTTTTTTTTTATACAAGGTGATTGAAGCGAGCAGGAAAAATGATTGACCTTTTGGATGGAAAACAAAATATTGGACCAAATTTCTTTCTTTAGTTATAGGGTGAAGCCAATGCTTTGATAGACGTTCCTTTTTCCTTACCATTAGATACACAGTGAGAGAAAGTGATTAAAATTGCGAGCAATCAAGCGAGAAATCAAAGTATCCGATGGAAGGTTACCTGAAAGATGATATTGTCGAATAAAACTTAGCGATAAAGAAGAAGTAGATATCGATGAAGAAATGTTGACCATCCGGCGCGCCATTCTCACTCCAGATCGATTCCATTACAAGATTCTTCTCATTCGGAACCAACAACATCGCATCAAAATATCCCTCTCTCCTGTGTCGTCTCTTTTTCTCCCTCAATCTCTATTTGTAGCTCGATCCTTCTCTTCCTCACTCTCTCCCTAGATATTTCTCTCTGCCTCGATCTCGTTCTCTCCTTGAATCTATCTCTCTCACATAGACCTGTTTAGTTTTGGGTTGAAAGATCTCGAGTGAGAGAGAGAGAGAGGATAAGGGTCTGTGAATTTTTTTGGGAGCGCCAAAGAGCCCGCCTAAATTTTAGATAGCGTTTTTATAATTTTAAATTTATTAAAAGACTTTTAATAACACATTTGTAAAATACGCTATTAGCAATCTTGACTTTTAATACACCGGTGTGTCATAACACTTTGGACAAAAACGCTATAAACATATGCTATAAATGAGGACTTTTCTTGTAGTGTATATAATGTTGTTTTACATCCAAATTGACTAAAGTATTGCTTAAAAATTAGTAGAATTTATTGTACAAAAAATTGTCTTGAAGTATTTGTTTCCTTTTATTTGAAGGTTTATCATGTCTTCTGTTGGTGGGGATGTTGAAGGTGATAGAGGTAGAAGACAACCCATGACAGTGTATGCTGCTTGA
Source organism: Berberis vulgaris (assembly GCA_963556465.1). NCBI lineage: Eukaryota > Viridiplantae > Streptophyta > Magnoliopsida > Ranunculales > Berberidaceae > Berberis > Berberis vulgaris. The sequence goes on from OY747128.1 coordinate 61,940,258, forward strand.
AATCAGAGAGCAGAAAAGGGCAAGGATCTGGTAGAAGAACGAAAAAAAATAAGAAATGAACAAAATAAGGACAAAGAAGTAAGGAGGAAATGAGAGAGGAGCAAATGGGGATTCAAATAGATCCACAAGAAGCATATAGACAAGTAGTTGTATCGCAAAGTCAAGCCCAATCAAAAGGGCAAGGAGGTTCGAGTTGTGCGGGTGTTGGGCATAAAGATGAGGAGTTAGAGGATGAAGCAGGGGATGAGGAGGAAGAAGGGGATCATGAGGAAGCAGAGGATGAAAAGGAAGCAGGGGAGAAAGGGAAAGGAAAAGAAGATGTTAGACGAGATTCTTATCCCAGTGGTCTTGTGGAATGTTCCACATTAGTCAATTACCATGGCCATATTTCTTGTGCCATTTGGGATGGTGAGCCGGTAAGTTAATATTTTTAGTTGGTTAAATTATATAAGCGCGTTATTTATGTATATTTGGACATTGAATTACTTAATGTATACATTTCTTGTATTTAGGAACGAGGCGCATTGCAGTGTCGGCATCAATATAGGAACCTTATAGATTGGGATTTGAAACAAGAGTCGACATATGTAAAGAGAATGACCTACAATAGTGGTATGTATCCCTTTATTAAATATCATAAGGTACGTCCTGATAATGTGACCATTTGTGCTTTTGTGGAGCATTGGCAACCCGAGACCAACACTTTCCACTTACCTTTTGGAAAAATGAGCATCGCCCTGAACGATGTCTACCGTATAACCCATTTGCCGATTTTTGGTAAGTTGGTTAGAACGACGACTTCAATGACGACAGATGAATGTGTTACATTATTAGTGGATGATTTGGGGATTGTAAGTAAAAAAACATGAAAAATCGGTGGAAATGAAATTTATTCAGGACCACTAATGTAGACATGTTACGGACGCTGATTCTCTTGAAAGGAAATAACAAGTGTGTAGGGGTTACTTGTTGCTTCTTCTGGGTATGACTCTATTTGCCAATAAAAGTGGAACAAAGGTTTATATTGAATATTTGAAGATACTATTGGAAGGGATGATGTTAACAAGTATGCATGGGGCGTAGCAGGTTTGGCAGTCTTGTCTCATTAGTTGGGTGGCACTAGTAGAGAGGGAATGAGGCAAATTGCTGGATATTTGCCTATTTTGGAGGTATGTTTAGAAAAAAAATTAATTACCCTCATAATATATAAGAATTTCATAATATTTGTTTATGTTGTTTTCGTTTATAGGCATGGATATATGATCACTTTAGACTCAAGGGTAATGCAAAACTGACGTGGGATGCTAGACTCCCCACCATAGCTAAGTGGGAACCCCCACAAACTATAAGGGTTTTGGACGAACAAATCAACACTTTTAGGGAGCATCTCAATGTCATGTCTTCTGAAGTGGTAAAAATGCATCTTTAAGTTCAATAATAATTATTCTATGTATCATATATGAAGGAATTTGGCTATGTATCGAAAGCCACAGTTTTCGTCACTTGGAACGTTCTCAATGTCGTAAATATAATCCTGTATCCATGACAGAATCTGCCTCATCAATCTATTGTTATGAACTTTCGGCTTCTCCTTTTTTTCTGTCAACTTCTTACTTTTGCCTTTCATTTCTTCTTGTGCCATGGTGTATTCGTGTCCTGAGGGATTCCTTTTTGTAGACCTCTCATGCCTAGCCAACTTATTCTTTTTTCGGTCTTGCATTTCCAGCCAAAAGTGCTAATGGTTCAATCATGACACTGTCACCCGGGGAACTCAGCCCTAGAAGCTTCCTCTTCATAACCAACTTCTGATCATGACTTGACTCATTGAACCTATTCATAAGGGCGTTGACCAGTGAGTCTATAATCACATCGTCACTTTCACGAATAGGTGTTGTGCCAAGTTGAAGTCATTACTTGTCTACGGTGCGTACTAGAATTTGTCCTATGGGAGTTAGATAACCTGTAAGTTCATGAACCCAAGGTAATCCATGAGTCGTTCGAAGCACACAACCACACTTGAAAGGGTCAACCCTCACACTTTCACACCTCTGAATTTCAGAATTTATCAAATCAATAGCCCTGTGCGCCACCGACCCATGAAGTAAGGCAAATAAAGTGAAGTTATGTTCAGTCTTCACTTTGGTCAGACTATGCTAAAATGACAACTTTATCTTTACCAACTGGACTTTGATCATATCATGCATCTTTTTCCAGACATAGAGGAATGTTCCTTGGGAATTTTCAAACGAGTGCTTCAACTTCGAGTGTGCACCTTCAAATCGACCCGTTGTGCGTTGCCCAAAATCCATTAAATTATCTGTCCACGCACTGACAAAATATTCCTTATGGAGATACCAAAGTGTCTTGAGATATTCCAAACATTTTGGGTATTTGCCCATCTTCTATACAATTTTAAAAACGAATCTATAAAGTCGGCCCACCGGTTATTGTCCTTGAAGTGTCTCTTACAGTTTTTCTAGACATTTGTATTGATGTGCCATGGTCACAATAATCTCCTTGCTTTTGGAAAAACTCATTCAATAACCTTGATCAAACCCAGTTCTCTATCAGTCACAAACACGCTGGGCAAGTTGTCTGGCTTGAAAATTCTTGCAAGTTTTTTCAATGCCCAAGCGTATGCCTCTTCCTTATCAGAACACATAAAACAAAATGCAACATTAAAGGTCTTTCCGGTCGACGTCACACCAAAAATTTCAAACGACATCCTATAGCGATTCGTTTTATACGTGCAATCCATAAGCATTACTTGTGGAAAACATTTTGCCAACTGAATAAATTTAGGATGCGCTCAAAAAATATTGGCGATTCTATTCCCCTGATCAACAGAATGCCACTTTATGTATTTGTGCGAGCTCAACAACTCTAGAGTATGTTGCAAAGCCATCATGCCTCTTTGTTTGAGTACTTTTAGCTGACACAATAGATTGTAAATATGCTTCAAAGTCGAGATATTATTCAGATACCTCTCTTTCAGCCGATACAAGATTTTGCGAGGGCTCACACCGGACTTCGCCATATTTTTGCATATAAATCATCTCATCTACGTTCAATTTTCCAACAAACAACTGACCAACAAGTGACTCTGATCGAGGATGATTGTGGGTTCTACATGTCACTTGCAACCTCCAATGGTCATTTTCCAGTGGGATCCCTCTCAACTCAAATTTGCACCCACACTTCTTTGTACTGCTTGATCAAACAAAATTCTTTAACCTTTTTATCGGGCTTCCCTCCCTTTCACAACCAAAATGGACCATTTCCTTCCTTATTTGATTAGCCAGTTCTGATTTAGTGATAGTAACAACTATGTTATTATCCCTACTGATGCCTTGGACCCAAGCTATCAATGCAGACCTTAACAAGAATACCTAAAAAAAAATTAAAAACTTGTTAATAACAACAATATATTTATAACAATGGAAAATGGTGAAAACGAAAATAAGTCAAAACTTGCATACCTCATCCGTAGCAAATATCTGACTATCATCGACTACCAGTATCAATGGTTTTTCTTCATTGTTATTGCCACCACTTCTATCAACATTCTGCATAATGATTCAATTTATTATTAGTTTCATATATTAATTAAATTTTAATTTACTTAACAACAAAATGGCGGTTACCTCTAACTGGTTCGTCTTGGGCTCTCAACATCATTAAAAGGCATCTCCATATCTATTACATCCATTAGAAATGCTTATGCACCAATGCATCATACAATAATCCATCAATTATTTTGAAAAAAAAATTTACACGCAAATTAGATAAATTTTTTTTTTTTTGCAAATTACCTCCATTGAAAAGGATTGTCCTTGCTCTTTAGATTGATCTTAACATCATCAACTTAACTAAACCCTTTCATTTTCATCTAATGAAATGAACTAAGTTCTTCCAAATGAAATGAACTAAGTTCTTCAAAATGAAATATAGTGAAATGTAGTGGAATGCAACCAAAGAGGGAGAGATAGGGAAGAGGAGGAGGAGGACAAGAAGACGAAGGGTTTTTGCTATTTCCCTTTGCGATTTTAGGATTTTTGCGAAGAGGAAGAGATAGGGAAGAGGACGAGGACGTGGATGACAAACCTTGCGAGGAAGTGAAGTTTGGTTGCCGAGTTTGAGACGACACACACTCCTTGCTGCGAGAGATTGAAATAGGAGAATGTTTTGCGTTTTTCAGGTTTTTTACATTTTTTTTGTTTAGTTTTTGGTTTCTTTTCAGGTTTTACCATATTTAATGGTGGTGTGAGAAAGTAAAATAAAAAAAATAAAAAATAAAAAAATAAAAAAAATAAACGCTTTGGTGGTTTAAGAGAGAGGATATGATGGTGTGGAGTAGTCGCTGCCTACTTTTAAAGACACGATCCTTCCATATATAGGTAACTTGATATTCTTCGATGACACTTTATTTGTTTATGTATAAAATTGTTTATATACTTTTTGTCTACATGCATATTTTTTCCCTTATTATATAGCTTCAGATTACAAACAAACACTCTACCAAGGAATGTGATTTCGGGAAATAAATTTTTTTTTAAAAATTACGAAAAGAAAAAAGGGCGAAATTAAAAGTTACATTTTTTCGATGGTTATTTCGAAAAATTTCGAGATTTTTTTTGCTAATTTCAAAATGTTTTTAGTAAATTTCAAATTTTTTTCGTAAATTTCATTTTTTCATAAAAATAAAAAAACCTAGCTACCAAAAATTACATTATCTTGAGGGTTTTTTTTTTCGAAAAATTTCAAAATTTTTTCATAAATTTCGGGGCTTTTTCCTATTATCAATTCTTCTAATTATTTATTGATTTTTAAAACCACCCCCCAGATTTCTAATTATCATTTCTTCTACTTATATATTGATTTTGAAACCACCCCCTGATTTTCTAATAATATATTGATTTCATTTTTGTTTCATTTCTTGGTATTTAGGCTTCATTTAATATGTTTAATAAATTTATTTACTAGCATCTATTTTTTTTACAGTTTCATATACCCTCAAAATTCCTTATATATTTTTTCTATATCCTCGAAATTTTTACGTTTTTCTTTACACACCAAAATATTTCTTAAAATTAGGATACCGAAATGAACTCGGAAAATGAAATCACAATCCTTGCACTCTACAACTTGAAATAGAAATGAGAGAAAAGTTGTCTTTCGTCTTTTAACAAACAACTGTAGTATAAACCTAAAACAATCAACTCAAAGCCAATTGTTGCAAGTAAACTAAACACAATGCCAATATCTACTTGGTGAAAGTAATAAACAAACAACAAGCAATACGTAATATTCTGAAAAATAAAGATCACACCAGGATTTCTGTGGTTCGGCTTTGCCTACTGCATACACAACGACTCTTTAACTATCATATTGATATGGAAACACTTACTTGAAGATTACAACATTGTCAAGCAACGATCCTTGAGTTTACCCAATCTCAAGCAAACAATACCACCAAGTAACAAGAGTTTCTTCTCAATCTTCCTCCTTTCAATCCTCCCTACAATGGAAGTAGAACCCTAAAACAACCTCGAAGATTTGAAGAAACTTCGCAAACGAAGAACACTCGAAGTCACCCGATTTTAATCCTTATACTTGGCTATTTTCACACTGAATCACGCCGTACTCACAGCCTGTTTCACGTCGTGTTCGCAACCTATTTCACATTGTGTATGCTACCAATTTTACACTGTGTATGTTGCTAGTTTCACACTGTGTATGTTGCACAGTTGTATGTGCTACACAGTTTTCCTACATTCTTGTATGGTTGCTTTAAAAAAGAGAAAGATGAGGACTTTGAATCCCACATAAATTGTGAGCCACAAAGATAAATCCTTGTCTAATTCTTTCAACAAATTGGGAGCCATTAATAAATGAACAACAAAAGGACTTTGAGTCCTTGTCTCACAATCTCCACCTTGACGAACAATTTCAGTCCACCACACAAGCATCTCCACCTTGGCATGAAACCATCACCCATTTCTCGGTTACGAGAATCATCGTCATGCCCTTAAGGGCCCTGGCCCCTTGGGGCATCAACACTAAGAGAGCCTAATCAAGTTGAGACAATGCTCAAACTTGATCCCTGGAACCACTTTTGTCAACATATCAGCTGGGTTGTTTTGAATATTCACATTCTCCAAGAGAACCTCGCCATCCTCAATGACATCCTTTAGAAAATGATACCGCGCATCAATGTGCTTCGTTCAGGCATGATGAACCTGGTTCTTCGCCAAATGGATAACACTCTAATTGTCACATAACATTGTCACCTCATCCTAAATAATACCCAAATCACTAAGCAAGCCTCGAAGCCAAATGGCTTACTTCACCGCCTCTGATAGAGCCATGCTGTAACTGACTTCCAGCTCACCGAACCCATCGCCAATGTAAAACAATAACATGTAGTCGATCAACGCCTATCTAGATCACCAACATAATCCGAATCAACATAACCTCGAATTATATTTGACTCATCTCCTCTCTCATATACCAAACCATCATCCAGCGTACCCCGAAGATATCTCAATATCCACTTTACTATTTGCCAATGTTGTTTTCCCAGGTTTGACATATACCTACTAACCATAATGATTGCATGAGCGATATCCGGACGTGTGCAAATCATGACATACATAAGAATACCAACTGCACTAGCATAGGGAACATGTGACATGTATTCCCTCTCATCCTCTGTGCTAGGAGACAACTTACCCAAGAGCTTAAAGTGAGCAGCCAAAGGAGTACTTACCCGCTTAGACATATCCATGTCAAAATGATGAATAACCTTCTCTAAGTTTTGTCTCTGTGACAATGTCTGTCTGCCCTTCTTCATATATCTCACTATCTCCATCTCAAGTATCTTTTTCGCTGATCCAAGATCTTTCATCTCAAACTCCATGCTAAGTTTCAACTTCAATTATTAATTTCTTCCATGCTCTTCGCAACAATGAGCATATCAACATAAAGTATGAGAAACACGAAAGACCCATCCTTGAGCTTTTGTGTGAATACACAAGGATCATACTGACTCCTCGCATATCCTTGCTCAATCATAAAAGTATCAAACCTCTTGTACCGCTGCCTCAAACATTGCTTCAACCCATACAGTGACTTCTTCAGCTTGCATACATTTTCTTCCTTACCAACAACAGCATATCCGTTAGGCTGAGACATGTATATGTCCTCCTCCAAATCTCCATGCAAAAAAACAATCTTGATATCAAGTTGCTCGAGCTCCAAGTCAAACTGCACTGCTAAAGTCAAAAGGACTCGGATGGAAGTGTGTTTTACTATCAAACAGAATACTTCATTGTAGTCCACACCTTCTTACTGTGCATATCCTGTAGCCACCAATCTTGCCTTGTATTGTATAACTGTACAATAACCCTTGAAATCTAGAATCCCGTCTTTCACCGTGAAACCCACTTACACCCAATCGGCATCTTCCCTTTAGGGAGTGTCACAAGCTCCCATGTATGATTCTTCTGAAGAGGTAACATCTCCTCATCCAAAGCCTCATTCCATTCCTCTTTGTGAACACTTTGCAAAGCCTCCGTATATGTGGTAGGAACATCATCATAACCCATCAAGAACTAAGATGTGCAAGCCGTGCCATCCTCATAGCCAAATCTAAGTGGTGCACGTCTGACTCTAGGTTTTCTGCCTGCTGCTAAAGACAATGTTTGTAACTTTTGAACCTGTTGTTGTGTAGGATCGATGTCCCTATCAGTAGGAACCTCATCTTCTGCCACTTTCTCATCAATCATCATATTTGTATAACCTCTTCCCTCAGTAGAAGGAACATCATCCTTTGTATGAGATCTAGGAGCTCCAAGCTCTACTTGCAGAGAATCTCCAGAATCTTCATCTTCATCATAGCTATCACTCCTCCACATAGGGGAACCATTTTTGCATCTCTCACACTTTGCATGTAACCAAAGCCTCCTCATGGAATTTCACATCTTGACTTGTCACAAACTTTTGCAAGTCTGGGCATCATAATATATATCCTTTCACATTATCTGGATAACCAAGAAAAATAGCTTTTTTGGCCCTTATTCCAATTTTATCATCCCTAACATGAAAATATGATGGACAACAAATACTTTCAAGTTAGAATAATCTGAAGAAATACCAGACCATACCTCCATAGGAATCTAGCTGATGAAGGAGAACGGTTAATGAGATACCACACCGTGTTTACTGCTTCAGCCGACCATATTCTGCCGAATCTTGCATTAGACAACATCCACCATGCTCTTTCCAACAGGGTATGGTTCATCCGCTCTGCTGTGGTGTCGATTTCATTGTGAAGTGTCTCTAATGCCATGTTCTGAACAAAATTGCTTCAAGGGATCCTAGGTATACTCACCGCCATTGTCAGATCTCATTACTTTGATCACCCTTCCATTTTGTTTCTCAATAATAGTTTTTCACTTCTTAAAGATATCAGTGACTTCATTTTTATGTTTCATGGTATACACCTATACTCTCTAGTTGAAGTCATCGATAAAAAACACAAAATACCTGGAACCCCCTTGAATGAGACTCTAGAGGGTTCCCTAAACATCAGTGTGGATGTAATCCACAATCCCCGCAATGCTATGAGTAGCATCACCAAAACTGACTCTACACTGCTTCCCATAGATGCAATGTTCACAGAAATTCAACTTTGCCATTTTATCACCGCCAAACAAGCCCCGCTTGCTTAAAGTTCTTAGTCCACTCTCACCTATATTGCCTTATCACATGTGCTATAATTATGTGCACAAGCTTTTCTCATCAACAACTGTAGAAACCATAGCTCCACCTTCAACTACACTGCCTTGAAAGAAATACAAATTTGCATACCTAATCGCTGTCATAAGCAACCTGTCACCAAAGTAAACATTGCGCGCAGTACTCATTCTCACCAATATACTTATAGCTCTGAGCTTCAAGCAACCCAAGAGAAATCAACCCCTTTGAAAGGGCTAGAACATGACGTACCGTGGTAAGCTGTCTACATGAATTGGAATTTGACTGTACCAACACTCATTGTCTTGCAAGGCCGAGAGTCACCCATTTTAACTGAAATGCCCTTAACCTCGTGATAAATGTTGAACCATTCCCTTACAGGACACGTATGATACGAAACTCCCGTATCCAACATCCAACCATCATACAAATGGTCATAAGATTTTGCCATCAGTGCATGTGCTAAGTCACCCCCGATTAGAATATTCTCTACCACATCCGGTGTCTCAAGAATATTAACTACATCCTTACTCTCATTCTTTTGCTCGTTGTGACTATCCTTCCACTCTAGACAATCCCTTTTGTAATGGCCCTTGTGCTTACATTTGTGACGTTCAACCTTAGACATGTCTCTACTTTTTGATTTAGACCGGTTCCTTCTATAGTTGTTTATATTGTTGTAATTTCTTTCCCTTGTCACCGAAAGACCATGTGCTTGAATCTCCTCATTCGAAGCACTCTTTCTGAAAGCCTTTGCAAGTACAGCTTGAACAATATCACTATACACAAGTTTTTTTTCTTTTTTTAATGTTGTTATCTGATCAACAAACGGTTCCCATTCCGGTAACAAAGAAATTAACAAGAATAATGCCTTCTGACTATCTTCAAATTTAGCTCCAAAACTAACACAATCTGAGTATAAACATTGAAACTCATTTATGTGATAAGTCATGAGTTTACCTAGCTGTAATCTGAAAGTGAAGAGCTTCTTCTGTAGGTGCATCACACTCATCTAATCATTCTCAAGATACACAGCCTGAAGCTTATTCTAAATACCCTGAGCCACCATCTCATCAGCGAAGTTGTAAGCCACATTGTGAGAAAGACACAAATGAATCGTACTACATGTTTTCTGATCCATTTTACTCCACTTCTCAATAACCTCAACCATTGCCTTATCTGATGATGGTTTCTTCTTCTCTCCAGTGCATCAATCTGATCCAAACTCACCAAAATATCTTTACAATCCATTTGTCAAGCTTTAAAATTGTTCCTTCCATTAAATCGAATAACGTCGAACCCATGGAATTTTACATAACCATCATTCCACGATGAAGAAACTCTTTGAGCCATTTTATTTGACACATTCAAAGCACAAACACCAATCAACTGGCGCTCTGATACCACTTGTAGTAAATAAACCTGAAACAATCAAGTCAAAGCCAATTGCTGCAAATAAACTAAACACAAGGCCAAGACCTTGTTGGTGAAAGTGAATGATTGAAAATGTTATGCAAGTAATAAGAAAACAACAAGCAATACGTAATATTTTGAAAAAAATAAAGATCACACAAGGATTTACGTTGTTCGGCTTTGCTTACTCCATGGACGACGACTTTGTAACTATCTTATTGCTACTTGAAGATTTACAACGTTGTCAAGCAACGATCCTTGAGATTACTCAGTCTCAAGCAAACATTACCACCAAGTAACAAGAGTTTCTTTTCAATCTTCTTCCCTTTACTCATCCCTACAATGGAAGTAGAACCCAAAAGGAACCCTGGAGATTTGACGAAACAACGCAAACAAAGAACACCCGAAATCACCCAATTTTAATCCTTATACTTGGCTATTGTTTCACGCACACACACACCAAATCACGTTGTACTCGTAGCATGTTTCATGCCGTGTTCGCAACCTATTTCACGATGTGCATGCTGCCAGTTTCACGTTGTGTATGCTGCACTGTTGCATGTTGTATGTGATGCATTGTTTTCCTACGTTCTTGTATGCTTGCTTTAAAAAAGAGAAAGATGAGGACTTTGAATCCTACATAAATTGTGAGCCACAAAGATGAATCCTTATGTAACTCTTCCTAACAAGTTAGCCATAAATAAAAGAACAACAAAAGGACTTTGAATCCTTGTCTCAAAACAATCACTTCAAACAAATGGGGAGAACAACCATCATCAAACAAACAATCACTCTACTGTAGGAATTTCTCTATTATGTGAGTTTATCAAATAACTGACCATCTGGAGAGCAATTACATAATGGAGGAAAACAAATAACTGACTCTCTGATAGGGAGAGCAGTTATTTTTCTTTAAGAGATAAGGTCTCTCTTCTCATGATATGATGTATGTTCATTTTGGGTGTTGCTTGTCCTATTGAAAAGCAGAGAACATTTTTGATCCACAGAGAAGAGAAGATTGATTTCTGACTGCAGCATGGCTAATTCCGCAAGTAAGTAATATCCATCTTCTTCATCAAGCATGTTTAATTGATACAATGTGATTTGATTGCTTAATTGTCTCAAGTAAATAATTCCAATATGTGGTATCAGAGCCAACAATCTAAGCATCAAATTCATTTATACTCTCTATTGTTTCCGTTGCCATGAACCCTACATCAATTATATGCTTCGGTTTCTATTCCGCAACCGAGTCCTATATTTTTTTGCTGACTATTTCATGTTTCCTACTGGTGTCTGTTTGCTTTTACTGCAAAATGGTTTGTATGTGTCACCAAAGTGATTTTTCATGCAATTAACCTTCTGTAGTCTAAGTATCTATTAAAGTTCTTGGTTTATATACATTTAACAAGTAGACTAATTTCCAAAAAAAAATTTCTACTTGGGTTTTATATAAACTGAAGCATGGTGACTTATGAAGAAATGGTAGTCTGTGTAACTCTTCTTGCCTAAAGGTGTTGCATTTGCACAGGTTATTATTATTATTTTTTGTTTGTTTTTTATCATGCTAGATTTGATATTCATACATAAAGTTTATATAGACAGTTTCTTGCCTAAAGGTGTGACTGTTCTATAGTTTTCGTATATGAATTCTCAAATCAATTTTGGAAATTATGCAGATTTCAACATGTTGAATCTCATCAACATTGAGAAATTGAATGGCAATAATTTCAAAGCATGGAAGCAACATATTGAAATGCATCTGGGAATGTTGGAGTTTAGCATTGCTTTCACGCTTCTGCAACCAAATGCCCTCACTGAAGAAAGCACAGTCCAGCAGAGAGACAACTTTGCTAAATGGGAGAGGGCGAACCATATGTCATTGCTGATCATGCAGAATGCTATGGAGGATCACATCAGGGGTGGTATAGCCACTTGTGATTTGGCAAAGGAATACATGGCTAAAATATAAGAGAAGTTTAAGAGGTCTAACAAGGCTGAAGCGGGCTCTTATCTTTCTGATCTGATCAACACCAAGTATGATGGTACTAGCAGCATCCGTGAGCATTTACTTAAACTGGTGAATCTTTCCAACAAGTTGAATGCCTTGGACATTGGCATCACTGACCAATTTTTAGTTCATTTGGCACTCTTCTCTCTCTCGAGTGACTATGAACAAATTAAGGTGAGCTATAATACTCAGAAGGAAACCTGGAGTATTAATGAACTCATTTCTATCTGCTGCCAAGAAGAGGAGAGAATGAAGAAGACTAGAATTGGGGCAGCCAATCTGGTTCATGTTGGCAAGGGAAAAGGAAAGGTTGCTGCAAACAACTCTGCCAACTACAAAGGATCTAAGCTGCCTGGACAGAAATCAGGTTCTATTTCTACTGCAAAGAAAGGTACTCATCCTCTTTTTGATTCATCTATTAAAACTGATGGCTCCTCCAGTTCTGGTTCTAGTCTCACATTTGTTAAGAAAAATTTCAAGAAATGTTTTCATTGTCAATCCCTTGAGCACTTAAGGAAGCATTGTCCTGCTTTTAAGGCTTGGCTAATAAAGAAAGGTACAACTTCTAATGATGTTTTTGTTACTGTTGAGTCAAACTTAATTTTTATTCCTCAAAACTCCTGGTGGTTTGACACTGGCTGTTCTGTGCACATTACAAACTATTTGCAGGGATTTCACCAAAGTCAAACACGAAAAAATAAGGATGTCTACAATGTTTATGTTGGCAATGGAAGCAAAGTGGTTGTTGAGTCAGTTGGTCGTGTAATGTTGAGATTGTCTTCTGGTTATGTTTTAGTTTTAAACGATGTTCTTTATGTACCTTCGATGAGAAGGAATTTATTTTCTGTTACTCAGTTTGTAAAGGATGGTTTTTCTTATATTGGAAATGACAATCAAATTCAGTGCACTTACTTTCATGAATGTTTGAGTGTTGATCATTCTGCTTCCAAAAGATTGTTCCATAATGAGAGTTCTTCCATGCTTTGGCATTGGAGACTTGGGCATATATCTAAAGATAGAATGAAAAGATTAATGAAAGATGGTGCTTTCCTGTCAAAGCTTGATCTTAATGAATTTGAGGATTGTATAGACTGTTATAAAGGAAAAACGACCAATTCAACAACCAAATCAAAAGCCACAAGAAGTAATGATTTCTTAGAGATTATTCATACAGATATATGTGGCCCATTTCCAACGAGAACAATTTGTGGGAATTCTTATTTTGTTCTATTTATTGATGATTTTTCTAGGTATACATATTTATATTTACTTTCTGAAAAATCACAAGTTCTTAGCTGTTTTAAATCTTTTAAACTTGAAGTAGAAAAACAGTTAGACAAACGTATTAAAATTGTGAGATCAGATCGTGGTGGAGAATACTTTGGTAGATGTACAGAAAGTGGGCAACATAAAGGACCTTTTGCTCTGTTTTTAGAGCAATAGGGTATAGTTGCACAGTACACTACTCCAGGTACCCCATCACAAAATGGAGTTGCAGAACGCAAAAACCGAACTTTGAAGGGCATGGTACGCAACATGCTATCTTATTCTTAGTTGCCAGAATTTTTGTGGGGGGAATCCATAAAGACAGCCAACTATATTCTGAATAGAGTTCCCACAAAAGCAGTCCAAACAACTCCATTTCAGATTTGGACAGGAAGACAACCAAGCTTCAATCATTTTCATATTTGGGGTTTTCAATGTGAAGCTCTTTTGTACAATCCAAATGAGAAGAAATTGGAGATGCGAACCACCAATTTCTATTTTGTGGGATATGCAGAAAAATCAAAAGGATTTAGATTTTATTGTCCTACTTCACATACGCGCTTGGCTGAGAGCAATAATGCAAAGTTCATTGAAGATTTTGGTTCTTTCCACTCCAAATCCAAGAACTCTTATGTTTTTGAAGAGCAATCTATTTTGGAACCCACAGCAGCTAGTAATACAGTTCTTCTACCAATGCCACTTCCTGCAAATGTACCATGTTCCAATCTGCTAGATTTTTCATCCCATGGGGTAGAACCTCCAGGTCAGACTTTGGTAAGTCAACCTTCATCTAGCTCAGTTCCTGATTTGCATGAGGTTTCTACTTTGCCAACACCTTTACCAATTGTTTCAAATAAGCCTATTCCATTAAGGAAATCAACTAGAGCTAGGACACCAGCACTTGCCAATGATTATGTGGCTTACTTACAAGAGATAGAATATGACATTGGTGATCATGATGATCCTGTGACTTGTAAACAAGCAATGGATGGCTCACAAAGCACACTTTGGGAAGCTGCAATGAGAGAAGAATTGGATTCAATGCACAAAAATGTTGTTTGGACTTTGGTTGAAGGTTCAAAATCTATTAAACCCATAGGCTGTAAATGGGTTTATAAAACAGAACAGGATGCACATGGACAGATTGAACGGTTCAAAGCACGCCTTGTTGCTAAGGGTTTCACTCAGAGAGAAGGTGTGGATTATACAGAAACTTTTTCACTAGTTTCCACCAAAGATTCTTTTAGAGTCATTATGGCCCTCACAGCTCATCTCAACTTGGAGTTGCACCAAATGGACGTCAAAACTGCATTTCTTAATGGCAGTCTTGATGAGGATATTTATATGAAACAACCACCAGGATTCATTGAAAGGGGGAAGGAACACTTAGTGTGCAAGCTCAACAAATCCATTTATGGATTAAAACAAGCTTCTCGGCAATGGTATTTGAAATTTGACCAAGTTGTTCACTCATTTGGTTTCCTAGAAAATAAGATTGATAGATGCATTTATATGAAGTAGGTTAAATGCAATTTCATTTTTATGGTTCTCTATGTTGATGATATACTTCTTGCTAGTTCAAGTGTGCAGATACTTAAAGAAACAAAGCAAATGTTGTCAGCAAGCTTTGATATGAAGGATATGGGACAGGCACATTATGTCTTGGGCATTGAAAATAATAGGGATAGATTGAAGAAGGCCTTGGGGTTTTCCCAAAAGAACTATATTGATCGAGTTCTTAAAAGGTTTAATATGGAGAGTTGTAATGGTGGTGATGTTCCAATTGCCAAGGGTGATAAATTCTCTAATTCACAGTGTCCAGTGACTGATCATGAGATAGAGGTAATGAAAGATAAACCATATGCATCTCTTGTTGGTAGTGTAATGTATGTCCAGATATGTACAAGGCCTGACTTAGCCTTTGCACTTAGAGTATTGGGAAGGTTTCAAGCGAACCCTGGTATTGCTCACTGGAATGCAGGCAAGAAAGTTTTGAGGTATTTGAAGAAAACACAAGCTTATGTTTTGGGATTTCATAGTGTTGAAAATTTGGAAGTGCTTTGTTATAGTGATGCAGATTTGGGAGGATGTGTAGATGATAGAATGTCAACTAGTGGGTATATTTTCACATTAGCTGGTGGTGCTGTTTCTTGGAGAAGTAGAAAACAAACCACTAGAGCTGTTTCGACAATGGAGTCAGAATATATAGGTTGTTTTGAGGCAATGAGACAAGCTGTGTGGCTTAAGAATTTGATTTTTGAGATGAAAGTAGTGAAAAGCATTGAAAGACCAATTAGAATTCTTTGTGACAACACATCTGCAGTATTCTTTGCCAAGAATAACAGAAGATCAGAAGCTTCAAGACTCATGGATATTAAGTATTTGAAGCTTCAAGATGAAGTCAGAATTGGGACTGTAGATGTGGAGCATATTGGCACCTATTACATGGTTGCAGATCCATTAACAAAGGCATTGCATGTGACAGCTTTTCAGAGACATTTGCCAAGCGTGGGTTTGCAAACATCCATGGATAATGTTTAAATGTGGGAGTAAGGTAATTGCCACATTTTGTTGTTGTTTGCATTTATGATCAGAGATTGCGCTTATTAAGATTATGAGTCCTTTTACATGACGATGTAATTCACTTATAAAAGTTCAACTCTAATAAAGTTTGTCTTACAATTTTGCAGAAATGTGAGACAAAAGATGACATCTGCAGTGTCATATGACCATTAAGAAATGTGGGAGTTATAATGGTACCAAACAACTTTCATTTGAAGCCTCCATAAGACCAACGTTTCTTTGATTTGATTAGTTTGTGATTTTGGAACACTAATACTCTGTTTTGTATTAAGTTGTCTGAAGTTCATCTAATAGATCATTGGATTCAGTTGAAAAGTTTATTGATCATAATTATTTAGTGATCATTGTATACTTATTTATATGGTTTGATTGCACTCATGTGGGAGAATGTAGGAATTTCTCTATTATGTGAGTTTATCAAATAACTGACTCTCTGGAGAGCAGTTACATAATGGAGGAAAACAAATAACTGACTCTCTGATAGGGAGAGCGGTTATTTTTCTTTAAGAGATAAGGTCTCTCTTCTCATGGTATGATGTATGTTCATTTTGGGTGTTTCTTGTCCTATTGAAAAGCATAGAACATTTTTGATCCACAGAGAAGAGAAGATTGATCTCTAACTGCAGCATGGCTAATTCCGCAAGTAAGTAATATCCATCATCTTCATCAAGCATGTTTAATTGATACAATGTGATTTGATTGCTTAATTGTCTCAAGTAAATAATTCCAATATCTACAACTTGAAATAAGAAATGGGACGGAAGGCCAGTCGGAGGGTTAAACTTCCATGAGACAAACTTGATGATCATGAATCAAAGTCAGTTTGTGACTTTTCACTTCCACTATTCAGAATTGGCCAAATGCATGTGAATTATTTCCCCATCAGGTTTGTCATCACATCTTGTACACTGGAGGATTGGTATCTGATTGCTATCAACTCCTTAATTGGCCCATATAGCCTTGAGGGTTGAAATAAATTCTCTGTTTTTTGATGATGCTAACAGAAATTTGTTGGAGACTTGCATGTGAGAGTTGTTCAAGGTGTATGCAACTTAATGATGAAGACCTATTGCTTGAAGGTGAAGCAATGCTTAGAAAATGTTGAACCAAAAACAATTTTCAAGTTAGTTGAATTATTATTGTTTGTACATCTAGGTTTCATACACATTAAAATAGGAGGTGGAATTTAAGGGAAGTTTGTTATGGCCGGAAGGTCAAGGTGAAATTGAGTCTTTATTGGAAGATTCACATAGGAAAGACAAGATCTAATTCAGAAACAACAGGTCCAGTTAAAAGGGCTTGGAAAATTAATAAGAAAAAAGTTGATAACTTCAACTAGAGTAGATCCAGGTCAAAGGCAATTGTGCATCTAAATCCGTAACTCTCTTCATCCCCCAATTTAATTTTGATAGAGATTAGCTTATAAAGAAAATCTATCCGAGTGTTGTTGATTACAATACTAAGGTTGATCTTTAAAACCAAATTTTGGACAAAAAGAAAGAGAAAACTTATATGTTTAATTTTCTAATTCCAATGGCCAAGAAAATGGTACTTATACATGCTTAAAAACATGAACCGAAAAACCAGTTGATGTCCTTTTACTCCCATTAACAGTATGATAACTTATCATTTTCCCAGTGGACCACTACACCATTATTGGCAATCTGTAACCATAATTAGCATCATATTTTTAGTGATACTCATTGTATTATATTGTATCATGTATTTTCTGTTACTATTCAAAATTGTGACATTATTAAATTGTCATGTGATATGCACGTGTAAAACAAAGTGTTACTGATTTGGAGAAAAACTCTTAAGCACTCACGTTAGACTCCAAACTCTCGGTGTTTAGAGTTTTCATTTAAATGTAAAACTCTTTCTTCCCTCATTTGATGAAAAACTTCAAACTCTTCAATCTGATAAACTTCCTGTTGCAATAAACACTCCATTAGTTAGGTATTCGAGCATCCAGAGTGGAATCCGATTTGAAAACGCTCAGCAATGAAAGGTATTCTGTTTTCGATGAAAGGCATCTCCAAATAGGTTTTCATTGAAATACTTCTCCAATCAACTTCACATTTGTTGTAGATTGAAATAGCAATGAAATACTTGAATACCTATTAGTAGAACAATTTTTTCGATGAAAGGCATCTTCATCTTCGCATTTGTTGCAGATTGAGTCACTCGTCTGCAATCAACTTCACATTTGAGCAATCGATGGCTCTCTAATCGATCTCAGAAACAATTTAGGGTTAACAAGGTGATTTCTAATCTCTATTCTTCTTCACATTTGTACAATCGATGGCTCTCTAATCTTCTCCATCTCTCTAATCGATCTCAGAAACAAGCGAGCTCATAAATCGACTCTCAGAGTAATCGATTTCTAATCTACTCCAGCTCTCCAATCGATCTCGCACTTTATCTTCTCCAATCGTTCTCTCTTATTTGTGGAAACCCTAGCTCTTGCTAGAAGTTGAAGGTGAGTTTTCTTCTCATTTAATTCACATTTTCAATCAATTAAATTTTGTTTAGATTACATGTTTGTTTTTAGATTTAAGCTATACTTAAATCTGGTAAATCACAAAAATAAATTTGGCTTTTGCCTCCAAAGTGCTTCAGTTTCAGCACCATATCACCAAATCCACTTTAGCAACAAAGCTTTGTTAAACTCCCTGATTCTTCTATTCCCCAAAGCACCCTTGCTTTTGGGCTGACATACCTTATTCCAGTTCAACAAGTAGTATATCTTAAATCCTTGTCAAAGCAATGGAATCGTTGGAGCCTCGTTTTAACTCCCTAAATCTGTAAAGTTAATGGAGAGAATCTAAGAGAGTTCTTATAGCTAGGAACTTCAATCATATTTGGCTCCATTAATCTGGTGTGATGGTTATGTTAGAGTATTTACTTGGAACTTCAAATCATATTTGGCTCCAGTTATTTGGTGTGATGATTGAGTATTTTTTTGAACGTTTTATAGAAGATGAAAGGGTGGTCGCTGTCTCATTTTATCACATAGAGAATCCACAATTTGCATCAAATATGATATTGGAGCTTCCACAATTGGGCTCAGATTCTCCTAATTCTTCTCAATTAATCTATAACAGAGTAACAAATAGCATTGGTCTATTGAAGAAATCATCTAACATTAGTTACCTCTGTTTATATCTTTCCTATCGATAATATGCTAAATAAGATAATCACTAATCAAATAATCATTCTGTTTCGGGTACTGAAAGACAGCCACTTTCTCAAGGAGTATTGTCATATTTGCAAGTTAACTCTGTTGATTCTTGCATTGATATTGATATAGAGGACTTTGACTTTCTTTACATGTGAAACTAATATGTTATATTCATTGGTTGTTTATTGGTTTTGTGTTTACAGATTTCCCCCAGGAAAAGTGCAGCTTCCTATAGGTACTTTTTCATCAAATTGTCTTTCTATCTGTGTCAAAGAATTGTTTAACATAGGAAATCTGTTTCATAGAATTTGTGAATTCCATTTTCTCCTTCATATAAAGTGAATTATTTGAAAAGAAAAATCTCATGAAAAACTAGGTACTCTATTTGTGTATTTTGCCTGGCATTTCCAAGTAATCTTCTTTTAGATAAATGTATTTGCTCATAAAACTATATCCTATCTGCACTTAGATCTTATGTAAATTAAGTTGAGGTGATGATACTTACTCCCAATAATTACTATATGCTCCAACTAGGGCTGATGAGTGGAAAAGATGCGGATGGAAACAAAAGCCCTCTTATTTAACCTCCGCCACAGAAGGAGTAGATGAATTTTATTGTATAATAATATGAATAAACAACACTGAGTGAGTGAGTGAGTGAATATATATATATATATATATATATTGTCTTCTAATGTGTATTATAGTACATAGTTACCTTGAACAAAACAAAGATGTTAGTATGAATTAGAGTAGACCAATCTAATCTCATCTTCTTGTATTAGACAAGTAGAAATAATAAACGAATTAAATGAAATAGGTTGTGAAGGGTAGAAGAGAAGAGAAGAGAGAATGCGCGTGCAGTGAGTGAGAGGGAGGACCAGCTATGTTATGCTACATGACAGGACAACTGAGATGCACTCGTGCACACGCTATATACGTGGAACTTTCATTACTGCTGCTGCTGCAGAAGCATAAATGAAGCAAACAGATTTGCAGATTATATATAGGTTTGGGTTTGGGTTTGGGTTGGGTTTTTTGGCTTAGGGGACCGACCTATGTATGTAGATTATCAACCACTAAACTTCATATTTTTTTTAGAGGATAAACTGAAAAATGGAGTGAACAGAGCATATCAGTCATGCTCATTGTATTGCACTCGGCAAATGCATTCAGCATTTTTCTCATTCATAAACTTTTTCAAAACACACAACCACAACAGTAACTTGCTTGAGGACTCTATTTACAAAACCACAACAATAACCTGCTTGTGAATAGTAAAGAAATATAGACTAGTGTCTGATTGTGATCTGTTTTGAGGGGCCAGAATGCTGATAACTTGCGTGCATTTTCAATCAAATGCATAAACTTGGGAGGCATCATCAAGTTGGCAGTTCCAGCATGACAGGAAATGGCCCTTAAATAGTGTGGTATTAGTGCTAATAGATAGGACTACCCCTTTGGTTTTAGTTTTACAATTTTGCTGTGTTAGATTCGGTTTTCTGCTCGCTCTAACTGCTTACTTCCATTCATCTTGATTCAACAACTTTATCAAGATTTTCGTGGCGAAAAGGTTTCGACATCAATGAAACAAAGAATCCACAAACCCCATCAGATAATGTTTACACTCAATGTGAAATTCCGCCAAGATTCAATACGATTACTCACAAGTATTCTCCTTGTGCTGCGTAAGAGAAGAAATGTTCCCCACTCTAGTATTTTCTCTCTTTAGTCATTCTTTGCTTCTACTCAGTTGGTTACTTTAGATTCAGGATTCTCTTGTTTCTGATTGTTTGGCATTATATCATTATGGTTACATGCAACTTGCCAATTGAAGAGATGAATATTTAAAAAATATCACAAAAGATCCTTGTTTTTAGATGTTCATAATGGAGGTTTTTGGGAAACCCAGTTATTTGATTAGACTGTGGATGTTGTCGCTTTCTGTAAAGTATGGAAATCCACTTCTTTACAAGTTTGTGAATTGGTTTTGCCTAAGAAATGGAATTATTTACTTGTTTATGTATTGGCTTTGCTTAACAACTTGAAATTATGGGAAAGGACTGTCTTTGCTTACAATTTTTCCGCTTCCTCTGTTCTGCTTCTTTTTTCTCAATTCTAACTGTTGTTATCAAATTGGACCTCTGCTATGTACTGATAGAAGTTGAAAATAAACCTCAAGTGCATTCAGAAGATTAGGCAGTCAGTCTTTCTTGTGTCTGCTTTTAGGAATGCAGTTTGGTATATTGATTGTCACCAGAATTAATGCACAAGAGACGTGATAAAGAAAAGAAATGAGATGCAGATGATAGAGGGTATCCAAGATTGTCAGGCTTTGTATTGTATGTGGTTGTTTATAAGTGACAGTCACTTATCAATGCAGATGATCGATCAACATTGTTGTGTTGTGTTGTGTTGTGTTGTGTTGTGTTGTGTTGTGTTGTGTTGTAGGTTAATTCAGCTTATGTCTTGTCTTCGTTGAATTGCCTAGGCGACCAGCTGCTAATAAATATCGTATGTAGAATTTGTGCACTCTATTTCATATTTAGCATTTTGATTGAGCTTTATTTTACTTTATTTGCAGGGAATAATGCACAAGGACCTAGGAGTTTAGAGTATGCAATGGAGAATGTTCAATATGAATCTGTCAGAGCATTTCACTAACACTGCATGAACAACTTTGGATTGTCTGGATGTTGGTGACCAGACCTGATTGTACTTTTGATTTTGTTATTGCAACGACTATGTTACTGTTTTCATATGAGCAGTTACGTTGAAAGAACCTGTAAATTTTGTTGATGTTGGTCTTGTTATTGTAATGACTAAGTTGATTCTAATATTTTCAATTAGATATGTGCTAAGTCATTAGCTGAATAGCACCTTGAAGGGTAAAAGCATGTTTTTTTTGTAAGTTGGGCATTTTTTTTTGTAAGCTGTAAGAGATTAAACTGAATAAAATTTCCATTTTGTCATAGTATCAACTTCACTCTTCTGTGTTGTTCAAAGATTTTGCAAGAATCATGTAGTGACAATATTTTCAATAGTATAATTTATTATGTGATGCTAATTTATACAATTGCTTCTTCTAACAAAAATCAGCATCATGCACTATGTGATTCTCTTTACAATTAGTATCATATTTGTTGAGATGCAAATTTGTAAAGTTGAATCATTTAGTAAAAATTAGTATCATTTGGCTAATGATACTAATTTTAAGTATGTGATTCTCTTTTACAATTAGTATCATCTTTGTTGAGATGCAAATTTGTAAAGTTGAATCATTTAATAAAAAATAGTATCATTAGCCAAATGATACTAATTTTAAGTAGTATCACTTTCAACATGATTCTAAATTTAGGATCACCAAGAATAATATCATTTGATAGGCGATTATAATATTTTCAGCTACACTTCAAAACAGTTACAAAAACATTGTTTTGGTGTAGTGGACTGCTCCGGCTCTGACTGGTTCATTTGATCGACCAGTTGAGAATGGAACTTTGTAAGAGTGGACCAGTTGAACATGATTGTATGCAAAGATCTTTCAATGGTCAATTCCGAAACATAGACACATAAACATTCCTTGATCTAGAATGAGTTTTAATTTTTATTTCTTAAGCTTGGATAGTCCTCCTAATTTTCTCATTTTCATTACTGAGTCTCCATTATTCTCATGAATTTTCACTTGTGGAACTGATTAACATAATAACAAATCATTGATTAGTTACAATGAAATCATACCAAGTTCCTTTGCAGAGGATCTGAAAAAGATTGTGTATGAGGATAGGATAGGCAAGTGTTATCTGAGAATGTAACAATGAAATTTTTTTTTCCAGGTTTGGGGATCCTAAATAACCCCGCTTGCCTTCCAAAAAAAAAAAAAAAAACATAATAACAAATCATTGATTAGTTACAATAATTCCAACAGCTTAAATCTTTTACAGATGAATCAAAGTTTGAAGTATGTTAGAGCCGATATCCCATCGAGTCCTCCATGGTAGTGTGTCGTACACAGTATTGCAAAGTGGTTTCATTGTAAATTGGAGGATTGGTCCCTGATATCAACACCTTGATCGGCCCAGATTTAAGTGGATTATTAGACATAAGCTGCATCAGGAAAATAAAACAAAAAAAAAAATTTATCAGAAAAACAAGTATTGTAATAAGTGACAGTCATCCATGATATATATATATATATATATATATATATATATATATATATATATATATATCCAGAATCATTTCTGTTGTGAATATAATTATATTGAGTGAGGCTAGGGAACCAGGTTTCACAACAAGATTTTGCAACCAGGATGTATCATCAGATAAAGTTTTTTACAACCTTGAGATACACAAACACTTTGGAGATTTCATCATATTTTCAAGATCACGTCACGTCACCCTGGTTGAAAAAACCTGGTTTCCTAGCATTTTCGAATTATATTACAAATTAGAAACAACTTGCCAGTAGAAGATCTTCAATATTTACTAGTATAGCTTGATTCCTAGGAGGGAGATCAACCCATTGATTTTTATTAAGCACTTACAGACTTCCCATTTGATTTTGTGGAAGGATGGTGAGGAAGTCATTGTCAGCGTGCTTAACATTTCCCATGGTCTGGTTCAGGGCATGTTGGGTAATATTGACCAATAAGTGACATTGCCTATGTGCAACCATGTTGTTTAGATTGTTGGCATATAAAGCCTAAGAGCTTCTGATACTAATTTGAAAAACGTGGTTGCCAATCTTCTTGTTGCATGTTCTGCGTATTTGATAATTACATCTCTGCATATTGAGACCACTGAGATATTGATGTGGTAAGGTTGTTCAGTGCAATCAAAGATTGTAAATTAGAATGATATGATATTACACAGTATCTCAATAGTATAGCACTCTATATGATGGGACATCTAATTGAAGTCCAATATCATTGTCCATTGGCTTCGAGAATTGATATTTATTTTCTTATAATAGCTTTGAGAATTGATATTTTCGCCTATAACTGATAAAAATACCACAATTTTTGAAAGGCTTCTCATTGACAAACCTCGAAATCCTAATTTATGTTCATGTAAAATGAGATACCTCCGTACACCTCTTCAGGGTCAACATACCCAGGAGCCATACAAAATTTATGAGGCATTTCCATAGTGGAATAAATAGATTGCCACAGGAGAAGAGAAATTGAAAAGATAGAGAAATCATACTCCAAAATATCCAGCTATAACGCTAGACCACTTAACATTAGGATAAGTGTATTACATTATTTTTACTATGAAATAAATTTTCGTTCCTGACTTGTTATTGTGTAACCATGCATGATACCAATTTTAATTTTGCATTTATTATGCACTTAAGTCTCCTTTATGCACATATTATGCAAATCACAATTATTTTTTTTAAATATGGTCTTTCTAATGCTCTGATTTAAGCTGAAACTTTGGGGATATGCTATGGATTTATGCCAGAAGCAAAACTGATAAGTCCTTCACTGTTTTTTTACTATGTTTTTTTTTATCTGCATCAACTTGTGTTGTTTAGAAATCACAATGTCATGCTTGTCTGACTTTCTGTTATCCATTGTTTCCAATAATATAGTGACTAGACTTGTTCGTTTTAGCCAAAGCTGAAGATCCATAAGTTCCCAAAAGAAATTGTAGCTCTATTATAGGATCTGGGCACTTTGCACCAGCTAAACCTGTTAGAGAGAGGCAAAAAGTTGTGTTATCTAATTTCTCTATATTTCAATTTAATTTTGACATAGGACAATGAATTTTTTTTTCAATTAAATCTGTAGCATACTTGTATAATACCCGTGCCGTTGGCACTCCACAGTTTTTTTTTTTTTTTTCTTTCTTTGCTAAATATCTTATACTGAATACCCCGCCATCACCCCACTTTGCCATCAATAAGTTTTGAAGTGCAAGTTTTTTAATTTTTAATTTTTTTGTTTGTTAAAAACAATTCATTTAGGCGATCTCTGATTTGAAGCATATCCTTTAGTTGTGAGAAATTTGTCAAAAGAGTGATTTTTTGAGGGAAAGTACTATGCATATACTTAGATTCATTCTTCGGATCATAACCGAATAATCGAATTATCACTATAAATCTCTAAATAAATTTGCAAACTCCAAATTTCAAACAGACCCCATCCCAATTATGGAGCTCAATTAATATGAGCAAAACATGATCAACAACAACAACAACAACAAAACCCCCAATTATAATTTGATATAAAAGACTAAAAAAATACTTCAAAAAAATCCACAGAAATAATATTTCTTCAATTGTGAGGTAAGTATATTACCTTTCCTATGTTAGGTCACTGAGCTTCTTCACAAACAGTATTAAGCTTCAAGCTTGACAAAGACTCTTTCACCTCCTCATACTTGTCCCCTTGTGGTGCTTTCGAAGAAGAATCTTCAAAAATTTTCACTGAATTGGGCAAAACATTTGGAAGAGAAGAAGAAGAAGAAAGAAGATTAAAGCAAATGTGAGGAAGAACCCATTTGATGATGAAGATCTCAAATCGAGTCAACCAAGTTCTTCCTCTATTTAGTGAAGAAGAAGAAGAGCGGAAAAACTCTCTTTGATGATGAAGATGATGATGGAGTTAGCACTTTCACTCCCACTTCTAAAGAACCGTTATTAAATAAGATTAAAAAAAAATTAGAAACTCACCGGTGCATTTTTTCTTACTAAACCCGCTCAAAACCAGTCTCGGCCCAGGAACACAGACCACTGCATCTTCAAAAGTTGCTTGCTTGTCGCTCAAAGATCGATCTTGATTGAGAACTGACGACGTCATCTTCGCCAGATCTTCATCGCAAACCCTAATCGAATGGAGCAAGCTTATGGGGTTCGGTTGAAATCAGAACTGGAGCCTTGGTTCTGTCCCATCGAATGGACCATTCTGAGTTCGAAAATCGGCAAGATCTTGGGATCTGACAATGGGATTGTGAAATGAATCGGTTGCAGCAAGCTTATGGGATTCGGAGGAGTCAAGAAAGTTGAGGTCCCAGAAACCTTTCTTCTCCCTTTGCCCGAGTGAGATGAAGAATCAAGGGAGAAGAAAAAGGAAGTTGGGTGATGGCAATCTGGAATCGCAGAGCGTGAACAACCCTTGTGAGACAACCTTGTGGAGGTGCGAAGAGTCTGAGGAAAGCATCGGGCTTCAAAAAATTTCACTCAAGTTTTGCCAAAGGTATAACTTTGCCACGTAGGACATATAGACTGTCTACAGTGTCCATAAACAGTAAAAAAACCTCTTTGAATTGTAAGAAAGATTGTGATATTGCTGTAGACGCAGAGAGATTATGAACATGTCATCCCAAACATTCTTGCGTAGTCAGATTCACAAAAGTAACTCATATTTCTTCTAAGTTGCAACTCTGGTTTCTACTTTTGCAATTTTTTATGGAGTTAGGAAACCTTCTTTGTATAAACTTGGGTAATTCCATAATGCGATCTGTCCCAGTTGCAAAATTTAGATTAAATGGAATTTTCATTGCAAGAAATCAGTTGTCACTTTTTCACTTCTTTTTTTCCTTCTTGTTTTGGTTAGTTCTTATTAATGATTTTTGATTTGGTAAAATTGTTTACTTCCTTTTGTAAAAAGACTAGTATAATACCAGTGCCGTTGGCACTCCACAGTTTTTTTTTTTTTCTTTCTTTGCTAAATATCTTATACTGAATACCCCGCCATCACCCCACTTTGCCATCAATAAGTTTTGAAGTGCAAGTTTTTTAATTTTTAATTTTTTTGTTTGTTAAAAACAATTCATTTTGGCGATCCCAGATCTGAAGCATATCCTTTAGTTGTGAGAAATTTGTCAAAAGAGTGATTTTTTGAGGGAAAGTACTATGCATATACTTAGATTCATTCTTCGGATCATAACCGAATAATCGAATTATCTCTATAAATCTCTAAATAAATTTGCAAACTCCAAATTTCAAACAGACCCCATCCCAATTATGGAGCTCAATTAATATGAGCAAAACATCATCAACAACAACAACAACAACAACAACAAAACCCCCAATTATAATTTGATATAAAAGACTAAAAAAATACTTCAAAAAAATCCACAGAAATAATATTTCTTCAATTGTGAGGTAAGTATATTACCTTTCCTATGTTAGGTCACTGAGCTTCTTCACAAACAGTATTAAGCTTCAAGCTTGACAAAGACTCTTTCACCTCCTCATACTTGTCCCCTTGTGGTGCTTTCGAAGAAGAATCTTCAGAATTTTTCACTGAATTGGGCAAAACATTTGGAAGAGAAGAAGAAGAAGAAAGAAGATTAGAGCAAATGTGAGGAAGAACCCATTTGATGATGAAGATCTCAAATCGAGTCAACCAAGTTCTTCCTCTATTTAGTGAAGAAGAAGAAGAGCGGAAAAACTCTCTTTGATGATGAAGATGATGATGGAGTTAGCACTTTCACTCTCACTTCTAAAGAACCGTTATTCAATAAGATTAAAAAAAAATTAGAAACTCACCGGTGCATTTGTTCTTAGTAAACTCGCTCAAAACCAGTCTCGACCCAGGAACACAGACCACTGCATCTTCAAAAGCTGCTTGCTTGTCGCTCAAAGATCGATCTTGATTGAGAACTAACGACGTCATTTTCGCCAAATCTTCATCGCAAACCCTAATCGAATGGAGCAAGCTTATGGGGTTTGGTTGAAATCAGAACTGGAGCCTTGGTTCTCTCCCATCGAATGGACTATTCTGAGTTCGAAAATCGGCAAGATCTTGGGATCTGACAATGGGATTGTGAAATGAATCGGTTGCAGCAAGCTTATGGGATTCGGAGGAGTCAAGAAAGTTGAGGTCCCAAAAACCTTTCTTCTCCTTTTGCCCGAGTGAGATGAAGAATCAAGGGAGTAGAAAAAGGAAGTTGGGTGATGGCAATCTGGAATCGCAGAGCGTGAACAACCCTTGTGAGACAACCTTGTGGAGGTGCGAAGAGTCTGAGGAAAGCATCGGGCTTCAAAAAATTTCACTCAAGTTTTGCCAAAGGTATAACTTTGCCACGTAGGACATATAGACTGTCTACAGTGTCCATAAACAGTAAAAAAAACCTCTTTGAATTGTAAGAAAGATTGTGATATTGCTGTAGACGCAGAGAGATTATGAACATGTCATCCCAAACATTCTTGTGTAGTTAGATTCACAAAAGTAACTCATATTTCTTCTAAGTTGCAACTCTGGTTTCTACTTTTGCAATTTTTTTATGGAGTTAGGAAACCTTCTTTGTATAAACTTGGGTAATTCCATAATGCGATCTGTCCCAGTTGCAAAATTTAGATTAAATGGAATTTTCATTGCAAGAAATCAGTTGTCACTTTTTCACTTCTTTTTTTCCTTCTTGTTTTGGTTAGTTCTTATTAATGATTTTTGATTTGGTAAAATTGTTTACTTCTTTTTGTAAAAAGACTAGTATAATACCCGTGCCGTTGGCACTCCACAGTTTTTTTTTTTTTTTTTCTTTCTTTGCTAAATATCTTATACTGAATACCCCGCCATCACCCCACTTTGCCATCAATAAGTTTTGAAGTGCAAGTTTTTTAATTTTTAATTTTTTTGTTTGTTAAAAACAATTCATTTTGGCGATCCCTGATCTGAAGCATATCCTTTAGTTGTGAGAAATTTGTCAAAAGAGTGATTTTTTCAGGGAAAGTACTATGCATAGACTTAGATTCATTCTTCGGATCATAACCGAATAATCGAATTATATCTATAAATCTCTAAATAAATTTGCAAACTCCAAATTTCAAACAGACCCCATCCCAATTATGGAGCTCAATTAATATGAGCAAAACATCATCAACAACAACAACAACAACAAAACCCCCAATTATAATTTGATATAAAAGACTAAAAAAATACTTCAAAAAAATCCACAGAAATAATATTTCTTCAATTGTGAGGTAAGTATATTACCTTTCCTATGTTAGGTCACTGAGCTTCTTCACAAACAGTATTAAGCTTCAAGCTTGACAAAGACTCTTTCACCTCCTCATACTTGTCCCCTTGTGGTGCTTTCGAAGAAGAATCTTCAGAATTTTTCACTGAATTGGGCAAAACATTTGGAAGAGAAGAAGAAGAAGAAAGAAGATTAGAGCAAATGTGAGGAAGAACCCATTTGATGATGAAGATCTAAAATCGAGTCAACCAAGTTCTTCCTCTATTTAGTGAAGAAGAAGAAGAGCGGAAAAACTCTCTTTGATGATGAAGATGATGATGGAGTTAGCACTTTCACTCCCACTTCTAAAGAACCGTTTTTCAATAAGATAAAAAAAAAATTAGAAACTCACCGGTGCATTTGTTCTTAGTAAACCCACTCAAAACCAGTCTCGGCCCAGGAACACAGACTACTGCATCTTCAAAAGCTGCTTGCTTGTCGCTTAAATATCGATCTTGATTGAGAACTGACGACGTCATCCTCGCCAGATCTTCATCGCAAACCCTAATCGAATGGAGCAAGCTTATGGGGTTCGGTTGAAATCAGAACTGGAGCCTTGGTTCTGTCCCATCGAATGGACCATTCTGAGTTTGAAAATCGGCAAGATCTTGGGATCTGACAATGGGATTGTGAAATGAATCGATTGCAGCAAGCTTATGGGATTCGGAGGAGTCAAGAAAGTTGAGGTCCCAAAAACATTTCTTCTCCCTTTGCCCGAGTGAGATGAAGAATCAAGGGAGAAGAAAAAGGAAGTTGGGTGATGGCAATCTGGAATCGCAGAGCGTGAACAACCCTTGTGAGACAACCTTGTGGAGGTGCGAAGAGTCTGAGGAAAGCATCGGGCTTCAAAAAATTTCACTCAAGTTTTGCCAAAGGTATAACTTTGCCACGTAGGACATATAGACTATCTACAGTGTCCATAAACAGTAAAGAAACCTCTTTGAATTGTAAGAAAGATAGTCATCTATTAATGCTTTATCCGATACAGAGGGCAAAGTAATATCATTAGCCAAAATCACAAACCCAAAAGCTTCTATGAAAAAAGCCATATTATTAATCAAAGACAAGCCAAACCACGCCACTTGAGTTGACAAAAATTAAGTGAATGCACCATATTACCTCCCTCAGTGCTACCATACATGTCAATCATTTAGAAAAATGTTAGTTATTATCTGACTAATATGTTTGGCTAGAACCTCTAGTTAGAGGTAGCATGTGCATACCATCACAGACTAGCAAAAGTTTGATAAGACATTTACCTCTAGCTAGAGGTTCCCTCTTAATAAGAGGTTAGACGTCTAACCTCTAATTTGATACAGCCTCTTCCATGTATGCAAGTTCTGATCCAATCTTTTGAATTGACAGATTGAGCACTTATTCATTCCTTCTGACCTGCATTCTCTTGAGCTCTCATGTCACTATTTTGACACTCTTTAGTTGACCATTCTATTTGCCAAAAATTTAACAGCAACGAAAGTTTCTTAAGAACAAAAGTAGTTGGACCTCCTTTGATTTCTGAATATGCAATTGTTTCTAGTCACCAGAATAAGCTTCATAACTGTTGAAAGACTTTGAAAGTTTTGAAAAACATCAACCTGGAATGAATGATTTCATGATTTTGAAAAAAAATGTTCAGTAAGGCTTTCAAAAGAGTATAAAGGAACTTCTTGCCATTTTATTTTATTTTTATTTTTCAATTTTAATTTCCAGGCCATGGAAATCTTTATAAGCTTTGGCAAAATTTTCATTTTGAGAAGTCCCAATTTGGAGAATCAGATGTCATTCTAGAGCTTTGCAGCATTGATATAATGATACAAGTTTTGGCATCCCCAAGATAGAACTGAAGGAGAGGCAATTCCCAAATGATTATATTTTCAGTTTTATGGTAGAATTTATCAAGAGATTGGAGATTTTTAGGAGAGAGTCTAGAAGAGCTTTCAGTGAGGTGCCTATGATTTAGAAATTAGAACCCAATGTTCTTCCCAAACATTTATGTGGTTTCCTGAGCCAAGTTGCCATGAGTAAGAATTGTAACAAACGGATGATAATTTTTTTGAACCCTCTAGCTTTGAATGATAAATTTTGCCTAGATAACTTAGTTTTTCTTGAATTATAAGGAACATACAACTTCCAAGGCTTTTAATTAAAAGGATCGATTTAGGACTTAAGAGATACCTCAAGGATTTATTCCTTGCTTACACTGAAGGGATATTAGTCCCCGGGATTTGGTGCACAAATGAAGAAAGTGTGCCAGCTCCAAAAGTCTCTCTATGATAGTTTTAGGCAATTTATAGCTAAGCATAGAATAGAATGGAATAACTACTGCAACACCTTTTACCATGATTGTTCTACTAGCTTGTGAGTCTGAGAGGAAATTCGTCTTCCAGGAATCTAATCTCCCTTGAACCTTTCTCACTAAATACCCAAAATCTTTAGCTTTCAATTTAGAGAACAAAATAGGAACCCAAAATATTTTGCATCCTGCTTCAATATTGTACAATCTGCCATGAAATCCCTAAGCATCTTAGCATCTCTGAGATTAACTTCAAGAGAAATACACAACACGATATACGATTTATCATAATTGATACATGCCTTGAGGAACTACAATAATATATCTAGAATTCTTTTGATCTGAGCAGATTCCTCAAGGGAGGCTGTAGTATCTGGGTTTTTCAAAAAAAAAACACTTTCGGGCAGAGGTGTACTCAGTAGAGGTGGTGGGGTCACATAGCCACCCACCCTTTAAGAGAAAACCGACCCCTCCCCCCCTTTTCTTCTTCTCTCTCTTTTCTTTTTTTTTTCTTTTCGTTCCAATGAGCGACGCGACGAGCTCTTCGTCTTTTGTCCAGCAGATTTTCGGTGGTTTTGTGGATTTTTCTCCCCCAAGCTCACGTCCTCCTCCTCATTTCTTCCTATCTTCCTTCCCCTCTTCATTTCTCTGTGGGTTTTCGCAAAAAAAAAAAAACAAATCAGTTTTCATTTGGGTTTGGGGTTTGATTGGTTTCCATAGCTCCGATCAGCCGTGTTGGGGCCTTGGTGGCTTCATTGGGAGCCCTTAGAACCGACATGCAAGGTTGATTTTGGGGTTGGCCGAAATTTTTCAAAAAATCAGGGTGCATGTTTGTTTGGAGGGTTCTTCGACGTGAATCCGGGCTTTGGGTGCGTGGGTGAGCCTCACTTTCGTGACTCCGAGTGTCCTTAGACTCATTTGCGGGCTGTTGTGCAGTTTGGAAGCGATCAGACCGGAGTAGGGAGGGTTTTGGCGTGTTTTCGCCAAACTTTGGGTTGCGGCGGGGTGTTTGCTGAATTTTTATTGCCTGTAAGTTTTTCTTTCAGTCACGCGCCGCTTGTAATTTTTTTTTTTCAGTTTTCGGCTAGTTTAATCATTTTCGAGTCCGCCTTGCAGTTTTAAAATTTATGTGGTCCCGCATTCGTGGTTTTGCAAGTTAGGAGCTTCGACCGATAGGAATTGGGTTTTGAAAATTCATTCCACCCAGGTGAGTGGAATTATAATATTTATTTTGATAAATAATAATTTGAAATCCTGAATTTAATTTTTACATTATACCGTCAATTGTGTATAATTGAATCCAAATCCGAAATTCGGGGTTTCAGATATTTCGAGGATTGTGTTAGTTATTTTTGAATGAATTATGCATTGGATTTTCGGAAAGCATGATATACTTGAATGAAATCGAATAATGAAGGAATTTTGGTGTGATTAGGCTTTGGTGTAATGACATTGGACTTGTATGCTTCGTTTTCGAGTTTGCATAGTATGTCATGTTTTACCGTGGATTTCCGAGTCTTGAGCATGTATGATAATCGACTCGAATAAATTTATTGTGGTGAATTGGGTCATGTTGGGACCCTGGCATAGTCGTGGTTTTATAAAAATTGCTGAATTGTTTATGATTGCACGTCTGTACCTTTGGTTATGTACAGACTTGTCATTTGTGCATGTGGATAGTAGTATAAGTGTCTTTACCCCACTATAATGCCTGTTGTGCCGGTGCTTAGGAGCTTGCTCGCATCGTGAGTTGGATGGTGCTTGAGATGACTCGCACCTGACATTGTGGACGCTATTGCATGTGGTAAGCTTGCTGAGGTGCGGTGAGCTCCCGCACGCACTTGCCACTACAGAGTGCAGTAGGACGGGTCCCGAAGGACGTGCTTTGGAGATTACTCGCTTTCCCTCCCAGCACGCTTGAGTTTGATTGTGTTAGGTTGGCCGTGTTAGGCCAGTCGTTTGGGATGTTGGAGTTTGTATCCTGGCAGATGACACCCCATTAGGATACAAACAAGCCCGAAGTGGTACTGGTGCACGTTGTGGGATGTTTCTGGGTGAGACACATTCGTAGGGTATGCGGATACCTACGATATGAGACACTTATACAGAATTTTACAGATTTTTTGGTTTCAACCTGATTGCTATACCTAGGAGACTAGGAAGAATTATGAGATTGTCTTTATTTCCATCGCTTGATATTTACCATGTTTGAATCACGTGTACTGATCGGCATATATCGTAGACTTGTAGATATTGTTGAATCTGAAATGCTTGTGTTGTTGCTTGTTACTTATCATTTATTGTCTGGCATGAATTTTCCTGGTATAGTATTCTGTTGTTTGTATTTAGTTCACTCGCACCAGCTAGCTTTGTGCTTTGCTGACCCCTCAAGGGGTGTGCTTCTATTGGAGTGCAGGCAGTGTTGGCGTTCCTGCTGAGCGTGGCGCGTAGGCCCCGTTTTCCGATGTAGGCGCATTTTGTGGTGTTTGGTCGTGTCCACCCTGTACGGGTATGTTTTGCTTCCTCTGTGTTTCAGATGTACTATATGGTTATACTAGATGTTTGTATACTGGTTTTGTCGCTATGACTCTAGCGGGGCGAATCAAATATATACTTATTTTGTTCAAATTTTATTGTAGTTTTTATTTCCGTTTCATTCTCGTATCAAGAATGTGTTATATTATGATGTTTTGTGGCCGATTACGATCCGCCTGTGTTACGGTTTAGTTCACGCATCGGCACGCTGCGATTCCCATGGCGGGTCGGGGCGTGACAGCGCTTGGTATCAGAGCCATTGTTTACTGGTTCACATAGAACATCATCGTATACCACTTTCTAGAGTGGATTGGGTAGAGGAGTTAGGACTTTTGTTGTGTTGTTTGATGTATGGTATGCGTGTTTTCTTTTTCGTCGAGGTTGTTTGGTGATGGCACGTGGTAAGAGATCCCAGGGTGAGGGATTAGGCACTGCTGGAGAGGATGTCTCTCAGGCTTTTATGGAAATGATGACCCAGTTGGCACAGAATATGAGGCAGGGCAGTCAGTCAGAGGATCCGTTTACTCGGCGCAACAGGGATTTCGTCAGCTTGGGTGGTGAAAGATTTGATGGTACTGGAGATTCTCTAGCTGCGGATCGGTGGATCCGTAAGGTAGAGCTCATATTTGAGAGGTTGGTGCTGACACCTATACAGCATACTGAGTTAGCAACACACCAGTTTGACGGAGAGGCTATGTATTGGTGGGATTCAGTGAGGCAGAGCCGTGATGTGTCAGAGATGCAGTGGGATACATTTTGCCAGGTGTTTGAAAAACATTTTGTTCCTGATTCTGCCAGAGCTGAGATAGTGGACAGGTTTCTACATTTACAGCAGGGTTCTAGATCTGTTTTTGAATACTTGGCCGAGTTTACACAGTTGAGCCGCTATGCCACTTGTTTTATAAATACTCCAGAGAAGAAGAACAAGAAGTTTTTGAGTGGTCTGAACCCGTTCCTAAGGAAACAGTTGATGGTGATGATTGATCCTCCTTTTGAGAGATTAGTGGACGTCACTTTGAGTCAAGAGCGAGTGGACGCCGAGTGTAAACAAGAGACTTTGGTTCGACGAGCTAGAGGTTCGGAAAGCAGTCAGAGGTTTGGCCGAGGAAGCCAGACAATTGAGAAGGCACATCAGCCAGAGCGTGCCGCAGTCCAGCAGAGGTTCGGGCAGAGGGGTACTCAGTAGAGGTGGTGGGGGCACATAGCCAACCCACCCTTTAAGAGAAAATCGACCCCTCCCCCCCTTTTCTTCTTCTCTCTCTTTTCTTTTTTTTCTTTTCGTTCCAGTGAGCGACGCGACGAGCTCTTCGTCTTTTCTCCAGCAGATTTTCGGTGGTTTTGTGGATTTTTCTCCCCCAAGCTCGCCTCCTCCTCCTCATTTCTTCCTCTCTTCCTTCCCCTCTTCATTTCTCTGTGGGTTTTCGCAAAAAAAAAAAAAAATCAGTTTTCATTTGGGTTTGTGGTTTGATCGGTTTCCATAGCTCCGATCAGCCGTGTTGGGGCCTTGGTGCACTACACCAAAAGGCATGTTTAGCTACACGGAGGTGGCCACGGCTCTAAACCGTTGGTTTATTTTCCACGGCCAAAAACCGTGGCTATAATGGCCAACGGCCTAAAACCGTGGCTAAAAAAAGGCTTGGCCACGGTTCTAAACCGTTGGTGTGTTTGCCACGGCTTTTAGCCGTGGCTATAGTGCCCAACGGCTTAAAACCGTTGCTAAATTGCACGTGTGTTGCACGTGGATGTGTGGAGAAGTCAATTCGATTTCTCGCGGGCGAAAAAAATTTGGGTTCCCGCTCCATCTCCCCCCAACTCTCGCGAGCGGGAGGGCGAAAGTCATTCCGCGCGTTTTTGGCTCACGATTTCATCTCCTCCCTCAAACGCAACTCTCCCTAACACAAACGCAACACAGCCCTCACAAATGCAGCTCTCCCACTTCGCCTCTCCTCTCGCCGTCACCTCGCCTCGCCTGATTTCTATGCACAAGAGCATAGTGTTTGTATTTGATGATTTTGTTAAATCTTTGATGTGTTTTATCTTCTGATCTAGGGTTTTGGAGGTTTGGGGTTTACTGATTCTACTAAGTTGGGGTCGGGGAGTCACCGACTCACCAATGAATCTCAATTCATCAGATTCAAGTAAAGTTTTAACTTTTATTCCTTTTTCTGTTACAACATTGACACAACACAAAGCTCCCCTTTTAATAAGTCTGCTGTGTTCATATCTTTGAAGTGGGGTTATGTTGATTTTGGTTCTGAAATGAAAAAAATGTCTCTTTTTGTTCTTCTTCAAGTCTCCATTCTTGGTGTTCTGCTGCATGGTGGACTTTTTGCAAGTGCTGCTCATAGTGAAGATGGATCCGAGCAATGGGGTTATGTTAGAGTTCGACCAAGTGAGTTTTAATGCCTCAAAGATTTGATCTTTATTGGTTTTTAGTTTTCCATTATTGAAACTTGTTTGATTTGGTTTTGTTGTGTTTTTTGTAGAAGCACACATGTTTTGGTGGTTGTATAGAAGCCCAAACAGAGTTGAAGATGCTAGTAAACCATGGCCGATTATTTTGTGGTTGCAAGGAGGACCTGTGAGTGCAATTGCTCAATTCACAAAGATTTTAATGAGTTTATGAGAACCCCATTTTCATTTTGATCTGAAAATGGTGTTTTTTTTTGCTGAGACTATAGGGTGCTTCAGGAGTTGGGATTGGAAACTTTGAAGAAGTTGGTCCATTGGATACTGATTTGAAGGCCAGAAATTCAACTTGGTTGCAAAAAGCTGATCTCTTGTTTGTGGTAAGTGAATTCAATTGATGTTAAATTCTAATATTTTCTATATAAATCTTGATTTAGATATGAAATGTGATTGAAAAATGAGAATTTTTTTCTCCATTCATTTTGTGTAAATCTTCAAATTTAACCATGAAATGGGGTGTTTGTAATAATGTGTTGTTCCTTAATCTTTACAAGTTTTTTGTTCTACTTAAATTATGGAATGAAATTGAAAGATGGGATTTTTAAATTTATTTTTGTTCTTGTTCTTGAATTTTTTTTTTTTTTGTGTGTGAAATTTAGGATAATCCAGTAGGGTCAGGGTTCAGTTATGTGGAGGATAAGAATGCATATGTGAAAACTGACAAAGAGGCAGCAACTGATTTAACTACCTTGTTGCAAGAGATCTTCAATAGGAATGAGAGCCTACAAAAGAGTCCTCTTTACATTATTGCAGAGTCTTATGTTTCAAAGAAAGCAAGCGTATTTGCCTTCTCTGAAGTGACAATCATTTAAGCCAATTAATTTTTTTTTCCCTTTTCTATTTGACCATGGTAATTGAATAATTTTTTTTTTGGGCATTTTTTTACCCTTGAAAAATGAAGTCTTCGCAACATTTTATCACTTATTGGGATTTTATGGTCCTGAATAAAAGTAGGTCTATTTATCTTTAACATTTTACAGACATTTCATCTTTGAAGAATGTCAAAATTGAATGTTCCCTATTATGTCAAAGTGATTGATTTATATATATTCATCTAAATGGAATTAGACGAAAATGTTAATTACTTACAAAGATACATGCATGTATGTGTGCGCGTCTCCATATATAAAGAACTCTAAGAAGAAAAAAAGAATATAAACTAAGCTCGGAAAAATGGCCTGTCTTTATTCTCTATTTATCCTGCTATGTTCATCAGTAGTATTGGTTTTGGGTGAAAACAGTTTAACATTTAGCAGAGATGACTTTCCAGCAGACTTTGTTTTTGGCGCGGGAACCTCTTCTTATCAGGTCTGGCTTTGGACTCTAATATCTTCTGAACAATATTCTGATCATTTGTAGTAGCACATCCCGCAATAACCAAACCTGGAAATATCACAATTCGTTGTATGTTTTCAGTATGAAGGAGCAGTAGCAGAGGATGGAAGAACACCCAGCATATGGGACACTTTCACTCATGCTGGTAAATCCGTTTTTGTTCTACTTTCAGAGTAAAGTTTTACTACGTAAATTGCTGACTGAAAATTTAGTTAATGTGATCAGGTTACATGCCTGACAAAAGCAATGGAGATGTGGCATGCGACGGATACCACAAGTATAAGGTGAGACTGACCCTTTTTTTCTCTACTTTTTTGTTTCCCCTTCACGGTGGGTGTGTTTGTGTTGATTTGTTATATTTTGTGGTGTTTATTTGTGTTTCAAGTGTACCCATGCTTATATTTGTTGGATTTGAGATGGGTTTTTTGAAAATAGAGATCAGGGTATTGAAAAATAGTTTAGATGAAGTCAATTGTCTATGAATTTGTTTTCATTGTATTCTATGGTCATATAATTTAAATGGGTATTGTAGAAATTAATAACAAATGCAATAGGCCAGTCAGATTGGTTTTCATCAAATTTAGGCTGTTTATGTTTTGTACTAGAATTCATGGCTTGTTTAGAATAAAGGGTTGGTTCATTATCCAAATAATTTGGTTTTTCTATGCAAGCAATCAATGTCTGTGTGTGTATGTGATCTTCACTGTGACATTGGTATGTATTTCTTTTGATCTAATGGACTCAGTTCTGAAGGAAGTTGAAGTCAATGAAGTATGTAGCTGCTTTGAATCATTTTTCTATTTCAATCTTGATTTGGGAATTTTGATGGATGTTGATTCGATATTGAAGTTGGTTTTAGATAAGAATCAAGAATAATATTAGAAAGTCATTTGATGAAATGGCCGAGGACAAGTCAGTCTGAATGAAATAGGATAACTGAATAGAAATAAGATTAATAGGAACAAATTACAGTAGTTCCCTTAGGAGCTTTCTTACCTGTGCACTCAATATCTGTTTGTGTCTATAATCTTCATTGTGGCATTGGTATATGTTTTTTCTGATCTATAGACTCTGTTTTGATAATCACTGAAGTATGGAACTGCTCTGAATCACTTTGCCAAATCTTGATTTGGGAAACTCGATAGAAATGATTTGATGTTGAAGTTGGTTTTGAATAAGAAGAATCAAGAATGACATTAGGAAGGTGTTTCATGAAATGGGTCTAGGAGTACTATCAGTGTGACAAATGAAAGGAGATCACATAAACTTCGAAGTGTATCCTGAATAAAATAGAATAATAGAAATATGATTAATGTGAACAAATTATGGTAGTTCCCTTAGGAGCTCTGGTTTCAATTGGTAAATCTCTTACAAACTGCATTCCCTTTATTTTTTCAGTCGTTTCTTATTGATCTTAGGAAAATGCATTTACCATTTAGGAAGATCCATTTGTCTCTTTGAAGTTCACAAACACATGAAAGGTATGGTATTTGAACAATTTGATGGTCACAGCTGACACATTTGTGATAAATTTGAAATTTATTTTCCAGGTACCATAGAATTGACACTTCTGTAAAGTTATCTAACATCGTGATTCACATATATGGGCTCTGGGGACTGGTTTAAGACAGTAATTAGCCTAAAGAAAGCGAAGGGAGGTGAAGCAAAACGAATTAAGGTAAACAGATATTTGAATGGTTTTATGTTACACTACTGATTTACCCTTTTGATGCATAGTTTTTTTGGCAATCAGCTTTAGATCTAAGCTTTCCAGTCTGGTTTTGCACAAAATTGTTGCACTGCATGCTCAAGAATAAAAAGGAATTATTTTTAAGAAGTTGAAACATTTTAACGAGTTAATTTTGTTTTGAGAGAATCAAGCATTTTAATGACGCATTCCAATGCGTTAAAAAAGCTTTAGGATCTCAACATTCCATCATATGCTTAGTTAGTTAAGATGTCTTTTCCATCATATGCAAACTGCCTTTTCCAACGTTGAGATGTCTTTTCTACTAGATACGGTGTCTTAACCTGATGTGAGATCTTCTGATTTCTTTATAGTCCTTTCTCCCTTTAGAGGTTCCATGAGTTTTGGGTTAGGTTGGATCATATTATTGTAAATATATTCTTTTTTGGAAACTCAATAATCTAATTCTTCTGGCTTACTAGTTTTTTTTGGGGTTATCATGTCTACACTTGGCATGCCAATGACTGTTAGCATTCTCAGTTTTTTTTTACTGTTCAAATCTATGTTGGCACTTGATTGATACAGGGATCTTCAAAAAAAGAAAAATCCATTGAAACTTGAGACAAAGCTTCATGACTTGGAGGTAATACAAGTTTCTTACTCGGAAGTCCCATAGTGATCTCTCACACAAACTCCATCCATGTTTGCAGTTGCTCTAATTTCTAATCAATTCTTTTGATACTCATACATGAATATAACCATTCTTTTGTATTCCTTAAGATGTAGTAGTCCAAACTGTACAGATTAGTTCATGGACCAATTCAAGTTCTCTTATACACTGAGAAAACACCGATTTTAGGCTTTCATTGATAATGTTTTAAGAATTATCAACACCAGTTCTTCTCCTCATAGTTTATCCTACTTATCATAGGTTGTGTTACTGTAATTGTTCCTAGCCTCTCGAGTTCTGTGTTAGAGTCCGTTATTTGTTCAAGTTCTTTGGTTTTGTCAGTCCTCTATTTCCTTGTTTTGTCATTGTTCAAAAGGTGTATCCAAGCTATATATCATGGAAGAAACGTTTGTACCCTTTCGTGGGATAAAAAATGACCTCAAAGAAAGACTGTTGTGCTACAAACAAGACTGGACTGGTGACATCCG
Source organism: Berberis vulgaris (assembly GCA_963556465.1). Taxonomy (NCBI): domain Eukaryota; kingdom Viridiplantae; phylum Streptophyta; class Magnoliopsida; order Ranunculales; family Berberidaceae; genus Berberis; species Berberis vulgaris. The sequence continues at coordinate 61,980,921 of OY747128.1, forward strand.
TGCGGGTTTCAGGTCTGTGTACCTCATCTTCGTTTTTGAACATGATAATGCCTTTTGTTATGATGGTAGATGTTAACATATGGGTTTACTCGATGAATACTAGTTTGATTTGCTAATAATGTATCCTGATGTTTTTCTTTTACTAAAAGTTTTCTATCACTTACTGTTAAGAAAAACATCATTAATGATGTTTTTACATGATAAGTTATTGAGAGTTTCACTGTATAATCTATGTAATTGATGCCATATGTAAATTGACATCCATTTTGTGATTCAGGATTCTTGCGCCAACAACATACATATTCTTTGCTTTAGCAATTCCAGTTATATCATTTGGCGAGCAACTTGAAAGAAATACATGTAGGATAATGCTAGCAGATCTCTTTGTTTCCATTTTCTTTCCCAGTTATAATGGAAGGAGGTATGACATGTACACTTATTCATTATTGCAGATGGATCTTTAACTGCAGTGCAGACACTTGCATCGATAGCCATATGTGGCATCATACACTCAATTATTGGAGGACAACCACTCCTTATACTTGGTGTTGCTGAGCCAACAGTTCTTATGTATACAATCATTTTTTTCTGACATTTACATAACTTTTATGTTTGGTATTTTCTCGGGAAAAAAAGAGGTTTGTTCAAATTGCTGATGATGTTTATGGTTCTACAGATCCAACTTTGAAGCGAAAGTGTCGAAACTTTGCGAGCTTGGTTTTGGGAGGGATGCAGTAGTTCAAGCACTAAAACTATTCAATGGCAATGAGGAATAGGCTGCTGGGTACCTATTCAGTGGTTAGAAACAGTATGTACATTCTTTATCTAGAATGTGTTTCTTTCCTCTTCTTCTTACTTTTTTTTTTGTTCAGCATAATAAGCTATAACAGGCTCCATTCCCTGTGAAGTATAATAAGCTATACAGAATGTGTTAATCCTGTGAAGCATGTGAAGTATAAGTTTTTTTAGGCGTTCGTGCTCATAACAATTGAAGTTCTATCTAGCCACAGTGTCTAAAGGGTGAATTAGCATGTTTCAAAATCTGAAAGGTGAAAACTAGAGTGATTGCAAACTTGATGGTCAGGTGGTGGATGATATACAACAATCGCGACTGATTTATTTTCTAATAGTATGCAATAACATGATGCTTGGGATTTAGAAACAACTTTGTTTGCAAATGGACACATCTTCCAATTGTATGGTTGATTAAACTAAGTAGGCTCGATTTGTGGATGGTTTGATCAGTATGCTAAAAGACAACATGTAATTTCACTGGCTGGTTTAATGTGCCTACTTGGATTTTGTACTATAGGGTCTGACTAGACCTGAAAACAAAATTTTATCTTTGTACACACAGAGATGAGCAAAAAGGTTTAATAGTTTCTTCTTTTTCTTATGTCCCATTAGTGTCATTCTTATGTCAGACCCTATACCTGCAAGTACCTGACATAAGAAGGCTTGCATCAGCAATATACCTGCAAGTGAGCACAATCAGCCAGGCCCTCATCTTTGTGACACGATCACGTAGTTGGTCTTTTCGTGAGCGTCTTGGTCTTTTGCTTGTTGTGGCTTTCTTGGTTGCACAGTTGGTGAGTAATTTGTATCAGGCAAATCTTGTTTCCTTTCTAATTTTTTCTTTTCTTGGGCTTATCGACTTTTTCATGTGCAGATTGCTACTCTTATTGCGGTCTATGCTGATTGGGATCAGAAGGTATGGTTCTATTTTCTTCTTTTCCTATGGGTCATTATTTTTCCTAGATATTTTTTGTTTTGACATACATTATTTTGATTTTTATCAGTGTTACGTTTGAATGACATTGATTTTTACCAATCCAAAAGCACCTTGTATGGCCATCTCTCCAGCATTGATTTTTTCTGATGCAGTCAGTTCTCATTGGAGAGTCCCTTCCTGTCACAAAGAGGACAGGAGATGAAGTATTTTTCTAGTTCAACCTGCAAGCAAGGAGAAATCGAGGCCAAACTGCCAATTTCCTAGTGGCAATGTCTTAGGTATACTTTTTTTGAACCACTCATGCAACTATCCAGTTTGCCCATTCACTTGAACTTGTAAAACATCATAAAATAATATAAGTAATTTAACTAAACACAGTTTCATATTATCCAGTTTTCCCATGTCTATAGTATTAACCTTCATGAAAAGACTGCTCTAAGTAGTGACCATTGAACCTGGAGAAAAATACGTGTGAAAAGGTTATTCATTTATGATTTGATAGTCCCTATATCTGTGTTCTGTAGTTCATTCTGAGACGGTTATTGGTTTGCTCTAAAGGTATGGGATATCTTAGTAAAATGCTTGCCAGAGTTTCTAAATGCTTGTGTGTAACTTTTCAGTGTTTTGCTGTACCAAAAGCAGCACATGACAAGGTTGCTAAATTTTCGTTCCACAAGGGTATATACTTTTTGTTTTTTCAGTTTTGTCTAATTTTCTTGTACTATTATGATCTTCTTGATTAGATTTTGGTGGGTGGTTTGCAGGGTTATGCAGCAAGAGAGTTTGATAAGCAAGGTGTTCAACCCGGCGACCTTGCAGTTATTTCAAAAGAAGTTGTATGCTCTCAATTCTCAGCTTACATGTTCCCAACTCTTCCATTTACTTCAAATCAACTCCTATAAGCAATGCCATATTACTGATATTATTATTATTATTATTATTATTATTATTATTATTATTATTATTATTATTATTATTATTATTATTATTATTATTATTATTATTATTATTATTATTATTTATTTTTATTTTTTTTAGGTTGCTCCTTATGAACGTCCAGTTCTAAGCAAGGAATACTTACTTCCTGAAGGTAGTGAGTTTTGCCAATTTAAACAATTCGCAACCAATTCAAACCTCAACATTTCTTTCCCTACAGAATGATCCATTGTATTACACTATTTAAGCACATTGTGCTAATATTGAAGACAAGTATTTTACACTAAATTTTCATTCCTATTTCTGTTTTACAGACCCTGTAAGGCTCCCTGATTTTCATGTATGTGTTGGAAGTGGAGGGCAGAGATTACTTCCAAAGTGGTATACTGAGAAAGGTGATAATTAGTTTCATGTTTATATAAAAATCCCAGTTGCTAGTCGAAATGATCATTTGAAAACAACAATAGTGTTCAATACACCACCTTTCTACTGGAAATCTATAGTAGGGTCATGGCTTGCTAGAGTTGTTTGATATTTAATCCTTCTCTATTTTCAAAAGCAAGTATACATATGTATTATTAGTTTGACACCACGGAATATCTATTGTTACATACAGGCATAGAGTTGATTCTTAACACTGAAATAGTAAATGTGGATCTTTCTTCCAAGACTCTTGAATGTGCAGCTGGAGCAATCTTCAAGTATGATGTTTTGATCATTGCAACTGGTAGTAAAGTAAGTATATAAATGCCTCTTTTGAAGTTTGCTCTCTGCGACGAATGTTAAGAATTATCATGTGTAGTTTTCCTTGCTGAAAGATAGTTTTGCGGGTCTGTTTTGGACTGCAGGGGCATTGTAGGAGAGGCAGTTGCGGGAATCACAATGAGCCCAGGCACTCAGCCTGCTATACTTGCTGGACTGCAAGTGCACTCAGCAAAACAGAGTGTATGCTGGGAGCTGAGATGTTGCGGACTGATGGTTTTCTGCGGCCTACTGAGATGCTGCGGCCTGTTGAGGAGATGCTATTGTTGTGCCCAGCGTCGAGATGGTGGATGCGAGGGATGGTTACTGCATGCTGCTGCGAAACACAGTTCGCGAGGGTACGATGCAGCGTCCTGTTGGCTGTTTTTCAGGGTGATTATTCAGATGGTGTTGGTGTTTCAGCGTGTGCTGGCTGCTTGGGCAGATTTACGCGCATTCTGGTTGGGTCATTTGTTTTGGCCTCAAGTCTTTTTGATGTTTTAAGTTCTGTCTTTGTCGTGGCAATTGTTTTAAGGACATATTTTTTCTATTGTTTTGGTTTTAATACGGGTAACGTCGTAATGTACCCCCGTACCGTTCGTAAGTCAATATTTGATAAGTAATAAAGGTCTGGCATTCCATAGTTGCCCCTCCCCACTGGAGGTTAATTTAAAAAAAAAAAACCGTGGCTAAATCATCGATCATCCTGAACATAAAACCGTTGCTAAAATTTTAGCCACGGTTTATAGCCGTCACGGATGATTTCGCGACGCCTCTACAGCCCACGCCTCTTAGCCGTGTCCATCGGTTACCCCCACGGTTCCAAACCATTGCTGATGGGGAAATTTGGTGTAGTGGTGGCGTCATTGGGAGCCCTTAGAACCGACATGCAAGGTTGATTTTGGGGTTGGCCGAAATTTTTCAAAAAATCAGGGTGCATGTTTGTTTGGAGGGTTCTTCGGCGTGAATCCGGGCTTTGGGTACGTGGGTGAGCCTCACTTTTGTGACTCCGAGTGTCCTTAGACTCATTTGCGGGCTGTTGTGCAGTTTGGAAGTGATCAGACCGGAGTAGGGAGGGTTTTAGCCCGTTTTCGCCAAACTTTGGGTTGCGGTGGGGTGTTTGCCGAATTTTTATTGCCTATAAGTTTTTCTTTCAGTCACGCGCCACTTATAATTTTTTTTTTTCAGTTTTCGGCTAGTTTACTCATTTTCGAGTCCGCCTTGCAGTTTTAAAATTTCTGTGGTCCCGCATTCGTGGTTTTGCGAGTTAGGAGCTTCGACCGGTAGGAATTGGGTTTTAATATCCATTCCGCCCCGGTGAGTGGAATTATAATATTTATTTTGATAAATAATTATTTGAAATCCTGAATTTAATTTTTACATTATACCGTCAATTGTGTATAATTGAATCCAAATCCGAAATTCGGGGTTTTCAGATATTTCGAGGATTGTGTTAGTTATTTGTGAATGAATTATGCATTGGATTTTCAGAAAGCATGATATACTTGAATGAAATCGAATAGTGAAGGAATTTTGGTATGATTAGGCTTTGGTGTAATGACATTGGACTTGTATGCTTCGTTTTCGAGTTTGCATAGTATGTCATGTTTTACCGTGGATTTCCGAGTCTTGAACATGTATGATAATCGACTCGAATAAATTTATTGTGGTGAATTGGGTCATGTTGGGACCCTGGCATAGTCTTGGTTTTATAAAAATTGCCGAATTGTTTATGATTGCAGTCTGTACCTTTGGTTATGTACAGACTTGTCATTTGTGCATGTGGATAGTAGTATAAGTGTCTTTACCCCGCTATAATGCCTGTTGTGCCGATGCTTAGGAGCTTGCTCGCATCGTGAGTTGGATGGTGCTTGAGATGACTCGCACCTGACATTGCAGACGCTATTGCATGTGGTAAGCTTGCTGAGGTGCGGTGAGCTCCCGCACGCACTTGCCACTACAGAGTGCAGAGATTACTCGCTTTCCCTCCCAGTGCGCTTGAGTTTGATTGTGTTAGGTTGGTCGTGTAGGCCAGTCGTTCGGGATGTTGGAGTTTGTATCCTGGCAGATGACACCCCATTAGGATACAAACAAGCCCGAAGTGGTACTGGTGCACGTTGTGGGATGTGTCTGGGTGAGACACATTCGTAGGGTATGCGGATACCTATCATATGAGACACTTATACAGAATTTTACAGAATTTTTGGTTTCAACCTGATTGCTATACCTAGGAGACTAGGAAGAATTATGAGATTGTCTTTATTTCCATCGCTTGATATTTACCATGTTTAAATCACGTGTACTGATTGACATATCGTAGACTTGTAGATATTGTTGAATCTGAAATGCTTGTGTTGTTGCTTGTTACTTATCATTTAATGTCTGGCATGAATTTTCCTGGTATAGTATTCTGTTGTTTGTATTTAGTTCGCTCGCACCAGCTAGCTTTGTGTTTTGCTGACCCCGCAAGGGGTGTGCTTCTATTGGAGTGCAGGCAGTGTTGGCGTTCCTGCTGAGCGTGGCGCGTAGGCCCCGTTTTCCGTTGTAGGCGTGTTTTGTGGTGTTTGGTCGTGTCCACCCTGTACGGGTATGTTTTGCTTCCTCTGTGTTTCAGATGTACTATATGGTTATACTAGATGTTTGTATACTGGTTTTGTCGCTATGACTCTGGCGGGGCGAATCAAATATATACTTATTTTTTTCAAATTTTATCGTAATTTTTATTTCCGTTTCATTCTCGTATCAAGAATGTGTTATATTATGATGTTGTGGCCGGTTACGATCCGCCTGTGTTACGGGTAAGTTCACGCATCGGCACGCTGCTATTCCCGTGGTGGGTCGGGGCGTGACAGAGGCCCTACCAAACCGCAAGTGAGAATAAGTTGGTAATTGCCTATGGATTTTAATTCCTTGAAAGTTTCTTCTCATTATAGAACTATGCCAAAACAATATATACCCTTCTAAACATGTTTGTTTCTGACTCGGATTCATTTTATATCATTACTGCTCTCATAGTTTTTTCTTATGCATTACAAACTTTACAGTCAATCAACCAGAGTTGCAAATAGTGTAAACCAGTCTTAACTAAAATATGTTCTGTCTTACATTATCCTGATTGAATTAATCTTTGTAGATGAGATAGCTTCTGGGTCATTTGACCCTGCTTGCGTGTAGTTGTCATAGATATAAATGTCAGTTAAGAAAAATAAAAATTGAATAAATAATGGGGTTCATCAGCATGACTTAATCAAATATATGGAACCTGGAATATTTTTCATCCTCCTGAAATTCTTCACAACACAATATTTCGCAATATGCTAGCTTAAATAGTTGTCGTATACATAACAAGCAGTGGCGGAGCCAAGATTTTCATTCACGAGGCAACATGATACATTTTTGTTAATTTTTAAATTAAAGTAGTAATAATAATAATAATAATAATAATAATAATAATAATAATAATAATAATAATAATAATAATAATAATAATAATAATAATAATAATAATAATAATAATAATAATACAATTTGTAGGTAATGAATGACTTGGAATTTAAATAACTTAATTAGTCTATTATTGAAGCGGATAAAATTTCAAACAAAGAAAAATAAAAAATTGCAACACGATTATGCGATATAAGTTATGTGGAAAAATTTAGAGAATCCAATACATTACGCTACATAATTAATTCCAATCTAAGTAGTGCTCGATCAATCTCAAGAAATTTTTTTGGGATAATTGAAATCAAAGTTAAGTTTTGTATATTACGTACATTATCCCAAACTAACTAAAAGAAGCAATAGAGGCCAAGCAAATCTATCATAGCTGTGGGGTTGAAAATATGATTAAATCCTATAGCTTGAGAGAAAAATTTATTTTTTGTTCAATATGATTAAGTAGATATAACTTGAATCAAAATCAAAATAATTTGTTAAGACTTGAGGAGCAATCAATTAAATTTTTTTAAAGTGGGACCTGAAAAAGTGGAATGGATTGGGTGGGCACAGGATGAGATGGGACAGGATGAACCTCATCCTGATCCCATCCAGTTCCTTCGGGATCGGAACGGGAACGACCTCATTCCGACCTCGTCCCATCCCAAACGAGTTCGGGACGGGATGAGCAGATACTAAACTGATTCTAGTACTCCAAGAAAGTATCACCATATCTAGACTTCATACATTATGATTGATTTCTGTAAATTCAAAACCAAACTCTACCTTAAAAAAACATAATCACCATTAAACCTCCATTCATAAAATCAAGCTAAAATACCACCTATCCACCAAATCACTGAGAGAGAAAACCAACTATTAAAGCCCAAACATAATTAATGCCTATGAACAACATCTTAAGTTCCTTACCTCCAAAAATTATATCAAATCAAACCCTAGCATTCTTAACTTATATCTCAAGAACTTGAAGGTTTTCAAAAAAATAACCAACTCCAAATGAACACTCAATTACACTATTTAATCAACAAAAAACATAGACATATTAAGAAAAAGAATATTAACTAAATCAATTTGGGACGGGACGGGATGGGCGGGATTGAAAATCTTCAACCTGATCCCATCCCACTCTGGATTGAGATGGATTAATCAATCCCAAAAGAACCCAAAAAAAAAAAACCAAAATGAGACCGGGACGAGATCGGAATCACGGATGAGAATGCCCACCCTTAGGTAAAATTCTTCGACTTAAGGGGGACAACAATGATTATTGTAGATTTTTAGGATTGGGGAATCAAATAAGAATTAAGTGGGCCCATCTATAGTGTATGGGGTTTGTTAAAGAAAGTTAAAAGTTTATGTGTGTGTGGGAGGGGGGAGATATGGGGCTCCGCCATTCTATTGCTTTGAATTTGGATGTAGTCCTAAATGCTATTATACTGAACATTCAACTTGCTGGGTTGAACACAGGAAACAATGGCACATTTTAATAAATTGTTATGAATTTTTATATGAGTTTTCACGATACTACAAGAAAATGGCAATTTAGCGGCGGCTATTTAGTGACGGTCTCAAAAAGCCGCCGCTAAATACTTTATTTAACGACGGTTATTCAACCGTCGCAGAATATTGTTGTTTAACGACAGTTATAATTAAGTGCGACGTTTTAAACCGTCGTTATAAATAAATCTTCAATTTCTTTAAAGCAAATGTGAAAATTCGCTCGCTCGTCCGGTTCCGAGCCCATTCATCCTAATTTCCTGTCCCTCCCCCACCTTCTCAACCCCTTCACCATATCCTCTCCCCTCCCCAAACCCTAACTCCCCACCGATGACGATGAGTGAGATTAGCAGATTTAGCAACAAAGGGGAAAATAAAACTCGTCTCCTCTCTTTCTGGAGCCTTCCAAAGCACTTAACTTGCGGTAGGGGGCGACCCAACTAAGCTCGCTCTTATCTCCTCTTCACTCCCTCACCAATTTTAGGGTTTTTCAAGGGTTTCGCAAGTTGCAATCCTCAACCACAAATTCGACCAACAATCAACTTGAAGTTTCGAAGAATTAGATAGACCCAGATTTCAAAGGTGACATCTTTATTTATACTTTTCCAATTTTCTTCCCAATTTCTTCGTAAAAATCTCTGATTTTGATTATCTCATAGGTGAATGCCATTGTTGGTAGCAATAAATTGAAAAAAAAAAAAAAAAAACCAACTTTTTTGTGATTATTATCAGCGAAAGATATAAACTTGTTATATGTTATGCATAATAGAACTAGTTAGCCAAGACTTTGTTTTTGGTGGTGGAAGGTTAAACCCCTTTTCGCTGGTCGCATTATCTGAATCTACAATTGTTTGAGCAAGCTGCTAAACAGAGTTTACTGTAGAATTATAGTAATGGGTTCTGCTCTATAAGATTTACTAATGCAGTTTTACTAAAGCAGATTTCTCTTGCTCGCTAAGTGCTTCGGTTATCAAGCTGCAATTCCAAATGGTTCGCTCTAATGGTGCAAAACTCATCTGCTTGTTAGCTCGAAGGTCTCTTGTGTCAACTCTTCGTAACGGTGCTCTTTATACAGTAAGATATCTTCTTTCTTATTCTTTTCAAAAAAATTCTCTCTTCAATATAGGAATTGATGTATTTATGTAAAAGTTCATTTTTTCTTGCGTTAGTGCAGTGGGATACTTCCTTACGTTGAGGATTTGTTACTGGAATCTTCAGTAACCATGGAAATTTAAACAATGGTATTTAAATTTTGTTCAAGACGAGGGATTTTTTTTTTCATTCTGCAGTGACTGATTTTTTGCTTTGTTGGTGATGCTCAACGAGAATTAGTGGGGCATGGAGTAGAGCTTTACGCGAAAAGTTGGGTTCTTTCAGGTTGATTCACGCAACTGGTATGGGCGTTGTTTATTCTTCGCTCCCTTTTGTATATTTTCATAGCCAGGCTAAATCAGCGTTTTCTCTTTTATTGGAAAAGTAATTTTAGTGTCATCATGTTATTTTGTGATTCAGTACTTGTATGCGTTTTGGTGCATGTGTTTTATTCATTGGTTTGATATCGTTTGCTTTAACCATTTTTGTATATTATTTGGCTCACTTCATGTAGTAACTTTGGATTGGCTCTTTCAGGTTCCAAATCTATGCTATCAAAAGATTATTATGATATTCTTGGAGTAAGCAAAAACGCCAGTCAATCTGAAATCAAGAAAGCCTATTATGGAGTAAGTTCATTTTCACTCTCACAAACACATTTGTAAACGAATTTTGCATGGAAAGATGGTCATAAACACTGTTGCATAATTTATTTTATGTTTCAGTATTGTAATAGTTGTCTATGCTTTATACATGACAAAAAGTCTGGTTTTGACATTGGTTTTTTACTTTAACTCCTTGTAGACCTCTTCACTATCATATTTTTATTCTTCATTTTCTTTTGCTAGCTTGCAAAAAAGCTCCATCCAGATACAAATAAAGATGATGCTGATGCTGAAAGAAAGTTTCAAGAAGTTCAAAAGGCTTATGAGGTTTGTGATTTGTTTTGTTGTGTTGCTTGCACACTAGACAGAGATTTCCTCTTTTCTTGAATGCCTATATTACCTGTATTTTATGATATAAATGCAATATAAAATGTTATTCTTTAGATTTAGCAAGTAGCAAATAGCTTCTGGGAAACCAAGAGGCTGCCATATTTTCTTGTTCTTCTCTGTGAGTATCTTGTTTTTTCCAATTGCGTGTAGAAATTTCAGTTATTGACTTTCATGGTCATGTGATATGTTTTGTGTCCTTCAATGTTATGGTAGTAAACAGACAGACTATACTGGCTGTTCTAAGCAGCGTGATCAGATACTGACCTGCTCGTTTTAATGCCCTGCTTTGCATGATGTATTTTTATGTACCACATTTCCCTTTGTGTTCCTTTTGGCTGAAACAGTGTTCTCGGATGTAGGTTAATGCAAGTGGGCAGTTTTGCAGTGTTGCAGAGATGATTGGTCCTGTTGTCTTTCACAAGGATATGGGTTGCTGGCAACATGACAAATGGAATGGTAGCTTCCCTGTCAAGTGGCATATACTATGCCCTTTCCATTTGTAATTTTATATCATGTTGGATTACTATCGTGTCTCTTCATACCATTCAATTGTTATTAACAGGGGTAAATGTATTAGCTGAATTTGCCCCAATTTTTTAATTTTTGGGTTATATGAGAAAATGTGATGAGTTGGTATGCGAAAATCCCCCAATTATTTTAATTTTTGGGTAATTTTTTGATGTTTGTATGTGTTTTACGATGAAAAGTTGTGTGAATAATTAATTATTTAGCAATGTAGTTCATGTGTTTCAGGATTATAGATAAAAACTATTGGAATTGTATTGGTTTTGGTAGAAGATGGTTTGTTAGGTTTGTACTATTGAATTTTGGTATAAAGAAATTTTGTATTTTAAGACTGGTTTTGCGTTACTGAACTAGGATGACAAGGAGGGTGTCAGGACTATGTATGATGATAACTTCATAGATGACACTGGAGTTGATCCTGAAGACAGGTATGGGAGTGACGGCGAGCCAGGATTTGCTAGAGATGCTCCTCAGGTTAGTATTCACTTTTGTTTTATTCTTATACTTTACTCGTAATTGACCAGATGAATTGTGAAATTTACTCTTTCAATCTTCTGTCTCTGTTTGATCAACAGGTTTACAGAATTTGGTGGCACAGTTCACCAAAGACCAGTTCAGGATTTGGCATTTGCAGTAGCCCGTTTCATAAAGAAGGGAGGCTCCTTTATCAATTACTACATGGTTAGTTTTTTCTTGGAGTTGAGATTGAACACACTATATTGGATAAGAGTTTCAATTTCTCCATTCCTAGAAGCATACATGCCACATTTTCTGTCAACCAGGGGCATCTTGTTATTGGCAGAATGTGGTTGGCAATGATGTGGCATTTCTTTTACTGATTTCTTTGACTGTTAAGATTGAAGTCTCAAAGATTTAGAGTGTCTCATATTACTGAACTCCTTGCTTTTCCTTGGAACAGTATCATGGAGGAACCAATTTTGAGCGGACTGCAGGAGGTCCATTCATCACCACAAGTTATGACTATGATGCACCCATTGATGAATATGGTGAGAACGCTGTGGCTGTACTGAGTACTCCAATACTTTGGCAAAATGTTCATTTTCATTCCTAAATATGGTTTGTTTTCTCAAATGGTAACTAAATGCTCATCCATGCAACTTTGCAGGCTTGATCAGGCAACCTAAATATGGCCATTTGAAAGAGCTCCATAGGTCTATCAAGTTATGCGAGCGAGCTTTAGTCTCAGCTGATCCAATTGTTACTTCCCTGTCGCCTCCCCCACACTTGGTAATGAGGACTCCAGACTTGACCAGTTCAATTATTTGCATTTTCCAGGCCCATGTATTCTCTACGGAATCGGGTGACTGTGCGGCTTTCTTCTCAAATTACAATTCAAAATCTGCCGCAAGGGTTATGTTCAATAACATGCATTACAATCTCCCACCTTGGTCCATTAGCATCCTTCCTGATTGCAGGAATGTTGTTTTTAATACTGCAAAGGTACTTGACGCTAAAATAAATTATTTAGTATCTTGTCCCATATATTTTGCTGTTATACCTGTATTAGAAGGACTTGATAATGCCCAGCAATTCATTTTAGTCATAATTGGATAACTCGGTGTGTTTAATATATTGTTGTGCATCCATCATAGGTTGGAGTCCAAACATCACAAATGCAAATGTTGCTCAGCAATGCCAACATGCTTTCATGGCAGATGTACGATGAAGATGTTTGCTCCCTGAGTGACAATGGGATGATCACATCGTTTGGTCTCCTGGAGCAGCTAAATGTTACAAGGGATTCCAGCGACTATCTGTGGTACATCACTAGGTGAGCTCTCAGAAGAGAGTATGAGCAATTTGGCAGGAAACATAGACATGCTATATTCTTAGACCTGTGTGATGACACATTGGATACTGAAAAATGTATCTGTATGTCTTTGCTGCATAGGTTTAAACGGTTTCAGTAGTAGTCAACTAAAGATAAAGCATATTTACCTTCATTAACTTTGCAATTGTACGGTGTTCTCAGTGTTGAAATAAATCCATCCGAGCCTTTTCTAAATGGTGGTGAATGGCCCACTCTCACAGTGGACTCAAAAGGCCATGCTATGCATGTGTTCATCAACGGGCAACTTTCAGGTATGCTCTCGTACTTTTTCAACACTTGAATATAACAATATTTGTCCTAGACGGTAGTTAAAAAATATAAAGTATTTCTCATCGCCAAAATTTGGGATTCTCTTGCTTTCGTATCATAGGATCGGCCCATGGCACAAGGGAGAATAGGCGATTCTCATTTATGGGCAAAGTCAACCTGCATGCAGGGATAAATAAAATTGCACTTCTCAGTATAGCTGTTGGTTTACCAGTTAGTTTCTATACCTATTTGCTCTTGATCAAAATTTTAAAGACTATATCTGAATACAATTCCGTCAACACTGAATCTGGTTTTGAATTTTTTTCATAGAAAAACCATGCTATGAACCTTCCAAATCCCCTCAGATATCACTGAGCCACTAATTCAAGATTTATAGTAACATGCTTTACAGTTATTATCTTCTCTGACTTATTACTTTCCGTTTATTGTATTTGAAGAACAATGGGGCACATTTCGAGACTTTGAATACGGGAGTCCTAGATCCTATTCAGCTCCATGGTCTGAAAGAGGGAAAGAGGGACCTGTCCTATCAGAAATGGTCTTACCAGGTCAGATATGATGTACTTCGAGCTCAAATGCACTTATCACCTACACATTTTTTTCATGTTATTTTTTCTACATTTAGTCTAATAGATGTTGCTTTGTATAGATTGGCCTGAAAGGAGAAGCTATGAATCTTGTGTCTCCCAATGAGGTGTCATCTACGGAATGGATGGATGTGTCATTAGTTGCACAGAAACAACAACCTTTGACATGGTTTAAGGTAACAAAACCGGGAAACATAGACAACTAGCTATCTAGTGTAATTTTATATACTGAAAAAGTTAAGTTTTTAATTCTTGAATTTGCAGTCTCATTTTGATGCACCTTGGGGGAACGAGCCATTGGCTTTGGACATGGGGAGCATGGGAAAGGGTCAAGTGTTGATCAATGGAGAGAGTATTGGAAGATATTGGACAGCTTATGCTGATGGAGACTGCAACGAATGTAACTATGTTGGAACATACTGACCTCCAAAGTGTCAAGTGGGTTGTGGTAAACCGACCCAATGATGGTAACAACTTTTTAAATAAAAAAGAGGAAAATGTATATTTCACTTGTGTCTAAGTCTTTCTAACATATGAAATAATGAAAACTTTCAGGTATCATGTTCCTCGAGCTTGGTTAAAGCCCACAAATAATCTCTTGGTAGTTTTTGAGGAAATTGGTGGGGATGCTTCCGGCATTACACTTGTTAAAAGATCGGTTAACAGTGTCTGTGCTGATGTTGCTGAATGGCACCCAACTTTGAAGAATTGGCACATTGAAAGCTACGGTAAATCAGAGACACTTCATAGGCCTAAGGTTCACCTGCATTGTGCATCAGGACAGTCCATATCTTCCATCAAATTTGCAAGCTTTGGGACTCCATTGGGAACTTGTGGAAATTTGTAACAATTTTATTAGATGTAAGCATTGACAATTTGTAACAATTTTAATTTGTATTTTTCTTCTGGACCATGTATAATATTGATTTTGAAATGAAATTAAAGTTTCCCTTAATGTATGATGATGGTATCATATGAGTTTAGTTTAGTGTCGTTTATATTTGATTTTTGATTTGAGTCTAAAAGTTGTAGTGCATATGTTGGATAGATTATCTGCACCCAATGAAAAGAAAACACTACAGGTTGAAAAATGTGATTTTTATATGGTAAAAAAATTTGAATTATCAAAGGGAATTTTGCGGCGGTTGCAAATCGTCGCTAAAAGGCAAAAAGTTGGATTGTTCATCGAATTTTGTCGACGATTTATAACCGTCGTTATATTGTATTTAGCGACGGTTATAAACGTCGCTACATTAAACCGACGCTATATAGTATTTAGCGACAGTTATGCCAGCGGTTGATTAAAACCGTCGCTGAATGACCTAGTGACGCCTTTATTAGCGGCGGTTGGCCAAGCGTCGCTGTATTATTTAGCGACGGTTAGAACCGTCGCTAAATTCCTTTGGCCACCATCGCTAAATTATTGTTTTCTTGTAGTGCGAGGTCATCAAACAACCAAAGAAATTGTTTGTTTTTATATATATACAGGGGAGCTTCAACTCAACAAGAACGCCAACCATCACCACAACAATGTCACAAACATAAAATGGCACCTCTGCCTAAGTTCACTATGCACATCTGATAGCCGGAGTTGGTCCGACCCCAAATACCAATGGGAGTTTAAATATTTATCCTACTTAGATGATCAAGATTCACTCATCTTGTAACCATGGAGTAAGCCATTTATGAGAAAATAAGTGACGAAGATGATATCACTAAAGAAGAGTTGGACTTATATCCATTACGATATGTGGAAGCTTAAAATCGAGCAAAGTTACTGATGCATCCAAAAATCGTCTGGCTGTGAGTTTGACCTGCAAAACAAATGTTAGATTGCCAATGACCACTTTTTGGTGGCCAAAGGCACTTTGATGCTTAAGTCAGCAACTCTATTTGAAGAAGGAAGTAAATCTAGACAAAACTTAGTTAAAGTTGCATACCTGTGTTGAATGTTCCCTTTACCTTTTCTAATGGTCACGGTTAATTCTCTGCGTGACTTGAGCATGTGAGGCGCAACGAAAGGAGATGTTTCTCGTATCAGTCTCCTCCTTGATTGAGATGCATCCATGGAAGCGTAACTCCCTCCACGGCTCTTTTTGGTGCAACGTTCATCTTCATAATGAGAGAACTCGTGTCGGGCCTGGATTTGGGCTTTGATTCTTTTGGGCCCAAATTCAGGCTTTGATTATATCTTTTTATAGTGGGCCTTGTCTAGGCCTCTGTGTATTCTTCTTGGGTTTTATGAGCTGGCCCAGTAGGTGGGACGTCGTATCCTAGCGATGGACGTTCTTTGCCACGTGTATGCACTTGATGATTGGTCTATTTTGATGTATCATCAGCTACTCTCCCTTAGTTAGTGGGTATGTTTATGTATCCACTAACTTCGTGGCATTTAGTATCCCAATTGTATCTTTACATTGAACTTAATTTTGTTAACAACTTTCGGTCGGTCGATTGTCTCGATCACTTCTTTGTCCGTTCATTTTCGCGCACATTATTTGTAATATTACCCCCCATTATATCCTGCATGTCACCACACGAGTATTCTCTTCGTTGCTCGGTTGTATAAAGAAGACCGTGGCGGTTTTGTTTCCTTCTTTACATCATTTTTTATATTAGGGGTGTTTCTTTTTTCTATCGCCTTCTTTTATCATTTCTTGCCTATTAGCGATGTTTGTTGGTGACTTACTGAACGGTGAGCAGCTTGCTACCTGCAAAGCTCATTTTTCCCTAAGAAGCTTCTCAGGCGACCTTGGATAGCGTATTTTTTGACTAATCTTTGTTTTCCGACCTTGAGATCATTCTACTTCATAAGAATGACAATCCTTGTCGTCCGAGGAAGGGGTATATTGCACTTTACCCGCGTATGTTCCACTCCGGTTTTTGATTTTCAGCTTCAAAATTATTCTGGTCTTTTTTAGATCTTCTGGGTATTCCTCCTACTCAGATGGGCCCGAATGGTTAAAGGGTTATGGTTTCCACATATGTAAGGGCCATTCTGTTTGGTATTCCTTTCACTGCTAGAATCTTACACTCGGTGGTCGATCTGTTGGCGACCAAGAGTACTTGTTTTCTTCATTCTCCCGCGTGTTTTGGCAACCTTAACGATGAGATCAGGGGTTGGTCGTGGGATTGGTTTTATGCTTCTGTCCATTTTGGCTACTTCAATTTGCTGGGTCGACATATAGTGAGGTATTTTCAGGTTCTCAACAAGCAGATAAATCTGTAATTGACTGCTGAAGAACAAATTATCAGTGAGTTTTTTTGCAGCTTCCTGTAGTTCCTTTGGACACCTATATTACTGATGACATGGTGGTGCGCAGCGGTTTGTACAGTATGCATGAAGCTGAGCAGGCTCTGCCAATTGAGAGGCAAGCTGTAGAGATTGCTACCCGCACTGCCCTTGTCGATGGTGATAACGCTATCATTGATGGGAAAGTGAGCTTGGATGTTACGGATCTGTATGCTCTTATTAGCGTTGGCGCTATTGGTCCAACTTCTAGGAAGATAAAAGTTTTGAGGCCTGTTAGTCCATCGAAGCGGTTGTTCCTGAGTTCTAATCGTGTTTCGAAAAAGAAACGACTAGTTGATTCTACTCGTTGTGCTTCTATTTACTCGAGTTTTGTTGAGAAGGAGCCTGCAAGGGAGGATCGTTGCTCTCTGCAAGAGGATGAAGAGGAGCAAAAAAGAAACCATTCACCCGCTAGACGATGGCAAAAAGAGGCTCATTTCTACTTATGGTGGCCCTGACGCTACCAACTAATGAGGATTTTAGGGCCATCGATGATAAGATGTTCCAACTGGTTGTTGTCCAGTCTAAGGAGCTTAGTAGTCATGATCGAGTTCTCGAGACGCAATCTCCTCATTCTCTCTCTCCTCATGTTGATGATGGGTCGGAGATCCCGCCTTCTTTCAGCCCCCTTAGGCTCCTCTATTCTCGTTGGGACAGTCACTCGTTCTGCTTCTGTTATGGTTATTGCGCAACGAGAGGGTGAGGATGGTTCTTCTGTCATTTCTTCTTCCTTCTCGGCTGTGGGTGGTGGTTCCTTCGTGCTTTTGGATCCCCGCGTTCTTCATTCGAGGATCAGTTGGACGGAACCTACCCCTGATGAGATTTGGGTTAAATCGGAAGGGAAGTTTTGCTGATTTTTTGGCTTGATGTGCAAGATGGTGCGCATAAGTTGATTAATGAATGGCACAGACGGTCGGTGGAGAGGCCTTAGATGCCTGTGTTGGATCCGAGCCTTCATCTTGACGATGGCCTTAGGCTTATAATGGAAGGGATGAGTCATCTTACCTACGCAAGGATGATGGGTTCGAGTTATCAACCTAGTCGTAATCTTGTGATTTCTCTGGAGATGAAATTCGTTGTGCTACTATTAGTATTTTCCCATGTTCTTTATCAGTCTGACGTGTTAAGAGCGTGATGCTCGGAATGGGTCAAAGCGGTCGGGGTTGCTCAAGCCTTGTTGGTCGAAGCGAAGGGTGCACGGGATCGGTTTGTGACCGAGTTCGAATCTTTAAGAGTCGAATTAGATGGTGTTTATGCATGCTTATATGATGTAGAAAAAGAGTTGTCTACTGAGAAGGCACTCCATAATGAGGTTGCGTGTGCCGTCATAGAGCATTCTACTAATCGAGACATTATTGCCGATAAAAAATGGAGCAATTAAAGGCTTCAATTAATGAGGTCAAGGTTGATACCTCCGTGATGCTTACTACTGCTGAGGGCCGACTTATAGCGGCTAGGAATGAACTTGCTTTTGTTAAGGACATGCTTCACGTTATGGAGGTGGCAGATTGGTAGTGAATTGTTGATGGACAGACTGAGCTTTTAGATTATATTGAAGGTCTTGGTGTTAACTTGTCTCAATACCGTCACTTGGTCCATCAGACTTTTGAGGATGAAGACGGTGCTGAAGACCCTCCTGATTATCCAATGGCTGAAAGGCCACCGCCTTCTCCTTTTGAAGAGAGAGCTCTTACCAGTGATTTGGCTGCCCCTCGTCCGTTAAATGGTGTTGTTGTTGATGCTATGGATCCCTCTGCTTGACCTCATGCTCATTTACTTTCTTCCTTGGATGTAATAGAATACTTTTTATTAAAAAACATTAATTTTCTCTTTTACTTTTCTTCATAGTCGTGGTTCATCTTGTTGACTTCATTCGTGTTGCATGTACCTTTTATAGGTCGATCATTATTGTCGAAATGATTTATACTCCAACTTTGATTTTTACAGCTATATTTTTGTCCTATCTGACTTTCATCTTGTTGTCTCGAAGCTTGTGTGAGAAAGTTGTTTTGTTTGCTTGTCTTCTACTTTATCGATCTGGCGCGTTAATTAATCCGAGGCTTTCTTGAGTTGTGTTAACTTGTTCCTTCATCTTTTACTTCGCTGGTTTGATATTCTGATCAAAATATGATTTGCCCCTTTTGAATTAGTTTATTCGCTCAACTCTTACTTTGTTGGCTCGACGATCCGGTTGACCCAAAGTCGTTTCATTCAAGTTTCGCTTCATTGGTTCGACCCGAAGTTACACTTATTTAGTTGACTCGTTCGTCCAACTTTTACTTCATTGGTTCAACGTTCTAGTCGACTCGATGTTGCTTTTATTTAGTTGACTCGTTTGTCCAACCTTTACTTCGTTGGTTCAACGTTCTAGTTGACTCGAACTAGCTTTTACTTAGTTGACTCGATCGTCCAACCTTTACTTCGTTGGTTCGAAGTTCTAGTCGACCCGAAGTTGCTTTTACTTAGTTGACTCATTCGTCCAACCTTTACTTCGTTGGTTCGACGTTCAAGTCGACCCAAAATAGCTTTTACTTAGTTGACTCAATCGTCCAACCTTTACTTCATTGGTTCAACGTTCTAGTTGACTCGAAATTACTTTTACGTCCAACCTTTACTTCGTTGGTTCGACGTTCTAGTCGACCCGAAGTAGCTTTTACTTAGTTGACTCGTTCGTCTAACCCTTACTTCGTTGGTTTGATGTTCTAGTCGACCCAAAGTAGCTTTTACCTAGTTGACTCATTCGTCCAACCTTTACTTCGTTGGTTCGACGTTCTAGTCATCTTGAAGTCGATTTTACTTGGTTGACTCATTCATCCAACCTTTACTTCGTTGGTTGATCAGACCAGAAGTTTATTATATGTATCTGACTTGCGTCCGAATTCCTTTTGCCTTTATATGTTGATTGTTTTGCATGGCTTCATTTCAAAGTTTTTATCCTTCATGGGATGATGATTCTGAATTTGTAATTTTATTGATTTTCCCTTTTGGATCTTCTGACCATTCCTAACGGTCATTTTTCTGGAGCAATTACGCTATATTGGAGAGCGACTTGTTTTTTCATCTTGATCATTTCTTTGTTGATGTCTATCCTCGTGTTGGGGGTTCATGCCTTTGTTGCTCTTTCGCATTTAATTCATGACCTCCTATGCTTGATCCGCTATTGCTCCTTGCTTGGCATCACATGCCGAGGCTTGATCGAGTTCGTCGTCGTTAATTCTTTCGTTGGAAATTTGGATTGAGTTTGCATTCGTTGGTAGAGTCCTCGAGTCGATCGGTGCAAGCGTCTTGAGGGCGTTATTTTTCCATTTTTCCTGCTTTGATATAGGTTTGTTGAGTGGAAGGTGCTTCTTTGCTAGGGTAGATGTAGTGTAAAGCGTATATTATCAGTTTCCTAGATTGTTTTTTCGATCCTGTGGTGGTGGTATCTGCCTTTTTCTTTCCCTTTTAGCCGTTTGTCTGGCATTTCAATGAATTCGTTGAGTCGTCCTCTTTGAATCATATGCTAGATTTCTTCTTTAAGCTTGTAGCAATCGTCGGTATCATGCCCGTGATCCTTGTGGAAGGAACAGTACCTGCTTTTGTCTCTTCCTTCTGGGTTTCCTCTCATCCTAGGTGGCAAGTTGATGTTCTCCCAATTTTCCATGTACTTCAGGATGTCGGTCCAGCTTGTTTTTAGGGCTGTGTATGGTTTGTATTCCTTTTTTCATTATGTTAGTTATCCGCTCGTGATTGGGTCGTGCCGATTGTGACTTCCTGGATTCCCGCTGGTTGGACTCGATATTTCCGTCATTCCGATGTTTCTTCGATTGACCGCTATCTTCCCGTGGTCCATCGCCTTGCCTTCTCTCTTCCTTTATTTCCCTTTTCCTTGAATGATTTTCCCATTCCTGTTCATTTTCCTTCTGGCACATTTCATTTCTTCAAGAGAAATGTGTTTTTGGGTTGCTTTCAGCAAGACCATCATGCTTTTTGGAGGTTCTAAGTTGAAAGCGTCAAAGAATGGGCATTTTCTCAACCCGGCGATGAAAATTGCGGGGACTGTGTTGTCATAGCATCCATTGATCATTGTCAATTCATTGGTGAAATGAGTAACATATTCCCGTATTGTCTCTTCGGGCTTCTATTTGACATGTAGGAGGTAGTGTGGTCATTTCCTCATCCGTTGACTTTCGATGAATCCCATGATAAAGGCGGTGGTTAATGCCTGAAAGGAGTCTATTAATCTCGGTGGTAAGCTGTTGAAACAATTCATTATCGTGGAGGTAAGGCTAGTCGAAAATATTCTGCACAGGATCGACTCCGTGGTCTCTTTCAATGCCATCACGTGGTGGAAGTGTCTCAGGTGATCCCTTGGGTCGGTGGTACTATCATATATTTCAAACTTTGGCGGAGTGAACTTTTTTGGCATGGGAGTCTTCATGAGGGCGTCGGAGAATGGCTACTTGGCTAATTCGTACAATACGTTGGGATTAGTGACTCCGATTCTGAACGAAATCTCAGCAAGTGTTTCTTCATACTGTGGAGTCTTGCTTTGGAGAGGTTCATTGTTCTCGAGGTTTCCCTATTGGGGTTCTGATGGGACTTCGACACTCCCTTGAGTTCGGTTGGCGGAGTTTTGTTGGGGTAGTGCCTGGACAGGATCAGCTAGTTGGATGCGCTCAAGGGTGATTTTCTCTAGCATCTTTGTCATGTAGTTCATTTGGACCATAAGCAGATCTACCCGAGATTCTGTGGTAGCGTCACCGGATGTCTGGGTGTCATGTAGTTCATTTGGACCATAAGCATGTCTACCCGAGGACCTATGGCAGTGTCACTGGATGTCTCGGTGTCGTTGACCCGATGATTTGGACTGCTTCCTATTCGTGAGCTGCTTGTGATACATCGTCGCCAATAGGAGAATTGTTGTGATCGTCACCGTGTTGGGGATCTGTAAGGTGTGTCATTTGTTCTGACAACTTGTTGATCGTCTATTAGATTTTGGTGAAATTCGTCACTATGGATCTTATTTTTAGAAAGGAAACTCGTCGTTCGCCACGGACGGTGCCAAACTGATGCGTCAAAAAATCGTCCTCCCATGAGTTTGACCTGCAAAACAAATGTTAGACTACCAAGGACCACCTTTTTGGAGGCTGAAGGCACTCCAATGCTTAAGTCAGCAACTCTGTTTGAAGAAGGAAGTAAATCTGGACAAAACTCAGTTAAAGTTCAACATTTACCTTTTATAGTGGTTGCGGTTAATTTTCTGCGTGACTTAAGTATGTGAGGCGCAACGGAAGGAGATATTTTTTCGTAACAGTCCGTGGAGGTGTAACTCCCTTGACTCTTTTTGGTACAACGTTTCTCTTCTTTATGAAAGAACTCGTGTCGGGCTTGGATTTGGGCTTTAATTCGTTCGGGCTTTGATTATATCATCTTATAGTAGGTCTTGTTTGGGCCTCTGTGGTTAGCTTTATTCTTATTGGGTTTTACTAGCTGGCCCAGTAGGTGAGACGTCGTATCTTCACGATGGACGTTCCCTACCACGTATATAGCCATGATAATTGATCTATTTTGATTTATGTATTTCTATATATAATTGACCGGTTTTTACCTTCATGACTCGCCATGATTGATTAACAGCTTAAGCTCTTATAGCAGTTGGCTTATGAAATTTGACTCATGTTTTACTACCTCCAGACCTACACAGTTCCCCTCTCTAACAATTAGAGCTTTCACTGATTTAGTAGTTAAGTTGATGTTAACTATACTAAGGTTTTAACTGTTGTGTCCTTCCACATCCTTCCACCTTACAATGAATGTGTTTGGTACATGCATGATGAACTTGGAATTTAAATATGACATCTTGAAATTCCAAATGACTAGCTACATGGGAACTTTAGATTCATTGTTTTTGGATCTTGAATGAAATTAATGTTAATGTATTGGGTAGCCTATATAAAGAAGTGTCATTCTTCATTCCACTCCATTCCATCTCATTAGAGTGTGAGTGAGAAACGATTTGAGAGAGATATTGTAATCCACCTTGGTGGTGAGAGTTGTAATCCTATTAAGTGACCCGTGGACGTAAGCTTTGCCGAACCACGTAAATATTTGTGCTCCTAATAATCGGGCGAAAACTCACAAAATCATAACTGGTGAGTCTCGAACCCGCGACCTCTCACAAGGAGAGTGGATGTCCGACCAACTGAGCTTTATTCATGTAATCAGGCATATAACTTAACTGAATAGAAATGTATGCATAAGCAAATTATTACACTTTTTTCCCCTTCCAATTCTACGATATGTAGATGTAACATTCAAATAATTGTGTTGTTACAATTTTTTTTTTGATAAATTTTACTTAAAATACATTCAAAATATACTTTTGAAACTTTTCCTATTATATATTGCACGCTTATGACAACTTCTTGAATGTGATGCTTATCAAAATAAAAGATAACACTAACCACGTTCTTTTCCAATTATATTATTTTTCTAATGTAATTTATAGCGGTTAATATTATTTCATGTATATAATTGAAAATTTTGCATCTAATTTTTGTCTAAAGCTAGCTAGCCATATTCATCTATAAGCATTGTATCCACAATCATCATAAACATATCGAAGGTATTGAATCTTCATGAAGAAAGCACGCTTGAATCAACAACATTCATAATGTTTCATTTCGGACTAACTTTTTTTTTTTTTTTGAATAGTCGTGCATGGGTTTGGCTAGGATATCAAAACCTTAAAAAGAACTAGATATTCAAATTATGATGCATATTTTCCCACACTACACCAAAAACATCTATTAGTCAGGGTTTCAAACCATGCCTAACAACATTTGGCAGGGCTTACAACCCTACTTAATAAGGGTATGACAAAATGAAACTGGCAATTTTGGCAGGGTTCTAGGCTCTGCCTAATGGATGAAGGCTGGGTTTTTAATATTCTGTATCCCTTCCAGAGTTCTGAGGCTATCAACATTTTGGCAGGGCTAAAGACCCTATCAAAATAACCAAATTTTGAAGAAAAAAAATATTTTTGGGATATTCAAAAATTGCCAAAATTTAATTGTTTTTTTTTCCCGAGCCAAAATCTAGTTGAAACTGCATACCAAATGACACTAGTAACCAAAAAAGTTTTGTTCTTTATTACCAATACCTTGAGTATTACATATGTTGTACCATAACTGAAGTATTATATTTAAATCCCGGATCAAGAAAAAATGGAACTAGGACTGACCAAATATACAACAAAGTAACGTTCTTTACGAAAACATAGATAACTAATGACAAAAGCTTCCTTTTATCGCTCAATCCAGGCTTCATGCATGTTTGTTTGTTGGAACAATTCACAACTGTTTGAACACACAAAGACCAAAAAAGAATCTTGTCAATGATGTTGAAGAAAATTGGTTTCATGTAACGTTCAACATTTCAAAAGATATTTAGATCCAAATCTGAAAATTACTTATTAATGAAGAAACTTGTACACATTGGCTTCATCTCCTTTACAAACTCAATCATGTCAAGTGTTAAAGGATGGAAGCTAAAAGCCTTAAAACTGTAAATTTCCAAGCATACTATTCAGTTTAGTATGTATGATCTTCACATTTCTCTTATGCTCTAGACGTTCCAAGTTGGCACAGTAAGGATGCTACAAAGCGTCATCCAAACCATTTTAATGTTTGCAAGCAATTAGGCAGTTGGACATATATATATATATATACATGGTAAAACTTCACTGACTTCATAAGATGTAAAACACAATGACTGAATCCATGGAAATGAAGAAACAAAAACAAGGAAGTTAACTTCTTGACACCACCGCACAAAAAATCTATTAATATAGCAATAAATAAATATAAATAAAATAAAACCAACTTTTTTTTGTTTGTCATTTTCAGCAAGTTTCCAAAGGGGTATTTTTTTTTTCTAACTTTAATTGCAACATTGAGTTAACATGTGTGCTATAAACTTGAGAAATGACAACTTATAATTTAATCCAAACCAAAGCAGGGCTAAACCATCGTATGAATGAAAAATTAACATAACATCTAGGAACAAAAGAATGGGATGTTTTCTTGTCTCCTTGTGTAAAATTTTTTTTTGGTAAAATCAAACAGGGAAACAAATAAAACTTATAACACTTACAAACCATAAACCGTTACTTGCTCTATAAGCTAGAGTCATGTTTAATTAGGATATGTACCAGTCACAAGTTTCAAGTCTTTGCTGAAATGGCATCCATCATCATCCTCGAGATACCCAATAAATCAGTTCTTGATAGCAACTACAATAAATTGAGCTAGTTCAGTTAGCATGCTCCTACTAAGATTGACTTTGGTATAAAGAGCAAAACTCCATATAAACATGAGAACATACAAGGATATTTACCAAATCCAATTTCCCATACCAAGCATTACTCTATAACCCCTTTATGTTTGCTTCCTACTGCCCCAAACCCCTGTATAAGTTTAGGAGCGTCTTGCAAATCATCCAATTCCTTCCGACTTCTAAAAGATCGTCTTTTATTATCAAATAATGTTATTACCCAAGGAAATTTTCATTGATAAACTATAGCAACAAAAGTCAAGCCAAAGAGGTTTTGGTTTCATACCAAGTAGTTAAGATCTGAATGATTGAATGACATCCCTTATATAGAACTGAAAATGTAAGTAGAAACAAATGAGGTCTAAGAAAACCCTCCTAGAACTAGAACTTCATTAAGTAGCTTACAAAATCTACTCGACAGCAAAGCCACAAATGGTTTTCTTTAAAGAGGGATAGGACAGATATTAAAAACCTTCAAAACCGCAAACCTAACTCGGGAAACAAATGCATGTTTCTTCTGAATCCAATTCAAAACCTTGTCCTGCACAAAAGCAAAAACATTGGATAGAGATGATACCATCACTAAAGAACAGAAACAAGGATCATGTACCACAAAAAAAATGTTTCCCTTGTTAATACAGAGCAAATAACCATTAAAAAAGACAATAGTATCAATTGGACATTTCCAGTCGACCACATAGAACACTTACTTTCAAGTTACTACTGTATAAGAATTAGTGAAATGAATTTCAAGTATTCCTTCAACAACTGAACACCTTTTTATACTTGAAAAGAAATATGTCAAGTATAATAATTTGTAAAGAGAACAATAAACTAAGACAAAGTAAATAGAAGTTCCCAATTAAGAAAAACCCTTATTATTCTAACAAAGGAAATGAAATTATTTGAACGAGAAATTGAGAGAAATTTTGTTCAAACCGTTGAGATTTCCCAAGTTGAGTGGGATGAACACAAACCTTAAACCCATCCCTTCAATCTCTTCCCTGCCATTCCTATCCTCTATACTAAACCTCCGAAATAACAACAGTGACGACAAAAAAGAACAACAAAAACAAATAACTGTTAGAAAATTCTTTTAAGGTTGATCTACATAGTTCATATCTATCTTACAATTCATAGAGGGGTTTTACTGTTCACAAAACATTGTTCACAGTCTGTATGTCCTACGTGACACTTTTATTCTCTTTATGTTGATGGCAACAACTTAAAACTCAAAACCTCTCGCCCGCAGACAAACTCAACTCAGCATTACTTTCCTTCTCTCACGCAGGTGAGCTCTCAAAGCTATCTCTCATCTTGCAAATCTCTCTCAAGTCTCTTTCTCATCTTGCAAATCCCTCTCTCAAGTCTCTTTCTCATCTTGCAAATCCCCCTCTCACGCAGCAAACAAAACCTTTCTCCTTCATCTTGCAAATCTCTGTAAGTAACTCTCAAATCTCTGTAAGTAACTCTCTTTCTCTTTCACGTACCTCTCTTTCTCTCTCTCACGCATTCTCTTTCTCTCTCACACAACTCTCTTGCTCTCTCTCTCTCACACAATGGACTAATTTGTTTTTTTTTCTTCTCCCTTTCATCGCTAGGGCACAATGGATTGATTGGGTTTGTTTTTCTTCTCTCTAACTATTTTTTTTCTTCTCCGTAACTATTCTTCAATCTCTTGCTATTTAATCTTCTTTTCACCCCTAATTAATCTATAAATTTAGGGTTTTTTCTCTTCGATTTTTTTGGTTGAAAATCTACTCTACACTGTCTCACAGTTCTCTCTCTCACGCAACTCTCCATTATTGTTGTAATTTTTGTTGGTGAGTTGAATTTCTAGGGTTAGGGTTAGGGTTATGTTTATGTTATTATTTTGGTTACTGGATTTGGCGTTTTAGTAGCTTGAGAGATTGAGTATAGGATGTGATGGTGGTGATGTGTAAATTTGATTATATTCTGTGGAGAGAAGATGGATTGGTTGAATTGAATTTTCAATCCACTGCAGGAAGAATGGATTTTT
The DNA here is from genome assembly GCA_963556465.1 of Berberis vulgaris. Classification (NCBI taxonomy): domain Eukaryota; kingdom Viridiplantae; phylum Streptophyta; class Magnoliopsida; order Ranunculales; family Berberidaceae; genus Berberis; species Berberis vulgaris. The sequence goes on from OY747128.1 coordinate 62,008,232, forward strand.
TTTTTTAATTAGAAAAATTAACCACACCAGGACATGAAGTGAAAGAGAAATTCAACTCACCAACAAAAATAGTGCACAAAGCCATTCGTTGAGTGTATTTTTAGTTTTTATGAATGGAAACGCCTTCATGTATAGTCATTTTTAGAGGGGTGGAACACTTGATGGATCATTTTTTTTATATCAATGGAAAGAATACAATGGAAAGAATACACGTGATGGAAATCCCATTGATGGAAAGAATACACTTGATGGAAATCCCATTCAAGAAGAAAAATGTATGATGAAATTTTTTTTACCATAGTTTAGAATTTGTCTGCCATGAATGGAAACATGGTTATCATAGTTTAAATTTTTTATGAATCTAAACTATAGTAACCATGGAAACACCTTCATGTATAGTCCTTTTTAGAGGGGTGGAACACTTGATGGATCATTTGTTTTTTTTTTTTTTTGGATATCAATGGAAAGAATTCACGTGATGGAAATCCCATTGATAGAAAGAATACAATGGAAAGAATACACTTGATGGAATTTTTTTTTACCATAGTTTATAATTTACCATGGTTACCATAGTTTAAAATTTTGTATGAATCTAAACTATGGTAACACCTTCATGTATAGTCATTTTTAGAGGGGTGGAACACTTGATGGATCATTTGTTTCTTTGTTTGATATGAATGGAAAGAATACACGTGATGGAAATCCCATTGATAGAAAGAATACAATGGAAAAAATTCTTCAATGGAAAGAATACACTTGATGGAAATCCCATTCAAGAAGAAAAAGGTATGATGGAAATTTTTTTACCATAGTTTAAAATTTTTTATGAATCTAAACTATGGTAACCATGGAAAAACCTTCATGTATAGTCCCTTTTAGAGGGGTGGAACACTTGATGGATAATTTTTTTAATATCAATGGAAAGAATCTTTTTACCATAGTCGATGGAAAAAATACAATGCAAACATGTATGATGGAAAAAATTCTTCAATGGAAAAAAGAATACACTCGATGGAAATCCCATTCAAGAAGAAAAATGTATGATGGAATTTTTTTTTTACCATAGTTTAGAATTTATCCGCCATGAATGGAAACATGGTTACCATAGTTTAAAATTTTTTAAAATCTAAACTATGGTAATCATGGTTAGTTTAAAATTTTTTATGAATCTAAGCTATGCTGACCATGGAAACACCTTCATGTATAGTCCTTTTTAGAGGGATGGAACACTTGATGGATCATTTTTTTTATATCAATGGAAATAATTTTTTTTACCATAGTCGATGAAAAGAATACAATGCAAACATGTATGATGGAAAAAATTCTTCAATGGAAAAAAGAATTCACTTGATGGAAATCTCATTCAAGAAGAAAATGTATGATGGAATTTTGTTTTACCATGGTTTAGAATTTATCCGCCATGAATGGAAACATAGTGACCATAGTTTAAAATTTTTTTATAAATCTAAACTATGGTGACTATGGAAACACCATCATGTATAGTCCTTTTTAGAGGGGTGGAACACTTGATGGGTTTATATATATATATATATATCAATGGAATTTTTTTTTACCATAGTTGATGGAAATAATACAATGGAAAAAGGTATGATTGAAATAATATAATGAAAAGAATTCTTCAATAAGAAAGAATACACTTGATGGAAATCCCATTCCAGAAGAAAAAGGTATGATGGAAATTTTTTTACCATAGTTTAGAATTTTTCCGCCATGAATGGAGACATGGTTACCATAGTTTAAAATGTTTTGAAATCTAAACTATGGTAACCATGGATAGAGTCCTTTTTTTATGAATCTAAACTATGGTAACCATGGGCAAAATTTTCCACTTGGTTAGGTAAAAATCCCATTCAAGAAGAAATAGGTACGATGGAAACGCCTTGAATTTCGAATTCATACCTTAAAAAGGGAACAAAGAAATGATGACATTCCTCAAGAATCTTTATCGGCGTATTCTAATACATCGTTTCAAATTCAAGGTTACTCCCATCAATGACATGCTTTATAACAAAAGACACATAGATGATTTCATAATCTGGGGTGCATTAGGTTATCCGCTTTCGTAGGTCATTTGTTGGCCCTCGGTTTTAGTTTTTAGTATTGTCCTTCACATATTTATTTTCCATAGAAGAGATAGTTTAAATGATCACAAGATAGGATGAGGGATTGAATTTGTCAAGTGCAAGATAGATGTTTAAGATCACTCAATTCGATGAGTGGATTTGCAAGTATGGAATTTTTAATCATAATATAGATATTGTTTTGGAGTTGATAAGATGTGGATTCAAGGGTTGTGTTCATAGTAAATTTGGTTTTTTTTTAAATCATGTTATGACCGCTTATAAGCTTATGATTTTGTCAAATTTTAAAGTATGCATCATTGTTATAACATAGTCAATTTTGTCAGTTGTTTTTTAAAATCCTAAGGTTTCTAAAGTCCCATTCTTTTGTTATTTTCCCCCTTCTATACCAATTAGATATTTGTTATGCCTTTTTTTTCCACATATGGTTGTTTGTTCCACCTTTTTACAGTCTCCGCTTTTGGTTATATTGATGGTTGATTAAAAAAGAGAGCTCAATTGTAAAGCTTTGGTTGCAATCTGAAACATTTCCTTTTTCTTTTCAGAGATCACTAACCTTGCATTGTGTCTGATCGTAATTATGGACCACTTAGTTCAAAAAACACCCTACTCCAAAATGATGATTTTCAGACAGGTATTATAGTAGGTTGATACTACTACATCTTACTTCGAATTGGATGTCTCATATGTATGACACCTTTTTTGTTCCCAGGTGGATTCAACCTACAAGGAACTGTAAGAAAAATGCATAGTTTTTTCACCATAATTGGACAATTTTCACCTTAGGATTACTCATTTACTTATATGTTTGCCATAGATCAAATTTCTAGAAGAACAAGGCGTCACGGTTACAGCTCATGATGAGCAAGTTGATTCAAACTTGCCGAGGACAGTAAGAAATTTTGTTAATTTCTCTTTCACTTTTTTTTAATAAACTTGCCGAGGATTTTAACATGTTATCCTTTTAGTAGGAGCAATTTCTTATAGACAATAACCTCAGGTCCAACGTTCCCAACCAACAAGTTTTTTTTCTATTTATTTATTTGTTTTTCTTTTTCACTAATTCTAACAATAAATAGATACATACTTATTTATAGCAAGTTCTTTGTTTTTCTATTGTTAAAGCCAAATATCCTGTAGACAATAACGTTTCCAAGCGTGTGCTAGGCCAATGTTTGCGTCGAGAGAGAGAAAAAAATCAACCTAAGTTAGACACTACCTTGACTGCTAATGTGAATACTACAAAAAAGAAAAAGAGCCAAACTCCAAAACTTTGGAGTATGTACATCTGTTTTTTTTCTAACAAAATTTATATTTGTGTCTGTTTCTTTATATGGGTATGTACATATGCTTCTTTAATCTTACACCTTAGAAAAAAAAATTATATTTGTGTCTGTTTCTTTCTAGGGAAAAGAAAAAACAAAAGTGATACCCAACAATCACGCAATACCAAATAAAGGTATTCTCATAGGTGCTGCCAAATCCTGTGTTCAAGAAGGGAATGACATTATAGATGCACCATCGATTTATAATGTTAGTGATCAAAAGAGCAAACGAAAAACCACAATTGCCGAAAAGGAAAAAAACAAATTTGTTGGGGTGTGTACAACATTCTTAATATTCAATGCCTGTGTTAAATTGTATACTTCATTATATATATTCATTGTTTTGTAACAGGTAAAGGCAACAAACATAGCGAATAATCGTGACTATGCGGTACCATCGAAAGGTGTTGTAATATGTCCTACCAAATCTCTTACTGCTAAGGGAATCGATGAACTTGCATATATTTTGGTACGTTTGAAATCTATATATCTCCAAATGTATGTTTTTCAATATTCTTATGCTTATTTGCTTAAGTTTTTTATGCAAGGGAAATGAAAATGTCGGTTCAATTCAAAAGGGTAAACGAAAAGTGGTATTTATCCAGGTATGTATAAGTGCTTGACTTTATTATTATTATTATTATTATTATTATTATTATTATTATTATTATTATTATTATTATTATTATTATTATTATTTATTATTATTATTATTATTATTATTATTATTATTATTATTATTATTATTATTATTATTATTATTATTACTTTACTATCCTGGATTCAAAGTATGTCATGTATGTGTTATTTAGGCCATTTCTTAATTTCTTTTTTAAATTATCTATGCACGTTTTCTTATTTAGATTATATGCATGCCTTAATTCCTTTAGTATGTAATCATTTACCATTTTAAATGTATTTTAGGATAACAATATTGTTGAGAATAATAATTCAAAACGTGGATCCGCACAACGTTTGCGTCGAGAAAGAAAGGGAATTTTATGTAGGACGCCTCCTGTTCAAATACCTTTTTCTTCTTTCACGCCCAATGATCGTACTCTTCCACAAAAGTAGTGGAAACAATCACGAATGGCTGAGCTCAATATCATCCCTCCCCGACGCATGAATTATGAATTTTTTACTATGTTAGATCAAGATGTGTTGCCACCACAACAACCAAGGAGGTGTTCATTTTCTAAGCCAAACACATCCCCAAATGCACTAACAAACATGTATAATTCTTTTTTCTATTTTCTCTTCTAATTTTACTTTATCAAGTTTCATAAATTTTAACTCGTCAAATTTTTAAAATGTGTTTAGGCCAATTACAGATGACCGACTTCCTAATGACGATACTTGCCGTCATAGTGATTTTGGTTTCCGACATGAAATTGACCCACAACCTCATCAAGAAGAAACACGTCATTTCTTAGGCAAAATGAAGTTTTTGTGTCCTCATTGCTCAGCACTATATTGGAAAGATGAAAAATTGAAGGCATCTTCGTTAAGGAATCCTTTTTTCGGAACGTGTTGTTTGCAAGGAAAGGCGAAGCTGCCAATCTACCCCTCTACCATTGCTTCAAGTGTTGTATGAGGGAGATGATGTTCAATCAAATAATTTTCGTAGACATATTCGCGAGTATAATGCTGCGAATGCATTTACGAGTCTTGGTACTAAATTTGAGCCAAGGGTACTCAATGGGAGGGTCCCACAAGCTTTATTATTCTTGGATAATTACGACATCAAACGGGAGCGTTAATTCCGCAACAAGGCCAAGATGCAGTTTATTCACAACTTTACATTTATGATCCCGATTCAGCATTACATACCCGCAGTCATCGGAATCCACGCTTGAGATTGGATGTGCTCAAAATCATTCAAGATGCTTTGTTCCAGTATAATGTGTTTGTGGAAAAATATTGTCAAGCATATGAGATTCTGAATCAATCAAATTTTGCTGACCAAAACATACCTGTGTATTTACATTATAGTTGTCATAAGGACCGGTGGCGCTACAATCTTCCTTCATCAAATGAAATAGCATTTTTTTGCCAGGAAATGTCCTTGAAGCAAACACAACCAGATATATGAGGAACAATCAACTGAGTACTCAACAATTTTGAGAGCTGGAGTAGATGCTTGGGCTTCAACAGAGCAAAACCAATTAATGTATGTGAGGAACAATCAAACAAAACTCAGGGTCGAGCTCTATAAAAGTCTTACGAACATTGGGCCCGATGGGTTAAGACCAGATCAAGTTGGGAAGCGACTTATTTTGTAGTCATCCCATCTTGGTAGTCCAAGACACATGTTTGAGATATTTCAATATTCAATGGCTATCACACACTACAACAATCATCCAGATGTTTTCGTAACCATGACTGCAAATCCAAACTTGCTTGAAATTATGAATGCTCTGTTACCTCACAAAAAGCCTACGGATCGTCCAGATTTAGTAGCTCGAGTTTTTCAGTTAAAAAGAAAATGTCTAATGGATAAGATTATCAAAATAGACACATTCGGTGATGTTGTAGCCCATGTCTTTATCAATGAATTCCAAAAGTGTGACGACCCCCCTCCCGCACTGTACCGATATTGTCCGCTTCGGGCTACCATCCGGCCCTCACGGCTTTAAAACGCGTCGATACAATGGGGAGTTGACTCCGCACATATAAGGATCATCCTTCTCCCCTACCCAGGCGATATGGGACTATGATTTTCCTTGTAGCTCGTCTAACCTCTCTCGGCCTATTGGGCTCCAACCCTCACCCTCACCCTCACCTCAGGTCCGCCCACTCAGGGTCTCACAAAAAGCGTGGGCTATCTCATATGCACGCACTTATATTCCTTCATCATTTACAAAAAATTCGCACTACCACTCAAATTGATAAGATCGTGTGTGTAGAATTTCCTGACCCAGATAAAGATCCGATGTTATTTCAAACAGTTTTACATTGTATGGTGCGTGGACCGTGTGATGCTCAAAATTCTGGAGCACTGTGTATGGAGAATGGGAGGTGCACAAAAAGATATTCTCGCAAATTTTCAGAAACAACAATAATAAGCCAATATGGATATTCTATTTATCGACGTCGCAATACTGGCCGAGTATATAATATGAAGGGGCAACCAACCAATTGATAATAGAGATGTGGTGCCATATAATCCATATCTTTCAAGGATGTTTGATTGACATATTAATGTGGAAGTGTGTGAGGGAATTAGATGTGTGAAATACATACACAAGTACATTTATAAAGGTCATGATAGAACAACAATGGTACTAGGGGGAGTAGATGAAATCCAACAGTGTCTTGATACTCGATATATTGGTCCGCCAAAAGCTGCTTGGCGAATATTTGGTCATCTTTTACATGAATAAAATCCTACAGTGGTTCGATTGGCGCTTCATTTACCTGGAATGCATCATGTTTTGTTCAATCCTGCAGATCAAGCACAATCAATTTTACTTAGAGCTAGACAACAAATGTTGACTTTAACTGCTTTGCATGTTGTGTTGTAGATTCGTTTGCACGTACCTTTACCTACCAAGAATTCCCCCAATATTTTGTTTGGCATAAACCAAAAGAGATGTGGACAAAAAGAAAAATGGGCTATGCAATTGGAAGAATGTACTTTGTCAGTCCTCATGAAGGTGAAAGGTTTTATTTGCGACTGCTTCTAACGGTTGTAAAAGAGCCACAATCAATCGAACATTTGTGCACATATGACAATGTTTTACACGACACCCTCAAATTAGCTTGCACCGCACGAGGACTCCTAGAAGATGATGATGAATGGATTCAATGCCTTGAAGAGGCTGCAATCATGAAAACTGGGAATCAGTTGAGAAGATTGTTTAGTGATGGGCGACTCATTACTTGACTTTAATGCATTAATTCATTAGTATTTATAAAGTAACATTATACTTTAACTATAATTGAGATAATCAAAAATCATTTTTTAGTCAGAACCTTAGGCGGTTCTCGAAAAAAGATAGCGAAAAAAAATGATTCCTAGAGTCGAGACTAAGAGGAATGTATAAACCAATGCTTTCATAAATTCGATCGTGGTTTACAATTATAGCTTCCACACCTGTTCATTTGGGAGCATCTCCCAGATAAAGACAATAGTCAAAGAAAATGGCGATTTAAATCCAACAAAATTTATCTGGTAATCTATGTAGAAAGTGAAATAAAAAACCACTTCACCCAGATTTGCTATGGATAAGGTTCTCAGTGAATATATGTAATGATCTTGCGCACCGACTTAAAACAAGGTTCGGTATTTCAAATCCAACAGATGCTCAGACTCTGGATTATGGTTTGTATTTCATAAATCAATTTCTTCAAAAATGAGGGAAAAATCTGACAAAGTTTCCACCTATGCCCCTACCAATTGAAAATTGGGACATGATAGTTGGTAACAAACTAATATGGGAACACCGACAACTTCAGTATGATTGTCAAGAAGCCGATGCACAATCATCTGTCGACCGTCTTAATGAGGCACAACGTTCTGCTTATACTGCAATAGTAACTTCAGTTCTTGAAAATAAAAGAATTCATTTCTTTTTTAATGGAGGTGCCGGAACAGGTAAAACATTTTTATACAACACCATTGCATCAAAATGTCGCAGCCTTGGACACATTGTCATTACCGTTGCATCATCTAGTATTACGGTGTTACTATTAGTGGGAGGTAGAACATCTCATTTAACATTTCGTATTCCGCTGGATGTCATGGAAAATTCAGTGTGTGGGTTCACTAAACAGTCATTGCATGCTGAGTTATTCAGTGAGACAAAACTAATTATCTCGATGCAACATAGATATTGTGTTGAAGTAGTTGATCGTGCACTACAAGACGTTTACAACACCAATAAGTCATTTGGTGGTATTACTGTTGTTTTTGGGGGTAATATTGTCTGTGATACCCAAAGGCGTCCGTGCCCAAATTGTGGATGCATCTTTGAGGCGTTCTCAACTTTGGTTAAACATACAAGTTCTGACTTTGAGTTTGAATATGACGTTGGACAATGGGGTAGGCAATGATGGTTTTACAAAGTTTTTGATTGAGATAATATTTTTGTGTAAACAAATCTACATTTTACTACAATGCATTTTTTTAATTATTGATCATTTTTATTTTATATAGATTGGAAGCACCGCTCAAGATGTTATTCATTTTCCACCAACAGTGCACAAATGCAAAGATTTAAGTGAATTAATTTCTTTGGTTTATCCTCAACTAAATGTAGTAGGCACAACGTCTCCAAATTATTTGACTGAGCGAACAATTCTCTCAAAAAGAAATGACGATGTGTATGACATTAACAAAGATGCATTATCTGATTATCCAAGAGAAATCATTGTTTATTTAGCCGTAGATAAAATGGCAGAACATATTGAAAATGATCATTCCATTACCAACGGTTATCCAACTGAGTATTTGAACTCACTTAATCCTTATGGATTACCGCCATTTAAGTTAGAATTAAAAGTAGGTTGTCCAATTATGTTGCTGAGGAACATTGCACCTAACGATGGACTTTGTAATGGAATGCATCTTATGATTATGCATTGTGCAACACGTATAATTAAAGTTAAAATCTTAAATGGGGATAAGACTGGCAATTTAGTTTTCATTCCTAGAATCTCTTTAACGCCATCATCTTTTGAGTTTCCATTCAAAAGGAAAATGCGTCAATTTTTAGTTCGGTTGGCATATGCAATGACGATAAACAAGTCGCATGGTCAATCTGTGAAATACGTTGAAGTTGATCTACGAACACCAATATTCAACCATGGCAACCTTTATGTTGCATTATCTAGATGCACAGCTTCTAATAGAATAAGTGTCATTTTGCCTCAAGATGGGTTGGATTCTATAATCAATATTGTTTATCCAGAAGTTTTGTTGTAAGATTTTATAAAGGTATAAGTTTCAATAAACATGCTTTAATAAATTTTCTAATGATTTTTATATTTTGCTTCCATAAGATATGAATCTAATATTTATTAAACATTTTTGTAGAATTCGGATATCATTGTCGAGGAGTTCAAAAAAACCATTAAAAAACAAAAGTAAAATGGTAGGCATCATTGGAAATTGGCAAATAAGGTAGTTGCTTATAAGATGATTAGAAATAACTTATTTTATTAAAAAAAATTTGCTAATATTGCGTGTGATAAATTTGTAGATTTCTGTCATATTTCCTCCTTGCTCGAAGTTGGTGCATATAGATGCAAAGTCATTTGATAATGTGATGCAGAAGATGTTCGAAGCAGTTGGTGATACATAGTTCTGATGTACATATACAGTTTAACCCATTTTTGTATATTGTGGGATCCTTTGGTTCTCATGTTTTTGAAAAGAGAGCTGGTGGAAACCATGCTCTTAAAATGCGTATAAGTCTAAATAATATAGAAACAAAGATATATAGGATAAAACTGGAGAAAATCTTGCTTATGATAATGTGTTTTTTGGACACCCTACACTTTTGATAGATGATGTATAGGATAAATATATGATAAATATGCTAAGAAAGTTAAATGTATACAAAACCAACCTTTTTGAATGTTTTGGATCTATACAAAGTTATATACTTTGGGTTTGAACCCTGGTTTCATTTAACTATCTTTTTATGTGTAATAACTTATGTAGCTGACTGAAATATGTTCGTTGGTCAGAATCAATGGTGAGTTTTAACGTCCACTATGTTCACTTATTTGAATATAATATTATGTATTATCCCTTTGCAGGATAAGATTATGGTACTTGGTGTTGAGAGGCACAATCGTGATTGTGAGACGTCTTACTATCCTCGAGTACTATACAAGTATATTCATATTGGTTTAATCACATTATCATATTTAAATGTAATATGAGGGTTAGAAGAAACAGACAACCATCGTATAGCTTTATTTGTTATTCTCATTGGTTTATTTAGAGCTTTGATGTACTTAAATATTTTATACTGCAATATTTTGATAATTAAATGATAACTTTGGTGTGTGGAGATATTATGTGGTGTTCATGGCATTGATTGCTATTATAAATTTTTATGACAGGTTCAAACAGGTTTCAATATTGAAAAAAAAAAAAAGGAAACTCTGTCGAAATTTTAATTTTTTAATTGTTCAAAAGTTATTTTGGCCTAATGGTATTGTAAGTCTCTTTAATTGTTCATGACATTGATTGTCATTATACTCATTTATGTGAAGTATAATTTCTTATGACATGTTCAGACAAGTAACTTTATTCAAAAAATGACATTTATTTAGGATATAATGATATTGTATGCATGTCTTTTCGACTGTTTAAAATCATGTTCTACTACAAAACATCTTTTAATACTGAAAACGGTGATTATATGTTGCGCTGTTAGAGTGATTTTTTGTGAATGCCAAATTATGTGAGGTACAAATGCTTATGACAAGTTTAAATATTGAAAAATGGGAATCTTTGTCAAAATTTTGAATATTTTTTAATTTTTGAAAAAAAATGCATCTCGATATTCTTCTAAACCGAATGTGCCATTTTGTTTGCCTTAATTAAATTATGTTTCTTCACCTGTTGAGCTCCTGTCATACTACAAAAGTTTTTTTTAGTATTAAAACTGATGGCTGCTTTACTAAACCGGACATCAAATTCAACCAAAACTCACTTGGACAAACATGGGACATTTCTTAATATTGAATTTTTTCCTTCTTATTTTTAGTTAAGCTGACATTTGGTGGAGATTACATTTCTTAGAAAATTGATTGCGTTGATCAGTTTTATTAACATTGTTTTATTGTTCAAGAGTATTAACTTTTTACGAAATTTATTCATCATGACTGTTGTAATAGAAAATTATGCAAGTGTCTTTAGAAATTGAAATAAAACCCCAAATGCGAGTATTCGACATAGCCGTGAAGGTAGGATGTAATTCGCGATAGTGCCAATGATACGGGTATTACACTAGTTATTATACGTTGTAGACTATCAAACTATAGGTGAGTAGTGTTTAATTTGATCCGATGAATTGTGATCATTAAGAAACACGACTAAGGTCATAAACACGTTTCTAATTATATGTTGTATGTCTCACATATATTACTAGATTGAGTATGAGAGTTATTTATGTGTAAATACAATTTAAGTCTCACTATGATTCTATTATTAATGATGGACTAATTATAGAATTAAGATTTTATATATACAGAGGTTCTCACTCCAAACCTACCTAATTCTCTATCTCCTACATTTCTCCATCCAATTTGAAAAACACAAGAGAAATGTTCTAGAGGTGAAAGACTTATCCGCTGCATGTTATTTGATTCGTGTGATTTTGTACTCTTCATCATTGGCTTCAGGTATGAATTAATTAAGTTGTTCTTCATTAATTACTGACATTAGATTTTGGTGTGGATCTAATATTATTCAAACAAGTGATATGAGAATCTCCTTCGAGAATCATAGAAGAGAATGTAAGGTTTCATGTTTTCTCGTTATTTGATAAATCAATCTTCTAGCTATGGTTATATGTCATGTATGAATACAATGATACATGTAAAGCATTGGTTATACCTTTTTTGAGAATTTGGTACTAAGTATTGGCTCCAGCCTCAGAATCATCAAACTCAATATCACAACTGGTAGACCCCTTGGCTTCAATGTCATTCCCGGTGTTTTAGGGTTATTTTTTATCACCAACCTTGGATCATCACCAGCATCTCATGGAACTAACCAGGCTCACTAGAACACCATCGAAGATGTCGAGAGATGGTTTTTTTCTTCTTCTTCTTTTGGTTTGGTTGTTACACAGACACAGACATCGTCTCCGGCGCTGAAATACAGAGCCACCAGATTTGGGAGGAACCCTTTGTCATAACTCCTTCCGTCTTTATATCTCTCTCTCTGTGCCTCATCAAATCAAACTTCACTTCGATCGGTTGTAGAGTAGAGACGAGCAGAACAGCGCAAAACAGAGTTGTTCGACTTCGAGCTTCTCTTTTGAGTGCTATTGCTTTGATACGATCATTTTCTTACAGTCGGTAAGCTTCTGTGTATCGATCCAGTCGATCGACTTTTGGTTTTGTGAGGAAGAAGTATGTACTGTAGCAAAGGGCTTTGGGCATGTCTTTGCTATTTCTTCGGCCTGGTTTTATTCCTTCTTGGGTCTGCTTTAAACTCTGGTTTAAGAAAAAACTTTTTGGCTTGGATGAAAATTGGATGTATAACCCTATTATGCTAGAATCTAGTTCTTTGCTTTAGCTTTCTGTCAAAGCAAGAGAAGAGTTGAGTTTGATTTTGCTCTCGTTTAGATGCATGGGGATGAGGAGTTGAAAGAGAGAAAATTAAACCATAGTGAGATAGCAATTAACCATTTATTTTAATTTCCATTCTGAATCATTCCATGCCCTATTAAAATTAATAATAATAATCGGAAAATAAAAACTATATGAATAAATTTAGTTAGTTTAACAAGAAGGGTGTTTAGTTGTTTACTAAACAACCGGGTCAAATTCGGGCCCAACTGGCTGTTCAGATTTGTTAAGTCAGTTTGCCGTTCCGGGTTCTGATGGACTGATCGGTTGGATCGGTATGTTCCTGATGGACCGGTTTTGGTTATTTTGGCTACTTGGCCTATTGTACTGGACCCCATTGCATTTTTAGCCTTCTTCACTCCTGTATTTAAAGAATTTCTAAGAGCACCTCAAGAATATTTTAATTATCAGTCCCAAATTTAAATTTAGGTGAAATTTTGTGATACGTCCCAAGAGACATCTTTCATGAAATTTTAGCAGAATTTGAATCTCAATTTTTATTTAGTCGATTACATATGGTTGCGTCATGACTCATGCGAATAACAATTGGCACAAATGAATGTTGTTATTTTGGCCGGTTCATTGGCGGTATAAGGTAATTAATTTAAGTAAAATATTTTTTGGGATTCACTTATGCATTCACTGATCGATCCAAAGGAAGTCATTGTTTTGCCAAGTTCGATTTTATTTTATTTCTATTAGTTAACCTTAGTTATTTTGAGAGAATCACTTATACGTGTAGTGTGTTTGGTTTCTCATAAAAGCTCATTATTAAATATGTAAATTTATATGTACTGTTTTTTGCCCTTCATCTATTTGTTTGCTCCTTAATTAGACAAAATTTGCATGATGTTGATGACCGCGTTATTTTATTTGTTTTGTTATCATATCATTGCATTACAGTTGATGGGATGTACATATCTTAAAATGAGTTTGTTCTTTGATGTTATTTAGTGAATGTGTCTTCAATATTTGCTAATATAAACAACATTTCAACATTTAATGGTTCGAATTTTGTAAAATGGAAATAGCATATCGTGATTGTTATTAGGTTTATGGATTTGCATTACACTTCGTATTGATGATCCCATTAAGCATACTGACTCTAGTTCAGCCGAAGAAAAATTTTCTTATGAAAAGTGGAAGAACTCTAATTGCATATGTCTTATGATAATGAAACACTCTTTGAAGATTTTTGTGGTGTCATGCCTAAGGAGAAAAATGCTAAAGATTTCCTATGCCAGATTGTCGATCGATTTGTTGCATCGAAAAAAATGGAGGCAAGTACGCTTGTTAGCAAACTTGTTACCATGCGATGTACTGGCAAATGAAATATAAGGGAGTGTATAATGGAAATGTATAATCTTGCTTCAAAATGAGGACAGTAGAGTTGAAGTTTTTAGATGATCTCATTGTGCACCTTATTTTGATTTATCTTCCTACACAGTTTGGTTCCTTTAAGATTAATTATAAAAATCAAAGGGAGAATGAAATATTAATGAACTCATTGCTTAGTGTGTGCAAAAAAATAAATGACTGAAATGAGAAAAGACAGAAAATGATCACATGACGACATTTTTCAATGGTAATTCAAGCATCAAGAAAAGAAAAAAAATATTTATATTAAAGCTAAGGGAACTGCATCTGATGGGACTTCACAAAAAAATGTGCAATAGAAACATGATAAGGTCGCCACATGTTTCTTTTGCAAGAAAGTGGGTCATGTGAAGAAGGATTGTCTCAAATATCAGAAGTGACTCGCAAAGAAAAGTGATAATTTTAGTTTTGTTTATTTTGAATTAAATCTAGCTGAGGTACCATGTCATTTCTGGTGGGTAGATACATGTGCAATTATTCACATCAGTGTTTTCATTCAGGATTGCGCATAAGGAGTAGAAAACCAAATGATGATGAAATGTTCATTTACATGGGGGTGACAATAAAGCTTGTATGGAGATAATTGAAGTCTTTCGATCACAATTAGAGTCTTGGTTTTTATTTGAATTTGGATGAGACTCTTAATGAAACTTTGCATGTTACTAATATTGTACTAAGCAAATATTAATTAATAATAACTCTTCTATGTTATGGGATAAGCGTATATGTCATATCTCTCGACCGAAGATTGAAAGGCTTGTGTCCACTAGAGTTGTTGTTACTCCTGATTTTACAAATTTTACGATTTGTATTGAATGCATAAAGGGAAAACAAACAAAAACTAGAAAGTTAGGTGCTAATCAAAGTTCAGGTGTCTTAGATTTGATAATATTGATATTTGTAGTCTATTCCCTATGACTTATTGGAATGATCAACGATATTTTATAACTTTTACAGATGATTATTCTTGCTATGGTTATCTATATTTAATACATGAAAAATCACAATCATTTGATGTACTATAAAGTTGTGGTTGAAAATCAGTATAATAAGAAAATTAAGGCCGTTAGATCTAATCGTGGTGATGAATGCTATGGTAAATATGACGGTTCAGACCAATGCACACCATTTGCGAGGTACTTACATGAATGTGGCACCGTCTCTCATAACACCGTGCCAGAGACACCACGTCAAAATGGTGCATCTGTGAGACGAAATAGGACCCTAAAAGACATGTTCAGGAGTATGATTTGTCATTCTACCTTGCCAGAGTCTATTTGGGGAGAAGCCTTAAAGACTGCAGTTTATATCCTTAATAGAGTACCTAGTAAAGTAGCCAACAAAACTCCGTATGAGCTATGGACTAGTAGACGTCCTAGCATTTGACATTTAAATATTTGGAGGTGTCCAGCTGAGACTAGGCCTTACAGACCTCACTAAGGAAAATTAGACTTTAGAACTGTTAGTTTCTATTTTATTGGATATTTAGAAAGATTAACGGGAATCCAAGTTTTATTGTCATTCTTTTAATAACATAATTGAGACGAATAATGCCAAGTTTATTGAGGATGTTAAGAATAGTTGTAGTATATAATACAGAAAATATTATTTTTAAAGTAGAACGTGTTGACACTCCTATGATGGATATTCAACCTGTTAACATGATCATGCTTGTTCTTACACAAGATGTATCTGTTAATCCAAAAGTACCTCAACCTCCTCAATTATAAATGTCAATAAGGATATCCAATAGGGAGATAAAATATGTTATTCCGAATGATTATGTAGTTTATCTCGATGAATGTTTGATATAAAAATGGAAAATGATCATATCACTTTTCTTCAAGCCAAACAAAATGCTTACTTTTCAGTTTGGATGAATTTTATGTTAGATGAGTTAAAATCTATGAAGGACAATGACGTTTGGGATCTTGTCGAGTTGCCTAAGGGTGTGAAACCAAATGGATGCAAATGGGTATTCAAAAACCAATTGCGATTCCAAAGCAGTGTTCTAAAAATTGGCCTAGGCGCTAAAAGGTGGAAAACCACCCAGATTAATGGCTGGGCGGGTCTAGGTGGGGTCTAGGCGGTTTGGGCGATTTTTATTTATTTATTTTATTTATTTTTATTTTTTAATAAGGCTGGTTGTGTTATTATTTTATTTTTCTTTCCTCTTTTCTAGAAATAAACTATTTAATTTTTTTTTTATTCAGTATATGTCTAAATGTAGCAAAAGATGATTACTTAATGGAATTCTCAAAAGATCTGCCGATACCAATTTTACTAATGTAGATTTTATCAAACATGACTGAGGTTATTCATACAATTTGAAGAAAAATAAAAGAGTAGGTTTGGATATTTGTCCACAAATTCAATTTTATTATTTTTATATAAAGTACCCATCATGACCAACTTCAGTCATTTGAGTTTTAATAAATTTTTCATGTTTCTAAATTGTGCATATGTATATTGGCATTAAATTGGATGTAATTGATAAGGTATTATGCTTAACTTTTGTAAATTATTAAAGTTATAATACAAAACCTAAGACCGCCTAAGCCCCTGGGCGCTAGCCAACTGCTCGCCGCCCGCCCAGCGCCTAGCGATTTTTAGAACACTGTTCCAAAGGCATCAATGAAAGATTTAAGGCACATCTTGTCGTTAAAGACTTTACTCAAAAGGAAAGCATTTATAAAGAAATTTTCTCTCCAATTTTTACGAAAGACTTTTTTTAGAAATTTTCTCTCCAATTGTATTGATATATGTGACCATGGATGGGTCCAACCACTATAAATGAGGTGAGGGCTGTTGTGATCCTATATTGATATTACAATGGATCAGATTATTTAGAGACGACACTCACAATTCTTGACAGTCAAGTTTTGCGCTCATAAAGTTTTACAACGTATAATTTATGAATGATCTATGTAGTCCAAGTAGGAGATTGTTAGAAAATTCCTTTTAAGTGGATCTACATAGTTCATAATATTATATGTTGTAGACTATCAAAATAGGTGAGTGGTGTTTGATTAGACCCGATTAGTTGTGATCACTAAGAAACAAGACTAGAGTTATAAACCTGTTTCTAATTACATGTATGTCTTGACATATATTATTAAATTGATGATGAATGTTATTTATGTGTAGATAGCAATTTAAGTCCCACTATAATTCTATTGTTGATGATTGGCTAATAATAGAATTATGGTTCTATATATATTGTTGAGGTCCCCACTCCAAACCTAATTCTCTATTTCCTACTTTTTCCATCCGATTTTAGAAACACAAGAGAAAGTTTCTGGAGGTAGAAGACTTATTCGCTGCGTGTTGCTTGGTTCGTATGTATTGCATACTCTTTATTAATGGCTTCATGTACGCATTAATTAAGTTGTTCTTCATTGGTTACTAACATGAGGTCTTGGTGTATTATTCCAACAAGCTCTCCACCTTCTTCACCGAATTCATTTCATCTTCGCTTTGAATTTTTCTCCCTTCCAAAACCTCTGGTTCCAAGGTCGATGACACCACGCTCGCTTTTGGAGTTGCAAACTTCAACCCCACCTAGGAACGATAGAAAACAGTGGTGAGGGAGAGTGAAGAAATATGAGGTAAAGGGATAGTGAAGAAGAAAGATAAGAGGTGTGGCAATAAAAATCCTCGTGGCAGGACCAGGTTTTCCCCAGTAGAAAAGTTGAGTGCGGAATGGAGTCGTTTAACGAGATTACCCGTATTTATAGTTCTTTAAAAATTCTACAAGATATTCTCCTCGCTCAGACTCCCTAACCAGTAAGCCTTTGGCCCGTTGGTTCTTCTTTTTATAAAGAGGGCTCGAGCTGTTGTGGTTACTTGTCTGATTGCTTCATTGTCACATAATGGCATTCCCTTGCGGAAGACTGATCTCCCCTAATAATCCATGTCTCACCGTCGACAGGGTGTTTTAGGCATTAGTGTCGTGAGGAGACCACTGCTTCCATCTAGTGAAGCCAAGGCCTTCCCAGAATTACATTGCACGTGGAGGGGGCATCTACCACAATGAATTCCATTATTAGGAGCTTCACTAGTTCCCTTGCTACCACGGTTAGCCTGATGCTCCTGACTGGGTAACTCCAGCACCGTTGAAGCCAACCATAACCTGATTGTGCAGTTTTAGCTCTTCTTCCCACATTCGCATCCTGTGGAAAGCCCATAGGAATAGGATATTGGCCGAGCTTTCCGTGTCCACCAGCAATTTTTTCACCTCATTTGGATATTATGATCATGATAACCAGGGCATCATTATGAGAAGAATATACCCCTTACATAACTTGCTCAGTGAATGTTAGGTTCGAGGTCGGGTGTTCTATTCGGGTGTGTTGAACTGGTCGATCTCTGTGGTGTGAACTTGTTCGCAATTCTCAGATTGGTCTCTTCTTGACCGGTTGGATTTCTCTGGTTCACTGTGTGCACTGTGCAGGATGTAGATAACGTCCGCAGTCTTTTCTTCGGCCTCCGGTGTCATTTCTTCCTTCTCCTTCTCTCGGGGCTATTTCTCGTTGGAATTCACAAATTCTCTAAGTTTCCCCTTTCGAACCCAGTACTCTATCTCATTCTTGAGACTCTGGTAATCCTAAGTGATATGACCGTGGTCATTGTGATAGGAGCAGTATTTGTTCTTATCACGCCTTGAAGGATCGCTCTTGAGCTTAGGGGCCACTTGAGGTCCCAAAGCTCTTCATGGCAGAGATAGCCTTCGGCAAGCCAAAATTGAGGGGATGTAGTCAGCGTACCTTGACCCGGCATAGTTGGTGATCCTGTCGGGTTTTACCTTGTTAGACTCGGTCCTGTTGTTGTTTTTCCTCTTCTTAGACATGTCCTATTTCTCGCACATCTTCTCTTCTCCCCTATCCCGAGCCTTAGAGCCTTAAAGGCTTACTTGGCATCGTTTTGGCCTTCAAAAGTGATATGCTTTTGCGCCCTTTTCAGTAAGTCTACCATATCTTTCGGGGGCTCCAGGGTGAGGAAGTTGTAAAACAGACCCCTCGGAGTCCAAAAGTGAAAGCGGTGACCGACGTGTCATCACTGCAATCGTCGATCAAAATCAGCTCATTGTTAAAGCGAGTGACATATTCCCTGAGGGTCTCGCATTGCTTATGCTTAAATACATAGTGGGAACCTTTCCTGATCCATTGGCTCCCAACGAATCTAGTGATGAATGCCTTTACCAGGACTTGGAATGAATCGATAGATCTCGGCTAGAGGCTATGGAATCAGGTCAACGCAACCTTCTTCAAGCTGGTGAGAAAAGTTATGCACAAGAAAGCTTGATAGGAGCATAATTAGGCTATTTTTAGTACCATATTTCTATATATTTTTTCTGCTATTATTTGTTAATTATGTCACTAATTGTTATTTTTGTGTTTGTGTAGGTTTCCAATTACAAGATTTCAAAATAGAAGCTAAGTAAAGCAAATTGGCAATTTAAAAATGCTGATTGCAAAAGGAAACTTTGCAAAGAAGGAAATCAATAAGAAAACAATTGTAAAAGGGACGATACCATGGTTTGGAAAGATCACCCATCCATAGCCTCCTCACACTTGCAACCACAGGAAGCTGACACCCATCCACAACCACGCATCCTCGCATTCACAATCCACCGCCGCAACCTCCGGTTCCTCGCAAACCCATCCATAGCCTCCTCACGCTTGCAACCACAACAAGCCGTCAACCATCATCACCCATCCATAGCCTCCTCACGCTTGCAACCACAGCAAGTCGTCACCCACCCACATCCTCTCCTTCATCGCAATCCAGCCACAAACCATTGCCATCCCCATCAGATCACTGTTAAGCATCATCACCAAGTTTCACCGTATCTTCCTGTTCCATCACCACCGTCATAGTCGCCTGTTCATCTCCTTCTTTCTCTATTCATCGCTAATCAGAAACCCTCTTCATCACCAACCAAACGTCACTGTCTTTGTCCACCAATTCACAGACCACCATCGATCACCATCGCCAGACCACAACCCCTTTTCTCTCTTCATCTCCTTCTCACCTAATCTCTCTCTCAGCCGACCACCGACCTTCCCTCGCCTACATCCCCTCGCAACCTCTTCTCACCGGAGCAGATCGCACAAATAGTAGAAGGAAATGAGGAGTAAAGAAGTAGAGATCGAAGAAGGAAGAGGAACTGTTTTGTTTTCTTCATCTGCCATCCGCATCCCTGAATTCCACTTAGCACCACCACGGATCTGGCGACAACAACATTTTATTTCCTTTACCCTATCATTTTCTTATTTAGTTTGATATTTAATTATGTATTCTTATTTGAACATGATTAATATGTCTAGCTAAACTCCTCTTAGCTAGGGGTGGATTCGAAGTCTCGAACATGTGTTTTATGAATTAATTGAATTTAATTTTCCTTACAGATTAGTGATTGTGTTTTGCTTAACTGCTTTATAGAGAATTTTTATTTGTGTGTTTGTTAAGATGACCAACTTAGTAAGCATGCTAAGATCTAGGGCTAGAATATAAGAGATTTTCACCTAATCATTATAATCTTGTACTCACAAGTAGTAAATACCAAGGAACGTTGGTAAGGTTAAGTAAAAACATAGGTAAAAACAAGATGTTGATCATACTTGTAATTGCCTAGTCAGTGTTCATATTTTCCACAAAACTTAATGATCTTGGATTGTTTATCTAACTTGTGATTCATGATTAGATAGCATGATAAGAATAGTTTGAAATCGACACTAAGTTTAATTCAACGAACTTGGGAAAATAATAAGATTAATGCAGTGTTGATCACGGTTAATCTTCAGCATTGTCTTTCACGAGTTAGCAAGTGATTATTGAAGATTGATTTATGAGCATATGTTTGGTGTGTGGAGATAAACCCTTAGCTAATTTCTCATATTTGCAATCCCTTTAGTTTTATTATTTTTACAGTAAGTTTCGTAGTTATTTTCATAGTTTAACTTAGAAAATACAATCCCCCAATATTTACTTAATTAGGTTGTTAATTGTATTTTAGTTATTCTTAGTGCTAGTTGGTAAGCCCTCTAATCCCCGGTCCGGAACGATCCCTACTTATTTTATACTACAATCACAAAGCAGTGTATTAAGTTGTGTGCTACTAAAATAGCGCATCAATGTTTGGCGTCGTTGCCGGGGATTAGTAAAATTGCTAATTACTTCATTATTATTATTATTATTATTATTATTATTATTATTATTATTATTATTATTATTATTATTATTATTATTATTATTATTATTATTATTATTATTTCTTTTTGCAGATTTTTTCTCATTTCTTTATCTCAGGTACTAGTTCATGCGCAATAGGAGATCCAACGAAAACTTATTAGAGTACGATTCAGATCCTGAGAAAACATTTAGAAGACGAATGAAAGAAACAAAAGAGTCACAAACGTCCAGCTCTGAATCTGAATCAGAAGATCTTGACATGGGAGACAATAGATCTATTAAAGAACTTTCGGCATCAACCTTGGACAATGCCGCACCCTTGTGCATTCAGTATCCAACAACATCGCAAGGCAAGACACAGTCATTCGAGCTAAAATCCATCCTACTTCACCATATTCCAAAGTATCATGGTCTTTCTATGGAGGATCCAAATAAACATTTAAAGGAATTTGAAGTTGTATGCTCCAGTATGACGCCAATAACTGTGGATGAGCACATCCTGAAGCTGAGAGCATTTCCCTTTTCTCTTACTGATAGGGCTAAAGATTGGCTTTATGAACTACCTTCTGGAACAGTATACTCTTGGGATAGCATGAAAAAGGTGTTTCTAGATAAATTCTTCCCAATTTCCAAAATTATCTTATTAAGGAAGAAAATCAGGGGTATACAGCAAGGTCCTGGAGCAGCTTACTATGAACGGTTCAAAACTCATAACATCATGTCCACAACATCAGATGAAGGAGGAGTTATTGATTCAATACTTTTATGAGGGATTGCTTCCTCTTGAGCGACAGATGTTAGATGCACCAGCAAGAGGAGTTTTGGTTGATAAAACTCCAGCAACAGGGAAGACTTTGATTGCAAAGCGAGCCTTAAACTCCCAACATTATGAAGGAATTGGAGAGCCTTCACGCCAAGTCAATGAGGTAAGTACTAATTCCAGTTTGGAAGTTCTTGTGACTCAGGCTCTGGGGAAGTCGAATGTGCTAGGAGTTGCACAAATTTGTGGCATGTGCACTAAGCCAGGACATCCATCTGATCAATGTCCTCAACTGACTGAGAATGGCGGTTGGGAGAATGTTAATGCAGTAGGTTTTTAGGGGGAAAATCACTATAGGAATAACCCTTATTCAAACACTTACAATAAAGGTTGGAGAAATCATCCCAGCTTTGGATGGAGAAATTCAGAACAACCTCAACAACAAGCTTCGAATCGACCACCCCTGGTTTCTTTCAAGCGCCGCCAGAAACACCTCAGCACAATTCAGGTACATCCCTTAATTATGATGAGATTCTGAAATCGTTAACTATTTCTCAGCAGAACCAAGCAAAAGATATAGCAGATTTGAAGCTACAGATGGGACAGATAGCTGAGATTATTGGACAAATTTGCGAGCAAGGAAAACTTCCTAATTCTACCATTCCAAATTCGAAAGGCGGGTTTGAAACCGCAAAAACAATTACATTGAGGAGTGGTAGGCAAATTGAGAATGAGCCAATAGTCCCTAAACATAGCCGAAATAGGGACGCTGAGTTACAGAATGATGATCCAGCCATCGTTGATACACCAGAGCTCCAAGGTAAGAAGGTGAGTGTTCCAAATCCAGTTTCTGCTAATATTTCTCCAACTTTTGTGCATTTTCCAGGTAGGTTTGCCAAATCTAGGAAAGATGAGACTGATAAGGAAATCTTGAAAACCTTTCAAAAAGTCCAGATCAATATTCCGTTTCTTGATGCTATTAAGCAAATGCCTAAGTAAGCAAATTTTTTTAAGGAGCTTTGCACAACAAATAGACTACTTCTAGACGAAGAGGTAGTTAAGGTGAGCGAGAATGTTTTCGCAATTCTTCAAAGGAAATTGCCGCCGAAGTGTAAGGATCTGGGTAGTTTTACTATCCCTTGTGTTATCGGTAATACTAAAATTGAAAATGCAATGCTAGAGTGTCAGAAATTACAGTTGGATATGAGAGCAATAGAGTTCCCTATGACACAAAAAAGTGTAAGAAATTATAGTTGAATGAGCTCGAAAAGATTTAGGATGAGGCCGATGATAGTAAAAGCAATATAAGAAGAGCACCATAGTTTTTAATGATCAGATGATCCATAGAAATACTTTTGTCGTTGAAAATAAAGTCTTGCTTTTTCAATCATGTCTTAGAATTGGTAAGTTGCGTTCTGAATGGGTTGGTCCTTTTATTATTACTAATGTTTTTCCTCATCGTGTTAAACATATTAAGAGTGTCACATACGGTAAGGAGTTTAAGGTGAAACATCATCGACTTAAGACCTATTATGAGTCATTTGTAGAGCATGACGTGGAGGACGTATCACTTCATGAGGATTAATTGGAGACACCGTTAGGTTGCATGACGTTAAAACAAGCGCTTCTTGGGAGGAAACCCAATCAGATTTTCTTTCTCTATCCCTTTATTTTCTTTTCGTTACTTTTGTTTGTTAGTAGTTTTTTACTGCTTTAAAATCTTTCATTGCATGTACTATAATCTATTAACATCGAGGACAATGTTAGGTTTAAGTGTGGGGGGAACAACATTGTTTTTATATTAAAAAAAATTAAAAAAATGTCAGTCCATGAAAATAAAAAATTGTTGGTTTTTGTACTCTTTGTAGTTATTAGTGTCAGTAAAATAAAAGATTTTTTTAATTGTTTTGAGTTTTAGGATACTTTTCAACACAATGATGAGATTTGGTTTTTAATTGCATGACTTTAAGGTGATTTATAAGAATGATTTAAGGTCTAATATTATTATTTGGTTAATGCTTATTTATGGTTATCATATGCAAATTCACATGTAATCAACTTAGTAATTGGCACTCATAGCATGCTTAATTGAATTTAATTCATAATAATCCATATGCGAGGCTTATTATTCCTTTGATTTTGAGAGTTTTTAGTTAGATCTTCTTTTATTTCTTTTTTCAATAATAATTCGTTGCATTATCTCAATTTTGTTTATTTTCAGTTTCAACTTGGATTGCTTTCATAAGAATTAAACACTATAACTTGTATAAATTTCGTTCAAAGCATTATATTGAATTGCACGACATGTTTGACATGATAAAAACACCTAGTTTTCACCATTGCCAAATAAACTTGATCCATGATATATTTCCTTTAGGTTAACCCCGTTGAGTCTGTTATCAAGCATTTTGTTTCATTACCCTCATTTTCTATCCCTAACCTAATCAGAATAGTGGATCATAATTTGATTTGCAGAGACTTTATTGTGTTCAAGGTATGTTGAAAAGAAAGTGAGGGAGAAGACCCTTCTGGTAGACAGTTCAAGAAGAAAGAGTTACAAAAAAAAAATTAAAAAAAAAAATGGTACAAAATTACAGAAGTGACACAAGTTTTTGTCTATATTCATTCAATATTTCAGTACCATACAGATAGTCCAGTTCTTTTCATTTTCAGTACATACAAAATAATGGTTGAAACTCTTCATTATCAGTAGGCCACCTCTTTCTTTTCCTTTTCATTTTCCTACTTATGTCTTAAACCATATGATTTTTTGCTAATGTCTCTAATTTTATTACATGTTTTCACCATTTCTTTAAGCTCTTTGTAATTTTCTTATATGTTCTTTCTCTTCCCTTGACCCATTGGCCTCATTTCCACCTGAATTAAGACCTTTTGATTGAGTGTGTTGTGCAATGTCACGATGTGAAGATTCGAATGAGGTATGAGCATATGGTGTCATTAGTTCTTGCATTTAAGTAGTAGCATTCATTCCATGAGATCATATATCTGAAAAGAAAAAAGAAAAAATAAACATGTCAGAAAATGTCTTTCTTTCTTGTTATATCATATGTGAGCTATTTGTTTCCTTTTTACATCAGTCCTCTCACATATGACTAGAATAAGAATAGTGATTTTAACCAAACAATCAGTGAAAAAGAAAAGAGTACATCCAGTGAGATTTATGGGTTAATTCTTTCAGGCGCGCGCTTGAGTTTCACAGTCACTTGGATTGATTTAACTGTGAATTTTTATATCATTGCTACGAACGTGTATTAATTTTCGAATGATGTGAATTTAATCTTGTGTTTATAAATAATCTTAACATGTCATGATCTGTTGAAAATGTCTGAGACAAATGTTGGAAAGTATAGATTGAGTCATTTGAGTCTTTTATTTTTGTTTCTTGGATTTGCTCGAGGACTAGCAAAAGATAAGTGTGAAGGAATTTGATAGGAGCATAGTTAGTCTATTTTTAGTACCATATTTCTATATATATTTTTGACTATTACTTGTTAATTATGGTACTAATTGTTATTTTCGTGTTTGCGTAGGTTTCCAATTCAAGATTCCAAAATAGAAGCTAAGAAGAAAACCGAGAAGAAAACAATTATAAAAGGGACAATACCTTGTTTTGGAAAGATCGCCCATCCATAGCCTCCTCGCGCTTGCAACCACAGCAAGCCGACGCCCATCCACAACCACGCATCCTCGCATTCACAATCCACAGCCTCAACCTCCCGTTCCTCGCAAACCCATCCATAGCCTCCTCACGCTTGCAACTGCAGCAAGCCATCAACCATCATCACCCATCCATAGCCTCTTCACGCTTGCAACCACAGCAAGCTGTCACCCATCCACAACCTCCTCTTCATCGCAATCCAGCCACAAACCATTGCCATCCCCATCAGATCGCCGTTGAGCATCATCACCAAGTCTCGTCGTCTCTTCTTGTTCCATCATCATCGTCATAGTCGTCTGTTCATCTCCTTTTTTCTTTGCTCATCGCGAATTAGAAACCAACTGTCACCGTCTTTGTCAACCAATTCACAGACCACCATTGATCACCATCGCCAGACCACAACCCCCCTTTCGTTCTTCATCTCCTTCTCACCCGATCTCTCTCTAAACCGACCGCCATCCTTCCCTCGCCTACATCCCCCTTGCAGCCTATTCTCACCGAAGCAGATCGCACAAAGAGTAGAAGAAGGGGAGGAGTAAAGAAGCAGAGATCACAAAAGGAAGATGAATTGTTTTGTTTTCTTCATCTCCTATCTGCATCCCAGAATTCCACTTAGCACCACCACGGATCAGGCGACGACAGCGTTTTATTTTCTTCACCCTATCTTTTTATTATTTAGTTTGATATTTAATTATGTATTGCTATCCGAACATAATTAATATGTCTAGCTAAACTCCTCTTAGCTAGGGGTGGATTCGAAGCCCCGAACATGTGTTTTATGAATTAATTGAATTTAATCTTTCTTACTGATTAGTGATTGTGTTTTGCTTAACTGCTTTATAGAGAACTTTTCTTTGTATCTTTATTAAGGTGGCCAACTTAGTAAGCATGCTAGGATCTGGGGCTAAAGTATAAGAGAGTTTCACCTAATCGTTATAATCATGTACTCACAAGTAGTAAATACCAAGGAACGTTGGTAAGGTTAAGTAAAAACTTAGGTAAAAACAAGATGTTGATCATACTTGCAGTTACCTAGTCAGTGTTCATGTTTTTCACAAAACTTAATGATCTTGGATTGTATATCTAACTTGCGATTCCTGATTAGATAGCATGATAAGAATTGTTTGAAAGCGACGCTAAGTTTAATTCAACGAACTTGGGAAAATAATAAGATTAATGCAGTGCTGATCACGGTTAATCTTGAGCATTGTCTTTCACGAGTTAGCAAGTAATTATTGAAGATTGATTTATGAGAATATATTTGGTGTGTGGAGATAAACCCTTAGCTAATTTCTCATCTTTGCAATCCTTTTAGTTTTATTATCTTTACAGTAATTTTCGTAGTTATTTTCAGAGGTTTAACTTAGAAAAATCCATTTCCCCAATATTTACTTAATTAGGTTGTTAGTTGTCTTTTAGTTATTCTTACTGCTAGTTGGCAAACCCTTTAATCCCTGATCCAGAACAATCCCTACTTATTCTATACTACAATCACAAAGCAGGATATTAAGTTGTGTGCTACTAAAATAGCGCATCAAGGCTTCTGAAATTTCTTTCAGCGTCGTCACATTGTGATAATGATGCAAATGATCTGACAGACCTCATGTTCCGTCGTAGATCTCAAGTTTCGGAGGGACAATTTTTTTTGGCAAGGAGCGTCACGATCTCCTTCGAGAATGGAGGGACGATGAGATCAGACAGGACATCAGGATCGGTTGCCCCTAGTCCGAGCGCGTTCTTGACCGTTGTCCTGTCTATCTTTAGTGCATGGTCATCATGATCCTCGTCATCTCTTAAACTCCCTCTCAGCCAGCTTTTTGTTCCTCCATGACGACATTTTCACTTTCCTAGACACGTTCTCGAGCGTTCTTTTGGGTTCGGGACCTCCCCGAATTTTCGACGTTCACGGATGGTTGTTGTCGATCCTGGGTAAGCCTTTCTACCACCCACGCTAGATGAACCATGTGGAACAAGATTTGATTTATGCAGGGGTCAGCCACGGCTTCTTCAGTGGTTGGGTCGTGCGATTGTTATACTTCCTCGACCAGATCGATCTGGCCTTGTAACTGGGCTTTCCCGGCCATAGCGTTTTCAGGCTCGACATTGATGTTGTGGGCTCGAGATCCGGTGCTGGTGACCATGTCTCGATGCTCTGCTAGTTAGAAAGAACTTATATGTTTGTTTTAAGGAAAACTTGTCGTTCTCCCCACAGACGGTGTCAAACTGATGCTTCCAAATTCGTCATTCTTGATCTCGAACCTGCAAAATGAACAACGGTGAGCCAGAGACCACCGTTGTGGTGACTGAAGGCACTCCGATGCTAACATTAGGCGACAGGTGTAAGAAAGAATGAAAACTAAAAGAAATTAGCAATTTGTATGCACACTTTTCTTCATCCCTTTGCCCCCCTTAGTGAGTGCCCCTCCTCAACTATCTCTACTATTGAGGGCATGATGGAAGGAGGAGATCTCGCCCATAATTTTACTTGTGCATGACTGAGTCTTTTTGACACTTGGCTCTGTTTGGAAGCTAATATTTGATTGGTTAGCTAGTTGAGTTGTGCACATGGATCTCGGACCTGTAACAGCTCAGAGACCTACATTCAGGCCTTATTGTCGTGGGACAAGCTCCAAGATCTATGCCACGTGGGTTGGCGTGATTTGGCTTAGGCGCCCGCCTGACTTACGAACTGAATAGTAATTTAAGCATGGGACGGTGTTGAAGTTTTTCTCGTGTTAGGGTTGACCTAAGCCACACGTATGGCTGCAATCCCATGAGTGATTGATGTCTCATCACTTACTATTTACAATTTTTCTCCATTTCAGTTCAAATGGAGCAACGAAATGCATAGTTCATATGCAAAGTTTGTCTGAATTTTTTCTTTTTATGCATATTTGGGTGACTATTTGTTAAATTGGGCTGAAACTAATTACAGTGTACCCTAGGAAGCACGGACTCTCGGAAAAACCCTCTGAATCCTAGTAAAACGCGTGTCGGATACAAATACGCGTGCGACACGCGGCCGACACGTATTCGACACGCGGTCAACGTGTCGGTCAACTTGACTTGGTCCGGACACTGCCTGGACACGGTTCAGATTCGGTTGCAAATAATAATTTTTTTTCTTCAGGTCTTAATAAGATCGAACAGACGAGATTAAAAGCCCTAATATAAAACCTAATCTCCCTGATTTCACCTTTCTCAAATCACAAACCCAACCATTTGCAGAGAGAACTTAGAGGAGGAACTGAGGAAGAAAAGAAAGAAGGAAGAGGAAGAAGAGAAAGAAGGAAGGGAAGAGGAAGAAATCGGGTCATTTCTCACTCTTTATCCTTAGAGGAAGAAGAGAAAGAAGGAAGGAAGGGAAGAGAGAACTTAGACGAGGAACCATTTGCAATGAAGCTCCATCCATCTCTCAGGTCCGTCTCTCACTCTCTGTCCTTCTGCTCTTCTTTACAGATCTTTGTCCTTCTGCTCTTCTTTACAGATCACTCTGATTTCTAATTTCCCAAATTGAAATCTAATTTTTTTGTTGTTGTTCCTGTTTGTGTTTGCAGGTTTACAGCTCGTTTCAGAGAAGAAGAAGAAGAAGAAGAAGAAGAAGAAAAAGAAGAAGAGGAAGGGGAAGAGGTGGAAGAAATAAGAGGAACAAGTCAGAAGAAGAAGGGAAAGAAGAAGACCTGCAACTGTGAGTATGTGATAGTCAATCAATCACTGTTTCAGCCGATCGTATCACTGTTTCAAAAAAGAAGAAGGGGAATAAGAAGGAAGAAAAAGAAGAAGAATAAGGAAGAAGAAGAAAGAGGAAATTACAAGATCAAGTGATTCTCTTCTTCCACTTCATCTTCTTCAATCTTCATTGTTCATTTTAGTTATGTTCTATGTTTGATTTAAATGCAATAAAGCCAACAAAATGCAAAGAGGTCTGACCACTCATTTATGCTGATTTATTTTCCCAAAACACACACTAAAAGCCTCTTATGAGGTCATTCATGGGTCCCATTCTCTTTTAGAGCTTGCTTGCTTTGGTACTGCTACCATACCACCATTAATGTAGAAACACCAATAATATTTGTATTCTAAATAGTAATTGTTTTTATTTTACCTAATTAATAACATTGGTAAGCTAAATAATAATAACAATGGTTAAATAAACATTGGTCAACATTGGTTAGCCAAATAATAATTTCTGACGATGGATTGGGTTTTTTTTTTAGGAGATCAGATCTGGATCTGATTGTTGTCAACTTGTCTTCAACTCTTCATTTACTAGCTGGTAGCTGCAGTATTTCTCTTCCTGTAAGTTCTTCTCCTGTCCTTTTCCATTTGCCGTAAAATATTCTAGCAATATTACCTGCAAGTTTGCAACAGGTAAATAATTGTCAGTCTTCAATACTACTTGCAAGTTGTGATTATTAATTATTGTTTATGAATTATGACATTATGTTAATAGTTTTTTAACAAAATATAAAAATAAAAATAAGATTTGATTGACGTGTCGCCTAGTCCCCGAGTCCTATTTTTTTGAAAATTGCCGAGTCGCCGTGTCGTATCCGTGTCCGATACGACACGCGTATCCGAGTCTGTGCATCCTAGAGTGTACCTAATCATTAATTCACACATTTACAGAAGTTCTCAATAAGATATGCACATCGGTGACTCCATTTCTAACAACATTAGAACCGGATGCTAGACATTCACATCAGTAGCTCCATTTCCTATAACATTAGAAGCGTACTGAATGGTGATTGTGTAAACCTAGGATGGTAGTAGCAAGCTTTAAAGGTGAAGGGAGCTAACACTTGCGCATGATACATTATGAGGAAAGCCCGCAATAAAAGTGTTGAGACCCTTTAATCAGCAGCCCATTGTGGTTGTGTTTTTGGTTAATAAAACGGGAATGTATGGTCAACCTCTTATGTTGGGGAACTTGTAAAAGCAGATAAAACGTCACAAACATTTTGAATGCGGCCACCCCAAACAGAAACCCCTGAAAAAACAAAGCGAACTTGATCAAGAACCGATTCCTTAAATTAGCAAACTAAAATCACATTTGAAAGCATTGAATATCTATCACATGGATGTTATGATCACAAAGATCACGAGACTCAAATGTTATCATCCATCGCACAGTCACAAGGGTCATGCGTATCACACAACCTTCCCTTCTGTTGACAAATTAAAACCATAATCGTAGTAAAAGGAAAGAAGAGAATTGAATTATATTGATGATGGCTCACAAGTCCATATAAATGCTAGCTGCCTCCTCGTCATGCTTGACATGTGAACTAAATTTTTTTACTTATCAAAACAAAGAACACAACATTTCTATACATATATATATTGACAATATAGAGCACAGAAATAGTTAAGGAACCTTATGACCCGTTGTTCACAAGGTCAAACATATACAAGTATAATTGAGACAAAAACTCAAGTTAAGTCAACCAAATTAAGGAGCAAGCAGAGACCAAATGAAACCAACTCCCTTTCTTTGAATCATGAAATGGAGCCATTTCTTCTCAAACTCTTGAGGAAAGACCCACTGCTGGTGATCTCACGCAATGGTTTGTTGGTGAAACGTATTATATTGTAAGCCCATGCTCCACATACTGCCCCACAGATGGGCCCTACGATGTATACCCAGATTCCTTCATAACGGTTCATTATGATCGCGGGTCCTAAGCTCCTTGCCGGATTCATTGATGCTCCTGAAATTGGTCTGTCAAGATCACAAATAGATCCATCATCACATATGTGTTGAAGGCTAGAAAACCAGAGTATGCGCCACCATCTATGCAAGCTTTCTAATCAAAAGGAATTTACTATAATTCGCCTAACCAAGTATTAATCATGACCAAAAAAGTTGACATGGTACTTTGTTCCGTATGGATCAGTGCAGATGATCTGGAATATAAGGGACACACAACCCATGACCTATACGCTATACCCCATTAAAACCAAGTGGGTGACGAGTAATTACATTACATGTCTAAAAATGGAAACAAGATAAGATAAAATAAAACAGAATAACATATTATGCTCTACAACTTTATAATAATTTTCTGAAATAAATTATACCAAATTATTCTACCACAAGAATTATTAAATAGTTTTCAACTCTAATTTTCTATCATGAATGTGACTTCAGAATTCAGATTGAATGAAAGAGTATCAATCAAAAGCGAGAAAAATATTACCCAGCAAACAGCACGTTTAGTAGGACGGTAGCTCCAACAGCCAACCCTGCTAGTTCTCCAATCTGTTACTACCAAAAAACAAACAAACTCTTAATATACTAATCTTAATTAGCTCATCATATCGATTTATAAATTAAGAGGATTGAATCTTAAGTCCTTAATGATGTCAAAACAAAGGACAAATTTCTTCCTTTCCAGGCACGTCATCTATATATAACTTTATAGGAAGAAAACTAATGGGACAAATTAAAGTTTCGACAACTAATATAATCTTGGTTAAGTGTTCCTATAATCATAATGTTACTTATATAATATGAGATGATCAAGTAGGT
Organism: Berberis vulgaris; assembly: GCA_963556465.1. NCBI lineage: Eukaryota > Viridiplantae > Streptophyta > Magnoliopsida > Ranunculales > Berberidaceae > Berberis > Berberis vulgaris. The sequence continues at coordinate 62,040,516 of OY747128.1, forward strand.
AGGTGTGCTAGTAGAACTAACCGCTCGGTTATCAGTGGCGACTCCAGAGATAACAAACATGAGATAGAAGGTGATTATGAACTCTAGAACCAAAGATTGCACATTTGACCCTGTTGGTATTGTTCCAAAAAATTGTTCTGTTTTGGTTCCAAATAGCAATCTTAAAGTTCCACTAGCAAGTGTTGAGCCTAGGACTTCAGCAGTGACATATGCAGGCACCTAAAAATCATCATCAATAAAACGGATAAAATTAGTTAACATTTTGATGCACATTACAAATCCCAAAGGGGGCTAAGGCCTAAGAGAATCAGTACACTATAATAATGATCGAAATATATATAAGTGTTTGGGGATCACAATGGTTTAAATTTTACATTCAATACCTATTTATGTTACAGAATTCAATTTGGAAACAAAGAGGAGAGGACTTACTTGTTTCCATGGAAATCTTCTACAGGTTGCAAAAGCAATGGTAACAGCTGGGTTGAAATGAGCACCAGAGATATGACCAACAGAGTATACCATCACCATCACCACTAGCCCCCATGTTATGGAAATGCCCGGAAAGGTCACCACCTTGTCTTTTTCAAGATTTACTACCACGGCAGCACACCCTGAAAATATAACGAAATACGTCCCCAAGACCTCAGCAATCAACTGTACCAAAATCGAAATGAGGGTCCACATGATTAGCAATCAAAAGAGAAAACTGCCTAGCATAGTTAGTCGTACATCCCACACACCTCGTTAGCCTACCAGGGAGGCTATAGGCACCAGTCTTAGTCTTACTAGAAGCAATCATGAGGCCTAGCTAAAAGGGTAATCAGTGGGGTAATTTGATTAAACAAAAAAAGTAATGGATGATCCCATTTTCTCAAACCTCGTCTAATGACTTTGCTTTGATGATGTTTTAGAAAAATAAAAGGTTGAGATAATGGATTAGACAACTAAATTGACAAAAAAAAAAACGTTCACTTTCTTTGCTGATTGGTTTCTTCAAGTATGTTTTTTTGGGAAAGAGATAGATGTAGGGTGTTGAGGATCCCCAAACCTTGTGATTAAAAAAAAAAAAAAAGAGAGAGAAGGCGCATCAAATTTATACCACTCAGTTATCCCTTCAACATTCACTTCAACAAGTTGTTGTGACCAAACATGATAAGTAGAGTAAGCATTTGAAGGTTAGTAGAGGAGAAAAGGTAATTCATATACCTTTTGCAAAAGATGTGTTGAAACACAGAAATCAGATGGGTGGTCTGTTTTGGAAGCTGAATCTCCTTCCTCCATTGAACCTTCTACATGACCTCCATTCCTTCCAGTTATCTCAGCCATCACAGACAAATAGAAAAACAAAGAAGAAGAGAGAAGATGGTTTATGATGAGGTGGTGATCATACAAATCAAGTAGTAAAGCCAAAAAGGAAGGATTTTCTTTTCTTTGTTGAGTGTTGTTGTTTTTGTTGCCAACAATGAGCAACAGTTTTAAGAGAGGGAAGAGACGGTTGATGAGTGTGATGGGATGAATTCAATTGAATGATCGAGGATATTAAAGAGCATTGGAAGCAGCTCCAAAAGCCCAACAACCAGTGTTCAATACTAGTACAAAAAATTGACTCTTGTTTCATCTCATAGTCTTAGGATGGTTTAAAGATGTGTGTGATCAGATTAATACGTGAGAACCACTTTCAGAGAAATATGTTTTTAAGCAATAATAAGTGTTATATAGTCGAAGCATGATCTTTTGGGGACCAAAATCTCCACCTGGTTTGGCGCCTTGGCGGTGGACTTTATGAACCCTGTAGCTACAACTTTTTATATATATATATATATATATATATTTTTTTTTTGGAGATTGTTTTTTAATTGTATAAATTATTTTTGTCGTTTTAAAGATGTGTTCTGTTCCATTACGAAGGCTCATCAATAAGATCATATCCAAACTCCGTGCATTCATGATGGAAGATAGATGGCTAGCTAGAATTGTTGATGGAAGATAGGTGGCTTTGGGAAATTTGGAGATTGATGATTTTAAATTGGAAAATAAAAATCACATGGGTGGGTGTTGAAGAGAACTGGGAAGACAACATATACCAAGTATTTAAATGACATAATCTGACACCATCCATGAAGTGCAAGGACAAGCTAGCAGCTACAGCACAAACGATTACTGAATTTGCTAATGCTAGTAACAATATCAACAACATTGAGATTCAATTTGGTGAATTAGATGTTACCAGGTGGATGTGTGGAATGAATGTAGATCATGAAAGCAAACAACACAAATATAAAGAAATGAGGGAGGGGATGGGGTGGGTTGTTGGGGTGGCGAGGCAGCGATGCACAGAAAGGGAGAGGAAAATTAGGGAGGGCGGGTGCGGTGGGCACACAGAGAGATGGAAATGAGAGACGATGGGTGGGAGGTGGTGAGGCAGTGCAGAGACGCAAAGGCAAAAGGATGGGGATAGGTTGCCTTGCAGTGCGGGTCAAGGACGTAGAGAGAGAGAGAGAGCAATGAGGGAGACAAGGTGACATTAATGTTGTCGAAACAAAGGGAGAGGGCGGGAATGAGGGATGGGCATTGTAGCGTGGTGTAAAAACAAAGGGAGAGAGGTGATGGGGAGGAGGGCAAATAGAGAGGAAGAGGAGGGGGTGGCATGTCGTCATAACATAAGAGGAAATGAAGAGTGTGGTGGTGGTGCGAACTAAAGAAGAAGAAAGGGGAAGAAGGGGGAGGATTGGGCTCGGAAAGATAAGTTTTTATTAATAAATGTTATATTTTTATGAAGACGCACTTGTCATTTTAGTTAGGATCATTTTGACCTTTTTCAAGATGAACTCTTTGAGATACAAAACATTCAATCTCAACCTTATATTTTTTTAAGAGTACTTTGGTCATCTAAATATTGACATTTTGAAAACAGACAAACATTTTAGCAAATTGCAATAGTGATTTAATCTGGGGACTACCTTATCTATTCATTATAGAGGGGCAAACTGCAAATATCAAAATTAAAGTTTTCTACCTTTTTAGTATTGTTGTTGAGCTATTAGCTAGCTTATAATGCCACTACACCAAAATTGCACTTTTGAAACACAATCAATGTTTTAATTGTATCATTATTCAACTGTAGCAACACTTGTATTAGTTTATTTTTATAGTTACTGCTTTTATATGATACAAATCCTAAGCTATACTCTTAAATTTTGTTACTAATGGTGGATGATCTATTTGAAGCAATTCATCATCTGATATAAAGGTCACAACATAAACCCTCTCCTTTGGAGTCTCCATTTCTCTCTTCCTCACTCACTGTTCATCGAAGCAACAAAACTCAAATCCAACTCTCTTGATCCAACTCTCGATCACTGCGGTTCTTCCTCTCTCGATCCAACTCTCGCTCGACCATCACTGAGGTTTCTCCAGTCACTGCTAGGTAAACGCACTCTTTCTCTCTCGTTTTGCTCTAGGGTTTAGTTTGTTTTCCTTCCCTCTTCTCTCTTACTCCATTGATCATGATCATCTAACATGATTCCTTGCTTCTGGTATGTTTCGATCGTAATCTCTCCTTCATTTTGTTGAAATCTCCTCGAATCCTTTTCAATTTCGTTGTTTTTGCTGGATCTATGAGAAATCGTTAAAGTTTTTCGGTTGATTTTTGTGTTCGTTGTCGGATTTCGATATCAGATTGTGTTTGCTTAGATTTAGATAAACAAGAGATGTTTGATCAAATTTCAGAGAATTGAACTGAAATTTCTACATTTCCATCTATTCAAACGTTTTCTCTGGGTGAAATTAGTTACAAGTTGTTTTTGAGTTACTTCACTGAAATTTAGTGATTAACTCTTGTATATTTTGATGAGATTTCTCATTTCTTATGGTCAATTTCTGTGTTTCTTACCGAGTTTCAAGATAGAGTGCTTAGTTTTGTTGATTATTTGTTTAAATGTAATACAAGATGTTTGTTCAATTTTACTGAAATGAAACAATATATGTTCGTATCTCAATCTCTTTCTGTCCGTAAACTGATAAAATTCTCTTGGTGAGCTTGTATTTGAACTGATTAGTGTATCTAAAATACATTGCATGTTTGTTATAATTTGATGAAATTTTTCACTATATATTGATGAGTATCAAAAGTAAAAAAGATACAATTCCTTCAAATGGATGCTAAGCACAATATCATTTCTAAGGAGAGGTTTTTTTCGTTGAAGAAAACACTTCTTATAAGTTGAAAGCGAACCTGATATTGCTGCCAACTGAAGCCTTGGTTAGTTAACCAAAAAGGAACATGGTCAAGAGGCAGACCTATGTAATCTTACGAGAGTGTATAGTTTTGCGAACAATCTTGTCTGTCCACTTGCTTATGAGTTTGTATTGGACTAACCTCAACATGAAACTACTTCATATTGAGTTTTTTGCTAGACCTGCACTTAGGAGTTATTAAATTCCCTGAACAATCACGTTTGATCTTTAGGTCTCTATAATGCCATGCATATAATCCAATCATTGAAGCCACAGGTTCATTCTATTAACTTATTATCAAGTGAGCTTCTCAGTGTTGGTAATACCTAAATCAATTATATTACAATGATCATTGACATCAGACACCAGTGTTAGTAGTACTACTACTACTGCCTAGAACTTTTTTTCGTTTTTCTTTTTGGTTTAGACATGTACTTCACATGAAAAAATTATAGGTCTTGCTGAATAAAATCCAAATAATAAATTTATATGAAATCAAGCATTGACAGACCCGCAAATAATCAATGGCTATGCAATTTTTCGGTGAAGTCTTAAAAAGTGGGATCATTTTGGTAAGGAATTGGAGATATATTTGAGAAAACAATTTTTTGAAACATAAATAGCTGATTAAGAATAGGTATAGAAGGTGAGAATGATAAAAATAAAACATAAGCCAAAAAAGGAAAAGAAGCAAGCAAGAAAGAAAAAAGATATCAACCAAAAGAAAGTCAAGGAATTTGCTATTATTTCTTAGCATAGGTCCATGTGGTTGCTGATGAATATACTATAAGCAAATGATTTATTTGCTTCATCAGGCCTCTTCTATCCTCTTCTTTGCAAAGGTAACAATTGGAGTATCTGTAAATCAATAAAAAGCAATGAAACTTTCAGAAAACAACTTACAAGCAGTTTGTGCATATAATAAAATACAAATAATTCAAATTCATAAATCACGAGATAAGTAAGAATAACGTGGGAATATGTTTAGGGGGGTGGGGGGAGTTATAGCAAAGTGTATGCAAAGAAAATCGACTTTTGTGTGTAAGTGTATCAAAAAGATGAATATAGGTCAGAAATGAATAAAAGGCGTCAGTATTCTCTTAAATAACAGAAGGTGATAATTTTGTTGTTCTGTGTCAGTTTCCTCACCTTCTGTATATTTAGCGGTGCCTATGATCTTTCCATCTCTTCAGTTATGTCAATACTCTTAAAGAGACCTTACGGAAGAGAGCATAAGTATTTTTTTATGGCAGCCCAGAACTTGTCAGCTAGGGATTTGGCTTCCACTTCAACCTCGAGCTTACCCGACCATGATTGATGTGTAATGGTAATTGAAGGTAGTGTAATGAGCTCCATATATATAGTACTGCAATGGTTGTGGAGCTTTTAACTCTGTTAAGACTTGCTTCAACAACCATCCACTTCCTGCTAACAACCCTTTCATGCAATTATTTGGTTGCATAAGCTGTGAATTATTTATTATGTTAACCATATCTTTTATGCCTACCATATTTCCCTAGTCAGAAGTTTTATTTGTCATATGTAGGGTTAAAACGGGGTGAAAGTTGCTTCTTCCAGAAACCAAAACTTTGGCATTCCTCAAATCTTTCAAATTTTGAATCAAAGGTAATTTTTAATCTACTATTTATTGTATGATATGTGTAGATGTAATTTATTTTTGCACTATTGTGGAAGCTTTATAGATGAAATTGATTTTAGTTCTTTTTAGATTTGAGACAATAGATACTAAATTTACTTCAGTAAATAGTATTCTACGGGTTTCCTTTTTAGATTCCATGTTAATTTATGCTTGTTGCAATTGAATATTGCTAATTTGTGAAGAATGCTATTTGAGGATGGGTACAATGATTTAGTTTTTGTTTGTAGACTATTGTGTAGAATATCGATTAATTTTGTTTATATTTACATGTCATTTATTTAAATGAGGTATTGTATTATGTAGAATGACATCATATTTAAGTAAAGAATGGATGGACAAGTCTGATATAGTAAGCTCACAATATAGGGCCCCGGTTTCTCAATTTTTGAAAATTTTGAAGGACAATGGTAGTGGGCAACAACTATGTTTCTTGCCCATGTAATAAATGTAGAAATCAGAAGGGGATGGTTGACCTCAATAAAATTTCTTTTCATTTGCATCAGTATGGTATAATGAAGACATATAAGGTTTTGTATCACCACGAGGAACAAACTATAGAGAAAGAACAATCAACTACAGCATGTGTCGAAGAAAGTACTGATGATTTTGACGATACTAGAATGGAAGACCTTGTTAATGATGCTTTTGAAATACATGGTGGGGTGGTCGATTCGTTAATAGAGGACATTGTTCAAAATGAAGATGGTGAGGGTGCAGGTATTGAGGGTAATGCTCAATCTCAAATGCATGGAGGTAAAAAAATACAAATCTTTGCATGTTCATGCCAAACAACCTTTGTATCCTTCATGTCCAAAAAAGATGACAACGTTGTATGCTATTGTTAAGTTAAATAACATAAAGGTAGAATTTGGTTAGTCAGATAATAGTTTTACCGAACTACTCAAGCTCTTTCAAGAGTTACCTGAAGAAAACACAATGCCAGCTAATTACACTTATATGAAGAAAATGATCAACGATGTTGGTCTGACTTGTGAAACCATTCATGCGTGTGTGAATGATTGTATTCTGTATAGGAAGGAGCATGAAGATAAGGTTGAACTCTTATATGCAAAATGCCAAGATTTAAGTTGAACTTAAGCAATAATAAGCCTAGTAAAGTGCCTCAAAAGGTGGTGAGACATTTTCCTTTGATTCCTAGGCTAAAGAGGTTATATAGTATACCGTGGATAGCAAAGGAAATGACTTGGCACTTTCGAGTAAAATCTTCTTCAAGTGTTATTCATCATCCTATGGAATCGCCTACATGGAAATCTACTAATAGGAAGTGGCCTGAATTTGCAATGGAAGGACGCAATGTCCGTCTTGCAATGTCAATTGATGGTATGTAAGTTCGTAAGGATGTGCTCCATCTTCACCATTTCTAGGGCTCGAAATGAGGTTCTGTTTGCAGAGAAGAAGGGAAGAAGAGATGATCTCTTCATTTGGTTGATGTAGAGGCTTTGATGGGGTTGGAGATCATACGTACTTTCTCTCTTGTTGATTTCCAGCAAGGCACATTTGCCGAACTGTGAAGTAGAAAAGTAAGTCAACAAATCTGGATAGTTTTTGAAAATTTTGTGTTCTTCCTCATTGATTCGATGTCAGTTACATCAGAGTTATTTTATTTATTGTGCTTTTTATTCTACAATTTGGTTCAGAATTAGGTTTTAGATTTCTAGTTCGTTTGTTGTTTTGTTTTGTTTAGCTCAATCTCATTGTTTTTATTTTTTATTTAATTTTATTTTTAGGGCCAGTTGATGTGTTTGATTGATAAATAAAGCTTTATACATCTGGTTTCATATGGAAAAATCAGGTTATGTAGATTGAAATCCTTCTAATAGCTTATGTTTGAGCGCTAGGAGTTTGATAAAATGCTTCAATGTAGAAGTGATGAATGATGGTTGTACAAATTTAATCATACTACAAATGCACACAATTGCCTTTCCAGATCTCGCATTGGATGCCAATAGATGGAACAAGTATATTTAAGCACTCCAATGGGGAGGTTATATACCATACTACAAATGTGTCAAGTTTTAGTGACAATACTGTGTTAGATGTTGCCCACATTACGAACAACTAAAATTGTCAGCTATAACCTTGAATCTCAGATATCTCTGAGAATCTTCTAACTTATTATGTTCCCTACTAAATATTGACCTTGCGACATCAAACAAAGGAAACTTTACATTACTATTTATCTTTGTGAAGATGACCCCCCCCCCCCCCCCCCCAATGCACACACGGTTCAAATACTTATATATCCCACTTAGTCAAGTCAAAACGTGAAATCCGATAGTGATTGTCGGTCTCCAGTGTATTTACCAGAGGGTGCACTTCGCCGAATCATTTTGAGTGTATCAAGAGGGGTATTCGAGTTTAAATTCATACTCAACACTTCAATGCTTCAAAAATTGTTACTTAAGGAACATGATCAATGTCATATCGTTCTGCTCCATTGGGAGTCAGAAAAAAACACTGTGATATGTTCTCATTTTAACGAGCATAGCATAAACTTAGGTGAGGTGAGCACATGCATTAGTGTTGTCATTTCAATGTGAATTTAACTTTGAATATTTTGTTTGAGGTATGCTTCAATTCAATTCATTTCATTTGTGGATCTATGAACTGTTACTGTATTTGATTTTTTTAGCTTGAGAATGGTTGATGGGTTGTTTTTATATGTTTGCTTCATAATATGTCTAATACATAAATCGGACTACAATTATCTTGATGAACCCCATTTGTGTTTTTTCCTCATTAGTTGATTCTGTGTTGTTGATTCCTTGATGGGTTTTTAGTCCTGATTGTTATGGTTATGTGAATTTGGTCTTTTAAGTGTAAAATTGGGTTTTTTTATATTTTTTATAAGGAAGTAGCTTTTAACTGCTACTTAAAAAAGAGGGGAGGGAACTTTCATAAGAGATATTCAGTGTGTAATAAGAGAAATTAACTGAAAATGAATTTATTATATTCGCTTATTGTCAAACAAGTCAGGTTTGAGCATCCGGAGCTTCTCAATGTCATAGACATAATCATCTCAATTCTAGATGCATGATCCAAAGCTTAAAGCTTGATACTCCATTTAAGATCCAGGTATGATGAAATTAACTGCAAAACAATGCAGCAATTGCAAATGATGAAGTTGAAGGAACATTTGGAGATAATGATTCAGGTATGCGTTCTTTATTATTTGTGCTTTGGGTTTGTTAATTGTGTTATCCTGCATTTTATGCTCTAAATTGTTTTTTTTTTTCTTATGAAACACTAATAGTTGTTTTTTTTTTTCGTTATCAATAACTTGTAGTGGATGTTGTTGAGATTGGAGATGCCCATGTTAGAAGGCCTTCTCCTCGACCCTCTGCCAAATATATGGTTACTTTTTGTTGGAAGAGAAAAGTTACTTGTATTCAACTAGCTATATTCTAAGAACATAAGCAAGGTGATTGTCAGCTTGAACACAAGTGCATTAATCACTTTTTGTTCAAATATAAATTTATAAACACTTTGTTTGAAGGTACATAAATTAAGTTTTTCTTGCATGAACTTACACACCAAGATTTGCCAACACAGATGGTTGAAGAAATGAGTGGATCAACTCCACAAGGGTGATATCAGGATATTTGGAGTAGAATCCAAGTTATCTCATCCATCCTTTGGAATATGAAATCTCAAAAGTCTAATTTTCTTTCATCTTAACTAAAAATATAGATTGCAGAGTGAAGTTAGCTGAAAACAATGAAAGCTGGAGGAAAAAGAATATTTGCCACAACAAATTTTGGAATCCAATGTCCATGATATTATCCAAGATCAGTCTAGGACAGGTAAATAACTACTACTTTTTGTGAAAAATGGAGTAATTGATCTAGTATTGTACCATTAGACCTTTTCCTTTCCATATTAAAGTATTTCGATAGAGTAAAAGATGTGATTGGCTGATGTAGATAGAGTTCAATTCATTTGTGAGTTTGATTTGGGCACAGTTGATTTGAAGAGAGTTAAGTTGCAATGGATGAATCAGAGTTGTTCGCGGTGTGTGCCGGTGGGTTTTTGAAGGCTAAGGAATGAGGCGAGGATTTTAGAATTCGAAATCTACGCTCAACCTCAACGAAGGTAAGCAAAGTACGAATAAACACAGAGCACTAATTGAGTATTCTCAAGACATAGCGAGTAATTTTTTATTTTAATCTCATCCACCTATTATTTCGTCATATCTTCTTGAACCTGGTCATTGAATTGTATAAGCAGTTGGTCAGTGCTTTGTATCACAACAGTATTGTTTGTTTTGAAGTATTTGGTAGTTTTTTTACAGCGCCATAATAGCTTTTATCTAAATCTTTTGACTTGACAACTTTGTCCGTATCTTTTATTGCAAGAACCCTGAGCTTAGAGGAAATCGTTGAAGATATAAATAGGCATGTTTGTCAGAACGTTGCTAGGTAAAATAAGGTTTTTCAAATATAGAGACACTATAAATCTTTTCTTAGTTTATCTACCCCCCAAACTAATGTAATTGCTTGTATTGAGCTTCCTGGTTGTACGACTTTGGTATTTGTTTTGTTTCAACAATATATTTTTAGATTACACTTGGTATGCTATTTTGATAAGAGCATTCAATTTAATAAAAATACAATGTTAGCACAGATGGGATGTCTCTGATTGGAGAGTTTTGATTATTTGATATGTTTTGCTATTATTTTTCTTAATCGAAGCCCTTGATGAAAAACATGTTGAATGGAAAAGTTGATAAAAGGATGTGGGGAAAATGAGCAACACTCCAAAAGCATCAGGGTCTAGATCAAAGAATGTGCGTTGTTTGCGTAATTTTGGATGTGTACTATTCATTTTTTAACTTTTTTTATTTGGAAAATGCTTTAAATTAGCTATAGTTTCTACATGATACAAAGCAAAATTGAGTATCAACTTCATTTGAAATTAGTATTAACTAGTGTATGTAATTATGTAAAATTCAATATTAATTTTATCATGTTGCAATTATTCTATTAGTATGGGTTGGTTGATGATACAAATATTAGCATCGCCTCATTTGGTATGGGCACAAAAGTGTTGTAATTCATTTTAGCAACATGTAAGAGCTATAACAAAAAGTCTTTTATGGTGTAGCATATTATTGAAGTTGACCTAGGACTCAGGACAAATATGTGATGAGACATCGAATAGTCATCCAATCATATGCGTACATGTGGCACGAGTCAACCTTAATGAAAGATGGCTTGGACGGATCAGACCCCAGTCAAGCCCAATTCAACCTATAAGTCAGGAGATCAAGTCCAGATTACACAAAATTATTGTGATAGGATCTAGGAGCTTGCCCAGAACGCATACCCTTGAGCTAGAATAAGCCCAAGGCCCATTTGGCCCACTTATATTCCAATTAAAGACATTGAGTCCTATGATAGTTTTTTATTTATTCATCTCTTTGTTTAGATGGAACATATCATTTTCTTCAATATTTGTACGTACGTAGAAAATAAACTTAATTTAAGAGGTTATATTCTACATTTTAATCTGAAAATTGTATCAGTTTGGAAAGTTTTAAATGTGTTTATATGTAAAGCTTTCAAACATTAGCAAGATACTACCACATTTATAAATAACCAATCTGGATAGTCAATTACTGAATTTAATACAATATTTCCATTAACTATTTGAGCTCGTGAAATTAAATATGCAAAGTTATCTTAGGTTAATCATTTTTCACTTTGTGCCAAGCTGGATAAATAATACATTTTAGTGTTACATAAAGAAGTTGGACACAATTCATTTTGAAGATAAAAAGATATACACTACATGCATCTCTTCTCTCCTTTTTCTTTTGGTCATCGGAGAAAATCCTTTTAGCTCATTTTATGGCTTGAGCCATTTACAACTCATCCCCCAATAGATATAGAACCACAGAGCTTATAAATTTATACAAACAATTTATTGTGTAAAGTATATTAAAATTAAATAAATGAAAAGAGATTTTAGGCAAGGGAACATAAATCAGGAAATTGCAACTTAAAAAGTTATAATTGGTGAAATACTTGAAGGTAAAACAATCAATTATGTCAACTATATAAAAATAAAATTTTGGCAACAGAACATAAATCGGGAAATTGATTGATATTGCTAATTGAAGACATATTAAGAAGAAAATAAGGGTTTTTTTTAGTTGGATCCTCATTAGTTTATAAATTTTAATTGGGTCTACCCCTTGTTGAAAACAGACCTATTAAGTCAATGACATTGACCGGTCAATAATATTAATTGACTAAAATACCCCACCATGAATGCAAGCTTCACGAAATTCACAAATACACATCAATGTTAATCTCGAGATAATCTTTGGTTGATAAATTAAACAAAACCCTAAAATGTACCCATCTTCTCCCATTTCTTTGAGTTCAACCCATCCCTCTTCCTCTTTACTTTTTTCTTTCCTCCCACGCCACCTCTTACTATAAGAAATGTTATTATTGATACTCGGCATATAATATAAGAGTGGTATAGGGTGTAGTTGATCGCAGAGAATAAATTTCTTGAAAAATAGACAGAGAAAATTAGATACCAAGACTAATGGGGCTTATAACACTAGGTGACGAGAGAGGGTCCATTTTAATGTGTTGATGCCACCCATTGAAGCTACGTGCTACCTCCGCAATTTGAGCATTTCCCCAATACTCGATATGAACCTAGTACAATCAAGTAATAATGGACTAATTTCATGTAATAAGTCCATACAGACAACAGTTTAATTATCCAGACCATAGAAAAGATTTTAAAAATTAAATGATTCTAGATATGTTTTTCTGCAGATAGACTTTCTTCTAGCTTAATCAATTCTTCAACCTTCTTTGAAATTGTTCTTTTAGCTTAATCAATCTCAAGTTTTGTTTTAGCTTGCAAAATGGACAAGGCAAATTGAATGCAAGGACACGAGAGTAAGAGATTGGAGGAAACAATCACCTACCTGTCAAGAAGTTACAACAGTGAGAAAGAAGGGGGATAGGTTGAACTCAGAAAAGATGGGTACATTTTAAGTTTTTGTTTTCCCCAATTCTAACTGTCGAGGGAATGGGCGAGGAAACCAGCGAGGGAGGACTCTCCATCCCCTTCGTGATGCGTGCCTTTCCTCCTCTGCACGCATCGCAAGGGGGATGGAGGGTCGTCCCCCCTCCCTCGCGCGTTTCCACGCTGGTTTCCTTGCCAATTAGACTGACTCTTTTGTTTTTGTTTAATTTATCAATCAAAGATTACCTCGAAAATAACATCAATGCTTGTTAATTTTGTGGAGCTTGCATGTGTAATCATGGTGGAGTATTTTAGTCAATTAAATAATATTGACTAAGTCAACATCATTGACCTAATATGTATGTTAAAATACGAGGGTTAGACTTAATTAATTTTTAAAACGAGAGCTAAACTCAATATGATATAAAGTAATGAGGGTCAAATTAAAAAAAAATCAAAATAAAAAAAACCAAAAAACATTACTAACAAAATTAGAGAATAGATTACGTAAACTAACCAATAAAAGCAGAGAAACTAAATTTAATGTCAAATAAATAGAATATGTTTAAATAAATAAAAAAAAAAAGAATAAAATGGATATTCTATTGGAAAATAGGAATGCATGGGAAAATCAGATATGAAAGGTCTGTTTGGTAGCACGAAAAATAGATATGAAAATTGAAACCGTTTTCGTGAATTCGATTTTGAGGTCTTCCCCTCGGACTTGGATTTCCATTTGTAGTGGGAAAACAGTCTAATTAAGAATCAATTTGCTGTTAGTAAAAATAGACAATCAAATAACGAAAATCTGTGTAACAATGGAAATGGATTTCGTTTCGCAAAAAAATGGCTAACCAAACACACCCGAAGAAAAAATTGAAAAAAAAAATCTTTACAAAAAAGGCTTAAAAGAAAGGGAAAAAAAAAATACCCTTATATATGTATATAAGGAAACTTGTCAGTAAAATAGATTAAACCTATGAAAACAACATAATTATTAAGAATAATTTAACACATACATACACAAAGATAAACTAAAACACAAACTTGTACACTACAAAACTCTAAAAAGTGGAAACTATAAGATATAAATCTATAAAACCTAATTGGTTGGAGTCCCATGAACTGATAAGGTAAACAAAAAGAGTAGAGAAAACTAAAGTATACCAATTACCAAGTGATATCTCTTTATGTTTGGTATGGCACATCAAGACAAAGTTTTGTTTTCTCCATATGTTTGGCAAGTCTAGAAGAAGCTAGTCGTGTGTAAAAGCATAAAAAAAAAAAAGAGAGATTCTAGCTGGCCTGGGTCGAGCGCCTGGGTGGCCGCCTGGGAGGCTCCTTGGCACGTGCCAAGGAGGGTGTCTTGCACGTGCCCGACTAAAGTTTCAAAAAAAAAAAAAAAAAAAAAAGCGGGAAATGAAATTTGAATTTTCTTGCTGAAATTTAAGAGGGAGGGATGGATAAAAAAAACAGAGAGAGGAGGAAGACCTCTCTCCTCCTTCCTCTCTCCTCCTTCCACCAAGGATTTTGCCATTGCTGCATGATTTGGCACAACAAATGGTTCAGGCTGGTCACCAACAACAATTGCACAAAATGATATTCTCCATAGAGTGTCTCAAGCTAGCTACTTCTGAGCATCACTTTCACCCATCTACCTATAAAAACAGGTATTTTTTGGATTTTGAATCCATCTTCTGGTAATCTAAGTCTGCAATTGCTTTTGTCTATATCTAACCCTGTTCAGTTTTTTGCGTAGGCATGTTGTTCATCTAATAGGTGATTTTGAGGCGGGTTTGTAGTCTCAAAGTTTCAAGAGATCAGAAAAAAGAAAAACACGGCCTTTCACTTTAATGTTTCTGTAAACTGCAGTCATGTTAAAATTTTGGCTTATACTATCATTAGGGCCTTCCAAATACATAATTATCTACAAATAGAATCTAGAAAACTGGAGGTTTATTTATTCAAGATACAAGAATTGTATGTCTGCCTCAACTAATACATAGAATGATTTGTAAATGAAGGAAATACATTTTCGATAGTGTCTATTTGGCTTGTACTCATAGTTGATAGGAAAGTTGGAACGTCTGAATCGGGAGACCCCAAGAGTATGTTGACATGCATTTCGTATAGAGATGAATACAAAATGGGTCATTGTGGTGGTTGGGAGGTCCAAGTATCCCAGTCTTTATCAAGATAATTTTGAGCCCACAATAATGCTGCTCGAGCAGCGACTGGTGCTCCAGGCAGTTCCTTCTCCTTAATGGCAACTAGCATGTCTGTGAAAGGTTCCACCAACAGCGTTCCCGGACCTCCATACTCCTTATGCAAGAACTCCCTAAATATCTGGTTCTTATAGCATTGATTAAGTTAGAAACTATGAAGAATGAATAAGAGTGAAAACTCTGTAATTGCTTAACTGAGCAATGATCTGTATTCATTTATTTGATTACGTGAGTTACATTGATGTGAAATACATGTACAAGTAAAGGAGTTCGTCCAATACCCTGCATAGCCTCCCTTGCATGGTGAGATCTTTATCCAATACCTAGGAAATTGGACAGTGATGAACTTAAACTTAAGTACATGGAGCTTGAAGTATTCCTCATAAAGGAAGTCATGTTACATGTTGGTTGAAAACCACAAGTGTTTGTGTATTCGGATTTGTAGTAGTTTGATCTGATATAATCATTATGATACCTATGTTTCTTGAGCTTTTCATGCAAAAATATTCTTTGCTGCCATATACAAATAATCATCAATTTGATACTCTTCATTATGATACAAGTTGAAGTATATAGATCCAATAAATTATGGTGATTTTTTGTTCTCTACAATTCTTGTAATTGTTTAGATGTGTGCACAGGGTCAATGCAACTAAAAAAAACAAAACTAATGAAGAAAGAAAATCGCATATGAAGCATAGGCTCAATAGCACCCATCCATCTTGGGAGGATGTGAGTTTAATGATCCCTTAGGGTGTGGTGTGGTGTATTTAGTTGTAGGGAGAAGTAGTGTTCATAGGGGAACTTGGTGGCCCTGGTGATATAGAATGTGGATGCATTTGATGCTACAAGTCATAAATACTTCAGTGGCACTTAACCTTACATGGGAAAACAAATACAAAAGAGAGAACTGAAATTAATTTATAAGCATTGTATCAGAATTTTTTTCAGCAAGACTAACTGTAAAGAAAAACAAGGGCAGCACATAAGTGTGCCCCATGTATCACTGGAAATTCAAAAAAAAAGAAGCATTTGATGGAATTCACTGCAAGCTTCCCAATCATCCTCTTATGTGCTGAATCAATGTTGTTTGTCTTGGTTAGCATCTGAAGAAACTCCCTCCATGGACTTCGATAGTGCTTCAGTCACCTTAGCAGAGGTAGAGTGCAATAGAGCTTCAGCTGCCTTAGCAGAGGTAGAGCGGTCTGATTGAGAGAACAGTATGAAGATGTGCATGAGCATTGTAACAAAGGCCAGGCATGCTGCAGAGATTGCAATTCCTTTCCACGTGGATAAGAGTGCCGACCATTGAAGAAACTTTAGAGTGCCAAATACAAGGAGGCATGACCAACCAATAACAACCTACATCCATATAAAAGTGTATGGTTATCGTATCTAGTAAGAATGAAAAATGTGATCATTTGTTTTCCAACAATGGTAGCTTACCACCAAAGACTTTTTCGGATGATCGGTGTCTTTCAAATCTTGGTCACCAAATGTACATAACATAATCTAATCTACCAAAGAGAACCAACACCCAATAACATTTGATAAAAAATAAAAACTAAGCCTACCCTAACTTTAATCGGCAATCACAACTAGACAGTAGTTCATAATCTTGTATGCTAAGTCCGCAGATTTATGTCACTACCAAAAAACAAAGCCTACGTCAAACATAACTGCAAAAATCCTACCAAAAAATACCTGTTTTTATAGGTAGATGGGTGAAAGTGATGCTCAGAAGTAGCTAGCTTGAGACACTCTATGGAGAATATCATTTTGTGCAATTGTTGTTGGTGACCAGCCTGAACCATTTGTTGTGCCAAATCATGCAGCAATGGCAAAATACTTGGTGGAAGGAGGAGAGAGGTCTTCCTCCTCTCTCTGTTTTTCTCTGTTTTTTTTATCCATCCATCCCTCTTAAATTTCAGCAAGAAAATTCAAATTTCATTTCCCGCTTTTTTTTTTTTTTTTTTTTTTTTTAACTTTAGTCGGGCACGTGCAAGACACCCTCCTTGGCACGTGCCAAGGAGCCTCCCAGGCGGCCACCCAGGCGCTCGACCCAGGCCAGCAAGAATCTCCCAAAAAAAATGGGATGTGATAGATGGAGAGAGATTTAAGTAAGCTAGTTTTCTAGCAGGGAAGATTTTATTATTATTTTTTTGAGTTATTTTTTAAATGATTTTTTTATTTGTTTATGTTTATTCTTGTTTGACTCTCATTTATTCTTGTATTTCAATTTAACACTCATAATTATTTGTTAAGCAAAATTGACTGACAAATTTCATCCCATTTTTTTAAAATAAAAATTTACCCCTCACGTGATATTACAAATCAAAATTTGTTTTTCTTTTTTTGTTCCCACAATCCAACCCACTCTAACTTGTTTAATGGCAAGGCTTACTCCACACCATCATTCTTATTGTTCTATACCGCCGACTCTCCTGCACCACCGATAAAACCACCAACCCTACATTTCACATCATTTTTCAACAACAATGACTACCCATTCATTCTCTTCTTCTCCACTCAAACACTCTCTGACAGGGAAAAGAAACCCCAAATCTCCAAACTCTTATTCTTCCCCAAAACCCACTTTAACCCTTTTCTTCTTAAAACCCACTTCAACCCTTTCCTTCTCGAACATGGAAGACTGGTCAGTGATTGGATTCAGACCACCAGAGACCAAGAGAGCCAATGGAGGGGAGGGACGTCGGAGCTTCTCCCTCCACTCAACTGCCGGCCTCCATCTCCCAAACCTTACCCCTCCCAACAACCCCACAATCCCCATTTCTTCTCCTCTTCTCCATTGCTTTTCTTTATCTCCCTCCTCCTTCCAATCAACATAACGGATCCTTAAATGTTCTCTATGACTAGAGTCCATAACGGATTTCTTCTTCGCATCAGGATGATTTCCCCATCTATGTTTCAAATGAAGCTTGACTGGTTTTGGTTCAGTTGATTCAAGAGGAGTAGTTTTCATGATGGATTGCATATGACAATCAGCAGATGAAGAAGAGGAAGAAACGAAATTGAAGCTTGGGTGTTTGGGTATTTCAATTTCTGATACAAGGGTATCATTGGGGGTTCAATGATTTTTATCAAAAAAGAAAAGAAGAAATGGGTTACACTTGAACTTGCACATAAGAAGAAAAGAAGAACAGTATTGATGTAATCCCCCACGATAATAGCAGTGCCTTCTTCTTCTTCTTCTTCTTTGTTTTAACAACCCGTCATCCTACACAAAATTCTCCCAAAAAAAACAAGGAGATGTGTCAGTTTACAAGATAGAAATTGAAGCAGACAAATGAGTTGTGTTGGGTTGAATTAACAAGAGAAGAATAAGAAAGAATCTGAAGAATACAAGATAGAGGAAAAAGAAGAAAGAAGAAACAATGAAATTCTATATGAAAAATAAGGAGAATAAAAAGTAGAGGAGGTGAGGTTTGGTCTTTGTATCTTGATTTACTAATTTAATATTTCTCATGAATAATGTAGAAGGAAAAAAAAGATTGAGAAGTTTGAACAAATAATGGAATGGGTTGTTAGTTCATTGACTTACTTAAAACGCTGTTTCAAATAAGAAAAATTAAGAAATAGGGGTGGAAAATGCAAGTGTTGTGATGTGGTGAGGAAGGTGGAGTTTGAGTTTGAGTTAATTTGAATGAATGAATGAAGAGGATGGGTGGTGGGTTTCACTGGGAATTTAAATTTATGCGGTTTGGAAAATTAAGTAGGGGTAAATTTGTTTTTTTAAAAAAATTGGAGGTTAAACAGTCATAGGTGTTAGACTAAAATACAAGAAAAAAATTGGGGTCAAACATAAATATACATAAACAAACGGAGACTAAATGGGAAATAACTCTTAAAAAGATAAAAAGACGGGGGAGTGAAAGATTAAAAAAAGGAAAAAAAGTGAGTGTGTTGGTAAGAGGGTGGTTTGTTTGAAAAAAATAAAGAAAACATAAGTGTTTGATTTGGAAAATTATTTGAGGGTAGAAGTGTTCATTTGAAAATTTTGGATGAAATTTGTTAATCAATACCCTTGAACGGACGGTCATGGGTGTTAGACTGGAATACAAGAACAAATGATGGTCAAATAAGAATAGACATAAAAAAAATGGGGGCCAAATGGAAAATAACCCTTATTTTTTTCTAGACTTCTTTTTCATATAGAATTTAGTTTAGGTAAAATAAAAGAGTTAGGGTGTGTTTGATTTTTGGGTGTTTCATGAAAAAAGAAAACTTTGTTTAGGCTCCCTCTTGGAAAACTTTTCCCTCAAGAGACTCAACCTCAAATCATTCAAAGCCTCGTTGAACAGTTCCTCCACAAAATATAAATCTTCTCTCTAATGAAATTTTTTTTACCTTGGTGAAATCAAACAGTGAAAAAAATTTGAATGTCTTTTTTCCATGAATTTTTTTTCCAAAGAAAACTTTGTTTTCATTGAAAACTTTTTCTGAAAATCAATAGTGACTTAAGTAGTGGGACGGATTTTGGGGGATATGGAAAGATTTTTGCAATTTTTCTTTATGACGTGAAATAGACTTTGCAGAAATATGGGGAGGGATTTTAGGCTTATCAGAGTAACAACTACAACTTACAATGGAGAGCTAATTATGTTAAGCTTATGTAGAGAGCAAGCCATCATCATGTAGGAAAGAGATGGTTTGATGTCTACTTTAACAGTATACTATAGATAGATGTCAATGACTAAATGACACTACCAATTCTGCTGAAGGACACCATAATTACCCTACTTTCAAAATGGCACCACCACCTTTTTGAATGACACTACCAATATAAACAAAAAAAAATCCTAGTACATTTCTTTTATCTCTTCCTTCTCATTTCTCCTCCATCAAGCACCACCACCACCCGCCTCTCCCCTCCACCGCCGGCCTCACTGGACCGCCACCTCTTCCCTCACCTCTTATTATTTTTCCTCCTTCTCCTCCTCATCTTCCTCCACTCTTCTTCTTCTTCTTCTTTTTCTTCTTCTCGTCTTTCTTCATCTCCTCTCTCTTCTCCATCAAGCACCACCGCCACCCTTCAACTGCCAGCCTCACTGAGCCACCACCACTCCCCTCACCTCTTCTTCTTCTCCCCTCTCATTTCTCTTCCTCTTCATCACCCTTTATTCTCCATCAAGCACCACCACCACCATCAGAGGTTGTGGCAGGGCGTGGGAAAGCGAGGTGGTGGTGGGGCGGGTAGGGTGGTGTTCACTACACCACAAATCGTCATCTATAGCTTGCCAAAAATGCTATGGTAGGATACAACAACATCAAATGGCTCGCTATGACAGCCGACACTATCGTAAGTTCTTCCCTATTATAGCGTTTTGCATTTCGCTGTTGTAACCTTTGCAATAGCGTGTATAAAACGCTGTTATATATTTTATTACGCTATTGTAACATTTTTATAGCATTCAAAGAATGTTGTTACATAGCTTGCGATAACATTTTTAGAATATTGTAAATCGATTACTCACAACTCTTTAAAAATGCTATTAAAAGTATTCTCAAAAAAAAAGTTTGGCCATTTGTTTTTAGCTATATATGTTGATTTCATTTGCAGTATTGTATCTGCTATTAAAAGTGCAACAATAAATATAATCCAACTCCAACCATGTAAGAAAATCTCACTTCTTGATAATCAAACTAGTTTAATACATGAAACAAGTACAATTTCAAACAAAATAAATGTCATTTGTTATTACATCCTCATCGTCTCCATCTTCCTCATCCTGCCATATAAACATAAAGGTATATCATGCACAGTTTAAGAATAACTAATACTCGCATAGACAAAAGAATAAACATGCACAGTTTTTTGCTTTGTGTAAAAGCAGTCCTGAAGCATAGAACAAACTTGCACAAGTTCGCAAGAGAATGAATCCAACAAAAAATAGACTCTTTGATGACTAGTATCATCTCTGGCAGACCTCAAGTCAGTCAAGAAGATAAGTCATTGCCTCATCACAATGAAAAAAAGATAGGTACAACATCCATTCAAACTAAATAAAAAAAAATGTTTTATGTATTGCTTTAAAATAACTTAACCAAAGTGTTGAGTACATTGTACAACATTTTCACCTTTCATATTATGTATATTTCAGTTCAAACAGTTATGTAAGTGCTTTTTTATTTAATGGTCAAACCATGATGTTTAACATCTAACAAGGGACTTATAACTTTTTGTATAGTAAACATAACGAATTCACATTAACATATTGATGCAAATTCATAATTGAATAAGATTAAAACTGCACTCTTTATAAGACAAAGATCGCAGGTGCATACCACGTCAACTATGTGCTAGCCAACTACAGTTGAAATTCCCTATTGTCTTCACCAATACGGTCAGGAACAAAAAGACATTTAACTTCAGGTTCCGGGGTTTACTGCTCATAATTGTAGGAAGTATAGATAGGAAGCCCAATTACATAAGGAAAAAGCAAAAAAAAAAAAATTTGCTTAAAGGAAAATAAACACCCTTTATCCAATGTCAATGTCAGACTGGATCTAGAATTACATATAGAAGGGAAAAAGTCGTTTTAGCTCTTGAATAGTGATATCAAAGTGGACATAGATAACCAAGGAAACTAAAACATCAAAATGGAAATCCAAGGTCACCCCTTAAACAAAACAGTGTTGAATGGTTCTTGCTTGATTTCCTGAGAGCTTCTTTAAAATATATTTTCAGGTCTGTATAATATGTTTTCACATGGATTTTCAGTGGCAACAAATCAAACATCCGAAAGGAAAATGAGGATAGATTTGGCTTCAGGTCTGTATGCTATGTTTTAATCTTGAGGAGAAGATTAAATTCCGTGGGGTTGGTTTCCAAGCCAAGTATCCTCCCATATCAGTTCTAATCCCTCTATTAAGTTTTTTTCTTGAATGGAGGTTGAAGCTTTGGAATTGATAGGTCTGGCCTAGTAGGAAAGTTGGAAAACCAACATCTTGATTGTAACCTATATTTATCAGTAATGATTTATTCCAAAGAACACCTTTCTCTTTCCCAAGTCTCCGTAACCATTTGGATAGGAGAGATTTATTGAATAGATTTCATTTTTTCTAATGACCAAACCCCCATTATTCTTTGCTTTACAAAAATCTCAACTCACTTGATGAGTTGGAGGTGCTTAGCCTTTCCATTGGAACCACATAAACCTCTAGATATTTTTTCAATGTCGTGCTATGAAAATGGGCATGGGAATGAAATACATCATGAAGAGGGATGCTAGTCAGAGTACTTTT
Source organism: Berberis vulgaris (assembly GCA_963556465.1). NCBI lineage: Eukaryota > Viridiplantae > Streptophyta > Magnoliopsida > Ranunculales > Berberidaceae > Berberis > Berberis vulgaris. Next base: position 62,062,920 of record OY747128.1, read on the forward strand.
GATTAGAGAAACTCTTCCTGCCATAGAAATATATTAGGCTTTCCACTCTGCAAGTCTGGCCTTGATTTTGTCTATAGTAGACTCACAAGCTTGTCTCGCAACTTCCCTTCAACACACTTGAGTATAGAACTTGTAAGTTATACACCTCCCCAACCCCAACTGGAAGCAGGAGACTTGTGAAAAGTGATTGCTAACCTAGAGACCACCTTAAACCAAAGGAAAATTGACTAAATGACTCTGAACTGATCAGGGCAGGGATCAAGGAAGAGGTTGGTATCATGTGCATACTGAAGGATGGGAATGGAGGTACCATTATTAGCATCCCTAAATTCCTTAATTAGTGTAAATTATCAACTATAAGGACCATTTTAGTGAGGGCCTCTCCAACTAGGGAGAATAACAAAGGAGACAAGGGTCACCCTCAAGATTTTTGGGAGGATACTTGGCTTGGAAACCAATACCACAACACAAAGAGGTGGGTAAGCAGGGATAGATTTGAAAACCCAAAAGAATAATCATGTGAAGTTTGTGCAAGCTATTAATTATGACTAAAAGAATATGTATAAAAGCTTGGAACAGTAGACTAAACAACTGAAAAAGAATATGTATAAAAGCTTACCTAGCCAACCAGCGAAATAAAGAAAAAGAAAAAGAAAGCAACCCAAGATTATCAATTAGAGTTTGATGCAAATACAGATGATCAACAATGATATTATATGTATTTTCCTAAATTAATTGATAATGTATGGAAAAAAACAAGTATCTTACCGATGTACAAGAAATGTTAAATTCCCCATTTTTTGGACCAATATTCATAATGACTTTGTCGGCAGGCCATGCAATTGTATTACCAACAACTTCTTCTATACAAACCATATCAGTTGTAGGCCTCCACAAATGTGCTTGAGGTTGCATTGCTATATCTATGCAAACCTTCATGGCTTTCGGTCCAAGAGGAATATGATTAACGAGTACTTTTGGATCACTTGAAGATAATCGTGCTTCAACCACTATTTCCCCTGATCCAGTCCAATCAAACAACTTACACTTTTTGATTGACGTAGTATTCACACTTGTTGGCAAAGGTATATTATCATCTTCCCCGAATGGATGACACTACAGTGTAAGATTTCAAATAAGAAGCAAAAAAATAAAATCTCAAGTATACTCATAGCTTATTTGAATAAACAACAAAGCAATTATGTTGCTAATTTACATGCCTGATTTTTCAATAAAGTCTGAAGTAAACTCTCCACATTGCTTAACTTGGTCTTCATTTCATTATGTTTTTCTTCAAGCCGAGCCACGTGTTTCTCCATTGCTTGTAAAAACATTAGTTTATTTTTCCATCCCTCTTATTCTTCCTTTATGATCCTGACCAAATACTTTAGAAAATGCATCTTCCGTTACATTAGTTGTTGAAGATGACGGTAAATCTGTTTTAATGTTTCCTAAAGGAATAAATAAGTAAAATAGTAAATATTTATTAGAAATCAAATCGATGTTACACAAAATCTAATTGGCAAGTTAAATATGAAAAGGTACAGGGGGAATGTTTTTACAATAATTTAATCTACTGCTCTAGACACAGGTTTACCATCTCTCCTTGTCCGTGATTTGATCCATACCTTAACCTTAGAGAGGGAAGTAGGGTTATTGCTTCTTTTTCTCTGCATTAAGATGGAATTTAGATGTCAAACTCAAGTACAAATTAGTGTATTAGTAAAACAATATTTCCACAAGTAAATTATAAACGAAACATAACATCTCCATATCAACAGCCAATCAAACCATCCCCATTCGACTACATGTGTGTGGCACTTGAAAGCCTCATTGCTTTAAACTTTGCACTTTTACTCTATAACAATATAATCAATAAAAAAATATGATTGTGAAAATATATATTGATATTAACTCGTAAAAAAAAAATTTATATATATATATATAACCAAATAGTTATGCCAAATTTACCCTAAATTCTGCAATTGTTTTTGTCTTCACAAATTTCTTCCATTCTTCAACCTTATTCACGTTATCGGGACGAAGCTTAAGTCTTTCCTCTTCATTTGGTGCCTCAAGAATTTTCCTAACCAATTTTGATTTTAAAACCCTAAACATCGCACCCATCTCCTTAAATATGTAATCTTTTTGCCACTTCTCATTTACCTTGTATCTTGCCTGTAAGTTATTCATTAAAAAACCAACCCTTTATAAAATAAAATAAAAACTCAAAAAAAGAATACTAATAGCATACATTTATGTCTTTCCACAATATTTCTCTATGCCTCAAAGAAAGCTTCGTCCAATCATCAAGTGTTACCGGTACTATCTCTCGTAAAAGAGGTCCTAAGATAACAAACTAACGGATCCAAGCCCATATGGTTGACCACCATCAGTCCAGTCAACGTCAACCCGACTATTAGGATCCAAAGCAATATTCTTCGTTTTGGCCTGACCTCTCTTTCGCTTAATTCCTTGTAAAGTTTGTGCATCTACTTCATAATTTAGGTTAGCTTCGATTACAGGTTCATCTTGATCCTCTTGCTGGTGGTGAAGTATTAGAGAAGGTTCACCATCTCTTCGTGCCAACCTGCTAAGTGCTCCCCTAGTACGGGTTGATGGAGAATCCAAGCCTGTTTGTGAAGATCTAGGTCCATTCTGAAGATATTGTGGGGTTCCAAATGATTTTGAAGCCTGTGTATTAGGTTCATCATCATTTCGCGCCAACCTAGTACGTGCTCCCCTAGTACGGGTTGTTGGAGTGTCCAAGCCTTGAGATTCTGGGATATCTTCTGTCATTAGCAATCTTCTCTTGGACTTCCTTAAGCTAGCCATGCCAAATAAGCTACAAGAAGAGAGATAGCATGTTAAAATTAAGCACAACTAATTGTATATCTACCACATACTATTAGAAAACATGTATTAACATAAGCATACAATAACAAATAAACTAAACTAAATTAATCACACCCTTGTAACAACTGAAAATTAGTCAGTTCCTTTGAATCATCAAGTGCTAGTCCTTGAATGATAATATATAGATCCAATGTAAAAATGTCAATTTGATGATTTGAAGTGTGCTAGAATACAATAACCAACACCAAACATAGCTTGCTAAAGAAAAATGTAATAAAACATTTCATGTGGTGTTAAATTACCTTGAAACCAGGGCATGGTGAAGAAGGTTGACATATAGAGTAAACTCCAAATTTTATTATATGTTCTCTTGTATTCAAAGTTTTGTATATTAGTGGCTCATCTCACCTAACTCACAAGGTTTAAGTCATGAAACCTGGCAGCTGTTACACTATTTTCATACAAAACTCCTTTGTCTGCATTATAAGTGTATACATTGCTATATTTTCAACTTCAACAAAATGATACATGGAAGGACAACTACAAAAGAGTTATAACAAAAATGAAAACATCATACCCGATACAACTTCCTATATCTAAATCCTCACTCACTGATTCACACCCACCCACACACATGCACAACTTGTAGGATAAACATTATTCAGATTAAAGATGAACTGACAATCTGAAGCAAAAAAAACACAAAATTCAATACAAGCCCAAACAAAAACCCAATCTCCCTTATTCTGGTAAAATCACAAGCACCTCTTACAATCTGAAAAAGAAAAAAAAAATACACAAACAAAATAATTTCATAACTGGACTGAATGAAACCCAAATCAGAACTCCAGCCTGACTACTCCTCCATCAACACCAATAAATTGCAGAAACTCATCATCAAAAGCAAAAATACCTAAAAACAACAGAAAAACCTAAAACACAAAAAATGCTGCTCTTCATATGAGCTGATCATCTAAACAAAAATCAGAGAAGGGACCAAAATAATTACAGATCATAACAAATCAAACTAGATGGGAACTAAACAACCACCAATCTCACAGATTCAGCAAACACAAATGACATCAAACACAAACAACCACTAATCTCATACTAAAAACCATTAGAATTGAATATGAAATCAACATCTGTACCTTAAAATTGCCTCTAGATGACTCGAAAACCGCTGGAGAGAAACCTGGTATTTTTTCGCCGAAGGAGAGACATTGAAATCTAGTATTTCTTCGTAGATGTAGAGAAACCAAACTCTTTTTGCTCTCTCTCTCTCTCTCTCTTTGAATAAACAAACACTTTCTCAGTATTTAAAGAGCCCCAAAATCAACATCTCGGTAAGTTATTCAACAAACTTAAAAATGAAATGCAATGACAGAAACCAACTTACAGAGAGCTTCAATCTGGGATGGAAGTTTACAGAGATTCTTCAATCCGAAACTTTAATTTGTGCAAGAAGAAGAAGACGAAAGAGTGAAGAAGAAGTAGTGAATTCTAGAGGCAGAGTGAAGTGGAGGCGAAATGATGAGGTGACAGAGAGCGGCGAGGCTACAGAGAGCGAGAGAGATCAGGTAAGGCGAGGTGACGGTGAGAGGATAGGCGATGGCGAGAGAGATCAGGCGAGGCGAGGTGACGGCGAAAGGAGAGGAGGAGATAAGAAGGATAGTTGTGTTTGTGAGGGAGAGTTGTGTTTGAGGGAGAAGATGAGAGCGTGGGCTAGAAACTTAAGCGAGATTGTAAAATTTTAGGGACAAAAACACAGTCTAAATTTTCACTTTCCCTCTCAATTTTTTCATAGTTTAAATTAGTAATGAGATTAAAACTTGAGCTTTTGATAACATAGGTGTAAAAATGATATCTGTATGTGCTATTAATAAGCCATTGTGGTGTAGTGGTTGATTCTATGAAGAGAGAAGATAATGTGAGAGTGGTGGTGTCTTTCAGCAGATCTAAAAAAAGTAGGGCGGTGGTGTCACTTAGTCACTGACTAGATAAATAGATAGATGGTTAGCAAGGTATTTAAGAAACAACTTGTTTTGGAGCTTTTTCTTCATTGCATAGATCCCATGAAAGGATAATATCTTCTTACGGGAAGTACGTGAAATGAATGTGGGTTGGCCGGCGATGGCAGGGCCTAGTGAAGCGAGGTGGTGGTGGGGCGGGCAGGGTGGTGTTGCTCCTGTGAAGAGAGAAAATAATGTGAGAGTGGTGGTGTTCTTTAGCAGATCTAAAAAAAAGTAGGGCGGTGGTGTCATTTAGTAGATCTAAAAAAAAAGTAGGGCGGTGGGGTCATTTAGTCATTGCCTAGATAGATGGTTAGCAAGGTATTTAAGAAACAACTTGTTGTGGAACTTTTTCTTCATTGCATAGATCCCATGGAATGACAAGATCTTCTTGCGGAAAGTACATGAAGGGAATGTGGTAACTACTCTAGTGGATGCAGTTTAGCCACGAGATGTTAACACGAGGAATATACAAACTTAACACAAGGAATATACAAACCTTACTTTCAACTTGATGCAAAATCATACGTCTAAAACACAACCAAAATGACAGAAATGTGGTTTAGTGGGAAAGCCTCTAGCAAACGAATTGACATGATATTGGCTAAACTTTTGCCAATTGGGGATTATAAATAGTTACTGATGCATCCAAAATCGACCTTGCTGATCTCAAGCCTACAAAACGAACATCGGTGAGCTAGGGATCACCATTGTAGTGGCCGGAGGCACTCCGATGCTTAAGTCAGGTAACAGCGCAAGGAAGATTAATGAAACACTAGATGTAATTAGCAATGTGTATGCATACCTTTATTCTTCCCTTTCTTCACCTTTTAAAGTGAGTGTTCCCTCCTAACCTATCCCTACTATCAAGGGCATGATGGAGGGAGGAGATATCGCCCAAAATCTTATATGTGGTTGAGTCTCTTCGGTACTTAGCTCTGTTTAGGACCCAATGTTTGGTTGGGTTAAGAGTTGATTTGTGCGAGTGGGTCTCAAGCCTATGACAGCTGAGAGACTTGTGTTCCAGCCTTATTGTCCTGGGCCAAGCCCCAAGACCCATGCCACTTGGCTAGCGTAACTTGGGCTTAGGTGCCTGACGTACGGGCTAAACAACAGTTTAAGAATGCGTCTGCTTAGGACCGTGTTGATGCCTTTCTCGTGTTAGTGTTGACCATGCCACGTGTATGGCTTTGATCGTATGACTGATTGATGTCTCAGCAATTACCATTACCCCATACTCTATGAAAAGTTTGGTATCTCCTTGAAAATGGATTGAAACGAGACCAATTGTTCAAACCCATGTTCCCATATGAATGAGTTCAAAAATGCTAGGAAACCATGATTTTGCAATCAGGTTTTGTAACCATGGTGACGTGGCGTAATCTTGAAAGAATGATGAAATCCCCAAAGTATTTATGTGTATCTCGAGGTTGTAAAAACCTCCTCTAACGATGCCACATCATCCTAATTATAAAACCTGGTTGCAAAACCCAGTTCCCTAGCCTCACTCGAATGAGTTATAAGGAGATATTATGCATATTTTGTATCTTGGAAGAGTTAATCTCAGACAATAATTCAATATTTTTTGTTTTTCTGAGGGAATTTAACATATCTTTTTGTACCGTATTACAGTCAAGGAAATAGGTGAGTGAGAGCCACTAGGGGTGGGCATCCCATCCCGCGATCCTGTTCCCGTCCCGATCCCGTCCCGTCCCGATTTTTCCGAGTCTTAATGGGATTGAATAATTTCATCCCGATCCCGTCCCGTCCTGATCTAGAATGGGATGGGATGGGATGAAGATTTTCAATCCCGCTAATCCCGTCCCGTCCCGAACTAATTAATTAATATTAATTATTAATATTTTTATTTTATTATTTATTTTAGAATTGTGGATGCCCATACAAATATACTGATGTATATAACATTTTTTATTAAAATTATTAATAGTTTCAGAAACATCTCCAAGGTTAAAATTTTGATTAATTTGGTCATATCATGTTTGGTATATCTCTCTACTAGTAAGAGGCTAGGCATTAGCCATGAAAATGTCTTGGGGCTATTGGACTTCATGGCCTTGGTCTTGCGGCTATTGGACTTTATTGGTCCTCTATATATATCCTATTATCTTGGAAGTCCGATCCCCTAGCAGGTCCATGGTTTGCCACTGCTAACATTGCTGCTGGGTTCATTCTCATCACATATGTTATCACTCCAATTGCTTACCGGCACAATGTATACCAAGCCAAGGCCTTTCCTATATTCTCAGATGGGCTATTCATGTCCACAGGACGAACATTCAATATCTCAGCCATTGTGGATTCTAGCTTTAAGTTCGATGTTGAATCATACGAGCGGGAAGGACCTCTCCAACTCAACTTCTTCTTGACTATGACATATGCTATTTGTGTTGCTTGCCTCACTTTCACCATTGTCCAGGTTTTTCTTTTTCATGGAAGTTGAGTTCAACTGTTATAAATTTTCTTTGCTTTTTAGTAAATGGATGCCCCCCATCAATGTTTAGTTTATGTTGATAACATTGTAGTAAAGTCCTAATCGGTTATTATCTATGGGGCATGTCATTTCAAATAACCAATAATGATGGTTAGCGTAAGGTCATCCATCGTTCTTAATTTCCAGCATTGAATTACTTAACAGGATTTGCCTTACAACAGACTCAACAGGATGGCAGACTCAAGACTGTTCCAGGCTCAAGACTTCCAGCAGACTTCCAGGCTTCCAGGCTCAAGACTTCCAGGATTTCAAATAACCAATAATGATGGTTAGCTCAGACTCAAGACTGTTCCAGGCTTCCAGCAGACTGTTCCAGGCTTCCAGCAGACTCAACATTATGTTCCAAGCAGACTGTATTTTAATTAGTATGTTCCAGTAGACTGTATTTTAAGTATGTTCTAGTTTGATTATGTATTTTTTAAGTATGTTTTAGCAGAATTGAGTTGATTTTAATATGTTCTATGTATTTTAGAACTTCAGACTTCTAGACTTCTAGTTGATAATATGTTCAAAATGTATTCTCCAGATTAGCACGCTGATCCCGTCCCGATCCCGTATGAACGGGATGGGTATATCTCGTCCCATCCCGTCCCGTGCCCACCCCTAAGAGCCACCATCTTGTGAATTTTGGCAATCGCCAATTCCCACACACAAAAACAACCTTGAAAATTCAAAGGGAAATTGAACAAATGATTGTTGATGTGCTTTGAGCATACCGAACTACCCCAAGATAGTCAAGATAAATGATATATTTTTATTATTAACTTAGACAAGAAACCAGAGATTACAATTGAACTTCTCTTTCCCATGGCTCACTCTTTAAAAAACTTTTCAAATAATAGACTTAAAACTGATTAAAGAGCAAAGCGAAGCCATCGGGTAGTTGGTGAAATGCAACGATGATGCGAAAAGCAAGTTAAGGGTCAAGAACAGACATCTGAACCAAGAGATATGATTATATTGAAAACTTTTTCACCTGCCAGTAATATTCAATGATTCAAATATATGTGGAAATAATAAAAGAGAATAAGAAGACAATTTGTTCCGACCATTGCTATTTTATTAATTAATAAAGATTATAACTATCTCTCACGAACAAACTCTCAAGAGGCTAATTTCTTGGATCCTAAATCTTCATACAATGACTTGATATATAGGCTAAACAATTTTAAACCAAAAAATAAGAACCTACTCATAATAAGAAAGTGATTGTTGTTTTGCTTTCCGGTTTCACAAGAAGAACTTTCTTGTTTACAAACTTCTCCACTCTTTTCAGGGACCTGCCATGAGCTCCACGAGTTGATCGGGCAGCTCGAGCTCAACATCGGTGCTCCACTCGAAACCCCAAGTTTTCAAAAGAGGATACTCCCGTATCAACCATGAAAAGGGCTAGCAGCGAAAAACTCAATGTGAAGTGGGAAGGACTAGACATTATAGTCAACCGCCCAGCCGAGAATGACTCTTACTATTTACAAAATATGGAAGATCATACATATTGCAAACCACGGAATGCATTCATTCTTAAAAATGGTGATTATCATTATAAAAGTAATTAGGAAACTAGCTCATTTACTTTACAAAGTCTAATGCGTATTTATTATTTTATATAACTCTATACGAGCAAAAAAACAAAACAATTATGTATGTGCCAAGAAGATGATTTTATGGGAACTTGAGTAATAGGAAAATACTTATGCACCCCCATACAAAATTTAAAAACACACCCACACGCACATAAAAGAAGAAGAAAAAACAACATAAGGTTGGGGGATCAACATAAAGTGGCCGCCCATGAACTACAACTAGTAAAAAACATTCCTACTTGCACTTGTAAAATCTCTAAAACCTATACAGTAGTTAACATGATCAATTTAAGTAGTGGCCTTGTGCAATCTTGAAGTAATAAATTCTTACATTTAAAGCATGTTGAGAATACAAACTTCCTTAATGGATATATTCTATCTCGTAAATGGTTTACAACGAGAAAAGTCATATCATCCCTTATTATCTAAGGGGGAAACGCTGACTCCACAATAAACAATGGCTTTACCATACTCGGTTACTAAAAAAAGTGTGTTTTTCTTGGAATAAAATGAAGAAATACCAAAACTTTGTATTCATGAATCTATTACACTAAGGATGTAGATCATTACTATCACATTACCATGCCCAGATTCTCCATTTACATGTTGTGATATCTCAAGTTCTCAACTATAAAATCGTGGTGCGTGATTCCCAACGAGTCAAACACATTGCTATGGCTTTGAAACGAAGGTGATCTTCAAAAAAATGCACATACATGTATGTGTGCTAAGATGTGATGAGCGAGACTAGGGGTGAATAGTTTCTTTTTAGAGCTAATTTTAATATTTGAAAGCTTTGCGAAAGTGTCTGATTTTGATATGAATTTTTCCAATTTAGGCCTAGTGTCCATGAATCGATAGATATATTGATGGGCCTTGATTTTACTCGAAATTTTTGTCACAAAAATCTCGAAGCAAATCAAACACTTTTTTTTTTTGCTTGTTTTTTGTTCACTTCTTATCAATTTACCTACAAAGTTATAAAAAAAATATACAAGTAAAGTGGTTCGTAGGGGTTATCATTCTACTCACCAAGTTAAAAAGATCCAAGCTGAAAACTTAAAAATTACGTTAGTAGATCAAATAAAATGAAGAATTGGTGGAAAGAATGGAAATGATAAAAATAAGATTTGGATAAAAGAAGATGATTTTTTTATAGAAAAATTTGATTGAAAATTGAGGATGAAAATTACTAAACAATTTTAACCAATTAAAAGAAAGCAACGACTAAATGATATTAGCAATTCTACTGAGGGACACCACCACCCCAATTTTTTGATGTTCTGAAGGACACCACAACCCGAATTTTTGGATGTTCTGAAGGACACCACCACCCCTCAACTTCCCTTTTCCACCTTCACTCATCTCTTCAAATGAGCAGCACCACCTCTCTCTGTCGCCTCTAGCTGCACCACCACGCCTTTCCAATGTTGGTCGCACCACCGCACCCCGTCCACCCCCTGCCGCACCATCGCTCATTTATTCATTTTCTCCTTGTTCTTGTTCTTCTTTTCATTATCTTCCTCTTCTTCTCCTCTATTTTCTTCTTCTATTATGTGTTTTTTTTCTTCTCCTTTCTTCTTATCCTCTTCTCTATTCTATTTTTTTTCTCTTATTCTTTTTCTGTTATCCACTATCTATTTTTTTTCTTCTTCTCTTTTTTTTCTTCTCCTCCTCTTCTTCTTCCCCTCTTTTTCTCCTTCGCTCTCACGGAGGTTCCTGCTAGTGGAGAACCCCCACGTAGAGGTTTGAGTGAATGTGGGTTCCCCACTTGCAGGAGCCTCCACGAGGGACAAATATTTTTGCCCTTGTGGAAGTTCCTGCAAGTGGGGAACCTCCATTCGCAGGAACCTCCGCAAGGGAGAAGAAGAGGAAGATATAGGAGGAGAAAAAAAAGAAAAAAAGAAGAAGATAAGAAGCGAATAAGAAAAAACACGGAAGAGAAATAATAAGAAACTAACAGAGAAGAAAAGAAGCCGTGGAGTTGGGAGGGATGTTCAATTGTGGCCCATTGAGGCCGGCAGTGGAGTGAAGTTGGGTGGTGGTGGTGCTTGATGGAGAAGAGAGGGAGCAAGGAGAGAAATGGTAGGCTTTTTTTATATTGGTCGTGTCCTTCAAAAAGGTGGTGGTGTCCTTTAGAAAGTAGAGCAATGGTGGTGTCCTTCAACAAAATTGGTGGTGTCATTTAGTCGCAGCCTTAAAATAAAGGTCTTAAGGATTGGAGAATCCACCTCTAGCTTTGTAGAGATTAATTTTTAACACACACACACACATAGTTTTGAACACTTGCATAAATTTCTTCAATTTTTATTTCAAGACCATGCTCAAAAGAAAATTTTTCACCATCATTAATCCAACCCTCTTTCGATGGAGATTTTTTAATGAATAGTTATAATTTACGAAGAATTAAATAACTAAGTAAAACAAATATAATTTTTATTACCAAGTCCTTATCTTAATTTCGTATAATCCTTCGATTTTTATCTTTCGATTTGCAAACTTTGATTCATTAGTTGAATTTAGAATTAATAGAATTGTACAAGTTTTATTGTTTTTTGTGTTAAAAAATAGATTTTCACGTCACTCGAGTAGGTTTCATCTCCTCTCAAGGTTTAGCCTGTCATTGTCATTATGATGAATCAATCTAAGAGTGAAACTAGGAAAGGGGAGGAGAAAGTAAACTAATTAAATTGAAAGATAAACAAATGCATAAAGAAAATACTAACTTTTATTATATTAAAAAAATAAAAACTTACATGTAATAAACTTACTTGAACAAAACTCCAACGAAATACAAAAACTAATCTAAGTTATGTTAGAGATAAGAGATCAATGTACGTAATGTATATGATGAGTTGCTCTCCAAGAATTTGGTAACCTATTTATAGTGTTCTCCTCCAAAGCTAGAAATGAGAAAAATCTCACAAATCCCTTGATTATACATCAATTCATATCATATAAAATCAAGGGAGTCATTATCAGGGATAGATACATCAAGAGGGTCCTTATTGAAGGTAGATATATTCGCACATGTGTGCATAGTGAGACAGAACTCAAGGCACTGGAATGTTCTTTGATTTGATCCTTTGGATATGCTTTATTTGTTTTGATAATAAGATGTTCCACACTTGAAGTTCTTATCTTGAAACGTGTAGCCACATGTCTCCATAATAAATCACCGCTAATTGGAATTAAATCTTGACTTTCATAATATGGCCTTGAAATGAAACTCTTAATCCACATGTGCCATGAACATACCCAAATGCCTCGAACTTCATACTTTTCAGTGATTTCGTAATTTCTCCAATTGCTCTTAGTCATACAAATTTATGATAGAATTATCTCAAATTTCGCGATATCTTGCAAAAATATGACAATAATTAAATTCGAGACAAATAGCGACATTTAATTAATTTTAAGCACAACTAGAGACTAATAAAGAGGTAAATGAGGTGTAAAAGTCAATGTTTTTTATGTTTATCAAGCCTACCAAAATTATTGGGCCTGGGTCAACACTATGGTTAGACTTTCTCAATCCGAAAGGCCAAGACCTTACTAATTCGCCATGGATGTTCTGGAGCTATATGGTTATAAGATTCGAATTTAGGATAAGAAAATTATTAGTTCTTGTAATCATGTTTTGGAGCCTTTTTGCTTTTTCAATTATTTAATTATATATCATTTATATTTTCAACAATTTATCTTTCAAGGTTTACATTTTGATTCCTTTACTTTAGTTGCACTTTAATTCCTTGCAATTTATCCTTCATTCACTTAACTCTTCTTCGCAATTTCATCAAATGGTTCTCTTGATTGAAGCGTAAAGCTCGTTGCTTGATCATGAAAAGTAAGATTCCTATTGGGATTTTGCTTACACAAATCCTTGGCACACCCTTTGAGAATATATTTGGAATTGTATTTTTTTTTTCATCCAAACAAGAAGAATATTGGACACAAATATTGTCATACAAACACTTTGAGGAACAGTGTTTCAACTTTGAAGAGTTGACTACAAGTAGTCCTCTGTTGTATTTCTTTGATTTCTCTTTATGTTAAACACTAAGGGCACGTTTCGTTAGCCATTTTTCTTGGAAAATGGAATCAATTTCTCTTGTTATTTAGATTTTCATTTTTTGGTTGTCTATTTAGTAACAGGAAATCGATTCCTCATAAGATTGTTTTGCCGCTACTCATAGGAATCCAAGTTCGAAGGGCAGGCCTCAAAATCGAATTCATAGAAACGGTTTTAATTTCCATGTCTATTTTTCGTGCAACCAAACATACCCTAAGATATAATTCACTAGCTAAGGATGAAATCACTAGACTAGGAAAGTAGAAAAGAGTATAGTATAAATAAATTGAATTCAACTCTAGGTTTCAGGTTGGAGTCAAGACTCTAGATCAAATGGATAGCTTTGAAAGCACTTGTAAAAATTCTTGGTTTGATCAAATAAAAAGAAAGCCAAAGTAATTTGATATTAAAGTTAAAATACCACACGAGAACAAAGATATAACAAGGTTCACCGAGATTGGGTTTAATTGGATCCAATTGATTATTTCCTCAATGGAAGAACGAAATGCAACACAAGCACTTCTTAATGCATTCCCACGAACCATAGTACAAAGCTTGCTCTAATGAGAAATCTTATCTCGAAACTACAACCGAGACCTCAAAATGTCAAAATCTGTCCACAATAGGACGTCGACAAGTGATAACAACACTTGATTTGAGACTATCTAAAAATGTCTATTAAACAGACGGATTAGAGAAGGTTTGAGCTCGAAATCTCATTTTTATTACTTTGAAGTAGGGGTGGGCACGGTTCGGTTCGGTTCCAAATTTTGAGGAACCTAACTCGAACCGTTTAAAATTGTAACAGTTCCGATTCGGTTCGGTTCCTCTATTTTGAACGTTGGAAACGAACCTAACTCGAACCGTTTACAATGGTTCGGTTCCTACGGTTCCAAACGGTTCCTTGAAACAAAGAATCCAATTTCATTAAGAGAAGAAAGATCCCATGAGAAATTACCATCGTTTATCTCAATCCCACTCCTTCCCTTTCCCAAAAAACTAAACTTCCAACAACCCAGAAAAAACAGAAACAATATGTTTAGCCAATTTGAAGGTAAGTATATAAAAGAAAATTTCCTTATATGCAAAGCCAAAAGGCAGTATCTTTGTATTCTAGTTGTTCATATGCAAAGCTAAATAGCAATGAATCTGATCACTCAATCTTGGAAAGAACTCATGTATAATTAAACAACATCAAAGTGAAAAACATGGAACAGAAGTTAACCTGGCAAGAGCTGTACATGTGGCTTCTTAGACTGAGGAGGACCTTGTTGTTGCATGTCTTCTTGGTCATCTTCATCACCAAAAGCTATCTTCATAGCTTCTCTTCTTCATATTAGACCTTCCATTGGTGGTGAAACACTCACAAATTTTCTTTCCTTTTTTTTAATATTTTCCAAATTCAGAAAGAAAAAAAAAAACCCAAACCTTAGATCTCTGACTGTCTTTTTGCTTGCAGTGTTCTCTGTATTCAATCAACAAAAACAGAACTGATTTAGGTGGGGTGGTGAGCTATTGGGGCAAATAAAATTTGTGTGTTTGACATTCTAATAGACAAGAGGATAAACCCAAGAGGAGATCAGGAGAGTACCTACAAGAGGTGACGCCGATAAACCCACTGAGAGAGATCGGAGAGGAGGAGAGGGGTGACTCCGGCCGGAGGAATAAACCCACTGAGACTTACAAGAGATCGGAGAGGAGGTGAGAGACGCAGAGGTGACGACGGAAAGAGGAATACCTTACTCAGAGGAACTGAGGAAGACCTCACTGGGTGACGCCGGAGAGATGAAGACGCAGACGCAGGTACTCTTCTTCTTCTTCTTTTTTCCTTTATTTTCTTCTTCGAATGCAGTAACTGAGCCCTAATCGAATAGGAGAGTATGGTATGGGTATATCAATATGTAAATTTGTAATCGGTTCCGAACCGTTTGAAAAAAAAATTTAGAGCCGGAACCGAACCGTTTAAGAACGGTTCCGGAACCGAACCGAATCGTTTCACATTTTTATAAATAACGGTTCGGTTCGATTTGGATCCGCGGTTCCTCGACCCATTTGCCCACCCCTACTTTGAAGTGAGATCTCATCCTTATAATTATGAAAGTTTGGCGTGAGAAGATATGGGTCCCTCTAGTGCATAGATCTCAAATAAAGTTCTTTTTGTTTAATTTAAGCTCACATATAACCCCTAGAAGTTTATTTTCTTTTAAAGCTCATCCAAAAATATGATAGAAAGTTTGAGAAATGTCTTTTGATGAACTTGGTGAGAAAACTTGATCTTCTTCTTCCTTGACAGACTTTTAAATTGCTTTTAATCGCCCTCATAAGTTTCTCCGAAATTTCTAAGTTAAAATAAACAAATGAGCAAGTTGAGGATTTTTTATACATGTCCAACGAGTTGTCCGATAGACAAGCATAATATCATTGTATTTGTTTAATGACTATATGCAAATAACTAGTTTGACTGAATTAATTTTGAAAGTTTAAATTTTGTCAACCACACTAGATGCTTTGGTCGACCAGATATTAGGTCTACTATGTTTTGACCAAATTCTAGTCTTGGCTTGTCAATCACTTTTATCTATCTGAGTTGGCCTTGCTTCAACCATCATGGACTTCAACATTATTGGCATTTTGATTTTTGTTGATTGGTATTTTGTCTTTAACTGTGGTCATCTAATATTAACTACAATAGACATTAATTTATCCCTTCTGAGATAATACTCCATTGACAACTTCATTATACATGATCATTCGTAATACAACAATATGTATGATACTATGATTTAGTCGCACGTTGTTACAATTTCGCTCAATCACTCAACCTTCATTTGTTTTATAATTCCAACCAATAGTGTTTTGTGAACTTACGAAAAAAACACATCAAAGTCACAATTACTTTCTCTCAAGCTAAAATTAGATCATTCTCGTACGCTTGATGAGCCTAGTTTACCTGTAAGAGTTTTGAAGCTACTATATTCATTGGTCAGTAGTAGAAGTATAAATATGCCAATCTGAAAGATTAAATTCTCTTGAAAGTTCTTCTCCAAATTCTTTTGAAAATTTCTCCCCTTGTTTTTGAAAACTCTATTAAAGAAAAATGGGAGAAATTTTAGTACTTTTAACTTTGATCTCGTCTTCCACTTGCTTGACTTTCATCTTTTTCCTCCGTGTTTTATCTGAGTTCACAAACTCACAAGATAGGTGATACCAAGAACGATTCCTCCTACGCACAAGCTGTTAACCCCCCTAAGCATTGTACTAGAGTGCAAAGAGAGAAAAGCCACATAATAAAGTCGGCATAAAAGTTCAAAATTAAGTTAGTTTTGGCAAGGCATACCAAGTTTGCACATATAAAGGACACACCAACTAAATTGATGGGGTACCTCTGAATTTTGGATACCATTCAAAACTCAGGTATAACAAAATCCTTGAACTTTTGGGTTTTGGAACCAACTATCTGGTAACTTGTTCAACCCTAATTCCTTGCAAGTTAGCCTGGAAAT
This sequence comes from Berberis vulgaris, assembly GCA_963556465.1. Taxonomy (NCBI): domain Eukaryota; kingdom Viridiplantae; phylum Streptophyta; class Magnoliopsida; order Ranunculales; family Berberidaceae; genus Berberis; species Berberis vulgaris. Next base: position 62,079,458 of record OY747128.1, read on the forward strand.
CATGTTATACTTGCATCACAGGAGGAATAAATAAATCTCAATGTAGGAAACCAAAATGTAGGCAAGTTAGAAACAAGTCATCTCTAATCATCATCAACCTCATTGCTCGACTTGGGAGCACATTGGATGAAGTTCAAAGCCTTATAATGATCTTCCTCTTTAGTCATCTCTCATGATATCGCCTGAGGATCTTTCACAGTTTTCATGAAAAACGCATAAATTCTTTCATATTCACTATCATAACCTTGGTTGGTTGGTTATGCTTCGCTATCCATGTCAGAGGAATCGTCCAATCCATTGACAAAGAGAAGCTTACCCTTGTCGTCCCTGTTGGTGTGCATGCATAGGGCACATATTCCTTTAAGACATCCATTGACAAAGAGAATCACCTTTTCATGTTTTTGAAATGAATGTAATCTTCTAGTTCTTCTGTGGTGTTTTGCTATTTATGGAGCTTGCACTTAGATTTCCTTCATCACTTCTTCTTTAGCAACCAATCCTTTTTCATAATTGGAGGTGAGGTGGAAGTTCTTATCTTCTCTTTCTCAATGTTCGAAGCTAGCTAGGCCGGCCTTTTCCTTTCTTTTGGTGGATTCACAAGTTTTGATGGAGGATGGTGAAATAGGGTAGTAGGAAGGATTTGCAAGATGGGCGGGTGACTTGGCTTCAGGCAAAAATCAACAAACTAGGGATTAAGAGGATGAGAGAGGTAAGTTTCAGCCAAGGGTTTAACGTGGAGAAGAAATTGACTTTGAGAGAGATAAAACTTTGGTCCTGCCAAAACTGATTTTGACCCGGATCAAATATAGGTGTGATCTACCTTCCACATAAAAATTATCAATTTAATGCACATGGATAAATCCAAAATGTTTTGAAATTCATTTTTACAACATTAATGCACATGGAAGTTTTTTGTCATCATTTCTTTCCACTACACTACAAAAAATCTATCATTTACTAACAAAAATTTTTCTACGAAAATTAATTTCCTCGTCAATATGGTATCATTGTCGACGAAAAAAAAATTCGTTGAAAAAACAATAAACTTATTACTTTTTCCCAACAAAATATATTTTGTTAGAATATTTCCTTGTTAAATAGGTGGCGGGAAGTATTCCCTCCAAAACTAATTTCCCGCCAAATTGATTTAACAACAAAATATTTTTCATAGCTACAAAATACTAATTTCTTGGTAATTATGGCATATCTACAATGAAATATTTTGTTACTAAAGAAGACTAATTTTACCAACAAATCACTTTTCTTGTTAACGAAATATTAACACTTATTCATCTCTTTTTAGTAATGAAATATGTTTTCCTAAATAATAATCACATTATTAGTAATGATTTGATTCATTGATAATGATTGATAATTTTTTCCATTAGCTTTTTTCTTGTTAAATCTCGTTTACCAATTTATAGAAACAAAGTAATATTTTGTTGAAAATTGTTACATTATTGGCAACTTTTTTTTATTTTGTTGGAAACAATATCTTCTTTTAATGAAATCTCTGTAGCAAGGAAAAAAATTGTTGGTAATTATAACCCTGTTGTAACAAATTGTTTTCATTGGTAAAAAATGATAATTAATTTAATGAAAATCTATTTCTCATTAAAATTCACTAACTATTTTATTCCGAAAAATCATTAGTTTGTTGAAAATTGGTGTACTATTGGCAACAAATTTTTTTTTTATAAACATTATCTATTTTAATAACATCTCTACTGTAAGGAAATAAAATTTTGTTGGTAATTACAACTTTATTGGTAACAACTTTTTTGCTTGTTAAAAATCAATAATCATTTCCATGAAAATTTATTACTCAATAAAGCTCATTAATTCATAATTATTTCTTTGGAAATTGTTGAACTATGTACAACAAATTTATATATTGAAAATTATTTTTATTTCGTTGCAAAATATTGTACAAGGATAATTCAAGGAATCTCGGGACAAATTTTTTGTGGGTACAAATTTTTCCCAAATAGAAGTGTACATTTTTTTCAAAGGAAGAAAATTTCGTTTACAAAAGCCTTGATTGTAGTAATGTTGTTTGCTTGGGGGCTTTAAGTTCAACTACTAATTGTACTAAATTAAATTCTTTTATAAAGATAAAAATAGACTATTAATTAGCTATGTTTCAAAGTCATATGCAATACATGCGAGACAAAAAGTTTATTGTGAAAACACTCAATTTGATTTTTGAAACAAGTTTGAGTGATGATAGTCAACTATCGACCAACACCCATGCTTTCAAATAGAAAACAATTATGATACTTTTTACAAACCTTTTTTTTATTCAGGTTTAGTAAAAGAATGATCTCTTGGGAAAAGAGAAGAATGAGAGAATGATTTATTTGGTTACTTATAATGAAATTTTTTTCAACGAAATTTATTTATGTTTAAACCTCCAAACTTCTTTACAGTGGCAAAATATTATTTCATTGAATTTTTTTTATTAGTATCAATGATATTATGTCATCTGAAAAATCGAATAGCATTTCTTTAACAATAAAATATTATTTTATTGCTAATTATAATATTATAGACAACAATTTTCATTGCTAAAGATTGATAAAATTTTCCATGAATTTCTTTCTAAGGCTCGTTTTCTTATTTACAATAATTTCATTTTATTTCATTGGAAATATAACCAATTTCAATAACATATCTAGCAATGAAATGCTATTAGTATTTCATTGCTAATTATAACGGTGTTATTACGAATTTATCTTCATTGCTAAAAGTGGTAAATATTTCACATAAAATTATAGTCGTTTAAATATTTAGTCCTAATTTATAGTGACGAAATATTATTTATTGGTCCCTATTATATAGTAGCAATGATTTTTTTAATTGGAAAAGAAGAGTAATTTGACTTAATAAGCTACAACACAATATAATTATTCAAACACAACTGGTAAAAATTAAAATAAATTTTATTACAGGTCAAGAGTTCGAACCCTGTTGAGCCTAAATTAAATAAAAAATTTACCCCGTCATATACATATTTTCATAGTGTGGTGTGTGGTATCCTTAGAGTTTAGAAGGTAGATTGGGGTCTTATAGGTGTTATAAGAGCCGAAAATGATGAATTGTTTTAATATATAGATGATATTTTCATTGAAAATAATTTTCTTAGTAATTGTTAACAGTACCTATGACAACTTTCCTTGATATACATGCATTTATCCAACGAAAAAGTTCTATGATTCTAAGCTTTCATTGATAGTTATCTTTTTCCACAACAATTATCCTTAATGATTCTAAGCTTTTTTTCGAGAAAAAAAATTCATAGGTAATTAAAAGTTTTTTTTCAACAAAACAATTTATTGGTAAAAATATTTAATTTTTATAAACGAATTTCCTTGGTAGTTTTCAGTATTACCAGCACCATGTTTCCTTGACTTATCATCCGTTTTACCAACAAAAAATAAATTCCTTGGTAAAGATTTTTAGCTATGGGGGGATGCCTCCACAAACCTGGTAAGTTAAATGTACTTTTTCAACATAAATTTGATTTTTTCAAGTAAATTTTTTGTTGAAAAATGCCTTAATTGTTATAGTGTTAATAGCCATCTTCCTATCAAATCGATCCTTTTTTGGCATGAGAATACTCACAACCCCGACCCTCTTTCCACTAGACAGATTTATGATCTCCGCCATTACTACTTGAGATCACAAAATCTTGCTCATATGACAAGAACTCACTCACTAACATTAATTTCTCCACTCTCCATTATAGGTCCTCTCAATCACTGTTTCCAAGCACACTATTGCTTCAATTCCCTCCAAATGGACTCCTTTGGACAAAATAATAACCTCATTCCTTCCCAATTATTTCAAAAACCAATATTATCTTCACTCCCCAATAGAATACTTTTTTTTTCTTTCAGTTCTCTTAAAGTTTAAGTAGATTAAGGAGTAGCTCTTTCCTAAAAAAGGTACGAGAAGACAACCTCTTTCCCTTGCTTCCATGCTCGTTTTGAGTTCCTCATCCCTGCATTCCTTACTTGAGGAAGTAGTCGAAAGACCCATTATTTTCTTTTTTTAGCTTCACTCAAGTTTCATGTTTGTTACCCATGGAACCCTTAAGCTTATACCAACAAATACAACCAACCGATTCCCCCGTAAGGAACCACCATCGCAGTAAAGTTTGGCATGCATTCCAGAGCCATGTTCTCTCTCCCCCAATGTCTCCTGCTCCAACCCGACTTTTACCTACACCTATACCTCCTACTATCCCAGCCATGCCTAACTAAGCCCATACAGACCAACTAATATGAAACATTGAAATGCAACTTGAGAGAAACCTCACACCTCCAACAACTCCTTTTGCTTTTAGAGACTCGAGTTATTTAGATAATCAGGGGCTTCGAGTGGTAGCAAAATTTTAAAAAATTATGAATCTAAGCAAGGAAGTCTTCGCCTTCCGAATGGCTCTTCAATGGGAAACGACCTCCTCCTTTCATGTGGAGAATCTGCCAATTGGAAATTAAACAAACAAGTTCTATTTAGTTCAATTCACAAATGAAGAAGAGATGGAACGAATACTGACCTCAGGGTCGTGGTCACTCTTTGGCTGGTTGATTTCAGTAAAATAAAAAAAAAATGGAAAGAGGACTATCTATCAATCAAGTTTGCAGAGGTGTCATGCTGGATCTGGGTCTATGAGTTCCCAATCCAAAAATTATCCAGTGAAGATGTTAAGGTTTTGGCCTTCTGTCTGGGAAAGTTCATGGAGGTTGATAAAAACTCTATAACTGACCGAGCGGTTCCTTTCATCAGATTTAAAATTTGGTTAGATACCTCAAAACCTATTCCCTGCAAAATGGAAACAAAATTTGAAATTACACAAGGTCGTACCTTCCTTGTGAGATTTTGATATGAACACATCCCCACTTTCTGTTTCTGCTGCAGAATGATGGGTCACACATATAAAACATCATGCCCTCTGTACACCTTAGCTTCACATTCTTTTCAACAACTCAACAATCAACAATCAACAAAGCCAAATAAGATTGTCACTACCCTTTCACCCGAATACTTGATTCAAAATGAGAGACAAATTTGGTGCTCTACAATCTACTGACCGTCGTACACCATTAAGACATACCCAGCAACCTTTGATTCCAACTTGCCAATCTCTGCCTTTGTTGAATAACGACCACAACATTCCTAACACTTCCTTGAATCAGGGCCCATCAGTAGGCAACGCTACCTAGTCTTCAACCCATCTTTTCCCCCTGAGAAACTCCGGTGAAGCCTCGTTTACCATTTCCTCTCCAACGACCGACCCTATGCAATCAACACCACCAATTTTAAGGATCTTACAAATCTTGACTTTGTTAAAAGAATTTGTTGATGAATTCAACCCACCATCCCCTTAGTTAATTTCTTTCAATTCTCTTTCGACTTCACAACAACCACATTCAATATCCAACTCCCACCCACTTTTTGAGGATGTGCAAACCCTGTTCCCAAGTCAAGAAACTAATCAAACAACTACAAATACCCAATCAGGCAACCCATCATCAATTATTGCTTCGGGTTCAACTTCCCACCCATTGACTAAAGGTCCATACCCAAACCCTACTTTTAACCCATAGTGTCGGTTTGTCCGGAGCCTAGATGCCCAAAAACCCAATCTTGAATGGGGGATCCATTTGCAACCCGCTTCTCCTTGACCTGGATCATACCCGTCTCATCACCACCTACACCCTTCACCTGCATCAACTCACACAACTCTCCAACTACCAAAATTTTGCTCCCTCGTTCACTGAGTTCATCTCTACTCCTACAAACTCTTTCTTCAACCCATTCATCAACTTACCCCCATCATATCCCTACAACGCCACATCACAATCAACACCATACTCCTCCTTTCCTCACTCTGTCATGGAAGACACTCATTTTGGCACCCAACAATCAAATTTTGGCCCCACGAACCTTAATATTGTCATTGAACAATACCTACATGAGGAAACTTTTCTCCAAGGTGTAGACCCTTTGCAAACGGCCAATAAACAACATCTCTTCAACGGCCAAGGTAACGAACATACAGTGGTTGATTCATTCCCCGTCTCTCGATTAGACAAGGTGGTTGTTCTTCAAAATGCAAAGCCCCAAGCTCCATCAGATCTTCCTGGTGTTGATATTCTCATCGAAGAATAAGGATCTCTCCAACTCCAGACCAGGATCAAGATGTACCAAAGAGATTTAGTCAAACACTCAAATCTCTCTTCATTCTCAAAAGAAAAGGCGAGCCCTAAAGTCACATGCAGTTTTTGCTTCCATTTCTACCTCCTAGGAAATCACCAAAACCACAAAATTGCCTAGTGAAGCTCACAGAGACGCACAATCAAAGTCTGAAGTACAAATTCATGTTGAAGCAAAGTGGAAATGAAGGGTCAAATAAGGGCAACAAACTTGACAACACGGAGGATCATTCTTTAAGGGTTATTTCTTCAAGAGCTTTGGACAAAGAAAATGGCTTCACGGGACTATCTGATTCTCATATTGGTGAGGTACCGGAGGTCGCCTGAACAATTATGATTCTTTCATGGAATGCGCGTGGCGTAGGGTCTTCCTGTGCATTCCAAAATTTAAAATCCCTCTCCCATAAGCCCAACCCTGATATCATTTTTATTTCTGAAACCAAAGCCCTTTCTATCAAGATGGAAAGAATCCACCAGAGACTTGGTTACAAACATGAAGTTTCAATAGCAGCAACATGTCAATCTAGAGGAATTGCTCTCTTTTGGAAGGAATGTATTAATCTCACCGTTCTTTCATCCTGTAAATATTATTTCAATTGTATTATTGATAATTATTGCACTTCTATATCTTGCTCAACTTTGTTTGTCTATGGTGAACCAAATCCATCCCTTTCGCCTTTTGTTTTGGGACAACATGACCAATCTTTAAAATTTACAGAATCTCCCAGGCATCAATATAGGTGACTTAAATGCCCTTCTGAACCCAGGTAACAAAATGGGAGGGAATAAACCTTTGCCTTCTACTTTTGCACATTTCCGGTCTTTTCTCGACAGTCATAATCTTATGGATTTCCCTCTTAATGGGTTGCAATTCACATGAAATAACAAAAGAAAAGATACTCATGGCATTAAACATAAACTTGACCGCATCCTGGTTACTACTGATTGGTTACAATGTTTCCCCTCAGCTACCGCTCATACCATTCATACCTCGACCTCTGACCATAGAGCTTTTGTCTTCCAACTAGTTACTAAGTTTTTCCAGCACGGTCCTAATCCTTTTAGGTTCTTTCACATGTGGACTAGGGACCCTTCTTGCAAGCATTTGATCTCTTCTTCCTGGTCCCCTAGACAATATGATCTCCCTGCCCGGAATTTCCATCTTAAGACTAAGACTCTCAGTCATACCCTCTTCAGATGGAATAAGATTGATTTCAGAAACATTCAAATATGTATTTCTAAGATCCAACAAGCTCTAGACCGACTTCAAAATGAATACCTCTCTACAGACAATAATATTGAGATTAGGGTTTCTAGATGACAGACTGGAATAGCTTTTTATCAGGGAGGAATTGTTTTGGAGGAACAAATCGGGTAGATCCTGGCTTAGAGATGGGATAAAAACACAAAGTTTTTTCATCTCTCAACTTTACTTAGACGTAAGAGAAATCTCATTCTTCGGCTGAAAGGTGAGGCAAATGTTTGGCATGGTGATCATAATTCTGTTGGAAAAGTCCTCAACGATTACTTTACCAATATTTTCCAAATTTTTCATTCCTCCCATAATAAAGAAATTCTCTTTCTTTTTTATCTAGTGATCACCTCAAAACAAAATGAAACCCCCCTGGTTGTCCCTAGTGAAGAGGAAATCAAGAATATTCTTTTTGACTTTAGTAACCATAAAGCTCCAGGACCAAATGGTTTTCACGCTTTATTCTTTAAACACGACTAAGACATAGTGAAACAAGATGTTTTTGAAATTGTCTCTCAATTCTTTATTACCAGACATCTTGACCCCACTCTTAATGAGACTTTCATTGCTTTAATCCCGAAAATGGGCAATCCGATCTCTCCAAATAAATTTAGACCTATAGGTCTTTGCAATATTATCTACAAGGTCATTTCTAAAATCTTGGCCAATAGACTCAAACCCTTGTTAGATAACATCATCTCTTCTAACCAATGAGCTTTTCTTTGTGGTTGCTCAATTTCGAATAATGTCAGTCTAGCCCATAAAACTTTCTTCCAAATGAAGCACATGAGGAAAAAAAAACAAGGTTGGATTCTTGGAATGGACTTTCTTAACACATACTGTTGGAGAAAAGACTTTCTTAACACAACTGTTGGAGAAACTGGGATTCTCGGAAGGTTGGATTCATGATCTCTCAGTATATCTCTGCCACCTCTCTTCAAGTTCTTCTCAATGGTACACCACTCTCAACAATTAAACCTTCCAAAAGTCTCTGACAGGGAGACCCACTCTCCTCGTATCTTTTCATTTTAATTATTGAAGCCCTTTCATTTTAAACCTTCAAAAATTCTCAGACTAACATCAAAGGTATCAAAATCAAGCGTCATTCTCCTTCCATTAACCACCTTTTGTTTGTCGATGATTTCATGTTGTTTTGTCGTGCCTCTTTAGCCGAAGCCTACTCGGTTAAGGATATTATCTGCCAATATTGTCTGGCCTCGAGACAAGGTAATAATTTCGACAAGTCCTTAGTTTTCTATAGCTTGAATGTCTACCAAAGACACTCGAGAATGATCAATAGGATTCTGGGGACAAATTTTTATAATTCAAAAGATAAACAACTTGAGATCTTCTCTTCTCCAAGAACAAATGTAATGATTTCCAGTTCATTGTGGAAAAAGTCAACAACAAACTCTCGACTTGGAAATCCAAAGTTATTTCCCAAGTAGGCAGAACTGTCATGATAAAGGCAGTCATTAATTCTATCCCTGTTTACACTAAGCAGACTTTTTTGCTCCCTTGTTCCATTACAAACAAATTGGACAATTTAGCTCAAAATTTTTGGTAGAAAGGAGTTATTGATGGTAAGGCCAAACACCTTTGCACTTGGGATAAGATCACTCAGCCTCACATTTTAGGTGGCCTTAATATTCCTATGACCAAGAATAAGAATCTGGCATTGACTGCCAAAAGCATTTGGCAATTATTCTCTTCTCCCACTTCTGTTAGAGCCCTTCAGCTGAAATCTCTCTATTTCAACAAAAATAGTTTAGGCCAAATTTCAAAGGCTCCATTTATAGCCTCCTTCGCTTGGAGGGGCAATATCTTTGCTCTTCGAAAAATAAAAAGCCATGTCATATGGGAGATTCACTCAGGCACCAACATCGATATTTGGAAAGACTGTTGGGTAAAACCCGATCTCCTTCTAGGTGACTGTATATTGGAATCATTTCAAGAGGACCTCCCTTCCTATATCTTGGATCTCTGGATTACGAAGCTTAACCAAGAACCTCGGTGGAATACCAATTTTATTTACTCGATCTTCCCTTTTCCTATGGCTATTGATATTCGTGATACCCTTATTAGAACCTCAAAATCCCCAGATTCATTAATCTTGATTCCTGACAAGAACGAGATGTTTTCGATTAAAAGCGCTATGAAGACCTTTTCAAGCAAGGTCCCAACTAGCTCTACGTCCTATTTTTCTTTGCCTTCTCGGGATTACGATCGTAATCTCCTTAGAGTCTGAAGAATTTGAGCTCCCCTAGCTCACTTTTCTTTCTTTGGAAAATGACCCAAAATATTTTCCCCACTAGATCGAACTTCGTCAGACTTCACACTCCTATTGAGGATATCTGCCCCTTTTGCAACATTCACTCAGAGGACCTAACTCATTTATTTTTTTTGACCAATCATTCATCATCTATGGCTTACATCACCAATCCCTATGGATTGGTCTGAGGATAATCTGCAACCTCCCACTATTCCCACCTTCTTTATCTTTATGTGGAAATCCGCCGAAGAACACCCAGAAACTAAAGATGAGTTACTCTGCCAATTTGTGGCCTTCCTAACTACCATCTGGCGTACTAGGAATAGCTGCATTTTCAACAGCATCAGAATTTGCCCCAATAGATTTCTTGTAGATTTCCAACATACCTGGAAAAGTTGGCACAATCTTTGGTTCTAAAACCAAGCCAAGTCACCTATATCACAATTTTTTCTATCCGTCATGTCTTGGATAATGCCGACACTGATGCCCAAGCTAGGATCAACTCCGACAATTTAAACCCCCTCTCTTTCACACCCCCCCCCCCCCCCCCCCCCCCCCACAGAGGAAGATAATTCTCGGATACTTTGCATCAACAACCAAATCTTGTACGCCAGATGTCATCACCTCAACCATAGAAGCAATCAGGACCATCCCTTCCCTCTTCCCCTTCATCCTGAGGCTATTATTGTTACTCATGCTGCCAGTTTTTTTGCCAGCTCACTACAGGGTGCTATTGAAGTCTTTGTTGTCACTTTGCAAGGAGAAGTGGCTGCCAAAGTTGCTAATTCGATTGAAGAAAAAGTATTGGATCATACGATAGCTGAATGCTATGCTGCAGAAGTAGCGCTCCTTCTTATCAAAGCCAAGCAATGGACTACAAGTTTACTTCTGGGAGATTCAGGGACACTTACCTCCATTCTCAAGGATGATCCTTATCAGCTTCACACAGACACACAATGGTTGTGGCACCCGTTGATTAGTAGTATTAGTCTTAGACACTTGCTTAATTTACAAACTAAGTGGTATTGTAATTATATTAATAGAGCTCTCAACACTGAAGCTCATAATCTGGCTATTCAAGCATGACTCCGGTATTGTAATAGTTATTCTTAATGCAATTTGAAGTAATGTTTAACAAAAAAAATGCACACTAAAAATAATTTTCACTAATGAAATTGCACAAATTTTCAAATGTTCAATGGATTGAGTAAGCCACTTAGAAACTAATCTTCATTATAAAAAATTTAGTTAAGTTCATAAAAAATGTTTTTCAAATTTATGTATTTTGAAACTAATGTTGAACCATAATAAAGATATATCAAGATTAATAGGTGTGAGTTGGCAAAGTTGTATTTATGGAAAATTTATTATCGATGGATATTTACATTTTCTATCATTTTCATTTGTGTTATTACTCACGTAAGCACATAGTCATCGTTGGATGATCCGACCCAATTATCAAAATTCCTTCAACTGATAATCACACCCTAAATTATATTGAACGAAAAAAATAAAATAAGATAAAAATGCATTGTCGCTTTGTTAGTCTTCTGTCTATTCTGATTGAGACACCAATAGTAAAGCAACAATTCTAGGGAGCCTAGTTTGGGGGCCTCTTTGAGGTTTTTTTTTTTTTACACTTCTACCCATTTCTATGGATGGTGTTTGTGGTTGTGCTTTAGAGATATTGCGGTAAAAAGTGTATAAAAAAACCAAAAGAGGCCTCCAAACAAGACTCCCTAGACTTGCTCATAGTAAAGTTTTGTTCCTCCATTACAAAATGCCATGTAAAACAACACTGACAACACAATTTGGTACATCAAATGTAAGATTTACAAGCAAGGTATAGCAACTCGCTGTTATGAACTACTAGTGTCGGTGAGGTCGTTTGTCCTACAGAATGTTGGAGCATTGGAAGGTATAAATTTATACATCCAAATAGGATCTGTAGCAAAAGATATATTTCACACATCTTATTGAAGGCTTTGGTTTGGTTGTCAATGGATTGGATTTTATCCGACAACCAATCTGATCTAACCCATTAAATCATATCTAGATTTATTTTTCAAAATCATATTATAGTCTGTTGCAAAACAGTGAATATGAGTTGTGTATTAAATCAGGAGCTAATGCTTCCTGCCTTGCCTCTCCTCCAATGGTAGTTAACCGCATTCGTGCCCTAGTATCTCCGCTATAGGATCCCACTATGAATATATACATATAGATATATTGACTTCTAATTTTAGACATCTTTTTATCCTTTTTAAAATGGCTATAATGCTTTTATCCACATATAATGTTTTTGGGCGCATAACAACGCTTTCACTTGTGTTCGAAGAAGCCATATCGTGGACTATATTCCAATAAATAGATAATTGTATTAGGATCTAAGTAAAATTCTTGAAATAAATTGATGCAATTTTGTCCTGAGGATCTAGACAATCTTGTTTTTTTTTTTTTAAATATGAATAGATAAAGAAGGCTAGATGCCATTGCAATAACCGGAAAATACTAGGCCCACTAAAGGGAAAGTTGAAAGTTGTTATAGACTATTAAATCAAAGACTTAGTCTTATCCATTAGACAAGGGATTTTTTCATTTCAATCATTCCAAGCTTTTCATCGTTAGCTTGGAAAGCTAGGGGTTATAATTGACGACAATTCATTATTTTTAACGTCTCTAATTCAAAACCGAACATGAAAATTTTATTTCATTCAATTCCTTTGTGGAAGATGGTACAGAAAGATGAGTGGATTCCCAAAACTAAGCCATAAAATAAAGAAAAAACATTTGCTCATAACATCTATGTCCGCTTTTCTGTTTGAATATTGCTTTCTAAATGATCTCTCTAGAAGAAGGGAATTCTTAAAAAAAAAAAAAAAAAAAAAAACCCCTTCTAGTTACTTCGTTATCTATTTCTACTTGCACAAATCTTAAGGAAAGAGAATTTTGTTGAACCTAATTTGATAAAAAAAATTAAAATTATATATTAAGTTTTAAACTTTATGTTTTATTACTGGTATTATTAAACATGCAGGTGTTTCCGGTCTTTCTAGCACCCAAATGTAAAAAAAGGGTAAGAGATATTATTTGTTTATTTTGAAATTCTTGTAATGAAAATTGTAAAACTTTACACATTCCAGAGTTTGGTCGAATAAGATTTGGATTAGAGCAGTAGATATTGAATGTGATTTCAAATATTGTGCGTTCTCATCTAATTTAAAAAAATCCGAATGATTCGTAACAACCCTAGAGATGGGATAGTGAAAATACCCTGGTTCCAATAAATTTGCCTCTTGTTGGAGATGCTCTAACTATAGGCGTTCCCGCCGATATGCGAACTTCCCAAACATGACCTCCGTGTGAATATCATATCATGTTTCTGGACAGAAGATGATGGTGAGATTGCAAAACACACTCAGCTAGCTCTACTCTAACAAATGAAGACAAATAAATTGATACGAGGAAACCAGCGAGGAAACGAGCGAGGAGAGGGAGGTGGCGGGGTGGGGACCATTCACCTCCCTCGGGATGCGCACGCCAAAAAAGACGGCACACATCCCGAGGGAGGTGGACGGTCCACACCCCGCCACCTCCCTCCCCTCGCTCGTTTCCTCGCCTACTTCCTCGACATTTAGAATTTCTGTTAAATTAAAATGGTCTCCCGTGGTGGGTTGTGTTTTTTATACTCCTAGCTTGGGTTCCGAACCTCATCACATGACCGTTACTCCGAACCTATATTCAAAAATTCTCCAACCAATCTTTGACCATTCAACCCTCCCCCCTCGAAACCCATCAGAACCGTTCATCCCTTGTTTACAAACTCTCTAACTTCCTCTCTCATTTTAAACAAATAGACATTTCTCCTCAGCTTTCTCTCTGTTTCTTTATCTCTCTCTCTCTCCAAAATCATCAAGAGAACACCCCCCAAATCGATCAAGGATCAACGAACCACTCGCCGAAGACAAGATGGAAATGTTCACCTTGAAAGGCACCATCTGTTGTTCTCACTTCCATCAACAATTCATTCTACGCATGCCAACGTCGTATGTATCATCAAAATATTCATCAACAAATTGACTATTAGAGGAGAAAACGTGGATACCAACTCCTGAACAAGTAGCGGAAATGCCCACCAGAGGAGAAAGCCGAGAAGTTCGAAAATCCCTCATTTTCATAACCCTTCTTCCAGAATCTTTGGTTCACCCAACAATTTTTATTATGTGATTAAGCGACCGGGAGTAGATGACAAAGAAGAAGAAGAATTTTGATATTGGAGGAGTATAGTATGCGTCGCTTGTTCTACACAGGATTGATCAGAAATAAAGGATTTATCTAATTTAGGGGAGGGATTTGAAGAATGTGGTGGGGTTAATGGATGATAACCCAAATGCTTCACTCCAATAACGCACTGCCCATTCCTCCATTTATTGATGATTTGAATGATCCAGAGCTCAAAAAGCCGATCAATGGGGTTGATGATATCAGAGATGCGATTAAGAGTTATGTTGAGGAAGAAGATGAGGGGTTCAAAGTGGAGAATTTGGGGAATTAATAAGGAGTATTATTTTTAGTAAAATTATGGCAATTTTCGAGAAATCACATTCCTTGGTATGGACTAGACAGACAAAGCATCATCCAGGACTCGGCAGGCAAGCTGTCCCTCTACTATTATACATTTGTAGGAAACCCTTGGAGCCTCAAATCAATCATAATATTGCTGACTTTCTTTTGAGTTTGCACATATAGTTGGCCTTCTATCATCAGGGTAGTTGTTTTGGCAAATATATCATACAGCAAAGCAAAGTGATTTGTTTATTTGTGCTCCAGGCCTCTCAATTTAACCAAAGCCCAATGTCAAAGGACTCGAGCACCCCAGTCCCGTTATGGAGTTGGGGGATATTTGAAACTCAGCAAACTAAAGCCATACCCCTTTCTAATGCCATCCCTAATACCATAACTTGTCAAGAGTGGCCATCTTAAAAATTTTGCTATTCTGCACCTCCAACAGAAACAACCATTTTCAAAAACAAAGCGAAAATCTCCAAAGATGATGAACACAAACTCACATCCAATCGGTTGATAGACTATCAACCAGGAACTTTCCCACTAATGAAAATGGTTGGACTATGAACTGGGAACACCCATAACCACAACAAAATAATTGATATGAATCAAAGAACCAAAAAGTACCATATAGTACAATGCCACTACCATCATCTTTCTGTCTAACACCACCACCTGCTTAGCGAAAACTACTTTTCTTTCTTTCTTTTTCTACTTTTTTTTCTTTTCCAGACTGCTGCCCACTGCAGCTACCCCACCCCTTTTTTCTCTCTTCCTATCTGTGAGATTGGGTTTGAATCTCGCCAAAAAGCATGTGAGTTTTTAAAGGGTGACAGAAGAGGATGCAGGGCAGGGCATGGGGGTTGCTCTTGAGGATATAAAGAAAGAAGGAAAAGAAATGTGAGAGAGAAGAAAGGAGAAAAGCGAGGGCAGCAACAAAGCAGGCAGTGACGAGGTTGTCGTGGTTCTATTGATTACAAAGGGGAAGACAGGAGAAAAGAGAGAAGAGGAGCGAAATGAATAAATTAGTGGTTGAATCAAATTGTATGTTCAAGAAAATGGTTGTCAAAAGCCACTGCATTTTCAAAACTGAAAATGGTAATCCAGAGTCAGAGTTTCTTGACTATAGACGAGCTAAGAGTATTTAATTTTCTTTTTATTCAACAAATAAAGAGTTGTTAACGTCTACAAATAAATGAAAACATTTCATCATAAGCAGAACTGTTTCTCTGACCTCCAAACCAAAGTTTGTCCTTCACTCAAATTACAACTAATAAAAGAACAGAAAAAAGAAGGCAAAAAAATCCTGACCAAAATCCATACAACTAATATCTGTTGTTTGTTTCACTGTAAAAATATCGGATACATCCGCACAACAAATGATTGCAAAATAAATATAGTTGATTTTTCACTGGTGCTATTGATCAAGCTGGAGAAACAGGTAGTTCCATTCATTGAAGCGCTGTTCTTTTTCGGCCTTCTCCTTTGTAGATCAAATTTTAGAGTATAACATACATCCCAAAACTTCATCCATGGAAATGGAGTAACAATCAGCAGATCAGGCCATCTTGGTTTGGATCTGCCGATGTATATGTACAAGGAACTCAACGTAAGAGAGACTGCCAGGACCCTTGTCCTCAACCATGTATGAGTAAAACAGCATTTCTGCATTAAGAAAACATGTGAGTAAAAAGTTTACTAGGAAAGTTTGTGCTGAACAGATTCAGTAAATTTTAAACTAATAGATGCAGCTGATAAAATTGAATGGCACTGCTCCAATTGAAAACTAAACCACTGTTGAATTTAGCAAGAGTAGTTGAGCATGTATTTCATATATTCTTGAACTTATTATCATAAAAATATCTATATTCTTGAACCATTTTGCAAAGAAATGGTTATACTTCAAACTAACCTGATGGATCTCCTTTCTTGCATAACCGTAAGCTGGAGAAAAATAGATGACAAAAGTAAATGTAACATGTAAATAGACGAGAAATATGCTTTTGTAATATGAAATATTATGAAATCAATTATCTCAGAACAGCTGACATACCGAAGGTAGGAACATCTTTGTCGCCTCATCTCATTTACCACATCATTTAGTTTCTTTGATAGCTCGTTATCAAATTGCTGTAAAACAATCTGAACCAACCAGATAACTCGTCAATGACAGAAGATTCCATCAGTAAGGATGAGAAAATATATTAGCACTGTAAGACCTAAATGATTTTATGGGAAACCCATGACAGCCATCTCCTTCAAATAACTGAAACTTTCAAGTTAAACTGTTCAAATATTACTAGCAGAGTTTGACTAAAGTGCGACAAAACAACTATCTTCGACAGAAAGCGAATAAATAAGTTATGCTTCAGTATAATCGGTTCAGGAGCAATATGGATTAATCGGGATTAATTGGAATTTATCAGCCTATTTTTATAAACATTTTTTCTCCATCCTTCTTATTTTGAAAACTAATGTATATTGAAGTAATAAACATCATTTGCCACAATTTAAGGAAAATAAAAAATTCAATATTTGACAAAGGTGTGACTCTCCATATTCTTTACTGGTTATTTTCTTTTGTCGGTTTTCCCTCCACTAAGAAAAGCGCAGGTCCATATGTCAAACAGATAGTTATATGACATAAATCAGCAAGTAATACCTGGGTAGAAAGCTCATCAATGGAAGAAACACCGAATAGTTGCCGTATTATGTCTGGGCTAACCTCTTTCCCAATAAAAATGAGACCATCCTCACCAGTTTCAAGGAAAAAGATCCCATCGTCTTTCACATGCTCACTTGTAAGTGGAACAGGATGGAGATTAGATGATTCTTCCCTTTCCTGTGGAGTTCATGAATATACGTGTACCCGTTTATTAAACAGAAAAATTTTAGATAAATAATGTGAGCTCCAACAAATAAATACACAATTGAAGACTGTACCCTAGATAAAATATCATGTATCGCCACCATTCGTGGGTAGACCAGAGGCACTGTTAATGAAGTTGGAAGGGAGGCGACACGACTGACCCAATAAGATCGTTCATCTAGCCGTCCATCAGTTCGCAACCCTATACTTTTAACAAGGGCTGACAAAAAAAAATTGTAGGAACATCAACGAACATGAGTTTCAGAGCAGCTTAGACACAACATGCAATATAATGGTCATCATGGTAGCACACAAAATGGTTTCTTTATACATGTTTTAGACATCTTTTGACAATAAAAAGCACCAGCTAGTTCCCTTAGAAGTGGTGAAGCACTAGTGCTACAAGTTTTAGTTATCTGTTCATATATAATATATATATATATAGTATTTGAGGTTGGGGATAAAAAGACGGCTGAGATTTACCCAAATACAAGAATCTAACGGATCACATAGAACTTAAAGCACCAATAGTGCATGGGGTTCGATTCCCATATCCAACATTTTTTATATTTATTTATCTTGATATTTAAAGTAGAATAAAATCTGTTTATCATGTTAAACTTTTATCGTGCCAATGGCACAGGGAATACCCTAGTATATATATATATAGGGCAGTGACTAAACTGAGAGAATTTGAGAGAGAAGGTCGAGCACACTACTGAAAAATATGGGGCAGTTACTTCTTGGAAAGCAGTAACAGTTCATATATCAAAATACAAACAAGAAAAAAAAAACTACTTAGAAGTTCGAAATTTGGAAATCCCTAAAATTTCCAGTTAGTCTTTAGTGGTCATAAGAAAAAAATAGAAAACATAGTTTAACTGCCAAACATATTACAAGTTTCTATTCGTCAACCATTTCTTGAATCGAACAAAAAGCATCCAATGCTAATAATTATAAGACATCATTGGACAATTTATATAACTAAGAAAGCTAACGACAAGGATAGGGCTATAACCTTATCAAGCAACAATAATCAATAATCATGACTACGGTAAGAGAAATACCAAGTGTATATAGAGGCAAAAGCTTAAGTGCCTCCGGAAGAATGAGTTGTCCAGATGATGATACAGTGGCACAAAATTTACGATATGAGTGCAGAATTTCAATGCAAAGATTAATTGCTTGGTCCCGGACGTGAACAAGAGGCTTGACAGGAATATCATTTGCAGCTGTATGGGAGAGTAAATGCACAAGAGTTAAAACAAAATATTTATACCAATCATAAACCTTTTTTTTTTCTTTTGATAAGAGAGGTGGAGAATTTATGTTAATCGCGTAAGAGCATGTCAGCGAGAGAGAGTCAAGGGAGCAAGGACAGCGTGTTACATGTTCAACAGATAGGAGACTATCATGCAACTGTTAAAGATAATAACCCGGAGAAGTTTGTCATATTATTCATGAAACTTTATTTGAGCCAAATCGATATACCTATTTACTAATCGAGTGTCCAAACAAGTTAGTTCTACCTTTTTCTTCAGCATCCAAGGATTCTGTGTGTTTCAGAAATTTTGTACTTACTTCCATAGTTATCAATATCTTACGGTAAATACCATACGATATAAGGTACGTATCATATCTAAGCCTCACCGATACGGTACATATGTCTTGTGATCTACCGATATGAGATGATTCATGAATGTATCATCCCTGCACAAGTGACGTGATGTGAATGAATAGATGGATGATAACCATTAGCTTCTTAATATATATGTTACACAAGTCATATATCAATGGAAGGGTTTTAGAGACCTCCTTGCTTGAATAAGTCTTATTTATGTCTTTTATTTGGTCAAATATATAATAAATATTTTTATCTTTATATACTAACTTTGCACCATACCTTATGATACATGTATCTACGATATACAATACGATAAAAGTTTTGATAACTATGCTTCCTTCCCTATCATTTTTTCTATTAAATACTCAATATTGCCCCACACCATAAACCTTCTAAGGTGCTCAATGACAGTCATAGAATCTCAGTACCACCAATCTGGCTTGATTTACAGAAAAGCTCCCCAAATCTAGGTCAAAATATCCTTACCGTATGCACCTACAATAGTCGCTAATTTGTTGTCAAAGTTTCGGAAATGGTAATCTAAAGGAAATGTCAAAACCAATTAGGATATTAAGTGTTAAAATGGTCGTGAATAGACCTCGTTCCAGATGAAAGACCTATTTTTTTTACAAAAACGTAAAGTTGGCCAACATGATTGTCAGTTTCCTCTTTTCTTCAGACTCAATTTCCAAGCTGTCAGTCTACATAACCTACTTATTAATCAACAAGAAGATAATGTACATGAGGGAAACAATCACCTTTCTTTAGCAAACATGCAAATTGAGTGTCCAAATCAGCTGAACGGAAGAGATTACTGAGCACCGCAGTGCATGGAAGCGATAATGTGATCACGCGGATTCTTCGTTCACCATAGACTGTTGTGTAGAGAAGAGCACACTGGATAGTCATAAATACAATTTTAGAATACCATAAAACAGTGAACATCACAAGAGTCATATTGCATGAGTGTGTCTGTGTGTGTTTGAATTGGATGTTCAATTACCAAGAATGTACGTATATTTTCAAACCTGGAAAGCACATTCAGAACCTTCTAGGAATTTATCATCATGTTTGAAAGTGACCATTACAGTTTTGTCACAGTCAATCTGCAAAGCAAGCCAAAGCAAGCAAAAACCTGCTAAGAGATAGTCATCCTTATGATAGAATTATACAAATAAGTTCAAATATAAAAAAGCAGCTAACCGCAGGAAGGTCGACATCGGTGGGAATGTGTTTGCAGAAGCTTCCTGAGTATTCTTGAACTTGAAGACCCTATATAAGATAAAAAAACATTTGTGCTAATCTACATATACCTTTTTATAAAATTTTCAAGTAGTAAAGGTTTACAGAAGTTATATAATCAGAAAAGTAGAATGGGTATGAGGATGACCAAACCTGGCTGCATCTAACACGCATTACTGCCTCAAATCCTTGAGGTCTAGTAACGTTCCATCTAAGATCATTGTAAAGCTTGGCTGAATCAGCTACTGCTGAGAAGGGGAAGTAATAATATACCTTCAACCAAGAAAAAGGAAACATTAGTCTAAAAAGAGAGATGCGACATATTTTCTATGAACTACCAGATACAACATAACAAAATTTAAAGACAGCAAGTGAAGACAATGACATCCAATGAAGAATTGAAGACAAATAAAAGTTAAATAGCATGAAATGATGAAAAAATCAAGTAGTCCTATAGTTCTGTTAGTTTTGAGAATCAGAGGAGTTGGGCACCAGAAAGCAGATCATAAAATTCCAAACAATCAACACGAGCACTACGAATTTCTGTCCAAGAATTCTAGTTCTAAGAACCATTTATAGATAACAAGGATACTCTATTTATACAAGAAAAATAATAATAAAAAATTCGTATCGACGTGACGGATATTCTTGTCGGACACTTCATGCTTATATCATCAACTTTTTCACATATCTTCGACAACTTTCAATTTTTTATAAACATTACAAGCATATTATGGCTAACGAGTAGTACATGAGAAGCAATAATGACAAATTCAAAACTTAATGCTAAAAAAGTAAATAATACTAAAACATACAAGCATAACCCTAGCGTATACGGTATTGTGTTTACTTTGCCAACGTGTCCGTTGTCATATCCATGTCATTGTTACATAGCTTTTTTTCTTATACAACCCACATCCAATGACTAGAATTTAATTTAATTACTGCAATAGAGGCAATGTCCATGTCATTGTGTTTATGTTGTGTTTATATATATAATTAAGAAGCATGGAGCAGACTAACAATAGAGTACCTGTCCTCCAGTAGTTCTTGGGACAACTGCAATAGAGGCAATGTCCACATATGTCTGGCTGGTAATAAAAATGTCCACACAAACCTGCAGATATACGAAACACAATTAATTCAATTACTTTAGCCAGGGATTTCTCAATTAATAGTAAACCAAGTATGATTGATATTGAGATTTCATAGCGTGTATGACGATAAAAGTGGAGGTTTGACCTGAAACTCAGCAAACTCAATAGCCATAGTTTTTAATGTCTTATCTGCTGGTTGGAGCAACTTATGGGCCTCCTGAAACACAATTATCAGGTATAATTAAGCATGGAACTCAAGCAACAATGATGGACTAAGGCATAATAAATTTTGTACGAATACATAAAACATGAACATTTTTTTTTCAAAAAACAAACTAGAAGAAACAATAAAATATATGCTACATAATTTTTTGGTTACAATTATGAAGTAAATGCAGATATGTTCTCGTTATCAACAAATACAATGCCGGCTAGCAGAAAAGGAGCGCACATACACATACAAAATGCCAACTGGGTTATCCATGGACTTTAATAGAGAAACTGATCAATAAAAAATTAACATAAACTTGAAACAAGCAAAAATGTGGATGTCCAGATATTGATAACAAACCACGTATAGGCACATTTGTGTGAATCTAGGAACATACTAGTGATGATGTAATAATTAATTAACCACTGTCAAATTGTCCGAAGCTGGATTATCAATTTGATGTTTAATAAAAGAGCTCAGCTAAAATGGCTTCAGCTGTACTTTTAACAAATTATTTGAACCAAAGAAGAGCTCAATGAAACATAAACAAACAACAAAACATAACCAGGACCAATGAAATTGCAATGAGTATTTGAAGATGAGAAAGAAACAAATTCAGCACCTTCTCTCCTGCAGCGACATTCGATTTTCCCTCAGCTTCTCTAGCAGAGAGAGCGCCATATCCAATTGAAGGTAAAACTGAAGACAAACAGAACAACAAACACACTTAGTAACTTTCTCTTTAACTCTAAAATTTTAAATAAACTAACTCGTAATCACATTGGCTCAACAATACAAAGTTTCAGGTACAGGATGATAACAGGTAATCAAAAACTTGATTCATAAGCTAAGGACAATAAGGAAAAACTATTAAGTGCTACAGATGCCAAAAAATGAAATAATTCAGCTTGCCTGATTGAAATACAAGAAGTTTTCCTCCGGTATTCTTCATTGCCAAATAGGCAGCCTGTGTAAGGGTGTGAATTTTAGGAATGAACATTAATGAGAAGAGAAAGAAACAAGATTATAATATCTAAGTACGTACTGTTGTCTATAGAGTCAGACTTATCAATGAAAAGGAAATGTAAAATAAGGAAAAGACTGCAAACAATGCTTACCTTCATAGCTGCACTAAAAGCTGACTCAGCAACTTTGTTGCTCTGAAACATGGTCGGAATGTTCTCCAACAATTGCTCCAGATGCTGACGGCACTGAACTCAGAGAAGATAAACATAAAGACAATGTCTTTTTCACAAAGATTTTGAAAATCATTATATATATGAACTCCAATTGAAAGTGCGCACCTCCGCAAGTTGAACAATAACATCAGTTTGAAGGGGAGTGTAAACATCTTGAACATCTGGAACAATGAGCATCAAAGGCTGCATAACAGAATAACAGTGGTCAGCATGACAAGATGTTATTCATATGAACAACTGACATGCTCCAGGAGGAGAAATGTCAAAACCGCAACCGTCCGCCCACACTCAATTAAAAACAAAGGAAGGGCATGTCAAGAGTTTCTGTAAATGCAAATATTGATTTAAAGAGCATCCAGAATCTCAACAAGATAAACACATTTATAAGTAAATCCATCTCACAAGTAACTCTCCAAAAACAAGTGGCAGACACGAGTTGATTCGATATGCCTCAAAACCAAGTTGACTCGTACGATTCATGGGTCGACTCATGATCAAGACAACTAATTCCCTATCATTTGTTTCTCACTTTCTCTCCTAAAACCGAAATTCAAAGAGGATCCATGAGCCATTTGTGATATGACGTACAAGCAAATGGGTCATAGAGGAGCATTCCCACACTCAAATTCTATGAGGAACCATAAAAAGTATGTGCTTACCATAGGCCAAGAAACACATGACATAGAGTAGTGTTCCCACACAATATCCTCCCAAATCTTTCTTAAATTAATTATTTTTTATTTTTTTATTTTTAAAAGGCAAGCAGGGTTTTTATAGGATCCCAGAACCCATAAAGATGTCGCAAGCTGGGTTTGAACCCATGACCTAGTGGTACCATCCTCCAAGCTCTAACCGTTGAGCTGTCATGCCATTGGCAATTAAAATGTTTGTTATTAACCATTACTCCATTAGTAGTTAAAATGAAAAGCTAGAGCTACATCCATCAAAACCTACATAGTCCATGGCGCTACGCAAGGCGAGGAACTTTTCGAAGCCTCTATATACACCATTTGACAATTTCACACAAATTTAACTAAAAACGTGAACTTCAAAGCATCAATAGTCATAATCCAATAACAAAACATAAAAAAAAGTCAAATGACAACAAATAAATTTAATAAATAAAATAATTGAATAATTAAAAAAACCAAATCAAAGGTTTTTCATTTTTTAACCAACAATGGTGGTGAACTACTTGTAATCAACTTCTCTAGAGTTGCAACACCATTCCTTAACATGTTTAGGCGAAGACTTTTGAAATCGACCAATTCTACCAAAGATTTTTACGTCTACAGCGACCTCCGAAGACTACAACGATTTTAGGCGCCGCCTAGGCTAGACGAGGCGGTGAGTCATGAAACGCTTGCCTATGTGTCGCCAAAGACTACATATATCAAGACACACAACCATCAACTACATACCTCCACAGGAATACGTACCACACTCAAAGAAAACCATCAGTCTTCACTTTAACTTCCGAATCTCCATGGCACCATCCACAATTGAGCTTCCAACATCATCATCAATTTGATCAACGTGCAAACCAACTGCCTCTGCTTGAAGCATTTTGCTCCAAGAACCATAAAGTGGATTCCTCGCCAAAAACGAATCATGTTGCATGCTCGTTGTTCCTCATTTGAACTAGACTCTTCTTTTATTTTTTCAGTCCCAACAGTACGTTCTTCCATGGTCCACATCCATGATGAACTCTTACATTGCCTAATTTTGATTTTGAAAACTAAAATTTTATTTTATTGAATAAACTATTACCAAAATCTGGGAATGGACTTGGGAGAGACTCTTCCATACAGTTGTTTAGCTAATTTGGAAGGAAAGAAATTTCAGGATCTTTAGGAATGTTCTTAAGTTTGTACATGGTCTGTGGATAGATATCCACATACAAAGGTCACCTTGTGGTGTAGGGATGTAACTGGATAATTTTAAAGAGATTCAATTTTTTTTTTTTTTTTTTTTTTTGAAAGGCAAGCAGGGTTTTTATAGGATCCCAGAACCCATAAAGATGCCGCAAGCTGGGTTTGAACCCATGACCTAGTGGTACCATCCGCCAAGCTCTAACCGTTGAGCTGTCATGCCATTGGCTAAAGAGATTCAATTCTCTGATTACGTAGTTGGGAAAACCTTGTTTTGAATAGTCATACGCGCGCGCATGATGTATACATTTATGGAAAATTTTAGTTTTTTTTTCCACTTATCACTCTCCCTCCATTCTGATATTTGTTTTTCTGATCCAAAATAAAATAAAATGTTACCAAAATTACTTTAATTTATAATAAAATGCATGAACATATCAATTTAACTTTTTCATTTTTTTATCGGATTGCATTTTTTTATTACAACTATAGTAGAAATAAATCCAAGTGGAGAACACAAGGCCCAATATTACATAATTTATGGAAGAGATAAAATAGGGAAGAATCTTTTAAAACTAGTGTATTAACTTTCTCTAATAATGCCACGTCAGCAATGTAATCTTAAAAGGGCGCAATGAGCATCAGAGCATTTCTCAGTCTTGGTTTACTATTTTCTGTAACTATAATAATTAAACTTGCAAAATTAATTCTTTCGTTTCAATCAAGCACTCGAGCAACCTTAAAGACGTTCTTGTTACTAGGAAAGTCATTTCATAAACACCGAGACTGTTTTGACAATATATGTTTCACTACAGTTTAAGAATATTAATATCCAGAGTTCCAAACACCCTCCACGCATCTCATAACAATATTTTTCAAAGTCATAGAGTGAAAATGTACCTGTTGTAATACTCTTTTCAGATTGTAAAAGTGAATTGTTGAGTCATATGTTGCAATACCAACCATTGTTCTAGGACCTTCCTGTAAAAATAGATTATCAATCATCAACCGCTTCAATTTATAGACGTATTGCTTTCCATCAACAGCATAAAACATCCCAAAACATGAGTGAAAGGATATTATAACTAAGATGATAATAATAATAATAATAATAATAATAATAATAATAATAATAATGTGTAACTAAATCTTTAATCGGATTCTAATTGGTTAGGAGTATTATGAGATTAACAGGGTATTATTCAGAATTAGTGGGCTTGTGTTTCATAAGCATATTTTCTTTATCCTTCTAAGTAATATTTACTAATAATCTAATATGTTTACTACAAGAATTTTTTTTTTTTGAAAATTAATGAATATTGAAATAGTTAAAATTACATGCTAAAAATATAAGGACAATTATAAGAAAATAAAAATATTCAATGTTAGCAGCTTTCCACATTCGTTTTGGTTGTTTTTTCCTTCGGTCATTTTTCTCCTCTTCTTAGATATTTTTTACATAAATTTTCTTTGATTTTTCATTCCGACTCCAGCCTCTTCACACACTTTTCGTATTGTCTTTTGGTAGAGTATTGATCAGTGTTTTAAAAAATGGCCTAAGCAGTCTAGAAGTTAGAGAAACGCCCAGATTAATAGTTGGGCGGGGTGAAAAATCAAGTAGGCGCCTAGGCGGGTCTGGGCAGGTCTAAATCTGGATGTTTTTTTTTCTGGGTGCAAATAACTACAATGGGAGCAAATAACCAAAAAATTAATATCACCCCCATTGATCACTAGTTCCCATCCATCTAGGTTTTTCCAATTGCAAAACAGAAGAAAAGAAAAATAGAAGGAGAAAGAGGGGAAGAAAAAGAAGAGAGAAAAGATTTTTGTCCAACCCAACATTTCAACATTTATTCTTCTTGCATATCCATTTCTAATCCTCCGTAGATTCTTTTTTACCAACGAAACGACAATGGAAGAAGAAAAATATGAACTTCTTGAAAGAATTCGGCCAAGATTACGGATACCTCAACTCTCCCAAAAACATCGATCAGATTCGAGCTTCTGAGTTCAAGAGATTGGAAGGTTGGTTCTTGGTTTCTTCCTTCATTTAATTTGCAAGATTTAATTCAAAATTATATATTTTTTTGGGTTAATTATTTTTATGTCTGGTTTATTTGGATAACGCGGGTGCCACTCTCTACTCTGAACTGCAAATGGAATCTATCCTCAAAGACTTCACTTCTAATGTTTATGGAAACCCTCATATTCTTCCTTCCATCTTTTCAGCTTCTCTGTTTTGAGTTTGCTTTAGGCTTATTGGTTTGTTTTATCACTACTGCTTTTTGGTTAATTTAATTTGTAATTAAGTCCTTAGTTGGGGTCCTTGGGGATAATATAGATCGCCAAAGTGATGTGGGCTCAGCTACTTCCGACGTCATACGATCGGCTCGTCAGAAAGTAAGTCTCTGTAGAAAAATTTCATAAAAAATTTCATAGAAAGCTTCCATTTCAATGTTCTAATTAATTAGTGCATTTTTTATGCTAACAAGTATGTACATTTTTTAATTAAAAAACCATGTTCTTGAATACTGCAATGCACCTCCCAACGAGTACAAATTCATATTCACCTCTGGATTGACGATAGCTCTGAAGTTGGTTGGGGAGTGCTTCCCTTGGAGTACATACCATCAAGTATGTAATTTCTTTTCTCTCTATGAAACTCTATGTTATGCAACTTATGCTATTATGAATTTAAGCTTAATTTTTCATGTTTATAAAGTTTGCATATGTATCTTCTATCTTGGCATTAAAGTGGAAGTAATTGATAAGGTATTATGCTTAACTTTTATAAATTATAAAAGTTCTAATACAAAACCTAAAACCGCCTAGGCGCTGCCTAGGCCCCTGAGCGTTAGGCACCTGCTCGCCGCCCGCCTATCGCCTAGCATTTTTTAGAACATTGGTATTGATGAGGTTAGGGAAAATTTTAAAAATAATTTTAATTCTTCTCGTTTATTTATAACACATTGTCATGGATTGATCAATCGATGAGTTTTGAAAGCGATCAATCATAACTCGGCGAGAAATCGTTAATTCCCTTCGATTAAGCGTCTACAGATTATTCAAACGGCTAATTCAAAAATGGTAACACTCTACTAGCGAGAAGAGAATAATCGGAGATTATTCATTGATTAATCACCGATTAAATAACATCGATGATAATAATAAAGTATAGAAAAATTCAGAAAAACCCAAAACAAGACTGAAAAACTGTATTAATATAGTAAAGTAAGAATGAAAAAGTTAGTGGTTGCAGAAACAAATTAGTACGAGAACACTGTGCTTCAGTTGCTGATGCAAGAATGCTTTTCTTTAACTAGGAAACTATTTAATAATCAAACATAAATGAAGAGGATAAAACGAACAGTATCCTTCAGTAGCTGTGACAAATTCTAGGAGAAAGAAGAGCATAAACAAAAGGAGGTATAAACTCTTCAAAAAGAGCACATGACACTTACAGGAAGATCAGCAATAGCTTGATTGATTGCACTACATGCTGCAGCAGTTGCACCTGTTTGTATAGCATTCATGGATACATCAACAAGGAAAAAGAAGACTGCAGGCATTGGATCACGTACCTGCAAATGTTTGGGAACATAGTACAGAATATGTATCATAAATTTGAAAAAGAAGAGAATTGAAGATCACTAAAAATAGCAGTGAAGCTTCTGCACTAGCCAGCACAGTCTCATTTATCAACAAACAAAACACAACCTTTTTTTACAAAGTAGAATTTGACTGAATTGGGAAAAGGCGCCAAAAAGTAACTTTTAAGTATATTTTATTACGGTGATACTAATATATAGTCCCAACGAAATATCAACTCCATGAAGATCCGGGGAACCTTGCCCCAATGACAACGGTGCCCCAAAGCTTCAAAACAAATTTTCCTTCCAACCGTTTCTCATCAAAAGTTTGTCCTAAGTGGGTATGTCCCATCCACAACTACACTAACTAATAGGAGAATACGGGAACTAGTAACAATACTTTTTACTTTGTTTTTTCCATTTATTTTTTTTATTTCAACCTAGTAGATTGCATGTGACTTCCCTTTATATAACTTTGTGTGGCGTGAGTTTATTAACTCAACACACTTTCTATGGAAATTCTCGAATACTATTCTTGGGATGGGAAGACGAGTAAACGACTGAGAAGTGAGAAGTGAGAAGTAAAAGAAATCTCCATTAAAGGAGCATCTCAACTCATAGAAACTAGTTGATGATGCTGATACAAGAGTAATCATCCTAATCCTCCAAGAACAGATTTATAACTGAATGTTTTATAGGAAAATAGTACATCAGTATTGGGTGAGTGCACAACTGACGTAAGAAATTTCCATTGCACGTATATGGTGTACTGGTTCCATAAAAAGTCATCTTCTTCATTTACTCAGCAGAAGGGAACAATATAAGCAAAAAATTTATTCAAACTCGAAGATATTCATACGAGCCAACTATGCTACTCTAACATAATATTGACACCAACATAAGATACAAAAGTTGTCACACTAAGCAATAAATCAAGGACATGAATAGTGCTATGGGTCCAACATTGTCTGGTATCTATAACAAAGACATCCAAGTTTCTCTTAAATAAACCAAGATATGGGCATAAGTTTGTTAAATATATTGCTTTTATCGCTGTAATTTTGTATCAAACACGTCTAATAACCCACCACAATAGGGACACGCAATGTATTATAATAACATGCTCACCATGTATTCCTTTGTAGCAACAAACTCAACTGTTCCTCTACATAACTCAGGTCTTTCATCTGCATCTCTACGCCTACCATCGGGTCCTAAATTGCAGTGATAGTCGCGAGGAGTCTCATCGGTGAATCCTGTTAAAACAAAATTTTGCATTATTCATACAACATAAACTATGAAGCAAAAGTTTGTTAAGTATTTATTTTTAAATGAAGCATTATTTTTTAAGACTCAATTTGATGTTGGTCCCTTATACACAACAGGGTTATCTCGCCTGAGTTGGTAGAAGGTTGTCCATGTTGGATTACCTTCTCTATCCCCCTCCTTTCTCTATCCCCCTCCTTCAAGTAAGGGTAGTTCAAGTCTTATTTTTACATCACATACGAAGCACGTGGAATAAATGGAGGGAACGAACAAGACCAAATTAGTACATGGGACAAACATAAAATTTATCCTATTTTACAGATGCATTTTATAAACAAAACGTTCATGTACTTTCTTTTTTTTGGGGGGGGTGGGGAGGAGGGGGAGTGATGGTGGAGAAGGGAACGGGAATTTAATATTTATACACCAAAAAGCAAAATACAAACGGAAGCCTACAAGGTCTCGAAACAATAACAAGAAGCTATTGAGCCCCAATATGAGAGGAACCCATATGCCAAAAGAAAACCCATTAAAGTTAGCAAAGACAAATACTTTCCCACTTGAACAAAGAACTCTTGGAAGTAGACACCATGAAAGAACTTTCTGCAGACACCCATGCAAGAACTCTTAGAAACAGACACCATGAAAGAGGGCATAGTAAGAGCAGATATACCATAAGAAGCGATAACATCCAGCACAATGTGGTATCAAAAATTGATGAGCCTTCAAAGTTCCTCCCATGCCTTTCTTTCCAAATGACCCAAACGCAGACAATCGTATTGGAGATGAGGGGCCCCCTATGAAAAAGCTTCATTTCTACTCATGGAGCTCATGAAACACATCCACAAGTGACCTAGGCATAAGTCATAACCCAATCAACCTGACAAGCATATGAATGAACTCAATGAAGTGGTGCCACACGGAAGTAGCTAAATCGTAATGGAGAAACAGATCATCCAGAGACTTCGCCTAATTTCAGAAATCAGTACCCTATTTGCAACTATATAACGGCACAATTCTACCTGAATTCCCATAGAAAGATGAACATCTTTAGAGGGACACATTTCCTTCAATCAAGTGACACGTGGGAAAATATGAACATCTTCAGAGGGACACATGGGAAAAGTAAGCTTATGCCTTGGAGGCTTTCTCCTGTCAGCCAAATGATTATAAAGTGAAGAGACCAAAAATAATGCAATCTTAGACCAGCTCCACTTCCATCCATCCTCCTCATTAATCTTCCTAGTCAACTCAATTCAAGAGCAAACATCAAACCGTCAACCTCCTCCTATTTCACTGAGAGCTCTTTAAGCTTAAGGTTTCACCCACCCAATTTATATCGCTAACACAGGAGTCATGGACCATTCCTCTCTTATGGAGAGACTTGAGAGTAAAAAATATGTCTGCATGAAAATAAGTTCTAACCCTTCTGCCTTCTATGCAACTAAATTATTATTCGAACTCTAATTAGTCTTGGAGTGAGATAAGACTAATTGAAATTAATAGTTTGTTTTCCAACCATATATTATTTTGTACTACCACTCTAAGCAATATGTGGACTACAGATAAATTACTAAAGTTATTGTATATTCTACAAAATTATCAAATATAACATATGAATATTTAATTATCATAGCTCCGTACTTATTAAACATCATTTAAAATTATACAAAATAGAAATAAATAAAAACAATAGGTTCCAAATACAACGGCATATGCATTTTGGATTGTTGCAGTCGTTTTTTGCTCCCTGGTTCTTGCTGACATATACAAGTAACGCACGTGAGCCACAGACTACCGTGGGGTGGCCGATGGCACTCCGATGCTAAAGTCAGACAGGACTCTGAGGAAGGTGTAATGTTGTAACAGAGAATTTGTAGCGTACCTTAGCTTACCAACCTCATGTCTTATTTATAGTGCAAGGAGCCCTGGTTTAACCAACCATCGTAGGCGTAGTTTAGGGAGGAAATCTTCGTGGAGATCCCTCTCTAATTAGGAGTCGTGCTGTAGGAGGAAAGTTTTTTGTTAGCTTTGTGCTCCTAGATACGCAGGATATAGTTCACAATCCAAGATCAATCCGTAGAAGGGAATTTCCTTATATGGAAAATACTCTGGTGTTTGCTTCCTAGTTGAAAGCGGAGAGCAGCTGTAGCTGTGTAGTTAAAACGGCGTTATAACGTCGATATAACTCCGACATAACTCTTAACGAAGGTAAGGCGTTACGTTATGACATTATCACGTTATAGTATCACAGCTCCGATATAACGGCGTTATATGACCGTTATTGAGATAACTTTTTTTCAATAACCTCGTTTTAACGTTTTGTTCTAATACATTAAAAAAAAATCATCCATTTCATTCTCGATTGAACGAGAATCCTAAACTCATAGGAAAGGACTTGAGCTAGTTGTCACCAATCAACAGAGAACCAGACTTCGTCGTTTGACAAAGAACGAGAGTAGAAAAAGGGAAATCGATCGCACTCTGTTGCGATCTCACTCTCATACGAAGGGAAGGTGTTTTTATTAATGTTTTTTTGTATTTGAATTTAATATTATTAACAAGATTTATTTTTTTACTCTATAATACATTAATACTTTGTGGAAGTATTAAAAATATATTTAAAAAACTACTCCGTTATATCCCGATATATCCAGTTATAACCTATAACGCTCTTGGATCGTTATGGATCCGTTATCTGTTTTAACTACATAGAACTGTAGTTGCCCGTCCGAAGCTGATCATCGAGATACTTGCCTAAAGAGGAAGGATAGTTGTGAGACGTGTGGGCCTAGCGTACTAGACGTGTAGTTCCTCGAGATCATCATGACATGTGTACGGTTCAAGGGTTTGACCGTTTTTTGTATCATCAGCTACTCCCCTCGAGTTAGTGGGTCGTCACATCGGTTCGCTAAGTCATCTCTTGAAAGGATGCATCGTTCATGATGATTGAGTCTGAATCGTTGCTTGAGCCGCGCGCTACATTAATTGAACGTGCGTTGGTTCAGCGGAAAGCCAACCTCTATTTAGGTCATCCGCTGTGTAGAATCTGATTCTTCCACTTTCATTGTTTTCGAAGCTACCATTCTGATTAGAAAGGATGTTCATTTTTCTCATGGCTCAAAAAAACCTTCTTGACGCCGCTGTCTTAGTCAAGAGCCTGAAGTTTTTCGAAGACAGGTTGTTGTCCGAACCTGATCTCGCCGAAATTCGTACGAAGTTCGAGTCTCTGAGGACCTGCCATTGTATCTCCTGACGGGTGACCAAACGTTGAGTCAGTTTTATCTGTTTGCACTGCGGGATGCTTCAAACTGGAGTGTGTTTTCCGATTTTGGATGTGATCTGGGAGTTCTTGGACTTCTTAGGGATTCTTCCATCTCAGTTGGGGCTCAATGGATATAGGATCATCCTCATGATTCTGCTCAGTGCTAAGGAGGTCGGCATTAGCGTGACTCCGCAGGTGATTCAATTGTTGACCTATCCTCGATTAAAGAGTAATGTTGTTTGTAAGATGAAGTCGCCGAATTGCTTTGTTAAGCTACCTGATGATTTCAACTTCTGGCAGAAATACTGCTTATTGGCTTCTGCGGATTCAAAGTACTTTCAATGGAAGGGTCGTCTGCTCGAGCGACAGTTCAGGCTGCTTCGTAAGTTCATCTCTTTTCTTGTCACTTTGATGTGCTTGATAGTGGGTTGATTAACCATCGCTTACGTGTTTCTGCAGAAAGGTTTCTCATTACTCCTCTTACCTTAGAGGAGCAAAACGCCATGGAGAAGTTCTGCGTCCTACCGAAAAGAAAAACGGTTGATGTCATAAGGGTTTTCAACTTCATCCCTAGTGGGTTGTGGGACAACTGGCACATCGCCCCCACTCTGTATTGAGAGTCGCACATTAAGTTGGAAGATGGGGCCTCTTCCAGGAAGAGGAAGGCTACTGGGTCCAAAGCTTTCGTTTTGTCTGATGTGGAGGAGCCATCCGAGACTTTTGCCTCCTTCGTGAGAAAGAGGTCTCGCGTTAGAACAGGTCCGTCTTCGGCACGACCTGCTCCGATAAAAGGAGAGCGCGAGTCTGCTAGACCTGTTGAGGCAGAGACTGATGTTTCCAGCTTGGAAAAGGATTACATGCGATTGGAAGTTGTAGACAGGTCGAACCTTAGTGACGCGAAGGTCGATGCTCTTAATAACCGTCTTGTGCGGGTTGCAATGGCTACTTCCGCCGGTGCTGATTCGCGTGAGGCCGCTCCGGCATAAGGCTCCTGTGAGGATTTGCCTGAGGTGGTAGAATTTGATCGCCCCATAGTTATTTCGCCTGATAGTAGCCGTGTTACCAGCCATGTCTCTTGCAGTCTGCATTGCTCACCGTTTCGCTCTAGGTTTCAGTTAGAGATGTTGGAGGGTCCTTTGGATACTTCGCTACCGTCTCTCCCTTCGGATTCCATTGAGTCGTCTCGCAAAAAAGGCGTTGTTGATGTTGACAAGGGAAAGACAACGAAAGAGAGCTTGAGGACGGTGGCAACCGTGACGGACGGTGTCAGCATAGTTCCCGATTAGGGAAAGCTTTATCCGAGTGCACGGATAAGCTTGTTTGCACCGAATTTGGTGAAGCTGAGTTCACCGGTCTGGCACCATGAGGTGGACGTAGAGTATGCTTCGAGGAAGCATATAAGCAGGTGACATCTGGCTGATTGATCACACTCCAAAACCCGAAGAGGATTCGTTGTAAGGGCGTATAAATAAGGACTTGAAGTACCTTATGATGGGTATGTCTCATTTGAGCCACGCGGTCGTCGCTGGGACGAAAGTTGAGACGGCTCGTGAGAGAGTATACACCTTCGAGCGTGTCTTCTCGCATATGCAGACACTATATACTGATGCGCTCCATGAAATTGAGTGGCTTAAGAAGCAGGCCGAAAAGAAGCGGTTGGATAGGTCAACCGTGGCCGCTGAGGCTCAAAGGGCTCATCTGGAGAACATTGATCGTGATCTGACAGAAGGGGTGTCCGAAAGGGACGGACTTAAGCATGAGTTGAGTCGTATCCGCCGAGAAGTCAAGGTTGCAAAGGAAGCTGAGGCTAAGGCAAGTTTTGAACTGTTGTCTTTCACAAGAGAGTGCTTCGAAGGAAGCCAACTGGGCTTCTGAAAAGCAACAGTTGGAATCCAATGTGGAGTTCTATGCTCGAAAAGCGAGGAAGGCCGAGGACTAGCTCGAATTGGGGCAACATGAACTTAGTATGGTGAAGAACAGTCTAGCCACAGAGCAGTCTCGGGTCGATGCGCTGACTGGCAAGTTGGAACTACTATAGCATGAACTTGTTGATGCAAAGGTGCGGGAGGAAGAGTTTCTCCAGGAACAAAGCAAATGTGAGTTCCGTTGGGTTGTACATGGACGGCTAGAGTTGCTGGTGGTGATGAAGGAGGAGCATCCAAAGTGGGATCTCAGCCGTTATAAGATGTCGTATGTGGACATATCTGTTACCTCGACGTCATCGAGCGAGGAAGACAATTTAAGCCTTGATGTCCAGGCTGCGGCGTGTGTGGACGCAACTTCTGCTTTTTCTTCCACTAGGCTTAACTCTTCAATTTTTGTACCCACTCCTGATAAGGAATGAACTTTGTGTACTTGTACTCTTTTTGTGTTTGATCATTAATGAGAACAGTTTTATCCGTTCCGTACTTGTCTCTATTGCATGTTTTTCGTTTCGCCTTGTCGTTTTGCTTTGGCATAAGCTGGTTGAATCAATAGGACGTTGACTGGTCTATCTGCGGTAGAGAGTTTGACCGCTTTGTGTTGTGAATGACTCAGGGTCATCACGGTGTAGTCATGTTCGGTAGTGGGCATGTTATGAACAGTTTAGCTGGGGTTGAGTCGTCCGAGTTGTGCCTTGTCCCCAAGGTAAGCTGCTTGAGAGTTACCTTGCTTGTATGACCGGTCGGCTGTAGCTACTGCTGTGAGCGAGTTGTAATGGCCGAGCGTGCATGTCAGAGCATTCCTGCCGAGTCAGGCGTCATAAGCTCGGGTTGGCATCCTAAGTAGCTTTTATCTGGGCACTAGCTATATGATCCTTGTATCGGCGCGAGTGGCCTTCGCTTAACATTAGATTGTCAGTCCGTTTGGGCGTGAAGACGCCGACTCAACTAAATTACCGTTTGGCGACAAGGTTGAAAAGCGGTGGTCACGTGGCAAGCCGTCGGAATCAGTTCGGGACTGACTAGGCTTCCACCTTCCAAATCATTTATGTTCGAGCAGAGCAGACTATAGATTTGGGGAGCAAAGGTTTGGCAACTAGGCTAAAAAGCAGTGATCCCATGGCAAGTCGTCGGAATCAGTTTAGGACTGACTAGGCTCCCACCTTTTGAACCATCTACACCCTCCCCGAGCGGTGGGGGCTATGAATTCGAGAGAGATTCGGCGACCAAGTTGAAAAGCAATGGTCCCGTGACAAGCCATCGAAATCAGTTTAGGACTGACTAAGCTCCCACCATCCAAATTATCTACACCTGAGTACACCAAGCTACAAATTTGGGAGAGTTCGGCGGCCACGCTGAAAAACAGTGGTCCCGTGGCAAACCGTCGAAATCAGGTCGGGGCTGACTGGATTCCCACCTTCTAGACTATCTACACCCTCGTAGCGCGAGCTACAAGTCCAGATTTGGTGATTTGACGGCTACACTGAAAATCAGTGGTCTCGTGGCGAACCATCAAAATCAGTTCGAAACTGACTAGACTCCCATTTTTAGACTATCTACACCCTCGCAGTGGGGGCTACAAGTCCAAGTTTTTTATCAGAAGCTTTCGTTACTATTCGTCACCAACTAGGCTTACCTGATTAGATTCGGTGTTCATTGACCCCGAAGGGGGCAATGATCCCCAGCGAGTCGTCGTCATCAGGCGTGATAGCGTTGATTGGACTCTCATTTCTTAAACCGTCGATGCCGGCGCTAAGCGGACTAGGTATCGAGATGAACCAGAAGCATCGTAATCAGTCTTAGCTGACTAAGCTTGCCTGGTTTGAATAAAAGTTTCACCTGCTAGGGGGATAGCGAACCTAATCCATCAGCATGTTGCATGGAGTGAAGAAATTACCTTAAATCAGCTGGTGATCTAAAGGTATAATCCGTATGTCAAGGTTGACTAGGATCTCAAGTGCTCGTGCCAAGCATGTGACAGTGTTATTTGAATAATAGGTTGAGCCCATGGGCTCGTAGAAGAAGGTTTAGGGTTTCTTGCATGGTGTGTTGCGTGTATGGCATAGATTGTGCGGTGACACGCGTACAGCGTAGGCTGCGTGACGGTTGAGTATCGGTTACTCCCCTTCAATTGATAGGGTTGCGTGCAGTGCCATTAATTGATTGACGTCGTCTTTGCAGTTTCCTTGAGAACCGTCGTCTTCCAGTTTTCCGTACGGTATTCAATGTTTGGCAGTTAATGCTCGAGTGTCCGCTTGGTGAACCATCATGTCTTCATAATGGTGTTTTTCAATCGTTGTAGGCACTATCTTTCGCAGAGCTTATCTTCTGTAATGTTCTTGCTTGAAGAAGATGTTTTGGGTTTTCCAAAGGCATAGAGATAGCTGCTGTTATGATGGTCACCTGCTATGGATGAGCATGTAGTTGATCTGCTGAGATCTCATAATTTATTTTCATATTTCGAATTAGTACGGATTTCCTACCAAGGGAGATGCCTTGGTGTTACACCATACCACTTTTGCCTTTGTGTGCTCGAATCCCGTTGCTAACCACTGGCTAATCGAAGTGTTAATTGACGTGCGATGTCTTTGGGTGTGGTAGCTTTCAGTCACACCTGCCATCGCATATGGAAAAAGTGGTCTCTCTTGACGACGTTGTGAGATCGTGACTGCATCACTGCTTGTGGCCATCCTCATCTACCTTCTTCTAAGCCCTTTGAGGAGGTTGGATAGACGGTGGGATGTCTCAACCCGTTGCAAGGTCTATAACATTGTAAGGATAGCGTATCCTCGGAGTGATGTGACGGAGCAATCTGACTGCTCAGTCCTTTCAATCCCCTCTCACACTTCGTTGTTGTCTTTGGAAGGGGTCGAACAACTTTTTTTTTTTTTACCTTTGTTGTCAGTGTCACTTGCAAATTGCTCGCACCGGAGGGTTTGCAAGTCTTCGACAGATGTTGTCCATAGCAGAATTGTCTAAGCGATTATTTTACTTTAGTTCACACTGTATTCAGACGCTTATAGTGCTCAATCTTTGTGTCCGCCTCCGGGCATTCGAAATATATAGCCTTTTGTATCCGCCTCAGAGCGTTCGTAATATGTAGCTTTTTGTATCTGCTTCAAGGTGTTTGTTGTTACATCTTTCCAATAATCGATAAAGTTTGTTTTTCGTAATTCTTCCTTTATTTCTTAAATGATTGCGAATCACATAAACTTTTTAAGAACTAAAACTCAATATTGACTATGGAAAGGAAAACAAACAACTTAAAGCAAACTATTGACGGAGAGAATTTGATCCTGGCCTTGAAGTGAATTCGGGTTGCTTTCGCAGATCGTTTAGCGGACTGTCGAGGCGTTACATAGGTCACTGAAGAGTAAACCTTGCAAAGGGGGGATCTCCGTGCCGACAGAATATCGGATGGATGTGTTCCCGCTTGCCATGGCCTTTACTACTTGCAGGGCAGAGGAGTTGCTCCTGTACCGCTTGAAAATGATGTCTCTGTCGTCTTTTGGCCTTGCACTGGGTCAGGCTGCTCTGCATGATGTAGTTGAATCTGGGAGCATTCCATCTGTTTCAGTACGGCGTAGTGGCAGCCTCGTGTTGTAGGTTGGTCTCCACGTATTGCTCCTTCATAGTGGTTGGCAGTATACCTAACACACAAGTGAAGGGTGGAGACCACTGCTTCCATCTGGTGGAGCCATGGTCTTCCCTGGATGAGATTGAGCCATGGTCTACCACCATGAAGTCCAAAATTAGGACCTTCCTGAGCTGCGGCTCTCCTGCCACTGTAGCTAACCTTATCTTTCTGACTGGAAAGCATTTATCCCTGCTGAATCCGATCAGTGAGTGTTATGAAGATGTTAGGTTTTCCTCCTTCAGGTCCATGCTGCGGAACGCGTTGTAAAACAGAACGTTAAGTGAACTTCCTGTGTCAACCAGAGCTCTCTTCACTTCCCACTTTGCGATGGAAACGGAGATGATCAAGGCGTCGTTGTGCGGCGCTCGAACTCCATCGAGGTCGCTCTTAGTGAAAGTCTAAGTGGGAATGGGGTTCTGAACCCGTGAGTGGCAGATGTGTCTATCCTCACCTGCGGATTGCGTCCGCATATCCAGTAGTGTCCGCTTGCGGGACCTGTATGATTGGTCTTCATTTGGTCTGATTCCATGAAGGACAGATTATCCTTGGAATCGTCTTCTCTATTTCTTTAACTAACTCCCCCATGTTCTTTGTTTGTTTTATTGGTTTCTCAGACTTCAGGAACTCGTTTAGTTTGCCTTTGTAGATCCAGTACTCAACTTCATACCTCAAACTCTTGCAGTCGTTGATGTTGTGGTCATCCTCCTTGTGATACATGCAGTATTTGACATTGTCGCGCTTGGAGGGGTCTTCGCTCGTCTTTGGGGGCCACTTCAGTTCCTCCCAGCCTTTCATGGAGTTAAGTACGTCTAACAGGGCGTTTAGGGGTGTCACGGCTCTGGATCCAATGTAGTTGGATGATTTTTCCGACCTAGGACGACCAGGGTCCGGCATGTTGTCGCTGCGCTTCCTTTTGCTGCGTTCCTCGTCCTCGCGACTTTTTCCCTTCTTTTTGTCCCTAAAAGATGAGGGCTTCCTGTCGCCTTCGATTTTCCTTTTAGCTATCCTCGACTCCTCCAGGGTAATGTATCTCTGGACGCTCTTGAGGAGCTCCGCCATGTCCAAAGGTGGCTCCAAAGTGAGGTCCTCGAAAAGCTTTCCCTCTCTGAGGCCCGCAGTGAAGGTCATCACGGCAATGAAGGTTGTCACACCTGTATCGTCGTTGCACCTATCGATGAGGGTCAGCTCGTTGGTGAAGCGCGACATACTCTCGGAGCATCTCACCGAACCTCTACCTTAGAGAGTATGTAGTGCGGACATTTTCTGAAATGTTGGCTTCCGACAAAACGTGTCAGGAATTCCTTCGCCAGTGTTTTGAAGGAGTCGATTGACTTCGGTGAAAGGTTGTGGAACCATGTCAGCGCAGGGCCTTTTAGACTGGTGGGAGAGGTTTTGCACATGACGGACTCGGATCCTTCTTTGAAGGTCATTACGTACTGATAATGGCACAGATGATCGAAATGATCGGTAGTCTCGTTGGAGTCGAGCTTCGAGAGAGTGAACTTCCTCGGAAGGGCCTCGTTCATTATCCGATCCACGAATGGTGGGACGGAGAGGCAATATAGTACGTCCGGATCATGTGCCCTCTGCGGAGGGGGTTCCTAGGTTCGAGCCTCTCTATCCTGGCGACGAGCACAACGTTAGCCGCGCA
Organism: Berberis vulgaris; assembly: GCA_963556465.1. Classification (NCBI taxonomy): domain Eukaryota; kingdom Viridiplantae; phylum Streptophyta; class Magnoliopsida; order Ranunculales; family Berberidaceae; genus Berberis; species Berberis vulgaris. Next base: position 62,119,213 of record OY747128.1, read on the forward strand.
ACCTCCCTTAGTCCAACGAGAACTAACAGGGGTTTGGCTCTCCTGCGCTTGTTCCCAATCATCTTCTGGAAGTGGAGGTTTGTGCTGCTCTTGGTCTCCGTTAGCAGGTGGTGGATTATGTCGCGTAAGAGTCTCCACCGCCTTGGCAATCTGCTGTATCAGAGATGCCAGAACATCAATTTTAGGGTCCATGGTTACTGTCATTAGAGAGTGAGTCGGCTACCCGTGCAAAACACGAACTGCTGAATGAGGCGGTATAAGGATAGCCTGAGCGTTAGATGTGTCCCCTGATTCTCCGTTGTTGCGTGACCTGGTGGTCACCATCTCTCTGAATTTTGATAGGAGATGACGATTAGTGTAAAGTTATGAACTATGTCGTCCCCACGGACAACGCCAAACTGATGCAGTCGTTTTTGCTCCCTGCTCTGACCTGATTCCTGCTGACATGTTGACCTGCACAAGTAACGCACGTGAGCCACAGACCACCGATGACACTTCGATGCTAAAGTCAGACAGGACTCTGAGAAATATGTAATGTTGTAACAGGAAATTTGTAACGTACCTTAACTTACCAACCTCATGTCTTATTTATAGTGCAAGGAGTCCTGATTTAACCAGGCCATCGTAGGCGTAGTTTAGGGAGGAGATATTCGTGGAGATCCCTCTCTAATTAGGAGTCGTGTTGTGAGAGAAAAATTCTATGTTAGCTCTATGCTCCTAAATATGCGGGAGATAGTTCCCAATCCAAGAGCAATCCGTAGAAGGAGGTTTCCCTGTGTGAAAGATACTCTGGTGTTTGCTTCCAAGTTGGAAGCGGAAAGCAGCTGTAGTTGCCATTCCGAAACTGATCTTTGAGATACTTGCCTAAGGAGGGCTTACGGGTATTAAGGATAGTTGTGAGACATGTGGGCCTAGCATGCTGTGAGAGTCCGAATCCGTCTGGCGGACTGAAGTGAGCAGGCTTAGAACCGCTTGGGCCGAATCAGCATTGGACTGATGCTAGAGCCTATAGTTCTTTGAGATCATTATGACATGTGTACGGCTCAGGGATGTGACCGTTTTTATGTATCATCCGGTTGGGTAGATTTTTTTTGTTCTTTTATGTTCCTTTGAGGGTTATAATCAACCAATTTGTTGGAGAGTTGACACGCCAATTTTTATTGACTCTGCCACGACATTGAATTAATCTCACCCTGTTAAGTCAAGCATTATTAATTGTTAAAATGCATAGGTGTAATAGGGATTAATTAGCAATCAATCTCTGATTTCATAACACAGCACCTCTTGCAAGAAAGTGCACATCAAAATGGAAATACATTTTGAAAGACTTGTATCATAAGGTACTAAAGGGCGATGAGGAATCCATCCATTCCCCACCGACCACATTTGTCTTTTAAGGCTATTGATTTTGTTTAATCCAAGAAACTAGCACTCTTCTTGTACAATGGGCTGTTTGCGCGAAACATACAATGTTCACAAGTACTTTTGATTTCCTCAAATCAATGTCAATAGTCAAAATATTAGTGGCAAAGTCAAAACAAAATCCTTCAGACAAAGGGCGGTAAGGATGAATGAGGGAAATTTTATAAGTACTGTAGCCACCCAGAGATTAACTGATTGAAATCTTTCTATCGAATGTCTACATAAAGGAATTGGAAGGGCTGGAGCATGGTTCTGAACCCAGTCTCATAGCATAAATTGACCAACTTCCAAAAAAAGGCAACAACACCACAGATCAATAACACCTACCACATAAATTGCAAATGAAACGCTTCCCTTGATCAATGAATTTCATGAAAGGATTTATGTATCCTTTACAGCGAGAGCAACGCACAGGTCCAGTTTCTCCAAAATCAACAACCTATAAAGAGCAGAACAACCTTGTAAAGTTATTAAATGAAAAATAAATATGGAAGCTTACAACTAATAAATAAATAAAATTAAAATTAAAACATGCCCATTACTTGTATTGGCTCCTCTTCTGGATGTGGAAGGGCCAATGGTTGGACCATCAAAGCCAGCTGCATGCTAGATGTTGACAAAAGGTCACCTGTGCAAGGGATCTGAAAAAAAAATTATAGCATAGAAAAAGAAGAAAAAAATGAGGATTCCATATACAAATTCAATAATAGAGAGAAAACACTGTAGATGAAGAAACAAAACCATTTGAATTTTCACCACACCTGATTAATTGTACACCTCATGTAGCGTGGACTGCAGTTACCAGTGTCCTTGGCAATGTAATCACTAGTTGCAGGCTTTCGTGAAGAACCAATGAAGAAGATATTATTATTCAGAAAAAAGCAGTTCAATCGAAAACTTACAAGCTGGGGCCCATGAGATTAATTTGATTCAAGAGCAGATCAAATGGGAAAAGTAAACACATCTGCTACCAAAACGTAATGCAAAGCTAATATATTTTAAGAGTATGTAGGGAAAAATGCATACCGGAGGAATGTTGGCTTGACCACCCTGCCGAGTTTCAAATGTATTAGTAAATGAAGTAGGAAATGGACGAGGGATTTGATTAGGATCAATCTTGGATGACCCAGCTGCTGCAGCTGCAGACATTGGCAGGTGATTTGTAGGAGGCAAGCCAGGCATGGATTGACTTGGGAGAGGCTGTGGCATTCCATACATCCTTGGTGGTTGCAGAGTACCAGGTAGAGGCCCCTGTCAACATTTACAAATATGTAGATCCAAAGAAGATTCATGTACAGATTGAATACAACAAAATGTTATCCTGTATTGCTTCCAGGGTGCAAAAAAATACTTTTGTTTTATCAAAAAAAAAAAAAAAAAACCCTTCATTTAATAAGCAGCTTCACAAACAAACTACGAGCTTGTATCGAAATATCATAACTAACCTGTAGTGGCTGCATTTGTCCCATTGAAGAACCAAATGGAGGTGGTGGCATGGTTTGTGCTGGAGCCAAAAATAGAGGTGGTGTTTGTGACGGATGTGCAAGTGGAGGACCAGATGGCGGACTACCAGGAAATGGCCGAGATGTTGAACCAGGTGGAGGGGGTCCAACTGGTGGATACTGAGCATTATTACCAGGGAACGTGGGAGCACCTGGAGGAGCCCAATGCATAGGCATTGGTGGACCATTAGATAATGGACCCTGAGCAGTTGGACGGGCAGCAAAGGGCCCTGATGCCATAAGTGCAGAGGCAAATGCACCTGGAGCAGGTCTTACACCAGCTGAGGGCTGACCAAATGGAGGTCCTGATGGCCTTCCAGGTGCCAAATTTTGTGTTTGTGTGGCTTGAGGAGAGCCAGACACTGGTGGAGGCATTCTCTGAAACCCAGCAGGTTGTGGGCCAGGGCGAGAAACTGGTGATGACCCTCTAAGGGAGGATGAAGGAATAGCAGGAGGGGCAGAAGTTGGAGCAGACGGGGGTGCCGGGGACATATAAGGTGGGGATGAAAAGGGTGGAAGCCCTGGAATGGATGAACCAGTAGGCATGGACGGAGGACCAGTAGGGCGATTGATCTGTAAGTTCTGCATGTTATCAGCTACAGTATCAGGACCTCTATGATAATTAGGATTGAAATTTGGAGGAGCATGACCAGGCCTTGGTACCCCAGAGGGTACAGGAGATGCCATGAGTCCAAAAGACACGCAAAATATTCAGTACTCCAAAAAAGTCTGTATAACCTCTGCAAATTTGAAAAGAATAAAAGTAGCATAAATATTAAAGATCTGCACAATGTCAAAACACAGAAACCAACTTATAGTCCAAATAGAGTCGTAATTTTGTTGAATTACGTTCAAGGAGTATAAAGCAATTAACCTTTCATGGTATTGAAATGTATCTATCAACTATATGACATCACAATCTACGACAAAATAAAACAATATAATTTAAAAGTACTAGAAATAGGTCCACTTATAAGAATTTCTTTGGGAGACTACAACGTAAGAGAAAATAATCTCACTTCCAAATTTTTATAGAGAATACTGTGAGCGCGAGCGGGGAAATTTGTATGATACATCCATACAATCCACAACATACTCAATTTTGTTTCTCAATTTTGTTTTCTTAAAACTCTATGTGAATACAACAAACCATATTAATGTTTTTAACATAAAAGATAAAAACCAAAATTATCAATCGTAGATTTAATAAACATCTAATTTGTGATAAACACAAGAAGATGATACCATCTATGCTTTCAGAATAACAACAATAATAATAACAATAATCTATGCTTATTAATAATAACAATAATAATAATAATAGTAATAATAGGGGCTATTTGCAATTTGCCTCCTATCATAAATAGCTAATTAGAGGTCACCCCAGAATAAATCACTATTTCATTTTGCCCTAGGAGTCAACGTGCGTTGACCACTGTTTTCAAAATGTTCATATTTAGATGACCTAATACCTCAAGAAATCTAAGCCTGAGATTGAATGTTTTGAATCTCAAAGAATTCATCTCGAAGAAGATCAAAGGGTCCAATTAAAATGATAACCATATCTCAAGAAAAATCTAACAATTATTTTTAAATTAAAAACTTATCTTCAGAAACCCAAACCCAAAATCCTCCCCTTCTTCTTCATCTCTCTGTTCACACCACCATCGCCCCCTTCATTTCCTCATCTATTTCGACAGCACACCACCCCACCGCCTCCCTCTTCCCCGCCTCCTTTCCCTCTGTTCACACCACCACTGCCCCCTTCCTTTCCTCCTATGTTTCGATAGCACGCCATCCCACCCCGCCTCCTCTCCCTCTATTTCAACAACATGCCACCCCCGCTCCTCCCCCTCCTCTATTTTGACAACACGCCACCCTCGCCCCTCCCACCCTCCTCTGGTACACGCAATTTATGCAACACCAATTTCAAATCTTGTGGCATGGAAACTTATAAATGTCTTCAAATCACAATTCAATTGATTTTCAACAAGAACACCCAATTTCCACACTAAAAAGGACAAGCAACCAGGCTTCTTCAACTCAATGAGCTTCCTCAAAAGCTTAGCTACAGAGAGCCAGGCATCAACATGGATGACCCGCTCAACTCCCATGGCGAGCCCAATCTTGAGAGTATCAACACACTGAGCTGGACCAGATCGCATTCACCTCCGACGTGAGCCTTGCTTCCCTGATCCTCAGAGCTTCTTCTAAAGTGATTTCGCAAAGTGGGCTCATCGACTTCTTCGCGTTGGCGGTGTCTACACATTAACGTAATGGACTTGCTTTTGAGAACCTTAAAGATTTAGATCTTGTAGCTTCAACATTCTTCTTGAATTGCTTCTTCTTGACAGTGGAGGAGACGTCCTTAGTTGGGAGCTTGAGATTTTTTTTGAATGGGTCGAAACAAAAGGAGGATCAACATATTAAAGTATTCATTCCTTAAACGTCCTTAGTTGGGAGCTTGAGAGCTTCTGTTTTGAATGGGTCGAATAAAAAAAAAGGAGGATCAACATATTAAAGTATTCATTCCTTCAAAGCTATTATTGCTATATTGGGAAAGACTCAATCCAATAAAGTATTAATTCATTCAAAGCATTGAAGTGGTGTCTCTGATACAGACCCACACACTGTGACATGCCTGACAATGTTTTTCTAAGGAAATTTAAAAAAATAATAATATAACAAAAATATATATAATATATATTATCCATCCCCGACCCGAATCCGTTACGATTTCACTTTCTATCCCCGAATCCACCCCCCCCCCCCCCCCCCCCCATTTAGCCATCCCCATATCCGCTCCATTAGGGTTTGGGCAGTGCAGATCCCTGCCAAATCAATTTTTTTTGCCAACCAATGGTAGACGCGTTTAGGTTTCCTCATATCTGAGAATGCATCCTTGTGAAGTTCATCTTCACTAAGAATACAATTATTTTATTTCTAGATGTGTGTATTTCCCAAATCCCAATATTCAAGACAAACTCACTTTTCTTTATTCATCCTCATCTTCTCTTTCATAGTCAACATTACTATTTTCGTCATCCACATTAACGTTACCACTTCCATCACATTCATTTTCAACATTAAGCTTCTCTTGTATATGGTGCTTGTTTGGAGATTTGGATTGTCCATAGCCTCGATATAAATTGAAATATCACCTACCCTTGAATTTGCGCTCGATTTTCCTTGGCTACTTGATACCAATCTAGGAAGCACGGACTCTCGGAAAAACCCTCCGAATCCTAGTAAAACGCATGTCGGATACGAATATGCGTGTGACACGTATCCGACTCGTGGTCAACGTGTCGATCAATCTGACTTGGTCCAAACATGGCCTGGACACGGTCCGGACTTGGTCTAGACTCGGTTGGGTGAAAATGGTTGCAAAAAACTTTTTTTCAAATCTTAATAAGATCGGACAGAGGAGATTAAAAGCCCCAATATAAAACTAACTCCACGATTTTGTCCTTCTCAAACCCATTTGCAGACAACAGATGAAGAGAAAGAAAGAGGAGGAAGAAAAGAAATAAGGAAGAGGAAGAAGAGAAAGATGGAAGAGGAAGAATCCGTCGGACTGTTGCGTGAAGAAGACATCTTGAGAAGAAGAGGAAGAAGAAGCAGCCCACTGAAGCAGACGATGATTGAAGCAGTGAAGTCAAGCTCCATCTCTCAGGTTCGTTTCTCACTCTCTGTCCTTCAACTCTTCTGTAACTTCTGCTCTTCTATTCTTCTGTAACTCTTCCACCTCTCAATACTACTCTGTTGTCATTGTTCAACAAACATAAATCAACTTTGCAGCTATGTCCTTCAACTCTTCTGTAACTTATGTTCCCTTCTTTATCTTTAAAACAACTTCATATATGGTTACACTACATCACATGATGCACATCAAGATCCATCACGATTATCAGTTGATGGACCCATCAGGATTAACTTAGTCATAAAAACTATATTGCAATCACCTATGTTAAATGGATGTTTTGTCACACCTTAAAGCTAAAATGGATGTTTTGTCACACCTTGAAGCTACACCAGATCTTTGTGTATCTTTCCTAGTTATGCTCAAGTGCTCAACATAATGATAGACCAAAGGCAAAGTGCTTACGACTGATGCATGTAGATTGTAGCACATTGCTTCTGTAGAAATTAGAGGAGTTGCTCAATTTGCTGGTATTGAGACTTTAGATTTATCATATTTATACAAAACCACATAAATTCTTACATTTCTTCTTAGTTATTTGAATTTTTTTGGTTATGGAAGCATCTGATGTTATAAGCTCCTTAAATTTACAAATTATTATGCATCTAGATGTTTTATATGTTTGGATTATTAATTATTGTTTATGAGTTATGACATTATGTTAATAGTTTTTTAACAAAATATAAAAATAAAAATAAGGTTTGACGTGTCGCCGAGTCCTAGTTTTTTTAAAATTGTCAATTCGCCGTGTCATTACCGTGTCCGACACGACACGCGTATCTGAGTCCGTGCATCCCAGATACCAATTAAGTTAGTTTTCCCCAAGTTGGAGATAGATCACTACTTACTCCAATTTTGATGTTCACCCCTATCCTCTTCAGCTACATCGCCATCCTCAATATGATCTTCCTCTATGGCCCAATTTCTTTTTAGAACCACCTTCCTTTGGTCTAGAGTTGTAAGCATGTCCTTCTCTTATCCTCAATATCGTTAAAGTACCATTACAAAAAGCAAATGTTTTGCGGGCCCTTGCTCACGCTTTGCGCAAAAGGGATGAAGCAAAACTTATTGAAAGGAACACTTCATATATAACCTTTTTTTTTCTCTTTTTTTTCTTCTTTTCTTTTGTTCTCACTCAGCACAAATCCCAGCCCTGGAATGAGGATTGATATAGAACTATGCAATATTGTGCCTGTGGTGTGGTATTGGTGACGATGGCAACAAGGAAAAGTATTTTGACATGAAAATGAACATATACCTTCAAATGAAAAAATAATTAAATAAAAGTGCTTGTGAAAGTTTTATTTGCTTCAGCTAAATGAGCTTCTGCAGGGCACCATTCTTCATGAAGATGATTGGAAATGGGAGAACAATTCAGACAAGTTCACAGTGGAAAACAGTCACCAAAAGCAAACCAGCCAGAGTTATCTCTCATCTCTCTTTGGAATCAAAATCTTTTGGCTAAAAGAAGTGCCTCCAGAGTCAACTTCCTATTTTGGACTTTGGCCCATGGTGACAGTTGACAATTTGGTGAAGAGAGGCAAGGTTGTCATGAATAGATGTTGTTTGTGTTAAGCTGAGCAAGATATTATTGAGCATCTCTTCTTTAGTAGTCTTGATATGGAACAGTATCTGATTGGAATCCTCTGCCCATGTTCCAAATGGTGACTCTTTTTCGACCATTGGGTGGCTCAGTTAAAGGTAGTTGGATCTGGCTCACAGTGTTGTTGGCAACAAAAAGGGTTCTCTAGGAGAGAAACATGAGGATTTTTTAGAGGGGTTAAGAAAGATCATCGCATTTCTTTTCCAAAGACATTAAATCTCTTGTGTGGTATTAGGGTAATCAATGTTTGGGGGTCACTTCTGGGCAATTCCATGTTTGCATGTTTGACTGGGAAAGCCTCTTTAGTTGTGAGAGTTTTTGGAGTTTATAAATAAATAAATAAATAAAATAAAATAAAAACTGCATGGACACACGAAAGCAGATAAGACTCTTCATATTTCTAACCAAGTAACCACTCCTATCTCACACAATAGATCTAACCACAAGCCACTAATACGCAGTTCGCACAACACAATTAAGCAAAGCCATCAATACCACATCATCTATAGTATATAAGAATGGAAATGAGCAAATGCTATAACAAACACGAAAATTCTCCTCAAGAGACTCCCAATTCAACAAAACTAGTGTTCTCTTCTGAAAAAAAATGCACATTTATGATCTAGGAAAGCATATATAGGGATTAAAAACTATGGACTCTATGGTTTCAAGAGAGATGGGGAAATTTTGTAGAGTTAGTAGATTGTGAAACGCTGAGTTATCTATTTTCTGTGGAGTGGATGAAGAGATGAAGCAGAATTAACAAAATCAATACATCTCAAAGCAAGTAACATGTCAATTACAGATCAGATCGAACGGTTCACGCAAATCCCGAAATGAGTTGGTAATCTAAAACCTAGATCAACGAATACAGAAACACGGAGATGGAGAATGAAAGTGAGAGCGTTAAAGAGAGAGACGGATTGGGTACCTGGTTGCGATTTCGTTTAAAGAAGAAGAGGGATTTGCTTTCCTTCGACGGCTTCAATTGAAGAAGAAGAAGACGATAGTGGTGTTGGCAGGTTGAAATCTGTGATGATCAGCTGAGAAACGGAAGAAATTGAAGAGAGAGAAGCAGAGAACCGATTCTACTATTCTTGTTCTAGAGGGTAATGCTGGTAAATTATCAGTAGGGGAGGGAAATTGCGTGTGACATCACATCACATCACCCACGGTATATTTGCATCCCGCGCTTATATTAGAACTACCGCATGAAGACTAAGGGTGTGTTTGGTTGCATGAAATTCTATGTCATGGGAATCCAGGACTACCTAAATCTATGCTAATTTGAGGTTCACTCACTAATCCACTGTTTAATTTTGTTATCAATGGTGGAAATGAAATTTCCATGAACATTGTGAATCCATCATGGGACCACCTAAATTTAATCTAATTTGAGGTTCACTCACCAATCCACTGTTTGATTTTGTTATCAATGGTGGGAATGAAATTTCCATGAACATTGGGAATCCATCACGAGAACACCTAAATTTAAGCTAATTTGAGTTTCACTCACTAATCCACTGTTTGATTTTGTTATCAATAGTAGGAATGAAATTTTCATAAACATGAGAATCACATGCCTTGGGAACCAAGGAGTTTGATTATCATATTCATGGGACTTTCATTTCCACCATTAATCAACCTCAAATAAACTTAGATTTAGGTGGTCCCCTCATGTATTCCAGTGGCATAGAATTTCATGCAACCAAATACACCCTAAGTGAGATCGCAATACCTAAAGGCAAATAAATACAAAATTTGAAGAATATATTTTAACAGATATATAAATGATAATTAAAATAGTATGTTTCATTTCAATTTAAATGTGGTAAGCATGATTTATACATTACAAGTCTTTCTTGTTACCGACTGGAACAATTGAATCTAGTGTAAATATTTTCATATTTGTGGATAGTGATCCCAGCACAAGACATTAGGGATTTGTAAAAATGTGAGAGTTTCTGAAAAATATTTCATACACATCCCATTTTATTGAAAAAGCTTGAAAATTGTGTTAAACTTTCAGTTTTGCCTTTGGTTTCCAATTTGGAAAAATTCATTTGCAATCAGAGCAACCAAATAAGAGAAAGCACGCCAAGATAGAAGAGTGGATAGCACGTGAAGAGGTTATTGTAGCTTGGTTTTCTTTCCTGTGTATGCATTTGGATTCGATATTCTCTTGTGAATTTTTATTTTTATTTTTGTAGATTTTTTGTGTTCAATTGAAAGTTCTCAAAGTATATCTACAATGTTAACATCAATTTGAGTGTTTTCTATTGATTTTGAATCGTTTGAAGTAGATTAGATCTTTAGTTTTTTGGTTCAGTCTAAATATCTCATACTAGATTTATTGGCTTTAAGAGTTAAAATCAATTTGAGTTTTTCTTGTTGATTTTGGTTTTTATAAGTGTAATTCAGTTGTTTTGATCTAATTTGAGGGTTTTTTCATATTAGATATACAATGTTTTAACATCAATTTGAGGTATATGATCTCTTTCAACTATAACAACATATATTTACGAATTGAAGCTTAATTACTTCATGCGCCCTAAATCATATATTTTGCATTTGCTGGTAACATGTAATTTATACTAATTGCGGGAACTTATGTGTATAAGTATGTAAATGTCTATTTTTACCTAGAAGTGCTACTATGCACGACTAAGCCTCAATTTTATTAATGCAAGAGGCGTGATATATAATATTTAAATCTATGTTTTTGTCCATATTTTATACATTTGCTTGTATCCATAAAAATGCAAATATGTATTGTATATATATTTTCAATAATGTTAGTTAAGTACCTCACTAAAATGGGAATAAACCCGAACTATGTTTGGTGTGTGCTATGTTTAGGTACTCTAACGCAGGGGTGATGCAACAATCTAATTGTGTTCAATAGATACGTATTATAGTTGTCTTTTGCATTAGTAGGAACGACATCATTTTCCCTTTTAATGTTGTGTTCTGCATCATTGTGTGTTTAGTTGAGTGTTTTGGTTACCTAGGTATACTAGATTATGTGTTTTGAATCACTTGTATCTGGTTTGAGTCTAGGGTTGAGGCCAGTGATGTAATTAATAATCATCAAGTCTACGAATAAATAGAGAAACATTATGTTTATAACTAATACCTATCTTTATTTTTTCAAAAATTAATCAATCAGTTAAGTTGAAAATATGAGAATGCTAAAAAGTGACCAACAGAATTTATTACATCATTACATTGTTGCTTTATTCAGTTAGAATAAAAAACACACAAATTCGGTTTACGCTTGGACATTGTCTTTTTATATGTCATTTTTTTATGACTTGTATAATCGTATTCCAAGGAGACGTATTACATTCATTGATCCACTTGTAATGAAAGTGTATAAGTAAGGAAAATTTTGCATCATCAACATTGCTACCTCAGGCGCATAATAAACGTTTCTCTCGCGTCAACACCTTCCAACTAGCATAAGGACCCTCAGATGTATCACATAATCTTGTGTGTCATTCCTTGATTGTTGCAGTCTGTTGTATTTCGTTTATGACGCTTAAAGCATCACCGATATAGATCTAATCACTTACTTCAAACTAAACAGGAGCTGCAACAAATTTTCAGAGTAAAATCTCTAAACATCAATAACATGGGCCATGACATCCTCCAACTCTTTATTTACTTGAAAGAGTGGATGCCAAAGACACCAAAAGTATATTTGATTTATGTTTGCCTAATTTTGTTACCAACTCATGTCTTGCATTTATAAATGTTCCTAATTGAGTAAGGGTGGGCAAAAATCACGGTCCCCACCAGGACTGGTATGGTCCCAAACCGGTTCAAATCAGGACTAATTGGTTCAGGCTATTTTTATCCAAGTCCCGATCTCAAACCGGTTGGAACCGGGATGGAACCGATTTTTACAAATTTTGTCCCAGACCGTTCGGTTCATCCCAGTTACTATATCAAGCCCAAACCAAAGTCAAAGCCTAGTTCATTTAGCAAACCCAAACCAAAGCAAAGCCCAACCCCAACCCCAACCCATTTCCCATTATCCCTAGGGTTTGCAAACCAAAGCTCAAGAATTTTCCTCCTCTCTAAAGCTCTCTTCAGTTTTCTGCGTCTTTCTCTGGCCTTCGATCCGTTGATTCGTCGAACAGTCAAAAACTCCCTTCTTCATGATCAAGTCTTCCTTCCTCTCTAAAGCTTTCTTCTCTTCTCTGCGTCTTCCTCTGGTCGTCGCTCCGTCAAACAACCAAATACTGAAAGTGAACTCAGAAGAAGAAAATCTCGGATCTGGTTCTTCAGATCATCATCTTTTTCAAGGTTAGCTTCTTTTTCTTACTCTCTCTCATTCTCATTCTCATCAATTAAAATAAGAATTCACCTCCTTGATCCTTGAATCCACTTTCTTGATCTATCCAAACAACCCATAAGAATCCACGTTCTTGATTTTGGAGTTTAAGATAAGTTTGTGGTAGGTTCAAGATCTTGATTAGTTTGGTACATGAGTTTGAAATTTTATGTTGTTTATTAAGAAGACTTTAGCAATTAACTGGAGGAGTTTAAAGATTTATGGGTTGTGGGCACCATGATTCATGACACTGCACTCAGGTTTTTTTAATGTTGAAGGCACCCAAATCATCTGACCAATATTAAGGGAGGTATTCAATTTGAGATTTGAATGGACTCAGAAAGATTTTAAATTTCGTCTATTTTAAAAGGTTTGAAAGGATTTTACAAAATCCACTGGATTTTGATGGATTTTAAATTATTGAATTTTGTAGATTTTATAAAGGTTTGTTATGCATTTTGATGGATTCTTATAAATTCAATGGATTCTTATAAATATGTTATTAGTTATAGGAAGCAATAAAAGAACATTACCTACATTATTATCCATGTCAACACAAATCATAAAACATCTCTCAAAACATCAATTAAACAATTGTTTGTATACTACGATAATTTTACTTCAAATTAAAAGAGAATTTTACTTCATAAAACATTCCTCTTCTTCTTCGTCTTCTCCATCAATCACCACCGCCATCTCCTCCCATCTTCATTTTCTTATTCTCCTCCTCCCCCCCTCACCTCTTATTCTTTTTTTTTCTTTTCTTATTCTTCTTCTCCTCCTCCTCCACTTATTTTCTCTTTGTTTTTTTCTCCTATCTTCTTATTTTTCTTCTTCTTCTTCTTTTTTGCCTTGCGAAGGTTTTGGCAAGTTGAGAACCTCCACTTGCATGAACCTCAGCAAAGGCGAAGAAGAAAAAAAACATGGGAAAAGAAGAAGAAATGAGAAAAAATATAAGAAGAAAACAGAGATAAGAGAATCAGAAGGAAAAAAGGAGAACAAAAACAGAAGAAGAATAAGAAGAAGAAGAAAAAAGAAAAAGAAGAAGAAAAAAGAGAAAAAAAATAGAAGAAGAGAGAAAAAAATAGAAGAAAAAGAAAAATGAGAAGAGAGGACAAGAAGAAGAGAAAATGAGAAGAAGAATAATAATAATAACAAAAAAAAAGAACAAAAACAAAAGAGAAGAGGAAGTGCGGGTGGTGGTGCAACTAGTGGTGGTAGGGCGTGGTGGTGTGGCCGAAAGTTGTGGGGGGAGGTGGTGCTGCTCCTGTGAAGAGAAAAGAGAAGTTGGAAAAGGGAAGGTAGCAGTGTCCTTCAGCAGATCCCAAAAAAAATGGAGTGGTGATGTCCTTCAGCGAAAATGGTGGTGTTATTTAACAATGGCCAATACAAATCCGTTGAAATATGAGGGGTAGAAGGTTGGATTTGGAATGACTCTTGTTATATATACTTTTCACTCACAAATCCTTCAAAATTCACAACTTTAACAAATCCATTAAAATCCACTACTTCTTGAATACCCCCTGATTTTGGTGGACTTTCGAAAAGCATGAATTGAATACCCTCTGATGGATTTTAAAACAATCATTTAAAATCCGTCTTTGAATACCCCTAGATTTACATTTATTATTTTAAATCCTTAATTGAATGGCCCTGAATTTTAATGGATTTTAAAATCCTTCACAATCTATTAAAATCCGTAATTGAATACCACCCCCAAGATCAAATTTGAGAAAATTTTGTTTCCAAAACTCATACGGTTTGTTTGGATTTTTATGGGTGCCACTGTTGGTTCATTCATTGTAGGATCATTAGCTGATAAGTTCATTTTTCTTATGTGATTACATATTTTAATGTTGATTTAAGTCCACTGGGTATGATCTAATATTGATGGTAGGTATTGAGGATGATTTTGATTTTTAATTAGATTAGTTCATTTTTTTCTTATGTGATTTTGTTGGATTATTAGGTGAAACAAAGAATGGCAAGTGAAGCATCAACTTGGGTGGATCAATGGGGAGGAATGGAAGATGACGACAACAAGAAGGGGAGCAACAGTGGAAAGAAATGACATATGTTATACTAAGCATGAGTGTTGTTTTAAGTTCTATAGTATTCTGGAACACAATTTGGAATTGTTGTATAATGTATAAATTGTAATACTCAAACTACTGTTATACTACTATGGCAAATAAGTAAGTTTTTGTTTTGATTTTGTTTGGATGATGGGCTTTCAAGTTTTACAGGGCAGAATATGGTTTTGATTTGAGCTTGGGACTTTGAGTTTTGATTTGGGCTTGGGCCTTTTTTGAAGGGGGATGGCATGGTCCCAACCCGGACTGTCCTGGTTCAAAACAGTCTGGTACCAATCGGGTCAGCCTAAAAAAATTGTTTTCCCGACCCGTACCATTCCCGTTTCACTGTACCGGGACTGGTACCAGGACAAGCCCAAACCTGGACCGTTCCCACCCCTTTAATTTAGGTTTGGATTTGCGTGCATCATAACTTCTTTTAGAGTATTTTGAAAAAAAAAACTAAGTAAATATATTAGAGTCAATTACATGTTATCCCCTTGAGCCCGAGCACATTGTTGATCTTGACATTGATCAATTTAGACTCTATGTCAACATCAAATTTTGATTTTATGCTTATTAATGGTTCATACTTAACAAAATCTAGCTTTAGGGGTGTACTTGTTCAAGCATTGCACTTAGGAATTTTATTCCTACATCTTGAGTGTGCAACTATTTTGCAGATAGTTTACTTGAAACACATTTTTTGAGCCACACAATTTTATTTTGCACAACTTTGGGAGAAAAGTTCTTTGGAGGCTTTGAAGTTTGGTTGTTTCTTCATACATTTGTAATTCTATTTTGCTTCAATGAAATCAATCTTTTATTTTTATAGATTTCATAAAAGTGTGTTAGACTAATCCTTCCATCCTAGGGTTGAGGAAGAAGCCATTATCATGGACCTTACACGGTTTTGTTTACCATAAAAATATTTTTTACCATAAGATGTTCTTTATTTTCAATCTACTTCTCCTTTTATTAGTTAATGTGGTATCTTCTGTTATAAACCATGTCATACATGATTTATCATTAGAAACATTTAACTTAAGCAAACCTTGATTTTTAACGTATTATCTAACTTTTGATATTTTGTGCTGAAAAATATTATTTTGATAAAGTATGCTTAGATTTGGTATATTCGCATAGCGAAGGAGAATCATATGTCATGGTTTAGTAAAAATTCATCGATTCATTTTATAAAAAAATGAGTTATTTGTGTTGATGCAATTTTGGGTATTTAAATGAAATGAAACTTTTAGGAAATAAAATAGTCAATGTAATTTTAACAATGGTGAATTTTAATACCCTAGGATTTGCATTGATTTACTCTTCAACTGGTTACTATTGTTTTTCTTCAGTGAAAATAATCAAAACTTCAGTTGATTGATAACTTTTATTCTTAGTATCATATTTCTTTTTGTTTTAAGTTTTCTAAAGTCATGAACCACAAGTCTTTGTAGGATTGAAATGTACTTGTTGAGTCTAACTTCAATAGACAACTTGCATTTGCCATACATTTACAAATTTTTACATCGTACAGCCAAACACAAACCCTATTACTCTGTTCGCAGGGCCGATCCTGAACCAATCGCAACAAATTGGTGAATTGGGGCCTCGAAACATTTTGTCATTTTAGGGCCCTTAAATGTTTGATATTATCTATTAACAAGGGCTCCCAAATATTTATTTATTATGGCTTAGTTGGTAATTACTCATGAGTTCAAACTCCAATCCCCCGCACTTAAATTTATTTATAAGTTGTTGGTGGGACGCCCATGTCATTCTCGCATTGGGTCCCTAAAATCTTAGGGCTGACCATGCTCCTCCTGGGGCAAAAATTGGAAAAACTACTTAATTGCCAAAATTATTTTAAAGAAGTCCCTGGACACTAAAACCACAATATAATATGCCAATAAACAAAAATAAATTTCGGAACAAATAAAGTGAAAAGAAAGGAAAATAACGAGATTTCACAATCAGCAAAAAGAAAGATGGATTTATGAATGAGAAATACAAGTCGTTATCTACTTGAATAGGAATCCATGGGCATATGGTAAATTGCTCATGTGGACTGTTGGACGATAGACTTGCTGGGTCTAAGGACAGACTCCTGAGAAAAGACGGAGCAACCGGGGCGAGGCCCATTTCTTTTGGAAATGGGGTAGGCTTTAGCGTTGTCCCATCATGCCCTCACTACACCGAAAGGCCTGTTTAGCTACACGGAGATGGCCACGGCTCTAAACCGTTGGTTTATTTGCCACGGAAAAAAATCGTGGATATCGTGGCCAACGGCCTAAAACCGTGGCTATAAAAATAAAAATCGTGGCTATAATCACTACCCAAAATGCTGGCCACAGCTCTAAACCGTGGGTTCATTTGCCACGGCCAAAAACCGTGGCTAAACAAGAGTGTTTTGCACGTGCGCCTGTGTGGAGAAAGGAGTTTCGCGCTCGGGCAAAAAGAATTTCGCGCTCTGGCGAAAAGAGTTTTGCGCTTTGGCCAAAAAATTTGAGGAAAACAGTGTTGCGCAGAGGAGAGATCGACGTATTGCGAAAAAAATTGGAGAGAGGAGTTTCGCACTCTGGCGAAAAGAGTTTCGCGATTTGGCAAAAAAAATTGGGAAAACAGTGTTGCGCAGAGGAGAGATCGACGTATTGCGAAAAAAATTGGCGCAGAGGAGAGATCGAGGAGCTCCATTTTCGTTTCAAATCAGATTGTGGAGAACACTTTCACGGTTTGGCGAAAACAATTTCGCCTCCTTCCATTTTCATTTTAGGGTTCTTTAGAAAATCAGAGTTAGAGAGAGGAGCAGAGGAGAGTGTGAAGAGAAAGAAGAAGAAGTGAACCATAATCAATCAGTGGAGGATCTTTCGGGCCGGGGAACGACTTGGTCTGGTAATGCATTTGTTTTTTACTTCTTGGGTTCTTGAATGTTTTTTTTTTTTTATTGAATTTTTTCAAGACATGTTAGATTGAAGTAATGTTTTAGCCCTTTGTTGATGCATGATTCTGTTGATTGTTTGATAAACTTTTGTGGATGCTTTCATTTTAGGGTTTGTTAGAAAATCAGAGTGAGAGAGAGGAGCAGAAGAGAATGTGAAGAGAAAGAAGAAGAAGTGAACCATAATCAATCAGTGGAGGATCTTTCGGGCTGGGGAACGACTTGGTCTGGTAATGAATTTGTTTTTTACTTCTTGGGTTCTTGAATGTTTTTTTTTATTTGAATTTTTTCAAGACATGTTAGATTGAAGTAATGTTTTAGCCCTTTGTTGATGCATGATTTTGTTGATTGTTTGAGAAACCTTTGTTGATGCATGATTCTGTTAGACATGTTAGATGCATGATTCTGTTAGACATGTTAGATTAATATAGAAGTTAAAAGCCCGGTTAGCAAGGCTTTATTTTAGAAATTGTCATGCCTCAGTTTCTCAACAGTCAATAAAATGTGGGACTAATTATGTTCCTAATTATAAACAAACAAAAACATTAGAATAATGGAAGGAGTTGTCTAACATTAAAAATAATAGAACATTATAAAAAACAAAACATGAGATATCAGAACTAAAGAAAAACAAGCATAAAGTCCTTATAACGATCATGTAGTATGCTAACTGATATGTTAGCTGTCAGCCCCCAAAACACACAAAAAATGAGAAGTTTGCATTTAAGTAAAAATTTTGAGAAGTATATAATTAAACCTATTGACATCTGGTGATCAGTCTCTCTGGACCCTTGTGTATTACCTTAAGAGCTTTGCTACAGAGCGAGG
The DNA here is from genome assembly GCA_963556465.1 of Berberis vulgaris. Classification (NCBI taxonomy): domain Eukaryota; kingdom Viridiplantae; phylum Streptophyta; class Magnoliopsida; order Ranunculales; family Berberidaceae; genus Berberis; species Berberis vulgaris. The sequence goes on from OY747128.1 coordinate 62,137,623, forward strand.
GAGGGAGCGAGGGAAAGGGACGAGGGATGGGTGTAACCACCCATCCTCCTTGGGATGAGCGCATCGTGTTGGAGATGCGCGCGAGCGCTCATCGCGAGGAGGATGGGTGGTTACACCCATCCCTCGCTCCCTTTCCCTTGACCCCTAGTAGTTACACCCATCCCACACACATGCCATGCCTAAGTAGTAGTAATGCCTTATTCAGTTAAGTTATGCAATATAATATTGGATATCGTTATTTGATTAAACAGAAAGCAAATGAACATAAAACCAGTTCTTCTATATTGTTTGATCTCTTTCTTTCTCCAAGTTATCAATGGAGTGGTGACTACACTGAAAAGAAATGTCAAATTTTTTTTGGTTGCTTTTTCCCTTTGCCTTTTCGTGTCAACTTGGGTTTATTTCTTCTCACCATAGAATATAAGCATCGTAAAGTAGTAGTTGTAACTGTTGAATGCTTGTGTTCCTTAGCTCTTGTCCCATCCAATGTGGGTCTCATCATCGCATGCAAGTCTCTGTTCCTATTCAACCAACAAACATGCCCCTCTCTCTTTTTTTCTTAATCAACATACTGTAGTATTTCTGGTAAATGAAATGACAATAAATAAATAAAAATACACAACAATATCATGAAATTGATCAAACTGAGAAGTGGAAAGGTGGAGGTTTTTTTAACAAGACCTTGAATAGACTTGCACCAAGAAAGAGACTCAATAAGTAGATTCTCTTTAGTGCATGGTGCATTAATTTTCATAAACTTCAATGGTATTGTTTTAAAACCCACCCTTCCTGTTCTTCTAGCTGCTGCTGTTTCCTGCCTAATAAAAGAAATTGAATGGATCCAATGCCACCTTGTTGTTGTTGTATCTCATTTCCTCATCAGATCTTAATCCTTGTGTGAACAAATTACTTGGCTCCAGTTCTCCTAAATCAGCAAAGAAGTCATCTGAAGAATGATTGGACTTATTATTGGCTACTATTTCTGGTCTTTAAAGATTGTTATGTTATATAAACTACCACCACCGCTATGATGATCCTTCTCTCCTGCAGTACTGCTGTGATCTGTTGCTTTTTCTGTAACCATCCCCTCCTCCTTCTTAACAGAAGAACATCCTGCACTAATTTGATCCTTGTGGCCTTCCATATTTGTGTTCTTGGATAGTGAGGTCTTTGAAATTTAGCATCTTTAGAAATATTGTAGTTATGGACCCAACGCAAGGTTCCTGATGTACCCCAAAATTTTAATTATCCTTTTGGATACTTTCTACAGCAAAAAATTGAAAGAATAAATGAAAAATTATGAGGTCGAGGGAAGAAATTAAAATGGTTGTGAGAAGATAATAAGAAATTAAATGTTGTTAACAACAAGCAACGAGATAAATGGAAAGGACCTAAAATCATCCCTATGACCACTAAAGAAAATGAAAAACAACGACATAGAGAAAAAGTTTGAAGTTACACAAAAAAAGGGGTAAATGAAGTTATGGATAAAATGAAATAAAGAAAAATTGTACACAATAAGAGAAAACAAATTTGTTTTTTCGCTTGCTGGCGGCCGTGAGAGTAAGCCCATGAGGCCTAGGCCTAGGGCACCACACCTCAAGGGGCAACAACCAAAAAAAATCAATTAATTAATATTTTAAATATACTATTTCTCGTGATGTTTCTTAAACATGTTTGTGTTTTTATTTTGTTTTGTTTAGACACATATCACACATAAATTTAGAGATGAATAACGAGCCACAACTCACGAATATACCATCATTCTTCAACCACTTATTCTTCAATCTTCAGATTTGAATTCAAGGGGTTTATTTTTCAAACCTTGGTTTCACTCCTCCTAGTCTCTCTGTGGTATCTATTGTGAGCAAGTAAGTTTGTTTAGTGTTCATAAAATATTTGAACTCAAGTTGGTTTCACACTTCAATTGGATTTTAATTGATAGGTTTTGAAATTTTTAAGACATTTCTGTTTTGTGTTTTTTTTTCTAACCTAATAGGATTTTTATTTATTTATGTATTAATCCCTTAACACCTCCCACCTCAGATGCCTCTGGCAGGGTTTGAAATATGGACTTGTAATTTCATCCACCTCAGGCTTACTGCTGAACTGGTACTTCATTGGCCCTAATTGGGTATTTTGTTAGATAAATCGATGATGGGTTATGATTTCCAAACTTTGGGTAAATAGGGCATCAAAAGGGGTTTTTTTTTTTTTTTTTTTTTTTTTTTTAATCTTTTGAACTTATTCAAAAATATCAAAATTAATTTGTTTTCTCATGTTTATGGACTTATAAATGTTTTCTTCTCAAAAGGGGTTATGTGATACACTTTCAGCCACATATCGATTTCTTCACGTTATATTGTCCTGATCATAAAATTATTAGCAATTGAGCATTATGAGAAAACTATGTAAGCCTATCTGCACATGGTGACAAAATAAATGGTTTGTTAGGGATGATGTTAGAGTAAAAACATTAGACATTTCATATGAAAGCAAAATAAATGGTTTGTTAGGGATGATGTTTTTTCATTGGAAAAAAAGATACTTAAACAATTGTATAGTTGTATATGCATGGCTAATAGAAACGTCATAATCGGTGAATCAAATTACAATTCCCCTTCTTCTAACCAACCCAACAAAATATTACCTTGTTGCAATAAAGTTGATTAAGTATATCAGTGAGATTACTTAAGAGAATTTATTAATTTGTATGTGAGATTGCAATGGAGTTGATTAACATATTAGTTGATTAAAAATAAAATTGAATATTTAGCTTAGCTAATGCAGTCTTTTTCCGCTTTCTGCTTTGATTTAGTTCCGCTGACCTGCACAAGTAACGCACGTGAGCAAAAGACCACCGTGGGGTGGCCGATGGCACTCTGATGCTAAAGTTAGACACGATTCTGAGGAAGGTTGATGATACATAAAAACAATCACACTTCTAAGCCGAACACGTGTCATGATGATCTCTAGGAACTACAGGCCCAAGCATCGGCCCAACACAGATCCAGCCCAGGCGGATCTAAGCCCGTTCAACTTCAGTCCGTCAAGCGGACTCGGACTTTCACATCATCCTAGGCCCACACGTCTCACAACCATCCTCAATACCCATAAGCCATTTTTTGGCAAGTATCTCGAGGATCAGCTTCGGGCGGGCAACTACAGCTACTCTCTGCTTCCAACTAAGAAGCAAACACCATAGTATCTTCCACACATGGATACTCCCTTCTACGGTTTGCTCTTGAATTGAGAACTATCTCCCGTGTATTTAGGAGTGCAGAGCTAATATGGAACTTCCCTCCTACAACACGACACTTAATTAGAGAGGGATCTCCATGAAGATCTCCTCCCTAAACTATGCCTACGATGGCCTGGTTGAACCAAGACTCCTTGCTCTATAAATAAGACATGAGATTGATAAGCTAAGGTACACTACAAATTCCCTGTTACAACATTACACCTTCCTTAGATCATTGTTTGACTTTAGCATCGGAGTGCCATGGGCCACCCCACGGTGGTCTGTGGCTCACGTGCGTTACTTGTGCAGGTCAGCAGGAACAAGATCAAAGCAGGTAGCGAAAATTGACTGCATCAGTTTGGCACCGTCCGTGGGGACGACATAGTTCTTAACTTTACACGAAGCATCATCTCGTACCAAATCCCAGATTAATGGTGACCACCAGGTCACACAACAATGAACCAGGGGACACTTCCAACGCTCCGACAGTCCCTACACCAGTTCCTGCCATGCACAGGCAGTCTACTCATGCCCCTGCACCAATGACAGTAACGTCGGACCCCAGAATCGAGGTGTTGATGCCTCAAATATAGCAAGTCATCAAGGAGGTGGACACAATCACACGAAAGAATCCACCGGCTGCTAATGGAGACCAGAAACAACACGGACCTCCACCTCCAGTGGACGATAGGGAGCAAACGCAGAGGTCCGGTGAGACACTCCAAGAGTATGTCACATGCTTCAACAACGAACTGACCCTCATCGACGGGTGCAGCGACGATATAGCTATGACGACATTCACTGTAGGCCTCAAAAAGGGAAAAAATTTTGAATACCTCACCTTGAAGCCCCCTCTGGACATGGTAGAGCTCCTCATGAGCGTCTAAAGACACATCACCCTGGAGGAGTTAAGGACCTCCAAGAGGGAGACCGAAGGCAACAAGAAACCCTTAGCTTCTAGGGACAAGAATGAAGGAAAGAGATACAAGGATGAGGAGCATAGCAAGAGGAAACACACTTACAACAGACTGGATCATGATCGTCTCAAGCTAGAAAAATCATCCAATTACGTTGGATCCAGAGCTGTGACACCCCTAAATGCTAGTCTGTCGGACGTACTCAACGCCATGAAAATTTTGGAAGATTTGAAGTGGCCCTCGAAGACACGTGGAGACCTTGCCAAACGGGACAACAACAAGTAATGTGCGTACCACAAGGAGGGCGACCACAACACCAACGACTGCAAAATTCTAAGGTATGAAGTAGAATACTGGATCCGCAAGGGAAAATTGAAAGACTTTCTGAAGTCTGAGAAACAGTCAGAACAGACCAGGGACAGCGGGGAGTCAGTCAAAGAAATGGAGAAGGAAACTCTGGAATCAGACCGAATGAAGACCAGTCATGCAGATCCCGCAAACTGACACTACTGGATATGCGGACACAATTCGCGGGTGAGGACAGACACATCTGTCACTCACTGGTTCAGAACCCCATTCCCACTTTGACTTTCACGGACAGGGACCTCGATGGAGTCTGAGTGCCGCACAACGATGCCTTGGTCATCTCTGTTTCCATCAAAAAGTGGGAAGTAAAGAGAGCTCTGGTCGACACAGGAAGTTCACTTAACGTTCTGTTCTACAACGCGTTCTGCGGCATGGACCTCAAGGAGGAAAACTTGACGCCTTCAAAACACCCGCTGATCGGATTCTGTGAGGAGAAGTGTTTTCCCATCGGAAAGATAAGGTTGGCTACAATAGCAGGAGAGTCGTAGCTCAGGAAAGTCCTATTTTTGGACTTCATGGTGTTAGAGGCACCGTCATCCTACAATCTCATCCTGGGAAGACCTTGGCTCTACCAGATGGAAGCAGTGGTCTCCACCCTTCACCAGTGTTTTAAGTATATTGCTAACCACTTCGAAGGAACCATATGCGGAGACCAACCTGCGACATGAGGCTGCCACTACGCCGCACTGAAACAGATAAAGTGCTCCCAGATTTATCTACATCATGCATAGCAGCCCAACCCAGTGCAAAGCCAAAAGACGGAAGAGACATCATTTTCAAGTGGTACAGGAGTAATCGGCTCTTCTGCCCAGTGAGTCGTAAAGGCCATGGCAAGCGGGAACACATCCCCCCCGACATTCCGTCGGCGCAAAAATCTGCCCATCTGCAAGGTTCATTCTTCAGTAACCTATGTAACGCCTCAACAGTCCGCTAAACGATCTGCGATAGCAACTCGAATTCACTTCAAGGCCAAGATCGAATTCTCTCCGTCAACAGTTAGTTTGCTTTAAGTTATTTGTTTCCCTTTTCATAGTCAGTATTGAGTTTTGGTTCTTAAAAAAACTTATATGATTCGCAATCATTTAAGAAATAAAAGAAGAATTACAAAAAACAAACTCTATTGATTATCGGAAAGATGTAACAAGAAGCACTTGAGGCAGATACAAAAGGCTACATATCACGAACTCCCTGAGGCGGATACAAAAATCAACATATTGTGAGCACACTGAGGTGGATACAAAGACTAAGCATTATAAACGTCTGAATACATTGTGAACTAAAGTAAAAGACTCGCTTAGACAATTCTGTTATGGATAGCGTCCGTTGAAAACTTGCAAACCCACCGATGCGAGTAATCTGCAAGTGACAGTAAAGGTAAAAGAATGGGAGAGCTCGACCCCTTCCGAAGACAACAACAAAGTGCGAAAGAGGATTGAGTAGTCAGATTGCTCCGACACATCACTCTTAGGATACACTCTCCTTACAGCGTTGTAGACCTTACAACGGGTTGCTGATTTCCTCAAGAGATGTCCGCCCCCTTTTAACTTCCTCAAATAGGTTAGAAGCAGACAAATGAGGATGGCCACAAGCAGCGACGCAGTTACGGTCTCACAATGACATCAAGAGATACCATTTTTCCCATATGCGATGGCAGGTGTGACTGAAAACCACCACTCCCAGAGACATCGCACGTTGACCAACACTTCGATCAGCCACTGGTCAACAGTAGGATCCGAGCACACGAAGACACAAGTGGTACAGTGTCACACTAAGGCATCTCTCTCGGTAACAAATCCGCACTACTTCTCCGTGATATGAGAAGAGATTATGAGACCTCAGCGGATTAACTGTGTGCCTACCCACAACAGGTGTCCACGCATAACAACAACTATCATCATGCCTGGTCGATGTAAACGCCAGAACTTTCGAAAACTCCAGCAATGGATATCTAACTTCAGCCTTTGAAAAAACCCAAAACATTTTTCTCAGCCTTTGGAAAACCCAAAACATCTTCTCCAAACAAGAACATTATAGGAAATAAACTCAGCAAAAGATGGTGCCAACAACGATTGGAAAACACCATTATATAGACATAGTGGTTAACCAAATGGGCACTCCAACACTAACTGCCAAGCATTGAATGCCGTATGGAAAAATGGAAGACGACGGTTCCCAAGGAAACTGCGCAGACCACGTCAATCAATTAATCGCGCTGCACGTAACCCCATCAATTGAGGGGGAGTAATCGATATACTCAATCGTCACGCAGCCTATGACGTACACGTGTCATCGTGCAATCTACGCCGTATACCCAACGTCATCGTGCAATCTACGCCGTATACCCAACGCATCAAGCAGGCCTCTGTGGGCCAATGGGCTTAGCCTATTATTCAAACAACATTCTATCACGCGCTTGGCACGAGCGCTAGAGATCCTAGTCAACTTTGTCGTACGGACTTTACCACTCGCTGAGTTAAGGTAACTTCGTCCACACCATGAACCACTAGGTTCGCACGCCTCTCAGTAGGCAGAACCTCTTGTCAAACTAGGCAAGCTTAGTCAGTCAAAACTGATGACGATAGCTTCTATTTCGCCTCGACGCCTAGTCCGCTTAGCGTGGGCATCGACGGTTTAGGAAGTGGGAGTCTAATCAGCGCTATCATGCTTGGTGACGACGACTAACCAAGGATCATTTCCTCCTTCGCGGTCAACGATCGTCGAACCTAATAAGGTCAGCCTAGCTGGTGATGACTAACAACGAAAGCTTTTGATCAAAACCTGGACTTGTAGCCCCCACTGCAAGGGTGTAGATAGTCTAGAAGGTGGGAGCATAGTTAGTCCCGAACTGAATCCGATGGCTGGCCCCTGGACCACTACTTTTCAGCATGACCGCCAAATCACCAAGCCTGGACTTGTAGCCCGCGCTGCGAGGGTGTAGATAGTCTAGAAGGTGTGTACCCAGTCAGCCACGACCTGATTCTTACGATTTGCCACAGGACCACTGCTCTTCAGCATGGGTGTCGAACCCTCCCAAATTTGTAGCTTAGTGCACCCAGGTGTAGATAATTTAGATGGTGGGAGCCTAGTCAGTCCTGAACTGATCTCAATGGCTTTCCTCGGGGCCACTATTTTTCAGCGTGGTAGCAAAACCCCTCTCGAATACGTAGCCCCACCGCGCGGGGAGGGGGTCTCAACGGTTCGAAAGGTGGGAGCCTAGTCAGTCCTCAACTGATTTCGACGGCTTGCCACGAGACCACTACTCTTCAGCCTGGTCGCCAAACCTTTACTCCCCGAATTTGTCAATCGCTTTGCTCGATCATAAATAATTCGGAAGGTGGAAGCCTAGTCAGTCCCGAATTGATTCTGACGGCTTGCCACGGGACCACTGCTTTTCAGCGTGGCCGCTGAAACTTTACTCCCCAAATTTGTCGATTGCTTTGCTCGGTTATAAATAATTCGAAAGGTGGAAGCCTAGTCAGTCCCGAACTGATTTCGACGGCTTGTTACGAGACCACTACTCTTTAGCCTGGTTGCCAAACCTTTACTCACCAAATCTATCGACCGCTCTACTCAGTCATAAACAATTCGGAAGGTGGAATTCTCAAACAGCTCTCAACATGACCTCCACTCTCCCCAAAACAGCGGACACAAATATGAACTTAGTTGAGTCAGTTCCTTCACGCTCAAACATATTGACATTCTAACATTAGAAAAAGGCCACTCGTGTTGATACAAGGATAGTACAACTGGTACTCAGATGAAAGCTAATTAGAAGGCCAACCCGAGCTTATGGCGCCTGACTCGGTGAGAACGCTCTGACACGTACTTTCGGCCACCACAGCTTCCCCGTGGCAATAGCTACAGCCGACCAGTCAGACAAACAAGAAAAAGCTCAAGCCGCTTACCTATTGGACATGACACAACTCGGGTGACTCAACCCCCAGTTAAACTGTTCACAACATGCCCACTATTGGACATAACTACGCAGCAATGACCTCGAGTAATTCACAATACAAAGCGGTCAAGCTCTCGACCGCAAGCATACTAGACTATGTCCTATTGATTCAACCAGCCTATGCCAAAGTAAGACGACAAGGCAAAACGAAAACATGCTATAGAGACGCCAATATGAAACAAAGAAAACTGTTTTCATTAATGGCCAAGACAAAAAGTGTACAAACACACAAAGTTTACTCCTAATCAGGAGAAGGTACATAAATGGAAGAGATAAGCCTAGGGGGAACAGGGGCAGAAGTTGCATCTATACGCGCTTCAACCTGGACGTTAGGGATCAACTGTCGTCCTAGCCCGACGAATCAAAGGTAACAGACAAGTCCACATATGACATCTTCTTGTAATGGCTAAGATCCCACTCCGGATGCTCCTCCTTCATCAGCGTCAACAGCTCCAACCGGCCATGAACAACCCAGTGGAACTCACATTTGTCTTGTTCCTGGAGAAGCTCTCCTCTCGCACATTTGCATCAATAAGGTCACACTCTAGTAGCTCCAACTTGCCAGTTAACGCATTGACCTGAGACTGCTCTGTGGCCAGACTGCTCTTCACAACATTGAGTTCATGCCATCCCAATTCGAGTTGGTCGTCGGCCTTTCTCACCTCTCGAGCATAAAACTCCATATCGAATTCCAACTGTTGCTTCTCAGTAGCCCAATCAACTTCCTTCGAAGCACTATCTTAAGTAAAAGATTGTAGCTCAGAATGTGCCTTAGCCGCAGCTTCTTGCGCAACCTCAACCTTTAGGTAGAGCCGACTCAACTCTTGCCTAAGTCTGTCCCTCTCTGACACTGCCTCAGTCAGATTACTCTCAAGGTCCTCCAGACGAGCCCTCTGAGCCTCAACGGCCACGGTTGATTGATCCAACCGCATCTCTTTGGCCTGCTTCTTAAGCCACTCAATTTCATGGAGTGCATCAGAATACAACGTCTGCACATGCGAGAAGACACGCTCCAAAGTATATACTCTCTCGCGAGACGCCTCTACTTCAGTCCCAATAACGACCGCGTGGTCCACACGCTCTTCCAGCATATCCTTCTCGGGTTTTGGAGCGCGATCCATCAGCCAGCTGCGACGCCTGCTTATATGTTTCCTCGAAGCATACTCAACATCCACCTCTTGGTGCCAGACATATGAGCTCACCTTCACCAAGTTCGGTGTGAACAAACTCATCCGTGCATCAGGATGAAGCTTCCCCTGATCAGGAACTATGTCAGCGCCGCCTTTTACAGTCGCCACCGTCCTCAAACTCTCTATTGTGGCTTTTCCCTTGTCAAGAACGACCGACCCTTTATTGCGAGATGACTCAACAGGATCCGGAGGCAAAGGAGGGACCGAAGTATCCAAAGGACCTTCCTATAGTTCTAGCTGTGGCCTAGAACGAGACGGTGAACAATGCAGACTACAGGAAACACGGCCGGTACCACGACCACTTTCAGGCGGCCAATGGTGGGGTGATCAGAGTCCACCACCTTAGGCGAATCTTCAACCGAGCCCTCTACCGGAGTAGCCCCACGCGAATCAGCATCAGCAGAAGCCGCCATTGAAACCCACACCAGATGGTCATTCAGAGCCTCAACCTACGCATCACTAAGGTTCGACCCGTCAGCAACTCCCACCAACCGCAGATAATCTTTCTCCAAGCCAGGAACATTAGTCTCCTCTTCAACAAGCCTAGTGGACTCGCGCTCCTCTCTCACCAGAGCGGGTCGTGCCGAAGGCGGCCCAGTTGTAACGCGAGACTTGTTCCTCACAAAGGAAGCAAGCGTCTCAGATGGATCCTCCGCATCAGATATAGCGGAAGTCTTGGCCCTAGCAGCCTCCAGACTCCGTTTTCCAGCTTAATGCGAGACTCTCGATACAGAGTGGGGGCGACGTGCCAATTGTCCCACTGCCCACTATAGACGAAATTGGAAACTCTTATGATATCAACCGCCTATCTTTTTGCCATAACGTAGAATGCATTCTTGGTGGTTTGCTTTTCTAAGGTAAGGGGAGTGGTGGAAAACCTTTCTGCAAGAGAACACAAGCGTTGATCACTCAGCTCACTATCAAACACATCAAAGTCACAAGAAAAGGAGTTGAACTTATGAAGCGGCATGAACTGTCGCTCAAGCGGACGACCCTTGCATCAAAAATATTTTGAATCAGGTGGGGCCAGAAAGCAGTACTTCTGCCAGAACTTGAAATCATCCGGCAGGTTAACCTAGTAATTCGGTGACTTCATCTTGCAAACAACATTGCTCTGCAGTCGATGAGCGGTCAGCAACTGAATCACTCGCGGGGTCACACTAACGTCGGCCTCCTTAGCACTGAGCAGAATCATGAGAATGACCTTGTATCCGTTGGGTCCCTAATGAGCCGGAGGAATTCCCAAGAAATCCAAGAACTCCCAAATCACGTCCAGGATCAAAAAATGCACTCCAGTTTGAAGCATCCCTCGATGTAAACAGATGAAACCGCCAGGAGGCGACATTGGCGTCTGGTCGCCCGTCAGAAGGTACAACGGCAAGTCTTCAGGAACTCCAAACTTTGTACGGATCAGGCTCGAAAAACAACCTATTTTCAAAAACCTCTAGGCCCTTAGCCAAAACTGCATCATCAAGAAGGTTTTTTTGAGCCATAAAGAAGAAGGAACTTTTCATAACAATATCTTCAAAAGCAAAAAAAACAGAAGGGTCAGTCTCAACACTACGGATGACCTATTTAGAGGATAGATTTCAGCCACTTTTCCACCGAACCAACACACGCCCAATTAATGCAGTGTGCGGCTCAAGCAACGATTCAGGCTCAATCATTATGAGCGCCACATCTCTTCAAGAGATGAATTAGCGAACCAATGTGATGACCCACTAACTTGGGGGAGTAGATGATACATAAAAACATTCACATTCCTGAGCCGAACACGTGTCATGATGATTTCTAGGAACTACGGGCCCAAGCATCGGCCCAACACAGATCCGGCCCTAGCGGATCTAAGCCCGCTCAACTTCAGTCCGCCAAGCAAACTCAAACTCTCACAACATGCTAGGCTCACACGTCTCACAACTATCCTCAATACCCATAAGCCCTCTTTAGGCAAGTATCTTGAGGATCAGCTTCGGACGAGCAACTTTAGCTGCTCTCCGCTTCCAACTAGGAAGCAAACACTAAAGTATCTTCCACACAGGGAAACTCCCTTCTACGGATTGTTATTTGATTGGGAACTATCTGCCGCGTATCTAGGAGTGCAAAGCTAACATGAAACTTCCATCCTACAGCACGACTCTTAATTAGAAAGGGATCTCCATAAAGATCTCCTCCCTAAACTACGCCTACGATGGTCTGGTTGAACCAGGACTCCTTGCACTATAAATAAGACATGAGGTTGGTAAGCTAAGGTACCTTACAAATTCCCTGTTACAACATTACACCTTCCTCAGATCTCTGTCTGACTTTATAATCAGAGTGCCATCGGACACCCCACGATGGTCTGTGGCTCACGTGCATTACTCGTGCAGGTCAGCAGGGACAAGGTCAAAGCAGGGAGCAAAAATTGACTGCATCAAAGATGTAATGCTATAACAGGGAATTTGTAGCGTACCTTAGCTTACCAACCTCATGTCCTATTTATAGTTCAAGGAGTTTTGGTTCTACCTGGCCATTGTAGGCGTAGTTAAGGAAGGATATTTTCGTGGAAATCCCTCCCTAAATAGGAGTCGTGCTGTAAGAGGGAAGTTCCCTATTAGCTCCGTGCTCCTAGATATGCTGGAGATAGTTTCCAATCCAAGAGCAATCCGTATAAGGGAGTTTTCCTGTGTGGAGGATACTCTGGTGTGTGCTTCCTAGTTGGAAACAAAGAGCAACTGTAGTTGCCTATCCGAAGCTGATCCTCGAGATACTTGCCTGAAGAGGGCTTACAGGTATTGAGGATAGTTGTGAGATGTGTGTGCCTAGCATGTTGTGAGAGTTCGAGTCCGCCTGGGAGACTGCATTTAGGCGGGCTTAGAACCGCTTGGGCAGGATCAGTGTTGGGCTGACGCTTGAGGACATAGTTCCTCTAGATTATCATGACACGTGTACGGCTTCGGGGTGTGACCATTTTTATGTATCATCATCTACTCCCCCTGAGTAAGTGGGCCATCACATAGGTTAGCTAAGTCATCTCTTGAAGGGATGCGCCACTCATGATAATTGAGTCTGAATCGTTGCTTGAGCCACGCGTTGCATTAATTGAACGTGCGTTGGTTCAGCGAAAAAGAGGCGGGAAGCCAACATCTATTTCGGTCATCCACTGTGTAGAGTCTGATTCTTCTACTTTCCATGCTTTCAAAGCTACCATTCTGATTAGAAAAGATTGTTCATCTTCCTCATGGCTCAAAACAACTCCTTGCTATCTTGGCGGAGGGCCTGGAGTTTATCAAAGACAGGTTGTTGTCCGAACCTGGTCTCATTGAAATCCGTACAAAGTTTGGGGCCCCTGAGGACCTGCCGTTGTATCTCCTAACGGGTGACTAGATGCCGATATCACCTCCAACTGGTTTTATATGCTTGCACCGTGGGATGCTTCAAACTGGAGTGCATTTTTCGATTCTGGATGTGATCTGGGAGTTCTTGGACTTTTTAGGAATTCGTTCGGTTCAGTTGGGGCATAATGGATATAAGATCATCCTCATGATTTTGCTTAGTGCTAAGAAGACCGGCGTTAGCGTGACTCCGTGGGTGATTGAGTTGCTAACTTCTCATCGGCTAAAGAGTAATGTTGTTTGTAAGATGAAGTCGTTGAATTAATTCGTTAAGTTGCCTGATGATTTCAAGTTCTGGCAGAAGTACTGCTTCTTGGCCCCTGCAGATTTGAAGTACTTTCAATGCAAGGGTCGTCCGCTCGAGCGACAGTTCAGGTCGCTTCATAAGTTCGTCTCTTTTCTTGTGACTTTGATGTACTTGATAGTGGGCCGATTAACCATCGCTTGTGTTTTTTTTGTAGGAAGGTTTCCCACTATTCCTCTTACCTTAGAGGAGTAAAACACCATGGAAAAGTTATGCGTCTTACAGAAAAGAAAGACGGTTGATGTCAGAATGGTTTCCAACTTCATCCGTAGTGGCCTTCGTTTAACATTAGATGTCAATCCGTTTGAGTGTGAAGACACTGACTCAGCTAGATTCCCATTTGGCGACCAGGCTGAAAAGCGATGGTCTCATGGCAAGCCGTCAGAATCAATTCAGGACTAACTAGGCTTCCACCTTTCAAATCATTTATGTCCGAGCAGAGCAGACTTCAGATTCGGGCAGTAAAGGTTTGGTGACCAGGCTGAAAAGTAGTGGTTCCGTGGCAAGCCGCCGAAATCAGTTCAGGACAGACTAGGCTACCACCTTTGGAACCATCTACACCCTCCCCGCGCGGTGTTGGCTACGAATTCGAGAGAGTTTTGGCGACCAAACTGAAAAGCAGTGGTCTCGTGGCAAGCCATCAGAATTAGTTCGGGACTAACTAGGCTCCACCATCCAAATTATCTACACCTGAGTGCACCAAGCTACAAATTTGGGAGTGTTCGAGGACTACACTGAAAAGCAATGGTCCTGTGGAAAATTGTCTGAATCAGGTCGTGGCTGACTGGGTTCCCACCTTCTAGACTATCTACACTCTCGCAACGCGGGCTACTAGTCTAGGTTTGGTGATTTGGCGGCCACACTTAAAAGCAGTTTTGGCTGACTAAGCTTGCTTGGTTTGAATTGAGGTTTCGCCTGCTAGGTGGCTTGTGAACCTAATTTTTCTGCACGTTGCATGGAGTGGATGAAATTACCTTAAATCAGCTGTTGATCTGTTGGTATAATTCGTATGCCCGGGTTGACTTGGATCTATAGTGCTCATGCCAAGCATGTGACAAAGTGTTGTTTGAATAATAGGATGAGCCCCCGGGCCCGCAGAGTAAGGGCTAGATTTTCCTGCATGGTGCGTTGCGTGTATGGCATTGATTGCACGATGACACATGTATGGTGTAGGCTGTGTGACGATTGAGTATCAGTTACTCCCCTTCAATTGATGGGGTTGCGTGCAGTGCCATTAATTGATTGACGTGGTCTGTGCAATTTTATTGGTAACCGTCGTTTTTTAGTTTCCTGTACGGTATTCGATGCTTGGCAGTTAATGCATGAGTGCCCGCTTGGTGAACCATCATGTCTATATAATGGTATTTTCTAATCGTTGTAGGCACTATCTTTCGCAGAGCTTATCTTTTGTAATGTCCTTGCTTGAAAAAGATGCTTTGGGTTTTCCAAAGCTAAGGAAAACGCTTTGGGTCTTCCAAAGGCTGAAGTTGAATCTTCGTATCTGGAGTCTCAGAATGTTCTGTCCTTTGCGCTAATCAGGCATAGATATAGTTGTTGTTATGCACCGTCACCTGATATGGGTGAGCTCGTAGTTGATCCGCTGAGGTTTCGTAATATCTTCTCATGTCGTGGAAAAGTAATACGAATTTCGCTCGAGGGAGAATCCTTGGTCTTACACTGTATTGCATTTGTATTAGTGTGCTCGAATCCCGCTGCTAACCAATGGCTGATCGAAGTGTTAGTCGGTGTGTGATGTCTCCGAGTGTGGTATCTCTCAGTCACACTTGCCATCGCATATGGAAAAAGTGGTCTCTCTTGATAACATTGTGAGACTGTAACTACGTCGCTGCTTGTGGCCATCCACATCTGCCTTTTTATAATTTATTTGAGGAAGTTAGAAGGAGGTGGGATGTCTCTAGAGGAAATCAATAGCCCGTTGTGAGGACTACTATGCTGTAATACGAGACTTTTTCAGGGTGATTTGACGGAGCAATATGACTGCTCAGTTTTTCAATCCCTTCTGTCATTTCGTCTTTATCTTGGGAAGGTATCAAGATCCCCCATCTCTTACCTTTGTTGTCACTTCCAGATTGCTCGCATCAGAGATTTTGCAAGTTTTCGGCAGATGCTGTCCATAGACGAATTGTCTGAGCGAGTATTTTACTTTAGTTCACATTGTATTCAGACGCTTATTGTGCTCAGTCTTTGTATCCACATTAGGGCGTCCGCAATATGTAGCATTTTGTATCTGCCTCAGGGCGTTAGCAATATGTAGCCTTTTGTATTTGCCTCAAGGTGCTTGTTGTTACATCTTTCCGTTAATCAATAAAGTTTGTTTTTCGTAATTCTTCCTTTATTTCTTAAATGATTGATAATCACATAAATCCTTTAATAACTAAAACTCAATATTGACTATGGAAAGGGAAACAAACAACTTAAAGCAAGCTAACTGTTGACGGAGAGAAATTGATCCTGGCCTTGAACTGGATTTGGAATGCTCTCGCGGATCATTCGGCGGACTGTCGAGGTGTTACATAGGTTACTGAAGAGTAAACCTTGCAAAGGGGCGGATCTCTGTGCCGATTAAATGTCAGTGGGATGTGTTCCCGTTTGCCATGGCCTTTTCGACTCGCTGGGTGGAAGAACTTGTTGCTCTTATACCGCTTGAAAGTGTTGTCTCTACCGTCTCTTGGCCTTGCACTGGGTCAGGCTGCTCTGCATGATGTAACTGAATCTGGGAGCACTCTATCTGTTTTAGTGCGGCGTAGTGGCAGCCTCGTGCCGTAGGTTGGTATCCACGTATGGTTCATTCAGAGTGGTTAGTAGTATACTTAACACATTGGTGAAGGGATGAGACCACTGCTTTCATTTGGTGGAGCCAAGGTCTTCCCAGGATGAGATTGTAGGATGACGGTGCGTCTACCACCATGAAGTCCAGAAATAGGACTTTCCTGAGCTGCGACTCTTCTGTTACCGTAGCCAACCTTATCTTTCCGATGGGGAAGCACTTCTCCCCACTAAATCCGATCAACGGGTATTATGAAGACGTTAGGTTTTCCTCCTTGAAATCCATGCTGTGGAACGTGTCGTAGAATAGAACGTTAAGTGAACTTCCTGTGTCAACCATAGCTCTATTCACTTCCCACTTTGTGATGGAAACAGAGATGACCAAGGCATCGTTGTGCGGCGCTCGAACTCCATCGAGGTCCCTCTCAGTGAAAGTCAAAGTGGGAATGGGGTTCTGAACCGTGAGTGGCAGATGTGTCAATCCTCACCCGCGGTTTGTGTTCGAATATCCAGTAGTGTCCGCTTGCGGAAACTGTATGACTGGTTTTCATTCGGTCTGACACCATGAAGGACAAAGATTATCCCTGGAGTCGCCTTCCCTATTTATTGAACTGACTCCCCCTGTCCTTTGTTTGTTCCGTTGGTTTCTCGGACTTCAGGATTTCTTTGAATTTGCCTTTGCGGATTCAGTACTCAACTTCACACCTCAAACTCTTGCAGTCGTTGGTGTTGTGGGTGCCCTCCTTGTGGTACACGCAGTATTTGTCATTGTCGCGCTTGGAGGGGTCTCCACGTGTCTTTGGGGGCCACTTCAGTTCCTCCCAGTTTGTCATGGAGTTAAGTACGTCTGACAGGCTGTCACTGCTTTGGATCCAACGTAGTTTGATGATTTCTCCAACCTGGGCCGACTAGGGCTCAGCCTGTTGTCGCTACACTTCCTTTAGCTCTGTTCCTCGTCCTTGCGACTATTTCCCTTAAGAAAAGAGGGCTTCCTATCACCCTCGGTTTTCCTTTTAGCGGTCCTTGACTCCCCCAGGGTGATGTGTTTCTGGACGCTCTTGAGAAGCTCTGCCATGTTTAGAGGGGGCTCCAAGGTGAGGTTCTCGAAAAACTTTCCCTCTCTGAGCCTCACAGTGAAGGGCGTCACGGCTGTATTGTCGCTACACCCGTCAATGAGGGTCAACTCATTGTTGAAACGTGTGACATACTCCCGGAGCGTCTAGCCGAACCTCTGCCTTAAAGAAAGTATGTAGTGCGAGCCTTTTCTGAAACGCTGGTTTTCGACGAAACGTGTCAGGACTTCCTTCGTTAGTGTTTTGAAGAAGTCGATTGACTTCGGTGGAAGGCTGTGGAACCATATTAGCGCATGACCTTGTAGACTGGTGTGAAAGGTTCTGCACATGACAAACTCAGATCCTTCTTTGAGGGCCATTACGTGTTGGTAATGACGTAGATGATAGAAAGGATCAATGGTCCCATCGTAGGAGTCAAGCTTCAGGGGGATGAACTTCCTCGTAAGAGCCTCGTTCATTATCCGGTCCACGAATGGTGGGATGGAGAGGCAATATAGTACGTCCGAATCATGCGCCCCTCTGCGGAGGGGTTTCTCATGGCCGAGCCTATCTGTCCTGGCGGTGAGCACAACGTTAGCCACGCAACCTCCCTTAGTCCAATGAGAAATAGCAGGGGTTTGACTCTCCTGTGCTTGCTCCTAATCATCTTCTGGAGGCGGAGGTCTGTGTTGCTCCTAGTCTCCGTCAACTAGTGGTGGATTCTATCGCGTAAGAGTCTCCATCACCTTGGCAATCTGCTGTATCTGAGATGCCAGAACATCGATTCTGGGGTCCATGGTTACTGCCGTTGGCGTGGGAGCGTGAGTTGGCTACTTGTGGACGACAAGAACTGCTGAATGAGGTGGTATAGAGACAACTTGAGCGTTGGACGTGTCCCCTGGTTCTCTGTTGTTGCGTGACCTGGTGGTCACCATCTTTCTGGGTTTTGATAGGAGACGACGATCAGTGTATAGTTATGAACTATGTCATCCTCACGGACGGCGCCAAACTGATGCAGTCTTTTTCCGCTCCCTGCTTTGATCTAGTCCCGCTGACCTGCTAACCTGCACAAGTAATGCACGTGAGCCACAGACCACCGTGGGTGGCTAATGACTCTCCGATGCTAAAGTCAGATATGTCTCTGAGGAAGGTGTAATGCTGTAACATGGAATTTGTAGCATATCTTAGCTTACCAACTTCATGTCTTATTTATAGTGCAAGGAGTCCTGCTTTAACCAAGTCATCATAGGCCTATTTAGTATTTACTTGAGATTAAAATGTCTTAGTTAGAACAATATTCTATTTTAGGGAATATTAGCTTGTTTTGAATTAGGAGTTATTGTTTGATTAGAATTAGGTTTGAATTCAATTAGGAAATATTATTTTTGCTTTCAGTTATAAATACATATGATGTTATAGAGTTTAGGCAAGCAATACAAATTTTTATTTTAGTTTATTGGTGGTTGATCCCCAATCAAATGATCTAAGTGGTTTGATCTCCAATCAAAAGGTCAAGGTCTCTATTATCTGGTATTAGAGCATCATCGATTCTGAGCCAATTTTTTTTTCTTGTTACTTTGTTCTTCACCGGCCATCACCTTCCTCGCGCATCACCAACAACTCCATAACAAACACCTTCAACAACACCGTTTCCTCACCTTCCCACCTCACAGATCTTAATCCACAAAAAAACCCCACCTCGACATCATCACAACAACCTCTCTTCCATGCACAGATCAGCAACCTTCCACGCACAGATCAACAACCTTCCACGCCAATATCAGCAACCAGCCCGAGCGCATCACCGCACACTAGCAAAAACACGTGGATAAAGAAGGAGTTTCTGATATTTAACTCCTTTGGCTATTCACACCACACATTACTGTTTGGTGACCCCAGTCCATCCCTTAATTTTCTTTCGGATATTCACACGACACCAACAACCCTCCTCTTTATAATGACTGTTGTTGAATTACAAGAGAAAGTCGATGAGCTTACTACTCAAGTTGCCAAGATCTCATCCCACCTCCACACACTTGAGACCACTAATGCCACTATTCTAGAGGCATTAAGGAATCTCCAGCCATATCGCCCGACACCGTACGTTCAATTATTCCTATTTCTGGCAAGGGCCTCCGTTTTTATTTACCCCGTTTCGATGGAACTGATCCGTATGGTTGGTTATTTCAGGCCGAGCAGTACCAGAAACTCAACGGCCTTTCCAGCGAACAAATGCTTCCCATTGCCGGTCTTCACCTTCAGGGTGATACCAACTCTTGGTACCGATGGATTCGCCAATCACTGGGCACATTAACTTGGCAACAGTTTTCGAAAGCTCTTTGCTCTCGCTTTGGCTCTCGCGAACATATTGATCCGTGTAGTTCTCTTTCCAAGTTAGTACAACGAGGCATAGTTCGCTCATTTATTACCGAGTTCGAGAAGCTCTCTAATTTTGTGCCAGGTTAGTCTGAATCTCATCAAATTAACATTTTTTTTATCGGGTTTGCGTGTTGATATTCAAGTAGGAGTTAGGATGCTACACCCTACCAGTATTACACATGCTTTCGAGTTGGTTTTATGTCAAGAAGATGCCATTAATGCTACTCGATCTAAAGGGCCTGTACGAAATTTTGCTAACCCTGTGACTGCTGCAAAATTTTCAAAGCCTGTTACTAGTATACCACCAGGTGTTAAACGTCTGTCATGGACTGAACAACAAGAACGCCGTGCCAAAGGACTTTGCTTTAATTGCGATGAAGTATATAAGTGTGGCCATCGTTGTCCTTAGCCCCAAGTTTTGCTCCTCGAGGGTAATGAGGAAGAAGAAGACGATTCTGATGTTGAGCCTCCTATTCCGGATCATACTTTATCTGAACCTCATCTAGAGATTTCTCTTCATGCTCTTCTCGGGTCCCCACGGCCTGAAACCATGCGTATCACTGGACAATTAAAACACAAGACTGTCACTGTCTTTGTTGACTCTGGTTCAACTCATAATTTTGTGCACTCGTCTTTTGCCAAACAATGTGGGTTTCCAATCCAAAAAGATGGTGCTTTACGCGTCATGATTGCGGATGGTGGCCAATTGCATAGTCCAGGCTCTTGTCGGGATGTTTCCCTTAAATTACAGGATTATGAGTTCCACGGACACTTTTTCCTTCTGGGTATCACTGGATGTGATGTGGTTCTAGGTGCTCAATGGCTTCGCTCTTTGGGTGTTATTACTTGGGACTTTTCCAAGCTGATTATGACCTTCTCGGTGGCAAATCGTACTTATACATTAATTGGAGACAATTCTCTTATGGTCATGTTCATAGATAATACCCCGGTCCATCGTTCTTTACAACAGGTACGTCACGACATTCTTTTACAGTTAACTCAGGATGAATTATTGGATGAACTGCACGGCACATCGGTGTTTTCTAAGCTCAATTTGCGCTCAGGTTATCACCAAATTCGGGTTCATGAACCGGATATTTCCAAGACGGCTTTTCGCACACATGATGCTCACTATGAGTTTTTGGTTATGCCCTTCGGGTTGAGCAATGCCCCAATCAGTTTTCAAAGTTTGATGAATGACATTTTTCGTCCTCATTTGCGTAACTTTGTCCTAGTTTTCTTCGATGATATATTGGTGTATAGTGCCTCACTCTTTGATCACCTTCACCATCTTTCTATTGTCTTTGGGCTATTGCGCACTCATAAGCTTTTTGCGAAAGCGACCAAATGTTCTTTTGCTCAATCCTCTATTGGGTATCTTGGGCATACTATTTCAGTGCTTGGTGTTGCAGTTAATGATGATAAAATTACGAGTGTTGTCTCTTGACCGTGTCCTTATTCTTTGATGGATCTTCATGGGTTTCTTGGATTCACCGGGTACTACCGTAAATTTGTTCGCGATTATGGTAAGATTAATGCTCCTTTGACCCAGTTATTAAAGAAAGATTCTTTTATCTGGAATGATGATGCTACTAAGTCTTTTTCTGCTCTTAAAACGACCTTAACTTCTACCCCCGTACTGGCTCTTCCTGATTTCAATACTGAATTTTATATTGAATGTGACGCATCTCATGGTGGCATTGGTGCGGTACTTATGCAAAGAGGTCGTCCCCTTGCGTATTTCAGTAAAGGTCTTTCTGGATGCAATTTGAACATGTCCATCTATGATAAGGAAATGTTAGCTATTGTTGCTGCAGTACAAAAATGGCGGCCTTATCTCTTGGGTCGGCACTTCAAAATCTATACAGATCATCGTAGTCTCAAATATTTTATGGACCAACGACTTTCCGCTCTTGAACAACAAAAGTGGCTCTCTAAATTACTTGGATATGACTATGAAATCATTTATCGTTCTGGTTCCGTCAATCAAGCTGCAGGTGCACTTTCTCGCTTGCCTTCCAACAGTTCTTTGTTTGCTCTATCTTCCCCAGCATTTTTCAGTGTTGATGAAATTAGTCGGGAGTGTCATCTTGATCCTTCCATGTGTACTATAATTGATAGTTGTCAACAATCATTTCCTCGACCACATTATTCATATGAGCATGGTATTCTTCGCTATAAAGGTCGACTTGTGGTAGTTCCATCATCATCTTGGTGTTCTAAACGTTTACATGAGTTCCATTCCTCACCTACTGGGGGCCATTCCGGTTTTCTCCGCACATATAAATGTCTTCAGCATAATTTTTACTGGCCTGGTATGAAAGCTGCTATAAAGTTGTTTATTTCTCATTGTGAGATCTGCCAACGAAATAAAAGTGAAGCTCTTTTTCCTCCTGGGTTGCTTAATCCATTACCAATACCCGACGATATTTGGTTAGATATTTTTATGGATTTTATTGATGGATTACCAATGTCCAATCGCAAATCTACGATTTTGGACGTTGTTGATCACCTATCCAAGTATACGCACTTTAGTTCTTTGGCTCATCCTTACACCGCAGCCTCAGTTGCTGAAGTCTTTGTACGGGATATTACTCGCCTCCATGGTATGCCTCGTTCTATTGTGAGTGATCATGATCCGGTTTTCTTAAGTAACTTTTGGGAGGCCTTTTTTGAGATGCAAGATACTCAATTATGTCGTAGTTCAACCTATCATCCCCAAACTGATGGTCAAACTGAAGTTACCAATCGTACCTTAGAGTGTTATCTTCGATGTTTTGCTAGTCATCATCCTAGCCGTTGGACAAAATGGTTACCTTGGGTAGAATGGTGGTACAATATTTCATATCATAGTGCAATCAAAATGACTCCCTTTGAAGCTTTTTATACTCAGCCACCTCCGAAGATCTCAACCTATATACCTGGTAACACCGCGGTTCATGCCGTTGACCTTGCTTTACGGGACCGTGATCTCACTCTGCAAGTTCTCAAGGATAACCTTCATCAGGCTCAGGACCGTATGAAAATATATGCTGATGGTAAGTGCACTGAGTGCCATTTTGAAGTTAATGATTGGGTTTTCTTACGACTGCAACCATATCGACAATCCACTGCTGCATCTCAGAATTACTCTAAGCTCTCTCCCAAGTTTCATGGGCCTTTTCGAATCCTTGAAAAGATTGGTTCTGTGGCTTACAAACTTGATATTCCGGCTGCGTCTCGTATCCACCCCGTTTTCCATGTTTATCTTTTAAAGAAGTTAGATAATGGTATTACTCCGGACCCAACTTTACCTGCTCTTGCCAATGAACCCTCATGGGTCTCGGAGAGACTACTTGATCGAGGATTATTTGAACGCAATAATAAGCCCGTTACACGCTGGCTTATCAAGTGGACCAACCGTCCTGTGGAGGAAGCTACTTAGGAAGACTATGAGCAGTTTCGTGTACGTTTTCCAGATTTTCAGGCTTGAGGACAAGCCTTGTTTCAGCCGGCGTGGGATGTTAGGATGCCAATCCTATTTAGTATTTACTTGAGATTAGAATGTCTTAGTTAGAACAATATTCTATTTTAGGGAATATTAGCTTGATTTGAATTAGGATTTATTGTTTGATTAGAATTAGGTTTGAATTCAATTAGGAAGTATTATTTTTGCTTTCAGTTATAAATACATATGATGTAATAGAGTTTAGGCAATCAATACAAGTTTTTATTTTAGTTTATTGGTGGCTAATCCCCAATCAAAGGATCTAGGTGGTTTGATCTCCAATCAAAAGGTCAAGGTCTCTATTAAACATCGAAGCTGGAATCATAGGTATTTAGGCTTCACACTCTTTCTAGTTAAAAACTATATATAATTAAATCTTTGGGTTTGTCTGGCTTAGGGCTTTTGCAGAAGAACAAGGGGCAAGGGGTGAGTTGAGAAATTGAAGCTATTTTTTTTTTATTCTCATCCACTACTTCAATTCCATCCATTTTTCTTCACTCTCTCCCTCTCTGTTTGATTTCTCTCACTTTACCTATGTTTTGTGATCTGTTTGGTTTGAAAGTAAATTTTTGCTAGGGATTCTCAAGCCAGCACTACACCAAAAATGGTCATTAGCAACGGTTTTAAACCGTGGAGGTAACCCATTGGCACGGCTTAGAACCGTGGGCTGTAGAGGCGTCGCTAAATCCCTAGTAACGGCTAAAAATCGTGGCTAAAATATTAGCAACGGTTTTATCTCGAGGACGGTTGATGCTTTAGCCACGGTTATAAACCGTTGCCAAAATCTTAGCCACGGTTCTAAGCCGTGGGCAGGAGTAGCCACGGCTTAAAACCGTTGCAAGTTTGGCCACGGTTTTAAGCCGTTGCAATAGCTTTAGCAACGGTTTTAAGCCGTGGCCAGTACTAGCCACGGTTATAAGCCGTGGCAAGGTAGCCACGGTTTTTAGCCGTTGCAATAATTAGCCACGGTTTAAAACCGTGGCAAATTTTTTTTTTTTTAATAATTTTTTTTTTTTTTTTGCTATCAAATGACTTTTTATTACATCTTATAAGTTTTATTTCTAGAAAATAAAAATTTTAATGTGCCAAACTTAAACATTTCCATGAATGGAGGGAAAGTAATGTAATTAATAAGATAATGTATTACATTGAGTCACAAAATCTATCAAATAATATCTCAAATACAATGACACACAAACTTAAATATCTCAAATACAAAGAAAGTGGAACAATGCTGCTGCTGCTGCGAGAGACGCAATGCTGCTGCTGCAAGGGACGATCTGCTGATGATGCGAGGTACGCACCATTCAAATTTGTAGTTAAAGAAGAAATTAGTTAGCAACTGAATTTGATATTGTACCGAGTTATCTTAATCATGTCACTTTCCCAAATAAGACTATGAATTTTGCAAAATATTGCATGTTTTGCCAATAACTTCAGAGTTCAGCCCTCTAGCTAAAGAAGCATCATGGGCAGCAATTGTTGCCAACAATGGAATATTGGTCATAGCCAAGTGATGACAAATATCTCGTCTATCTTCTAAACTAATATGGTCATATGTTATAAAATGCACTGCAACAAGTAAAAAACTTTATGATTACTTAATAATTCGATATTCAGTAAATAGAGTAAAATTAAAATAACTGCTTGTAAGTGAAAGGAAACGAACCTGTGATCCTGATAATGTGTACGAATCTAATAAAATGTGGAGAATTTCAAGAAATTGGAAATGCATGCCCTCCCCAAAATCTGTTATCATACCTTTGACCTGCATAGCACCAACCATCAGTGCATAATTTAATCCAGTACAAAACATAAATCAAAAGTGAAATAGTGGATAAAACTCTTATGAATTGAAAACAAAGAATAGCTATAGAAATAACTATGATACTTCAAATATATGGCAGTTTAATACAAGCAACTTATATCTCATTCAAGTAGGTCCACAAGGTATACCTAAAAGGATATAATTTTACATGATGAGTTTTATTGTGACATGCATTCTATGAAGAGGCATTTCAACATAAATGCAACTCAATTGTTTGTACTTGGTAAATTTGGGTTTGGGAATATAATTAAGAACTTGAGACAAACCCAAGAGAAACAGTCCTCGTAAGGAATGAATGAACGCATGTGCACTATAATGATAAGTGTAGCACTGCAAGATCTCCTGAAGGAAATATCCTAGAGGCCGAGATAATATGTGAAAATAACACTATTGGGTGTGCAAGATCTGACCAAGGGCGTACGAGGACAGAAAACCACTCTTTCTTTGGCGTTTAGTTACTGAAAATCTTTGCAAAACATTAGAAACAATTTAAAAACCTTTATTACAGTGAAGTCCATGACATAGGAGACAAAAGTGATGACTGATGACAATTTCATTCTCTGAAACATCTCAGAACAAGATAGAAGATTACAATTGTTGCAAAAGCTTGTATTTCAACATTTAACACATTTTCCGATTCTTGTTTCAACACAAAGAAAAATATACAAACATAAGCATACCAAAAGTCCAAGAAGAATGTTGCCTTCTTGTCGGGTGACATACATTCTCAGAAGGTTAGGATCTTGGTTAAGGAAAAAGAATAAGGATGTCTGTCCTGCATTCCCAATAGAATAACCGGATTAAGAACAAGATGTAATTGTATGATTATACATTCATAGAAGCACAAAAGTTAACCAAACCCAACAGATCCAGTTGAAACAATTTGATGCTTTTCAAAACCCCATAACAAGTTTTACCTATGCTTTGGCCTGAATATGTTATATAGGACCACTTTTAAGGACTACCGATATGAGTTCCTTGTGCAAATAAGGATCCTGAGTACACAAAATTATGACACCGTAAGTAAGTCATATTTATGTAAGGATAGAAAACATAGGGCAAGAAACATTATTAAATGTAAGAGCATGAACATGGTGGTCTCTAGAACCATATAAGGAGTTCATACATCTAATAACCAAGTTTCCAAAACAAAGAAAAAACTAAATATAACTGCAAAAAAAAGTAAACAATAGCAGATTTTGGGACTTACTGCAAGGGACGATC